>JAIWNF010000004.1:0-1252400 GCA_025093555.1 Circinella umbellata | reverse complement strand
TTGTCCAATGAAGATTGTCTGATAATCTCTTCAGTAGTCCCAAAAGATAGTTTTATTAGTAGTTTAATATATAGGTATACTATAGAAACAAAATGCCCATGAATATATAGATTATGTGACCCGCTTTTCCACCAAAATAAAAACTTTCATCCCTAATATCCTAAATCATTTTTTACTATTGTTCCAATAACTATACTTATGTATTTTTAAATATATTAAAATGAACTGGTAGTTTATATACTGTAAGCATTGCTACAGTACTGTCTTAAGAAATTTGCCTCTTCTTCATTTTTATTTGTCCCTTTTCGAGAGCATTGCCCAACATTATTCTTTCTTCTGCTTTCAACCCTTTTGATGGTTCCGCGAAACTGACACCCGATGGTAATGATTCCAATGTAACGTATTTATCTTTATTACTGGAAAGATTTGTCCACGGGATAGCACCATCTATCTGTCCATAATTCGGTGCCTGTTCATCTATCGAAGCCACTAGGAGTAAAGACCAACACAATATTCACATACTCACCTCATATTCACTTATACTTACTGTAAAGACGCTTGACTTCATCTTGAATGAACTTGATCATTCGATAGGCCGGTCCATCTAAACATTATAATAAGTAGCTATTCAACAAACTCATAACTCCACCAATCCCAAAAACGTATATACTACCATTGGTACGTTGTCGCTTCGATCTATGTCTGGATTGTTGCTGTTGAGAAACATCTCTTTCATTTCCTTCGAGTGGCGAATAATTCTCCATGTATGGGGCGTAATCTAATAAAATCAATAAATATATTTGTGTTTGAGATCGCAGAATTATATTTTTTTTAATTACCAGATCTACGAGAATGGGCCTTGCAAAATGCGTCAAATCTGGATTGTAGTTCGGAAAACTTAGGCCCTTCTTGTAATGCATCGCAGCGTGCCCAAAACGCATGTCCAAGTTCTACATATTATTAGAAATTCAAAATAACTAAAGTGTAATTATTTTTTCGAATAGATCATGCTCAAATTATACCTGTTGCAATAACTTTGTTTTGATAAAAGTCAAGGTATTTTGCATCTTTTGGGATGGATGGGAATCCAAAGCACAAGATGGCCTCAATCCCTGTCGTATCCTTCACACTTTGTAAATCGGCTGATACTCTTTTACACGCCTGTTTGACATATGCCAATCGTAATTCGCAAGCTTTTTCTGTCATATCGTGGGGAGCCACGTATCCTTTGAGGCCAGTATCCAAATTGTGTTTTTCAGCCTTTTGGGTATAAAGCATACGTGCTTCGGCATCATAGCTGTTGCTATAACGCTTGATACGTTCCCCAATGCTCTCTATTAAATAGACTGTATTTAGTAATAGAACATGAGACCATATAATATCTACACACTGAATATTTATCTGTAATAACCTTGGATAGGGCTTTCCCCATTTGCCTTAGCAGCAGCAAGTTCTTCGCTTCTATTTTCGGAAACATAAAGATTCCAACCACTGATCGCCTTTTTGGTTGAAATCAGTGTTGGCGTGTGGTTTTCACACATTGCTTCCACTTCCTCCACAGTAAAGCCTAACTCTAATGCTAAGCTTTCCTTTTTTGTTCGATGTTCTTCCATCAAACGAACACAACGTTCAGCAAGCTGCTCGCGGCGCTCATCACTATCTCCTTCAGGAACGTACTCCTCGAGAGGTTGTTCTTCGGGAGTCTCTGGGGAGGAAGCTTGTTGTTGGGGTTCCTGTTGCTGTTGCGTTGATTGGTGGTTGGAGATCACAACAACATCGCCATTATTATCAACTGTTGTACTTTTCCAAACCAATTCACTGGGTCCAGATCTTGCAGATCTTTGAGATGATGTCGTTTGGCGGGTCATTAGAAAATATGTTAAGAGTAGCAAAAAAATAAATGTTTTGTGAGTGCTTAGCGTAATAAAAAATGAATAAGAGACACGAAAAGAATTTTTATTATTTTTCTATCCTGTATCACGATTCTCATATAGCTTGTACTACTTGAGCTCTTTACTACTAAAAAAAGTATATGGTTAGCAATTCTGGGACTTTCCGGTGAATTCTGTGGTTCTCAAAACTCATTTTTCCCAATTCTTGTCTATATTGAGAACTGTCGGTGAACAAATATGACCTGGAAAGAAGGGATGAGGAAGAGAAAGGGATTTATGCCGATAACAACTGCAGCGTCCAAAATCCAATTCCGCCCAATTTAAAGTTGGACTTTGGGCCGCCCAACTCCCAATTAATTATTATACTATATCAACCTCTTCCTGCCTCGCTTCGCTCGGCTAAATGAGCCCCTTCGCTTCGCTCCGGGTCATTTAACGGCATACGGTTTCGCTGCGCATTCGCTGTGGAAAAAATGCTGTATCAGAGGTTGTAGAAAAAAAATACTGCTGTATCTGAGGCTGTAGAAACAAAATGCTTTATATGAAGTCATGGAAACAAATGCTTTATATTGAGGTTGTAGAAACAAATACTTCATATATGAGTTTGTGGAAAAGAAATAATCTACTTTGGAAGAGGAAATAACTTTTTTTTCTCTTTTTTTTAACATTTTACTTATTGTAGTTTACCACTAAATTTAACTATAATAACCTGATCTACTATTTATACGCCAAATAATGTTAAACTGTCAATTCTTTTATTGTATAATATATATTATTACGTATTGGGAGAGCGTATTGGGAGAGAAAAGAGAAAATATACGAAAGAAGAAACAAAAAATATACGACAGTGAATCAGTGAACAAAAAGTCTAAGTAGTTGTAGTTGTAGTTTGTTCAGCTCATGCTGTTGGTGGTGGTGTTAATAGTATCTCATAATATACAATGTTGACGGTAGATGGTGCTGTGGTAGTAAATAATAACAGATTGGTAGCAATGTATATATTATTTGGATTTTTTGCTCTGGACAGAGCAACATAGAGTTGGCCATGTGCAAGTATACCTTATTGCAGGCAAATACCGACGTGCTGAAAGATTCGATCCTGTGTCTTATGTATAGTCATTTAAAATATTGGTCGAACAAAGACAGCAGCAATAATTTAGGTAAAGTCATCGGTTTATGTTTTCAAATTCAATCCTACGACGAACATTTCTTTTATTTATTCAAGTGATAGTTATAGAGTGTAACGCGTCGATGAGTAGTGGAGTCCCATCGGCACTAAAACGTTTGTTGTATATAACTGTTTATAGTTAATTCATTGAATAGTAGTAATAGTAATTAATAAGATGGCTCGAATCGATCACTTTGTTCAGAAAAATTCTATTTCCATTAATTCACTATTTTTTGTTTAGTTAAAGTGCATTTGACTGAAGGCTACCCGTTGAGAACTCGTTAGTAATAGTATATATTTAAGTTGTTAAAAAAAGTAGCAATGCCTTTTTTGTCTTGTACGTAGCTCTTGACACGATTTCATTTTTAATAGTTGATGACATCTTCCTGTCTCACTTTGCAGTTACGCATAATACATGCTAAAATAGAATTTTGTGCCAAAATGTGTAAATCATTCTGTGATATATTTGATATATTAAACAATAATGTCTTTTAAAATCGAAGAATATGTAGTTAGAAAAAGAACTGGAGATATGGAAAGAAAAATGTTGATTACATGGATCATCAAGAGTACCTACGTAATGTATCAGCAGTTACCCCCACATAACATACCTAGTACACTGTTCCAAAAAGCAATAGCACTAATACAATTTACAACAATTTCGGATCGAGTGCCTTTACTAACAACAGTAATTAGCTGTCAAGATAATCAGTAAACAGCAAATTTTTAATTATAGCAAATGTTACTTTTTTTTGTCGGGGTTTTATGAATTACCAAAAACGTTAATTATAACGACCATTCGTCTTTTAATACTATAATAATAATATTCAATACAAAAAGAAAAAAGAGTAATTTCTCCTCTATTTACAACATAAGTTTCATCTGTTTAACTTTATTTAATGGGTGTCAATTTTAAACTATATATATATAATTAATCATTTGAATATAAATTGCTATTATTATACCTGACAATTATGATTAAATTTCAAATAAATTAAAATGTAACGTAAATCTTCATTGCATAAATATACTTATAAATAAATATTACTTTTCTTGAAGTGTATAAACTGGTACTAATGATTAATAAAAACAAAGCGATTACATATAGCAAAAACATATTAATCAATTAAAAAAAGAAATAAAATCTTTCATAACTTCTAACAATTTTAAAACAGTGATGGAACAGAACAAGAAAGATATTGCGAATTTTAAACTTAAGTAATCTATCAGTAAAATGCATTACTACTGTTGTTTCTATAGGTATATCTATACAGTGGTTTTGCGTTTTATACTATGTTGAACATCGTAAAATAAACTACGTACATAAAATCGAATGGTTTCTAAAATATTCTCTACGTCGAAAAATATTATCATTCAGCATTTTATGTCATAAATATTCGATTATACGTATCAAATTATTTATTGTAGTATAATCACCTCATTTTATAACGACTATTATCTTTGGCAGCCGAAAGACATAATTAACTAAAGCACAATACCAATAGCATTAAAGGTGATGGTATGTATGTATGAACAATATAAAAGCACATTTATACGTAATTATAAAATTGGACGATAAATACAGCAGTGTCAAAATTACATCAGTATATATATATTACCAAGCGCACCTAGATTTTTTATTACCTAGTCAATACGTATCATCATTAATATGTCATCTATTCAAGAAGCTTCCTGGCTTACAATTGAAGCTTTCAATAACGTTGTTTCTAATTTCGTGACCAAACATAAGCATCAAGAAAAAGTTTTAATTTCACATGAAATTTATAGCGATGCTGTTAAAGTTCATAAGGTAGCTATTATGCTTTATCTTTTATACATCATTGGGTTGTAATATAATAAGAAAAGCAATACATTTATATACAAATCTGTAATTATGTATACAAAGGGTCAAAATGAAATTCGCTTTGTCAACTTTCGCTTCTGGGCTAAGAGCAAGTTTGCACTTTCCACTGGACCTGATGAGCCAGACATTTTGTGTAAACATGAAGGGTTAGATCGACAAATTGGAAAGCCAGTTGCCATTAAGGAGAAGCTATACAGTTATATTGTTGATGGTCACACTCGTTGTGATCATGGGGCACGTGATCCTACTTTCAAAAAGGTTATTTTGAATATTATTTATTATATCTTTGCAAATGTGATTTGAACTTGATGTTATTATCTTTATTTCGTTCTAACAGAATTTGTTCACGGCATACAGTGTCAAGAACGCTATTCATTCATTCCAAAAGCACATATAGAAATGGTTCTTGCCAATTGTTTAATCTGCGACGTACTTCGTCGCTCCAAAAAGACAACCACAACAGCTGGAAAGGCAATTGAATCAGATGCCTTTATGAAACGACTTCAGGTACCAATGATAGTTAGTTTTTATGTCATATTACATGTGATATTATTTTTCTTATCGTTAGGATATTTGAAGTTGTGATTTTAACTTATTCTTCTTATACTGTACTTTAAGAGGATCTTATTGACCACCAATCTCGTCCTGTCCCTAGTACTCGTGACCAAGATGACTCAAGTAGTAGTAGTGAAGGTGACCATACTAACTCCCATATGAGATATATTTTGCATCTAAAAGATAATTTCACAAAGTGGTCGTGGGTATTCCCTTTACGTAGCAAACTACCATTGAAGTATAGGTGAAATATATATAAAGATAAGTGGTTAAATAGAATCGAATAGAATAGAGAGAAAATGAATAACAGTAATAAATATTGTGAGAATCTTATATGTCCTTTATTAGATTGATTATAAAAGATATCATAAAAAGAATGAATGAATTAAATTATTAAATTGTAAGTCTTTATATATATTTCTATTTTATATTTCCTATCCATTGAGGATGGATATTATTGTATATTATTATATGAATAAATAAACATCTTTATGTTTGATGATCTTCTTTATGATGTGTATGATTTATAAGTATTATTATATATACGATTTGTTATGATTATTATTTATACGGTGATGTATTATTTGTAAAGCAACCGACGTGTGTTTATTATAAGCTTTGCTTGTCAGTTTATATTATAATTATATTAGGATTATTATGATTAGGTAGTTATGCGGTGCACATATACCACAACCATCTCTTGTAGTCAAAAATCTTCGCAAGGTGTTTTATATGGCACCAGTGCTATTAATGCTGCAATCCACTAATGGTGGAGAAGTTGTTAACTCTCTTGTTGTAAGTAGACGAGCTTGAAATAAAAAATATACTATTCATTGTTTTTTTACTATTAATAACTAACGTTTATATTTTGCTTCTATAATACGTAATTATGTATAGGACGAATTGGCTCAGCAATGGTCAGGTATGGTGTTGGTTCATGGACGGCCAAGGCATCCCCAAAGTCAAGGTATTATAATTGTTCTATTGATAAATTTTAATATAAATTTAATCAGATCCAATTGATGCTCTATATCATGTTTTATTATGTAGATCTTGTTGAACGTGGAAATGCTACATTATCCAACAAACTCAGTAGATGGTGTGCTGAAAATAATACCGATGATTGGACTAAAGGTCTTGATATTGTAGTATATAGTATAAACACAACTATAGCAGAAGGTATTAACTGCTCTCCATATAAGGCTGTGTATGGTCAGGACCCACAGATATTTCCATTGTTTTCCGAGTACCTCCGGCAAGCCTTTCCGGGCCATCGGGTTGTCCACATAAGTGATCTTCCTGTCGATATTCGCAATTCACTAATTAATGATAATTCCCATCATAGTGATGATACTATGCCGGGTGGATGGTAGCTCTCTCACTAGTAGTTACTATACAAAATAATATTCAGATTAACACCGACAAGTATAACAACAACGGTAATGTTCAACACATAAGCAAAGCTAGCTGTGATTACTAATCTGCTCGTGACAACAATAGCAGTAGTAGCCATTATAGCAGCAGAAGTAGTAGTAGTGGAAATCGCAGTAGCAGAAGTAACAGGAGTCATATGAGTAGTAGTAACCATAGTAGTAGCAGCAGTGAGGCGCAACGAAATAGTGACTCTAGCAGCGACGGCTATAATGACAGCTTCTATTATGGCAGTGAAACCATGGAGCATGATATTCCAAGCCTATATAAAGCAAATAGTAATTACGATACCGACATTGGTGAATTGGATTCAGGTTAGTAATAAACCTATTTTATACTATGTATATATATATATATATATATATTGGGAAGGATCTGACATTGTTTTTTTATACTTTTTATTTAAATATTCACTCACAGAATAGTGCTACTCCTGGTGAAGAAAGACGTCAAGAGTGCAATAACACCAGTTGGTTAACCAAATCCAATATCTTCATAAATAAAAACAGTAGCTCGTCAAGTTCAGAAAGCGAAGATATGCCATTGCAAGGTCCAGATCTAAATCGTCGTAAAAGTAAGCTTTCTTTTAATACTTTCGTCGTATAAATACCAAATGTTAAGAATGTATACTCATATAATAAACTGAAAATGGTAGGAAATCCCTTCGTTATTCCTTCTACTCTTCAAACAAAAAATCTAAATACTGAACCTTCAAAAAAGGGTATATAGATCTTTATCTTTTATAAATATAACCAAGCATAAAATATATACATATACTAAAATATAAGATTTTTATCTATTAGCACAACAAACTACAGAGGATCCTCGTTAATTTCATATCTGTTAATTTTCACACCTCAATAACTTCACAAAAAATCAAGGAATGGTAAAAATAACGTAAGAGAATTTTCACATCCCCCTTGATTTCATTTTCACAGTACTTAGCGGTATTGAATCCTTAACCACGGATATGTAAATCAAAAAAAAAAAAATTATGTAATAAATATAAGGATTGTAATTAAATAGTATACAGGATGGGCTACTTTTTTTATTACGCCATTTGCATGTTTTTTCTTAAATATTTATTCTCTTCTTGTTTTTCTCGATTCAAGCCTTTGCATATAGTAGTAATATCAGGTGCCTTAAACAACTTGAATTCATCTTTAGCCCATAATGCTAGCGATTGGTTTGTCATGGTTTGTGGGTTAAGTTTTATTTTTGCTCGGCCAGAATACTACACTGCTCAGCTGTCAAGCCAACGTTAGATTTTGTTACTGTCATTTTATTTTGGTATATAAAGCAAAAATATAGAAAGGTGAAAAGAGAAAGATGAAAAAATGTACGTAATAATTTAAAAAATAAATTATCTCTGCACTATATATGGCTTTTTTTCAAAAAAAAAAAAAAAAAAAAAAAAAAGGTTAGAAATGTGTTCAAATAAGAAGAGATAGTTGAAAAATGCGTTATGAACAAGCACATCAAAATAATTTATTAGTCATAACATATTTTGGTACATTAAAAGATATACAGTACGTAGTGAGCTGAAGTATTCAATATATGCATATTCTTGGAGAAGAATCTCATAGTATCCGTTAATTGTCACACCCCTTTATTTTCACAAAAAAAAAATGGAAAATGACCCTATGAAATTTACAGAGATTCTCTGTATAACTCCTCGTTGTTTAATTCCTACCTATAGCATTCCTAGTTCTTCCAGTACGTAGTACGTAACAAGTGTTTTTTCTGCATTGTCTATTACACATAACGTTTCTAAAATATACGAACTTCTAAAAAATATTCTTATTAGATAATCCACTCCCATCTATAGTTTCTCCTCCTTTATCATATTATTCATATATTGCTTGCCAGACAGAAGACAATGATGGTCTTTGGTTTTTTTTAGTTGTAAATAAATGGTCAATACTATATGTGCGGTTTACAGAAAGCTAATGTACATAACATTTTTTCTTCTTAATAAAAATAAAGCCGGACTTTATGGCACATATGCTCAAAGAAGCTTATTAAGTACTGATAACAATTCAAAAAGAGGTAATTTTGTACTTTTATCTAACGTTGTAATTTTTTACTGCATACGTACTTACTTCTCGATAAATATTACAGCAAACAAACGTGTAAGAACCAGCAAGGGTAGAGCAAAAGGTAATTTTATATTATTTCAATCTTATTATATTTTGTATTTGATATCAAAAGGTTATTAATCAATATATAATGCTAATACATTTACTTATTTACAAAGGAAAAGGACCTTTACATAATGTACAAGAGGTCATGCAAACAACAAGAAGTACTGCGTGTCAAACTTTATTATATATTTTTCATAATATATTATAGGCGTAATTGACGATAATGTATTCAAATTCACTTTCCTATTTTTACTTTTGTTTTCTTTTTTACTATAGGACCTAATGGTACACCTAACTTTTATTTACAACCTAGTAATAGCAGTAGCTCTAATTCATCTTACAAAGCACCAGATGATCGGTTACAGCAACATAAACGGATACGTAGAAATGTTACGAAACATTTTAATAAAAGTGCTAAAAGGATAAAAGCTGTGTAAGTTACTGCTATATTATCTAATATTTGAGATCAATGTTATAAAGATCAATTGTCTATAGTAAAAACTAAAATGGTGTATTTTACTTCAAACATATTGTTTTTCTTTAGTCAAGAAGAAAAATACGGTACCCCAGTCTTGTACAAGCAGGGAGATCAGGTTGGAGTTCGAGTAGATGATAGGACTCGCCGAAAACACGACCGTTTTTACATACCATGTTTGGTGAGAAATGTACATGTACCTGAAGACGAGATCGACCGGTGTGATGTTCCGATTAATCCACGAAACATTATATATCGTCTTCAGTGTAAGGCAGGTGTGCTACATATAACCCATAGATGGAATGAACTTCTTGATATTCGTGATTTGAACTTTCCAGAATTGAATACGTTGGATATTTTTGCATCTGTTCCAATAAGAAATTATATCACTATGAGAAGAGCAGCAGAGGAAGCAAGAAGAAAATCCAAGTCAGCATATCGTCCTACATGTGGATGTACAACAGGATGCAAAAACAACCGGTGCAAGTGCAAGAAGAATAATCTTCCATGTACAAAGAGTTGCCATCGCTTTCGTGAATGTAAAAACACGCATGCCGAGTGGAGCAGAAGACAAGAAAACTAGCTTTTAATAATTTTTATAATATGTATTTCATTACTCTCCTATTTTTTTGTTTTTTTTGTTTTAATATGTATGCTGTTTATTTTTCTCATACGAAATTATTTGCTGTATATTAGTAATTTATATCCAGAATAATGAGTTGCATGTACGTATATATAAAAAGCTTAAAATTATCACCCATAAATTAAAGTTAAATAGATGAAACTTAAGTTGTAAATAGAAAAGAAATTATTCATTGTTTTTGAGCTGATTTTTGATAAAATAATAAAATTATTATTAATTGGGGCGGAATTGGACTTCAAACAGTAACGTTTGTGCCTAAAAATAGGCTTTCACTTTATGCAGCAGCCTCTTTTTTTTTGTGTATACATATCAGCTTGAACAGGTTCACTCATCACCGGTGCCTAAATGCTATTTTTATCTTTGAGATGTACCTAGATCAAGATTTAAACAACACAAGATGAATACTACAATGCTTACCGTGAAAGCGTGATCAACGATCGAGCACCACCACAACCAGCCGTAGCACTGGTTTCAGAAGAACAAGTATCTACTAGTTTAGCTTTCACCAATATTAACATCAACTTTGACGACATCAAATACGAATCTGGTGAAGATTATATGGATTCAACCGAATATTATAGCACTGAGAACAATTCTGACGGTGAACATAACCAAAACTACGTATGAAGATAGTGAAGAAGAAGTAGAAGACGACGACAACGACGACGACGACAATGGTGATTCAGTAGAAGATTCTGAAAGTCCTGGCCCACACGTTTCTGAAGTTACTGCAGCATCTTCACCAGGAACTATCAGCAGCACCTCACCATTATCAACCCACATGGCACTATGTAACTGTTGATGTTGAAAATATTAAAGTGCAATGTGGATATATTCATTCAGCATCAGTTAATAACAGGTTCTATTATGTTCCAATTGGCTTTGTTCCCCATGATATCGACCTTGGAGAAACAGCAAACCTATAATATGTACATATTTATAATATCTCGTCACTATTTTCAAATGTTTTTTTTTTATTACGTACATGTTAAAATAAATCAGTCATAATAATAAATAATAAAGAACAAAGAGATCCTTCCTACTTTGGAAGGATCTTTTTTTTTATTTTTGAAAGAGATCCTTCTAAATTAGGAAGGATCTCTTCGTTCGAAAAGCAGTCATGAAAATAGATCCTTCCTGATTTAGAAGGATCTTTTTTGCCATGAAAAAAAAAAGATCCATGTATTTCCCATGATTGCCCATCATAATGTTAAAATCCTATGAATTTACTGAATTATAATGTCGGTTCTTCGGTTCCTTCTAAAGAACCGTCTCGACTTTTCTCGGTTCGGTTCTGGTTCGGTTCCGTCGAATGTCACTGTCCTTTGTTGAACAAACTAGAAACGAAATTTGTTAGATATAGGTATCAATAAACTATTATTAGAGTCAGAGCAACAACACTGTATTATTATAACAATAGCAATAGCAACCGCTATTTAGGATTTAGTTAGAGCAACAGCAGTGTCTACTTTATAATATTACCATATTGAGCTCTGATAATATACAGTACATCTAAAAATAATGATATCACAAGTGAATAAGACTCGTTTAATTTTGACCCTTATTTTTATCATCACTTCATTTTTTAGTATTCTTTTTATTTTCGTTATCATTTGTTTTTCTCCCTGCCGTTCATTTTTATATTTCCTTCATAATACTGTTTGCATTTCAATATTTTCTTATTAAAATGAAATTATGGATGGATATAATCAACTTATTGCTTTATGTAGTTTTGGCTTTGAACAACTACACTATATGAGATATGGAAAATACTAAGTTATCGGAAGAAAAGCCTCACAGATAATGGGGTATGCTAATGGGGGGATCTGTAATTATGAAGATTATTTCTCACTTTACGCTCAGACAAAAAAATCACATGGATAAGCACTTGTATTTTTTTTAATAACTAAAAAAAGGAAGGGGTTCAGAGTTCCGAAGATCAATCCATTCATTCGAAGCTTCACCAGGGTTGCTGTCAAGATATTTTACTGAGTATTATATATTGCAGTATGTAAACTATTATACCAAACATACCATAATTTTATATTTCTCTCTATTTGTACGTAGCAGCCTTTATAATTTTGGCTGATATAAACAAATGTTATTTTATTATACGTAATCCTTTTTTTTTGCCAGCATGTATTTATATTAAATAATCGGGAATCAATAACGAGAAGATCATTGTCAATTATATATATGTGGTTGTGGAGTTACATGTTCTATTTTTTTTTAATGGATGAAGACTATACAATAAAACAAAAAAAAAGTATCTTGATAAAAACGTAGAAGCTGTTTATAAAAGGTGATGGATGATGGATTGTGATGGAGATAATAAAAAAATATAAACATGAATTGATGGCCGGGTATTTTTAGAGAGAGAAACATGATTTTGTTATTATTGATCATCAAAGGATATGCCGTTAGAAAAATGATGTAAATGATCGGTGGACTGAAATACTGCTTGAATCGTTTTTTCCTCTGATATCTCACTATCAACATTCTCTTGTCTCAATTCATCTTCGATCTCATCCTGTTCATTCAATAGTTACTGTCAGAGATTTTTATTAGCTATCACGTCCTTATGTAATTGACGGTGGCCATACCACAAATATAATCGTATCACACGCTTACCTCAAAATCGGCAAGTATTTCAGATATTTGGAGCCAATTATACCTTTCGTTTTATAACCTGAATGCTGATTATTTTAAGCTTGGTAAACGTTTTGAACCGGGCATTTTTCAAATCATATGCTTCAAGTACAATAATGAATGTTAATGTTTCTAATAACTTCAATGCGTCATCCTTAGGTATGTTCTTGATTTTTTTCATATCCACCAGAAAAGGCTTCGATAACAAAACGCTCATAACCCGTATGGCCAATCAATGCAGAATATCCTAATCCATCTGCAAAAGAACGGTTCACTCTCTGGAACTGGGCTGTGCATGATGATACTATTTGGGTGCTTATTTTTTACGCACCTGTGCGATTATAATTAATTCAGTAATGATTATTATTCAGGTTCTGCAAAGCATATTATTCCCTGCTTTGCAATCTCCTCATCCTCATTTTTTTCCCTTCTGTACAACAACTTACCATTCGAAATGTATGTTTAAGAGGTAAATTTCAAAAGCTGAAAAAATTGGAATTACTCTATGTACGTTCATGATTTGAAAATATAAGTATGGTACGGAAACATTTAGAAATGAAATCAGCTAAAACAAGCTTCAACATGCGATAAAAATTGTGTATTCATCCAAATTTAGGTGAGTTCTGCAAGCCGGATACTATAAAAGAATACTTTTTTTTATTGTTATTGAAAATGATGGTACTAAATGGCTGCTTAATAATCACAGCTTCATATGAACATACTTTGATATTTTTAAGGTGATTGTACAGACTTGTGCGTGTAGCAGAGTCTTCATGGGAGAAGTGGCAGCGGAATCTTATCAGGGCGCAAGTTATAAAAAGAAAGAGTGAAAATAAAAAAATTACATTAGACATTCGTATCCAACCTTGTTTTTTTTATCGAGATAGTTAAATAAATAAGTAAACATACCAAATTACTATTTTCGTTGTTAAACGATATTTCCTGGGAATGTTTGAATATAATCAATAGAATACCGGTAGGGATATCACCACCTTTTCTGAAGAAGCGCAAGTTATTCGCCATGTAAATAAAGGTAACCCAATAATGCATCATTCCAAGTATAACGCATACACATATACTTCGCTAGTGGTATTATACCAAGGTGACGAAGAATACATGACACTTCTAAGTGATAAAGTCAAAATATCATAATTACTATAGCGCTATGATAAAGTGACCTTTTATTATCTTTGTGGAATCCTATTGTTATTACTTTTCAGATGTTGCAATCGCCATGGGATTAATGTGTTCAAATTGTTTTGCTACAAATTTTATTGTTGTCGATTGAGTAGCGTGGAGTAAATGTTTTGATTTCTGATTACAACTTTCTGTCATACTGATTGAAAATATACTTGTGAGAAGAAAGGAGTTGATATATAAAATATTTCGTTGGGGATTAAATTTTTATTATAATGGCCAGACCTATTAATAAATCAAAAAGGGGGTGCGCCATCAAAAGAACTTTTGATGATACTAGAAATAAGTTCAGCATCAAATATATAACATCTCATAAACAAAACAGTACTGTTGATTCCCATATATTAATTAATTGTTGGAGTGAAGGATGTTTGGTAAGTTCTGCAATAAAAAGCGATTTTCTATGCAGGGGTAAAACAAACAAGTTTATCGATCGTTCTTATCATTTTTTTTCTTAAACCGCTGCTGCTTGAATTTATCCGTCCCATGAGCAATTAACTTTGCTGTAACATTAAAAACCAAAAACACATTACACACACTGCGCCATGGATAACACAGACAGAGTTCAATTGATCATAAGGGATGCCCAAATAATTATCACTTGTTCGTTATCATCTTCATCATCTTCTGTATACTATTGTTGTGATAGCAAAAATTAATATGTGCTTTTCTAGAATGTAGTAAATTGGTAATAATATTATTATAACTTCTCGTCAAAATAAAAAAAAATTTTCATCTCAAGAATTGAAAATAAACTAAAAAGTCTGAAGTCTTGCATCAAGAAAAAACATTTTCTCTGATCCAAGCAATTGAAATGCATTTGAGACTAAGCTGGATTTGGATATTGATAAGTACGGAGCAATTTCTATTTTTTGCTAATATCATTACTCCTCTCTAACATTGTATGAATTTTTTATGACGTATACAAAAACTTATTGCTTGCTGCGGTTAAAAAGTGCTTGACGTTTTTTCTTTATTATTTAACGCGAACTCCATTATATATATTATTACTCTAGATCAATAAAAATTAAAGTAGCAACTACGTCGACATAATGATTTTTTAAGGTCTATACCCAAAATATTAAGATGCGTCTTATTGGTTTATCTGAAAACAAATTCGGTTTTCTTTTTGTTAAACAAAATGCACCGAGACAAACACCATAAAACTTTTATATCTCAGGGGCAACAAAAAAAAAGCCTTTTCTTAACAATAAAATATACTTTTTAAGACTTGGGAGAATTCTTCTGCGTGTGTGGGATTACTTTCAAATTGTACGGTACATATGAACGTTTTACATAGAAAAAAATACGTATCACTAGTCTATTTAGTTTCATGGACTATTAGGAATAATCAAAAACTATGTTTCATTCCCATTCATGGATATTCCATCATATTCGCCAATCCACATGATCACGCAGATTCGTTTTTCACTTTCACATATTTTCACATTCGTTTAGATTCATCTGCTTTTTTTATGGACATTCATACGTACAGCTTTTCCCATGACAATAAATGATGGTACAATATCAAGCAACTCATTATCATAATTGATGATATTTTTGCCGTGGTGATAAATTTAAAGTTTTTGTGTCCATTTGATTTATTTTTTATAATGTGGTACGTGGTTAATTCAGTAGGATGGGAAGTACAAAATGATTTATGGACAGATTTGATAATAGTGTGGTATATGTGCACCGCATAACTACCTAATCATAATAATCCTAATATAATTATAATATAAACTGACAAGCAAAGCTTATAATAAACACACGTCGGTTGCTTTACAAATAATACATCACCGTATAAATAATAATCATAACAAATCGTATATATAATAATACTTATAAATCATACACATCATAAAGAAGATCATCAAACATAAAGATGTTTATTTATTCATATAATAATATACAATAATATCCATCCTCAATGGATAGGAAATATAAAATAGAAATATATATAAAGACTTACAATTTAATAATTTAATTCATTCATTCTTTTTATCATATCTTTTATAATCAATCTCTAATAAAAGACATATAAGATTCTCACAATATTTATTACTGTTATTCATTTCTCTCTATTCTATTCAATTCTATTTAACCACTTATCTTTATATATATTTCACCTATACTTCAAATAGTGCTATGGTAATAATAACAGTAATAACACGTAAAATTGGTATTCTCTCTAAAACAGTTAAGCTCTGCTATAAAAAATGAAGCTAAAGAATTCTATACTACGCATAAAAGACAATGGCGTTGGCTCAACTTTATGAATATATATAAACTAATAATGGTATATATAATTGTAACATATGAAATGTACGTATCAAGGGGAAGAGAAAGATTAGGTAGCATATAAATTGACCAGGGATAGCATAATTTAAAATAAATTAGTAGAAAAGAGAGGAAGTTGATAATGTATGATAATAATCAGTATGTATAGTATGTAAATTACTCGGCATTTATAATTTAGTTGAATGAACAAATATAATCCTTGTCATGATCCAAAGCAGGAAACTTGTAGTCATCCAAATCCAGGTGAGTTCTGCAAGAAGATAACGCTTGTTTTATAATATTGAAGGAACTTGAATAATTATCAACCAGTGATGCCAGTTTATGTTGATCGCCTTGGTGCTAACGAATCACGGATAATTCTTCTTGTATCATCTTATCATAGCGGTAGTTTACATTATAAAGGTATAGGTATGTTGGATAAAATTTCCCAGCTTTTGCTATTTTCGGGGTGTTTATTTGCAAAAGAAAATAAATGAATATGTATGTGTGTGTGTAAATAGAATTATGATTTTATTCCCTTTAAAGTGACATATATACGCACCTTAGAACCAGCATTAATGTTATCAGTGTAAAGACGCTTAATTGTTATTTCTGGTCTAGTGATGGTGGGGGTGGGGGTGGGGATGGTGGAAGATGAAGATAACTCTGCACTTTTGATCGGACGACACCAAATGGGTTTCAAAGTGATAAGTAAGTTCTGTAACTGAATCTTAAAAATTATTGCATATACAACAAACAAAGATGAATGAATAAACAAGATTTGGTTGCTTTTGTATAGTAGTCGTCGGGATAAATTTATAGCTATCAAGAAACAACGATAGAAAGAAAAAAATTAGTAATCCGGTAAATAAAATGAGACAAAAAATAAAAACAATATGGTTATGCAACCAAAAAAAAAAAAACCTTACAAGCCTGAGCTATAGGATTTATTATTGTGGCGTGAATGGATGTTTTTCTATAATTTTGATTAATGAATTTACTATGAGCACGATCTATAAAGAGTAAAAAATAAATTATCTTACAATCATATCATTCGTCCATCTCAGGTACTGGATTAAGAGGAGAAAGAAGCTGTTGTTGTTGGATGTTTGCCGTGTAAGCTGACATGGCATCCATTTGGTTCTGCGACTGCTCTGAGATAAGGTGAGCTGTGGGGCAACCCTGATACTATAAAAGAATCTTTTTTATTGCCATTCAATAATGGTAATAATAAAAGGTTGTCTGATAATCACAGGTTCCAAATGAACATACTTTGATGTTTTTTGAGGGGTTGTACAGACTTGTACGTGTAGCAGTGTCTTCATGGCAGAAGTGGCAGTGCAATGTTCTTTAGACGCAGCTTATAATAACAGCACTGTTAAGACTTAACCCATGAAAGTACCCATTGGCCTAAATGTAATTAAAGAAATTATTAATATATTTAATATCTTGATCAATTAATATAAAGAGAGAATTACCTTCTACTGCACCACCAACACCGTACTTCCGTTTTCCGAATTTAGATTCATCAATCTCGACAATTATACCTGGTCCACCAATTTTTCATCTAAAAAATAAGATAAATAGGATATTAATAAACAAGTAACCGTATTATATAAGATAAAATATATAGAAGTATAAAAGTTACCTTCAGTTGCATTAATCAAATCAGATTCAATTAATAGTTTACAATTTTTTACCAAACTATAGATTTGTTTTTCTTGATATTCCAAGCATTACTGACATACTGGTCATAGGAATGTCAAGTAAAAAAAAAGTAAAACACCTTTAGTAAAATATGAGCTGGTAAATTTGAATTTTTAAACACGGAATCAGTAAATAGAGTTCGGGTGCCTGTACAATCAGGACATTGCCATCTTTTTTGCCATAAACGTAAAACCATTGGTCTCCGGGAAGTTGGACGTGGGCAGCTATTATTTGAACAGATTGGAGGTACAGATAATATACCAGTCATCATCGAAAAATAAATAGCCGCCCACTCACAAGTGAAAGGCAAAAAGGAGTCGGTAGGTAAGTCACCAGAGAAACCTGCAGCAGAAACAAATTCATTGAAAAAAGAATTTACGTTTGATATATCCCTAGGTGGATCCATCCTTGTCATAATTTGTGGGCAATAGTTATACATTTCAATAGCATGCTGAAGATCCATATTGATAACTATTAGAGTAGAATCCTTGAATAAAAAAGTAAAGTAAAAAAAAGTAAAGTGAATAGAAGTAAAAAAGAAAAGAGAGCAAAATTCATAATCACAATGACGGATCAAAAACGAAACGTTCCGTTTACCATTAGGATTTTATAATAACGATCCGAATCCTCTCCAAACAGTATGAAAAACAGATTGGTTTATAAACTTGAATTGTACCAAGATTTGTCGCAGATTGATTTAACCAATGAGATAAATAAGACACAACAATAAAAAAAAATCAAAGAGAGGAAGGACACCTGATGTAGTTCAAAGTAAATTAAATGAACAAACGTATCCTGACAGTTATGATAAAATATAGATAACTTACTATTCTTATAGAAATAAAAGAAATGGGTAAAGAGAAAAGAAAGAGGGGATGAACGGGCAAAAGTGAATATAGAAAATCAAGCTCATGGGAAAATTCGTATCTATTAAGAATACGCAATAATGATGAATTGATTGATACAACTTTATTTTTAAAGTCAACGTACATTGATTACCAATTTAGGATCAGAGTGAAGTAAAAAGTGAAAGAATTACTTTTTTTTTATTATTATTAATATCAATGACTACCAGCAATGGATTGGCCAGCACGAAATCATTAACTGAATATCCTATTGATATTATTTCTTTAATTGCAGCTCATTTGGATCTCTGTACATTATGGAACTTGGCAGACACTTGTCAGTTTTTCCGATATCATTTACTTGCGATCCAAGAAGTATGGCGACGGATCGTGATCGATATTAAATTCTGTAATCATTCACAACTTTATGCTGGTTTACGACGTTTTCGAGATTCTAACGGTTTACGCTCACTTGTTCAACAAGTAAATATGCAAATATACATATATAAAGTTTTTGTATACTTTTTGGAGAAAAGTAAACAGCATGATTATTAATAAACACTATGGTTATTAATTAGGTAATAATGGATGGAAATGATGATGCGAATATATCATATATTATCATGCTTGTTAAATTTCCTCAACTACGTCATCTTAGTGCACGTTATCGTCGATTTAGTACAAATATCGAAGCAGATACTAGAGTTTTACAAGAATTGCTCAAGAACGGTACATTAAAACCACATTCGATTACATTAGAACGAGTGGATATATACCACTATTATTTTACCAGTGAACCTCATTTGGCTGCATTCCAAAAGACTTTGAATCGTATATCTAAAGTTCCTGTACAATTAGATATTCGTCTCTGTTCAACGGTACCAAAAGGAGAGCAACAACAACAACAGTTACAAAATTCATTGGTAATAATGGAACAAACGATGGAAGAAATGGCATTATCATCAAATAATGAGTGTCATAATGTTATTGCAAAAGAAGCATATTGTTGGGCTTGCTTATATCAATTTGAGCGATGTTGGAAATGTGAGCCAATATGTAATGGGTGCCAAAAAAGACGATTACCACCTTTAGCAAATGATCAAAAATTACAGGATTTACAACAAAAACAAAAACAACAAAAGCAGCAAGAACGACAAAAATATATAAATAAGAAAAAAGAAGAATTATTGATTGTTCAAGAGAATAATAAGCAACAATGTAATAATATAATAGACGATCCATCATTAGAGGATGAGTTTAGTGTTTTTGGTTAATAGAATGATAATAATAATAGTAAACAATACCTTGAATAAACTCTGGTTTTTACCTATAATTCTATCGGTTAATGTATTCTACCGATATCAAAAAGCAAAATAAAAATAAAAAATAATCGCGTTGAGACACCGCTCATATTGCTTTGTCGACACACACACACACATATTACCAAGATCTCGTCATGCTTCGATGGCCAAAGTGCTTATTACTTGCACTAGGCATATTACAATGTTTGACGCCTTCGATTAACGCTATTTATGAATCTCAAGCAGGTGTCATTGATTGGTAATCTTTTTTTTTTTTTCAACAAAAAAAAAGGGGCACTAGACGCGTGGATATATATAGATACAGATACAGATACAGATACAGATACACACACACACACACACATATATATATATATATATAAAGTGTGTGCGTGTGAAGGTGAAGATGAATAGATGCTAAAAGTGAAATTCTTTTTATTTCTAAATTATAGGCATCATGCGTGGGTAGGGAAAACACGCTGGGCGCAATCGACCGGAACATCTAAATTTATTGTTGGTACCGAACGAAATGTACTTGCTTCACTTGATACTGAATCTGGTGCTATTGGTAATCTGACGTTTTTTTTTCATAAGAAAATAAAGAAAACATCTCTATTTCTAACCTATATTATATAATAGTTTGGCGACAAGCTCTCGATCAAAACATAAGCGAATATTATGGAACAAAATCAGGTAAAAAGATACTTTTTAGGATTGTATTTTTCGAGAATGTGTATGTATGTATGTATGTGTAAACTAACAGTGCTTTTTTTGGCATGATAATCAATATTAAGGTATTCTGACTTTATCACAACAAGAACAAGAATCAAGCATTGCACAATTCTGGGATTCGATGACAGGTCAATTAGTATGGGAACGTTCATTGGATGGAAAAGGAGTAGCTTCAATTAGTACTGAGAATGATGATGATGATCTTATTATTATCGATAATGGGAAATTGATGCGTGTAAATGGTATTCGAGGCCAATCTGTTTGGAACGTGGATCGCTCAAATAGGTAACTGATTAAAGAGTGTCTACACTAGGAAATTTACAAATATGAGTATCATGCTGATAACTATTATTATTATTTTTAGTGATATTGTTCTTGCAGTACAAAAACGTGATCAAATCATATACGTTGTTGAACAAGTAGAAGCACCAACATCATTTATTGTCACTTCATTCAATTATGATAATGGTGCTCAAGTCAATACATTCAAACATTCTGCAGCTACTACTTCTGATAATATCTTGGTTGTAGGAAATTATTTAGTTTGGACTGAAAAGGATACAGTAAAATGGAATGAACTTGGTTCAAAGAAGGTTCAAAAAGCAACTGTCTCAGTAAGTTGTTTGTGATAGTTTGTTTTTAATGTTTTTTTTTGTTGGTTGATATACTAAAAGGTCTCCTGTCCCTTTGTTTATAGTCTTTGGTTGGATCACTTTCATCTTTTTCTCAAGCTGAACCACAAACGGTTGCTCTTGCCCCTGGTAATACTGAGGATATTTTATTCTTGTCAGCTTATAATTTGGTTCAGGAAGATTTGACAGTTTCGACCGCTATTATTCGTATCAATCAAAAGAATATTGAATTGGTTCAAGATTTAGGTGTACAGGTATAAACCCCCAGGCACGTATGCCTTTCACTGAAAACTTTATTTTGACTCACACAAAACCTTATTTTATTATCAGGATTCATTTGGAAGCGCCGATGCTTCCGGGTTAGATGTTACACGATTCTCAAAAAATTCTCAAAACAAACTGGTTTTAGATTTGATTTCGCGCGAACAAAAAAGTATTCTTCCTCACGATTTTTCATTGACGGGTGACGTTATATTTGCTAAACTAGTTACTCACGAACCTTTACTCGCTTTTGTTGTCACCGAGAGTGGATCCACATTCATGTTTGACCAGAACGGTCTGAAATGGTCTCGTGATGAAGCTATGGCTCACGCTAGTATGACTGAATTTTTGGATTTGCCTGAAAAACAGCTGACACAACTAGTGGGTGTGGAACAAGAAATACCAGCTGCTGTTAGTCCTTATATTCGATACTTACATCGTCTTCAAACCCACATTTTTGAATTACAACGCTTACCTCAATGGGTGTTATCTCGATATATACCTGCTTCTCAACCCAAAAGACACAAACTAGATCGAATCGATGTTCAAGCATGTTTTAATGGTACCACCAAGAATGAAAATCTGTATCGTGACCACTTTGGATTACGCAAGTTATTAATTACAGTAACTGAAACGGGTCTAGTAATTGTTCGTGATTCAGCCAATGATGGGGCGCCTGTATGGAGTCGATATTTTGGCTCTGTTCGTTTCGAACATGTTATTGTTGTACGTAACAGTGTATCTGTTAAATCACCTCCCTTGATTGTCGTTATTGGTCGTACAGGTGGTATTGGTTATGAAGAAACCCATTTCTATCGGCTTAATGCATTGACGGGTGAAGACTATATTGCTTCTTCTTTGACTCCCGAAATGCAAGAATTTTTTGATCCACAACTTGTCACTGAAACACGTATTGCTAAAGTCATGCGACTTCCTATTGAAGAACCGGATGAGCATACACATATTCTGGCGCTCTACGACGCAGGTTCAAGCCGAACCTTTATATACCCCGACACTGAAGGTTCCCGTCAGGCTTTTCTTTCTTATAAGGATAAGTTCTATTTTGTGGAACAAAAACAAGAGCGATTGTTTAGAGGATATCAAGTTGGTGAAGGATATCGCGGTAGTTTGAATGCTCAACAAGTATGGACATTAGCTGTCCCTGAAGATGAAACCATTGTCGCTGTAGGTGGACGTGAGCCCTATGAAAAGGTTGCATTGTTGGGTCAAGTTCTCGGTAATCGTAATGTTATGTATAAATATCTGAATCCTCATATGTTCACTGTGATCACAACACAACCTGAACAAAGAACATTGATGGTGCGTTTGGTGGATGGTGTTAAAGGTGCTATCTTATATGAAACGGTTCATCAAAATGTTGACGCAGTAGAGAACCCAGTTCATGTGATTCAAGTTGAAAATTGGGTCGTTTACCATTTTTGGAGTGATGATAGTCGGAACAAAGGTTATCAGGCAGTTGTACTAGAACTTTACGAAGGTCAATATGAAAATGAACGAATTCCTGGGTAAAGTAACAAAAAAGAACAAAGTCGCTTTGTTTATCAAAAAAGGCAAAAACAAATACAAAAGCTAAGCACATATTCTCTTTTTTTGTATAGTGAAAACTTTTCCTCATTTGATAATGTACGACCATATATTCAGTCTTCTGCATTTGCATTCCCTTACTCTGTTAAAGCAATTGGTGTGACAGTAACGCGGAACGGTGTTTCCACTCGAGATATTTTGTGTAAGCGAACAGATTCTTCGAAAAAAGAAAGAATTTTTATTAATTTTTTTTTTTTGTCTTTTATTGTATTTGTTTAGTTGCTCTTGGTTCAAATCAAATCTTGGGTGTAAATAAACGCTTTTTGGATCCAAGACGACCAAGAGATAAACCTACAAAAGAACAACAAGAAGAAGGTTTAATACCTTATTCACCTATTTCTGATGATCGTTTATTCTTTTTATCTTACTCACTCGAGGTAACCTCTCCCCCCCCCCAAAAAAAAAAAAAAAAAAAAAAAAGAAAAAAAAATACTACAGATTCATTTAGATGATAATTTGCGATAATGCTAATATTTTATATTTACTCATGCTTCTCTTACTTATCGCGTTTTAGATTTT
Organism: Circinella umbellata; assembly: GCA_025093555.1. NCBI lineage: Eukaryota > Fungi > Mucoromycota > Mucoromycetes > Mucorales > Lichtheimiaceae > Circinella > Circinella umbellata. The sequence continues at coordinate 1,228,500 of JAIWNF010000004.1, read as the reverse complement.
CGGTATCAAAAAGATTATTACACAACCAACACTTTTAGAATCAACATCGGTTGTATTTGCTTATGGATTAGATACCTTTTTCACACAATCTTCTCCTAGTCGACAATTTGATGTGTTGAGTGAAGATTTTTCAAAATCCCAGTTAATTATGACAATCATTGGTCTTATAGCTGCTATCGCTATTGCTGGTCCAATTGTCCGTCGGAAACGCGTTAATGCATTATGGAAGTAAATAATAATTACACTTACTTTGTTAGATAGTAATAATCATAACTATAATAAAATATTATACATACATTGAAATTACTTTTTTTTTGCTCGTAACCAGAATTAGTATAAAAATTCAATAGAAGGGCGAAAATAAACAAAGATAGCAATATTCGCGATGGATGGATAAAGTACACGTCATAATAATATGCAACAGTTTATATTCTGGATTAATATTAGTAACAGTGATTAATCAATACGTATATACTGTTTATGTAAGTTAAAAGACAACAGGAAGGAGAATTTTTTTCATTAAAAATAATAAAAACTTAGTATAACTTTAATGTTTATATAATAGAAAAAAGTAATTTCATATGACATAATAAGAATAAGAACTATTTAGATAATGTGTATAATATATATGTAGGTATGTAGGTATGTTTTCAACATAAAATAAGAATGAACAAGAAAAAAAGGGCTGGTTTGTTTTTGGTGTGGGTGCGTCTGGGGTATATTCAAAAATAAGATCAAGAAACGTTTTTTTTCGCAATACGTATAAGGGAATCAAAATAAAAAAAAAGAGGATAAATATATACAATTAAAGTAAGATTATAATGGAGTTTTAAGAATATCAGAATGTTGGATTATTATTTCAGAAAGAGGATACGCATTAGGCTAGCAGTGGGGGGAATGTGAGTAACAAAATAAAAAGTAAACTTATTTGATGACTTTACCAGCTTTACCAGCACCACGGCGTCGTCCAACAGCAGCATTAACAATTGATAATCGTTCTGCTTCTTGGCCACACTGAATATCTACTTTCCAATGTCGGCGTAAAGCATCCCGTCGAGCAAATCGCTTATCACAGTGAGGACATTCATGAGGCTTGACACCACTGTGAAGCAATTCATGTCGTTTCAAATCATGTGGGCGTGCAAATTTCCATGGGCAGTAAAACTCTTTACAAACAAAGGGACGCTCACGAGTATGTGTACGTTGATGTGACTTTAAGTTGTATGGACGAGTAAAGACTTTACTACATTCCTGACATGGATAAGCATTTTCTTGTTTAGGATGCTTTGCTCTGCGTTTCGTTTGTGTGTTACAAACCATGGGTAAAGAAGTACGAGTAGTAATGATGTGAGATGATGGAAAAGAACTAGTTGTTGCTGCTGTTGGTGAATTTTGCTTTTGTTTCTTTTGTTGTTTGTGTTCTTTCTCTTGTCGTCCTTGATCTTCTTGTTTGACAATAATGATCTCTATATCTTCAGAAGTTGAAATTGATAATGGTGGTGAAGGGGGTACTTGAAACGTTTTCATACTAAAATCGGTCATTTCAGTAGCTTGAGGAGGAACATAAAAAGAGCTTATTTCCATAGAAGTATGGTCCATAGTAGCAGAAGTACTAAGTGGTGGTGAATTCATCACCATGGAAGCAAATCCAGATTCTTGGTACAAAGGTCCTACCAACGTTGGTACCGGAGAACTACTTTGCGTAATAGTAGATATATTATCAGAAGAAATTAAAGAGCCTCCGTCCCAAGAAAGTGTGGGGGACGAATCCATGGGACCAGTGGATGAGCAAGAGGCTGCCAAAAGTTCTGTATACGGACCCATAATGGATTCAGTATACTGCTGTTGTAATTCGTTATTCACAGAAAAAGGTATGGTATTGGGATCCCATTGATGAGAATGAGGGTGGTGATGGTGAACTTGTGAATATTTGTCTTCATAAAAGGTAGGCTGATCAAAATTATAGTTCTGCATTGTGATAAATTATTAAGCGTTATAAGAATATAAATGATTTTTAATAAACAAAAATAAGAACAAAGAAAAAGGATAATAATGTTGAAACTTGAAAAAAAAGGTCTGATAAGTCCATGATTTGTATTTATATATACTTTTTTTTTTGTATAAGCGTTACATGTGTGTGTATGTGCGCCCATGTAAAAAAAAAAAAAAAACTTTCAACTTAACTGCCAAATCCAGAGAGGTCGAAAAAAAATACCATAAAAAGATTTGTTGCACAATCTAAATACAGAAGAAAACCAACAAGAGATGCGCCGCTTGGGATTCTTTGTTCTTTCTCGCGCATAAAAAGATGCGGCGCTCTCTCTTTCCATCACCACCTTCCCAAAATTAGTTGTTCAACAATCATGTCACACGGATTTCTAAGCAAAGACTATTTTTACTTTGCCTCTTTTCTTTTCTTTTCTTTTCTTGTGATTCATAAAACATGATAACCGCAAAGAGAAAAAAACTAGAAGCAGTGTACTTTAATGGTATACAATGATTACAAGATGATCTCGATAAAGTAGTAAATAGACAGTGTAAAAATAGATTGTAAAAACAAGTTTTTTGTGTGTTATGATTTTACAAAGATAAGATGAATCTTATTCTCCTTTTCATGTTCGTGTGTTTGTGGCGCGCTTCAAAGAAGAAAATTCTGTGATGCATTATATTATTATAGAATAGGATATATTGTTGTCATATGTCATCTCTCTCTCTCCCTCTCTCTTTTTTTGTTTTGTGTTTTTTAATGTCGTGTGTATCAAAGTGGCGCCAAAGTAAGAAGAAACTCACACGATTTTGACTTTATGTTAAATGAATTAAGCCAACTATAAAAATGACGTTTTTGTCAGTAGCAGTGTGACACAGCAAACACACATATCGCTAAACATAACTTCTTGGGTCAGCTATTGATTTCGAACAAGTGTGTATCGAAAATGGAAAATTCCAAGAACATGGAGATAGACAACATTGTAAAAAAATTTAAATAGAGAACGGTTTCACTATACTGTAAGACAAGCATAACAAGGGGACGTGGCTGTGTAAATAGATACGAGTGTCCCTCTCAACGTCAGCCACCTCTATTTTTGGTTAAATCAAGGAATACGTACAAAGTAGAGTGCACCAGTATTATAAAAAGAACAGTATAAGAGGAAGTCTAAATTTATACGCAAAATAGAACAAAAGGTGAAGAAAAAATCTTTTTTTTTCGTAACAACAAAAATAATAGTAATAATAATAATATTGATAATAATAGTGAAGTGATATAGAAGATAGAATATATATATATATATATATATATATATATGATATAGTGTAAAAACATAATAAAGTGATGTAGACTTTTATGATTGCTGTTTAAGAAAACACATCCAGTTATTTGGGAATAGTAATAACAGTAATAAGTGATTGATCAATAATATAAAAGATATATAGAAAATAGAAATAAAATTACAACTCAGTCATTGGGTAAAAGAAAGTTAAAATACGCCATACACAATTCAAAAAAGGATCATGATATTGTTAACACTGGTGCTTTTTCATCCTTATCAGTATGTCGAGTCGCTGCTTTTTTTGTTGAACTAAACGTGGACGAGGAATTAAGAAAAGAGGAGGATTGAAAACATTGGAATATATTTAAAAGCAATAGTCTAAGAAAGGACGACAGTTTTTGTCGCCACTTCCACCAGAGTCTATAATATATTTATATATATTTATATACATTTTGTGTTATTATATACAGTGAACTGTGTTTTTGTGTAAAAAATAAAATGGTTGATACGAAATAAAAAAAAAAGCCCTTGAAAAGAAAAGCCTTGTATTATATAAAGAAAATTAACAAAACATTTAAGAGCTATATCCATTGACTTGCCGATGCTTATAGTGAACTTCAGAGCATGCACGCAATCGAGCCGCTGCTTGTTCAGGTGTAAGGTCACGTTGAGGCTCACCAAGCATTTCAAATCTAATCGATGGAATAGATTATATTTATGTTAGTAATAATGTACATATACACCGTATTTGTTATATAAAAAAATCATGACTAAAAGAGATGACTTACCCAACCAAGAATTTACGAACAGTTGCGCTACGCAACAAAGGAGGATAAAAATGCAAATGGAAATGAGCGTAATCATATTCGCCTTGAACAGGAGCTTGATGAATACCCATAGAATAAGGGAATGAGCATTCAAATAGATTATCATAGCGACAGGTAACACGACGTAACATATCAGCCAAATCTACTCGTTGTTCCTTGGTCATTTTGGGTAAACTTGTAATATGCTCCTTTGGAAGTACCAATGTTTCAAATGGCCACAATGCCCAAAAGGGGACAATACAAACAAATGAATCATTTTCTATCACAATGCGTTCTTGACTTTTTTGTTGTTCTCGTTTGACATAGTTGCACAATAAGCACCCATCGTTATGATCCTTTTTGTATTGTTGTAAGGATTCTAGTTCAACTTGAGGTTCTTCTGGAATTTGTTCTGTAGCCCATAATTGTCCATGTGGATGAGGGTTTGAACAACCCATGGCTGCACCTTTATTTTCGAATATTTGCACGTGCTTGATATATTCCTTTTTAGCCAAGTCTTGGTAACTAGTAGTCCACTGATCGACAATATTTGTAATTTCATTGACGGACATTTCAGCCATAGTCAAATCGTGGCGAGGAGAGAAACAAATGACATGGCATTCACCTCGTACACCTTCGACCCGTAACAAATCGTCATTTGTATCAGGCATTGCAGGTTGCTCAGACTTTACAGCGGCAAAATCGTTGGGGAATGAATGTGTGGATGTATAAGTTGGATTATTTTCACCATTGGCTCGTTGGTTGCCCGGACACAAGTAACAAGTTGGATCGTATTCGGGACGTTTTTCTATTTGAGCACTTTCACGATGACCTTGCCAAGGGCGTTGTGTACGGTGAGGAGAACACAAAACCCATGAACGGGTTAAAGGGTTATAGCGACGATGAGAGTGATTATTGAAGTCAAACGTAGACATATTTGTTGTTATGTTGTTGTCTATATAATACTGTGTTTATAGATAACAATTACACACGCAGTAGCTATATAATAGAAAGATGGGATAAAAAGGGTAAAGGAAAGTAAAAGATGTGAAAAAAATCCCCCCTTTTTTCTATGAGAACTTGTTTCCCTTTTTAATTTGTCCCTTCTTTTATATATAATTGTTCGTTTTAGCTTCCTTTTTTTTGGTGTCGTAGTAAAAAGGTTTTCCAACCAATCCCGCGGTTGCACCTTGATTATATAACACATCGGGGTTTACAATGCATTGTCCGACTATCCTGGATTTGTTATGTAATTCTGTTGCTCGGGAATACTCAAATCAAAGTCCCTTAAACTAAAAGTATTATTACTTCTATTATTATCACTGTGTGTGTGTAAAAAAAAGGGAAAGAGTATCGTGCCCTCTCTCAGGTAACCATGTAGTAACCACAGGCCCTGTTTTTTATTTTATTATTTTCCTTTTAATGCTTGATATCCACTATCTGCCAATATATCCATTAAATCTACAAAGAGTTTTATTTTTAAAAAATTGGAGTAATTAGTTTGGCCGAAAATAAGAAAAAAGGTTTTCTTCTTTTTTTTTTCAATTAGAATATGGTGAAACACATACCTTGCCAATCTAAACCACTGGACGCACCCCAGACTGGCATTCCATATTGATGTTCCTTTGCACGTGTATTTTCGTCTGCTGATGATAATGATGACTCGACTGTGGATGATATATCATTGTTGTAAGTATTATCATTTGATAATGATGAAGGTAAAGCTACCTTTTCATCAGTATGATTGTCATCACTGTTATTCTTTTGTTCATTTGGATCTTTTACTAATCTTGCCATGATTTCTAATACCGGTATCGCTGATGGCTATATGATATATTTTATAATAATGAATGAGAATTTAAGTTTGTTTCTTTTTTGCTGAAAAAGTTTCCCATATAGTATAAAACTCTCCGGTAATCATTTTTAAAGTTATAGTGGATACACGCCACACAATATAACACAGCATAACATAAACACACGCACGCACGCACAGAAAAAGCTATTATAATTATCATTACTAGAAGCATTTACCTCTGGAATATATGTTTCAACCCGTCGATATTGATTTGAAAGCCGTTCCACACAATTTTCCGCATTAGTTGCAATTTCTTGATCACGATTTCGGAGCAGTAACAGGGTCACTATCAATACTTGGAACATGATGTAACCTATTTTGTAGATTATATAATCAGTTTGTTTCTCCTTCTGTCAAGTTCTTTTTTTTTATCGCCGCTCTCTTTATATTTACTTGTCAGGGACCAACTGAAACTCAGCATGGATTTGATTTGGACCGCTTCAACAATATTTAAAATTGATTGGATAGCGTCGTAACATTCATCTGGGACTTCAAATTCACTGCGTTCACCTGTTGCAACAAAAGGCCGTTTCAATAATAATAAGACCGAGTAATAAGCTAGTCGTAACTGTCCAACTAAATAAAAACAAATATAAACTCATATTAATACATAACGTTCAAATATATAACAACCTACATAAGTAATAATAATTAACAGAATGATTAACTTACCTCCATAGTTCAATTTATTTTCAAGATCCATATTCAAATCCTTTCTTTCTATACGTTCCATTTCAGCAGAGCTAAATTTCCATTGGTCTGGAAGGCTATGATCCCAATCTTCAAGAGTTTTATTTAGGCTCCGGTAGATTTCTTCCATTCCTCGTCGCTTATCAGAAAAAGACCTAGCTCGCGGAGAACATAAAATTCTAAGAACATCACCCAGAATGGCAGATAATGTAGTGAAATACCGTATGAATAAGTAATTATTAGTATTGTTACTGGATTCTAGTGCCTTTGGCAGTTCCACATCACAATCAGCATCTGATATTGTGAGCGGCCTATAAATTGTTGCATTGATAAGAAAGACGATATCTCAGTTTAGTTATAATTTATCGGATTTTATGCATTATCACTTGATTATATAACACACATGTAACCACAAAATATGATTATATAAACACATTTTTTTGCATAAAGTAAACATCAAACTTTGTATTTCTTACCTTCCTAATGTAGCACAAATCCAACGATCTAATACGTAAGCAGACCACCATAATCGTTTACGGGCTTCTATTTTCTGTGTTGGAATCCCTAATTGTGTATTGGATCGGTGTAATCCAAGATCTTGAGCCTACCCATAAAGAAACATTTTGCAAGTAAGCTGTTAATGCTCCTACTTATCCCCCCTCTTCTTTTCTCCATTGTTAATTGTTGTACACGTAATATGTATGTATCATTTTACCATCTTAACACCTAAACTTATTGCCAACCAATCTGTGCTTTCAGCAGCCCATTTTCTTGCAGTACAAGCAGTTAACAATAATATTTGGATCTTATCAATCGTTGGGTTCATGAAATCCAATTGTTCACATAATAATTCATCCGATAAAGAAACAAACAGTTCATTACGATTGATATTATGTTTTTTAACGACCCAATCATCCTCATCCAGTAGCCTGGCAGAGGCTCTGCAAATGGCTAAAATCAAGGGTTTTGAAATATTATCTTCTCCTTTACGATAAGTTTCATAAAAATCTGTTTCATCGACAATGGGAATAAATACATTCATTTTTTTAAAGTATCTGTTATAGTAGTTTGAGGTGAGTGGGTTACCATATTTAAATCGCTCCTCTCTCCAAAGAATAAAAAAATAACTCACAATTCAATAAGCCGATCCAGAACTTCTTTATGTGGTGGTTCCCATTTATCGTTCTTTTCATTGATAACAATAGTTCCATACTGAGCATTTTCAGGTTCGCGTTGCACCATCATGTCACTTTCATCTACAGATGAAAGAATATTGGAGTGGGATGGAAATCCACTTTTTGGAAATAGCTTCCCAAGTAAATGTAAACCGGACGAACTGCCAACGTATGAGTATGTATTACTGCTGCTACCACTACTACTACTGCTAGGATTATTAGCATTGCAAATGCTCGTAGAATCTTTATGAGTTACGTCATTGTTATTCTCCTCAACAGTTGTAGGATTTGTACATGATGATAAAGAAGAAGGTGATAATATAGCCGATACTGCCTTTTGCCGTTTATTATCTAAAGCACGTTTCTTTCCTGATCCTCTTTTTGATGATGTTGGTATATCATCTCTATCTTGAATAAGATCCTGATAACTTTCAGGTGATAAACGTCCCGCATTAGCAACATTCATTAGCATTTCTTCCATACGTCGTAATCGGTTTTCAAGTCCTTCAACATAACCTTTTGGTGGTCCCCGCTTCTTTGCTGCCTATATAACATCACATGTCAATATGCTGTCAGTTTTAATTATTGTTATTTTTGGATGGGAAAAAACATCTTTTATTCCCTTTTATATTAATATTAATTACCTCGTTAAACGTGCATTGCTTCCCATAACTTTTGCAAGAAGTACAAGATAACTGTGGATAGGCTTGACTGTAATCACACCTAATTGAAGCATAAAGTAAAAAAGAGATAAAGTGTGTGAATCAATAAATTTATCATATTATTCACTATTAAACTATTCTACCTTATTTTTTTCCTTCGACACAAATCACCTTTACAAGCAATCAAATAGATAATGTTAACAAGAAGTTAGTCATGCTATCTGGACTTGACAGGTTTAATGTTATCAATAATAAGAATGAATATTAATATTAATAATTACAAGCGCGATCTTTTTTAGTTCGTTTTTTTCGGCTCGAATTCCTATCGTCATTAGGTACCAAAGTATTTGGCATAGGTAATGTGGACTGAGATCCTTCTAAGTTTGATATTGGAGGAGCTTGGATCTGTTGTTGTGTATTCGGCGCCGCTGCCGAACGTGGAATTATGCTCGTCGATAGTAAAGAATGTTGACTCTGCTGTTCTGTATTATTGTTATTGTTATTTGGTGCTAAGTACATCGAAAGTCTATTATTATCCAGAGGTAGCTGTTGTCCATTAGGTGGTGAATTTGATTGCATATTCTATTTTTCAATATGTGAAGTATGTATAAGTATGTATGTTTGTTATGTATGTATAAGAAAAAAAATAAGGAGTGGAAAAATATGAAAAATAACAAGAGAAGTCGGGCTTAAACATGTTAAAGTCAGCTTTCTTATATTTATGACCTGGTTAATTTGCATGAGTCAAAAGCATTGATGCTAATAATGGCACGCTTTGCTCCTATAAATTAGGCAAACATAAACGTAGCTTTCTACTATTATCTATACAATTTTTATTTTTATTTTTGACTTATTATTATATTATTATAAGATACAATAAGAATTACAATAATGATTTCTGTGTATGATTATATTATGACAATTCATCCGCATTATTTAAACTATGAAAGATAAGTAATACACCAATTCTTGTCCTACCTAAAACTACTGCCCCAGGACCATTCATGAAAACCGGCTGATCATCTCTTCCTAAAAAGAACAAAAAAGAAAACAAGGGCGTGATTTTTTCCTTTTTTTCGTCTTCTCTTCTTTTTTTTTCACTTCTTTCTTTCATTTAAAATTTTCTTACTTTTACTTTATTATCAGTATTTTTTATTAACAAAGGAAAAGCAGCAAAAATTTTATGGGATAATAACAATATCAGATGTCAACATATATGCTCGGATCATTAAGTAACCATGATTATGATGATTATGTTAAACAACATATGAATCGATTAGATCATCGAGCACATTCTTTTCGAACCATACTATCCAGAACAGCAACAAGTAATCAACATGAGCATATTCTTTGTGATGACCCATACTGTAGTCAATATCAACCTTCATCTTCATCAATACAACGTCGATCAAGTGGAAACAGCAGACGACGATCCGCCTCTATTCATAATACAGAGTATCATTACCCTCACCAAGAGCAACAGCATTATCATCGTCAAAAACAGCAACCGCAGTGGCGAATAGCATCACAACAACCCCTTCCCCCTCCTCGACGGAGAAGATCTTCTTCCATGTCAGCAAAAACCTATCGTGAACAAAGATCATCACCTAGACACCAACCACAATATCATCACAGTAGTGAATATTATGATACTCATAAACAAGAGGTACATTTATTCTGCTTATTTTAATTTTTCTCTTTGGTGGCGCTTTATATTTTATTTTCGGGTGTACATTTATAAAGTTTGTTGTTGTTTTTTAAAGACTAAAACAATTACCTTTTTTGAAACATAAATAATACAGGAGGGAGACCGGTATCGCTATAACTATCCACGTCGTCGTCCCGCCTCTCTTGGCGCCGAGACTTCTCATAGTGCTCATTATTATGATGATGATAATGAGAACTACGATGATGATGATAATGGAGAAGACAATGAAATTATAGATAATGATCTTGATCCGACGGACGACGAGGAAGATGATGAATCAATGAATGAAATGGAATTATTGGCAAAAAAAAATGCTCAACGAAATATTCTAATATTAGCCGACGATCCAACAGTTTATACCGATCCAGTGATTGATTTACAGCAACGACAGCAGGGGCAGCAACAAGAATTACTTCAACAGGAACAGCCACAACAACCGATGAGCTCACATGAATCATTGCCTATACAACAACCATCATCACAATCACTGCAAATCGAACCACTATTAGAACAACCCAACACTCAACAACAAACAATACTACAATCCTCATCTACGTCGTCGTTGCCACAGCAACAGCATCAGCAACCAATATTACCGCCACCATCATCTCAACAACAAGCACAAACACAACAACAACAACAACAACAACAACAACAACAACAACAACAGCCTAGTTCCATAGCTACAACACCTTCTATGTCAACAGGATCATCTGCATCCACACCACCTAAGAAGAAAAAACGATGGTTTTCTTTTATGTTACCAAATGGTCGAGATAAATCATCTCCCATAGGACCTATAACTCCATCACCACCTCATATTAATTCTCCCATGGGAAGAGTTCACTCTGTGAAATCTAATGGTCCATTAGGTGAGGTGTTGAATCTAGAACAACAAGCTGATCTTATTCGTCAACTTAATGAAAACAGCAATAATAATAATCAACATATACACTATCAACAGCAACAACAAGATACCAGACGAGCTATAGATAATAATACAAATCCCACAGCAGCAAATATAAACACAACGACCCAACAACAACAACAACAACAACAACAACCGAGACAAGATAACATGCTATTGATAGCCAATTTGGATCATATTTGGGCATTTCGTGCTGAATCATCATTATATAGTAATAATACAGCAATGGCAGAAACCAATGTATGGATTACATTTGATTATGAAAATCAAATGTTATTGACGGCTTATAAAAAAAAATATGATAAATTAAACAAGAAGCATAAAAAAAAATATAATGTGGAATTCTATGACAGAGGTGTGGAGTTTTTTGACTCTCACATCCGACAAGGAAAATTACCTGTTTTGGCTCTTCCGAGCAAAAGGCGAGCTTTGTATCCTACTAATCTCACTGGTGATGAAATCATTTCAATTGAAGTGGAGTGCCTTCCTAATTCTCAAACTCTTCAATTCGTTTATCGTGAACAATCATAGCAATAGTAATAGTAACAGCATCACAAATAACCTCTAGCATACTCCGTCTTTTTTTTCTTTTTTTGCATAAAAAAACAGCCCGCATTTCTTTGCACAACCAACACTATTATTTGCATCTTTTTACTGTATTTTTTTTTTCATCTTTACATAACAACTTCCTTTTTATCCATCTTTTAAAATATTTTTTTTTTCTTTTTTAGAAAAAATACAATGAATGATGGATCTTATAATAGAAAAAAATTTCAATATGTTTTTCTTTTTCTTTCTTTCTTTTTTTCTGGTACGTAAGGTTATGTGACTAATTTCAGCGATGTAAAGATTTGAGTAATAGTAGTAATACCATGTAATACTTTATATTTTATTATGACTCTTTATTTAACCTTACTTCTTTTTCAATATATATCTTTTCTCCGCGATCTACTATTTCAATGCTATCTACATAAAATAAGAAGTTCAAATAAGGGATATGAACCAACAGAAGGTAAGAAAAGATCAACGCTGTAACACAAAGCAATACAAAAAATATCCCACGCTATCAAAGGGGAAGTCGTTAAATAATTTGATGATGGTAAAGAGTGGGCTTTTCTTAAAAAAAAGATGATCGATGAAAGCCAGTATAGTATGATAAAAAAAAAACAAAATAGATATTAAAGTATTCAAATCTCATCTTTGCGATATGATCTTAATACCGTACTATAAAAAATCCCCATCAGCTTGCTTTTATATGATAATTTTCAAGCTGTGTTTTAGAATCATTTCATTTATGATGATATTGAATGCCCAAAAGCAACAAATTTATATCACAATTCATAAAATAGGCTATTACTACTGCTACGATGCTATCATTATTCACACGATACATTTCATGTTATGCTTCTGTGATACCCAATCTAAATTTTTCTCTTTTTTTTGTTCATCATCTCTGATATAAAATAATGATGAGTAACACGACTAGTATGTATAAACTAGTTTCACGAGCAGATCTAGTCTAAAATATTCGTATACCTTAGAAACTGATCATGGGATGTCACAGAATCAGTTTTCTATTTTTGGAATTGACAACCATCATTACGACCAATTATCTTATAAAAAGCAAAATGCAATAATTCTAAGTGATAACAACGAAGGAAAGCAGGGAGATAGATAAACCAAAGAAGATGACAATGTGATGAGTTTTTAAATATAAATCATATATATACGAACTTGCTTTTATAGTACCATTATATTTCCATTAGAGCATACTATTTATTTGACAACTCTTTTAACCTGGAAAAAAACAAGCTTCTTGTTGAACGTGAAAAAAAATTATTCTATTAATATGTAAAGCAATTCATGTATTTTTTGGCCGTTGAGAGTGTGCTGCATGGGAATTAAGTGATTAACCAAGAACTTGTTTTTTTATCTCAAACAAAAGTAATGAATTAATAGAAGAAAGTGAAGATGAAAAGACTTTTAAAACGTCATATTTGGCTTGATAGAGTTAGAACGACCTGTTCACTTGATATAAAATGTTTATTTATCACTGAAATAAAGAAAAAGAAGTATGTCTATTGTTTATGGAATACTTTGGTATACCAATATTCTGATGTCTAAGGCAGTTTATCTTTCTAAAAGCTGGGGTTTCAAGACCAGAATTTGACTCCCACTTCTAACAGAATAAACTGCCTGGACATAAGTACACTCACCAATACTACTTAATCTCGAATAGACTAGCTATTAAATTGTATTTTCTCGTCGCATACAAATTCTCGCATAAGATATGCAATGCTCTATAATGTGTTGCGCCCCATATTACATGCAACATGACCATAAATACATAATACATGAGTACTTACTATAAAAATTTATAAATTACTTCGCTCAAAAACTAAAAGTTATTAATACGAAAGTTGAATTCATTTTGCCAATATAATGCTCTATACACGTACTATAAGGGATAAGTAGTCATTCTATGTATGTAGTAAAATAATATATAGAACATTGTGGAAAATGTGATGGTGTAGATAGAACAAGATACAACATATCTGTACTCTCTTTTTTTCAGCTTCAATTATTAACAGCGACGTGTATCCATGTACGCAAAGCAACTAGTTCTCTATTTTTAAGAATCAGCATAAATTTTACATTCACTCTCATTTGGCTCTCCCAATAAATGTTTATACATTCAACAAAGCACAGCTTTTTTTTTTGGCTTTTTTAACGTCATATGAGCAACAAATAAAAATTAAATAGGTCACACATACATTGTAATATTACTTATCACAACACAACAAAATAAAAATAGTCGAAAGGATATCTAATGGAGAATTGTAATATTACTATACATGACTGTTATACTATATATAGAAGAGTAGACAAATGTTTTGATACATGATCCAGTATATTATACTAGCAGAAATAATAATAATGGCAACAAACTAAAAGTAGTAGAGCTAACCTTCATAATAACACCTCTTATTTCGAATAAATATCTGTTATTACGTATTTTACAATTTATTGAGAAAAACCGAAAATGCATACAGCTGCAGGTATTTCTTTATTATCATATCTATCATGCGAGGGGCTTTATGAAGTTGCAGAGAATGGGATATTCAGACTCACCTATAGAGCGATTGTAACCAGCCACTTTTTGTCACCACAAGTACTAAGTCGCATTAGCATATTTTTAATGGCACATATAGCGAAACTTTATCTTTTATATTACAGTTTCCATTTAATATTGTTTCTATAATAATAAATACCAAAAGATACTCGACACTACATATTTTTGACGACGACAAAAGCAATATTAGACTCGTTTATTATGTTAGTTATATATATATGTATAAAAACAACCCAACCATGGTTACACTACATATTATGGCGGAAAAAAAAACTCCTATAACCAGAAGCCAGAAAAACTATATAAGGAAGAATGAAAAAAAAGGAATCACTAAAATAACTGCTGTGATTATATTAAAGTATTTATCAATTAGGACGGTGATGGGTGTAAATATTAGACGTACACCAAAGAAGATAATCTTTTTCTTTTATAATACTGTAATAATTTTCGAGGAAAGAGGACACAATAACAAACAATGATACCACAACAAACCAGAATATTGATGACACTCATAGCTAATCGGATGGTCATCCCGGATGACGCTTCCAAATAAAAATTAGTGGTTAGTATATATACGGAAAACACGATCCACGCGCCTGTATCCCCACTCTTCATCCATCGGCAACAGGACATAAAAAACAACTTCCGATCCGAAATTGATGATGGCACCTTAAATATATATAAATACGTATCAAATTTTCATATTAGGTTATATAAAAAAAACCACCAAAAGTTTAACACTCACATAACTTTTTTCTCTCACATCTACACAACCTGCTTTGTTGTGAGAATATTGGAAAAGGTAGTATGATTAGCAGTACCGTATAACAAAAAACAAACAAACAAATAATTACATCAATTTGTTTCGTTAAAAAACGCGCCCGCGCCCGCCAAAAAGCAATAATAATTATATAAAAAGTGTGGGGAGAAAAACGTAAAATAAAAGGAGGTTTGTATATATAAAAAAAGGTTACTTAACATTATATATAATGTGATCTATAACACCAGCCAGTACATGAAGAAAAAAAATGATGGGACCATCATGAGCAACAACGCTATTTTCCGCTCTTTCCGACAAACTTTGTTTTTTTTTGGCCATCGAACCGATAGTGTCGCTATTATACGCACTAATAACCCGCCCACTAATAAATATGCTTGAAAATAATAGTGCTACTATATAGTGATATCATCATCTGAAGAATCTCTAATTCTCCATTAAAGGTATAAAGAACTCTGTTTTATTTACTTGATATTCGTTTCGATTGTAAAAAAAAAACATCTGTACGAGATTTTCATTCTCTTCAAAATATACTACTGAGATGAGATTTTATAGAACGAGTATGCATGGTTCCAAAAGCAGTAACCTCAATCTATTCTCTCTATGAAAGTTGTATTTTGTAGTGACAGATTTCCTTCATCCCCCCCTTTTTTTGAGGCATCGTCTGCAAAAGACACACGCATATACTTACCAGAGTAATAGTCGAATTGAGTGATATTTTTACTGGGAATAGTGAATGTTGGTTGCTTAGGAACAGCAACAATAACTACAAAAATAGCATAAAAAAACTGAATGGTCCACTTTTCCTCTCTCTGCTCATAGATAGATTCACAGCATTTAAACCTTTATTCTTTTTTTTTCGATGAACCCCCAATCCCCACACTCATTCACAAACCCCCAAAAATACATAAGATGACTGCACTCCTTTTTTAGCAATATATATAATAGTTTTCTTACCGCCAAAGTACAATCTAATATTCTAATTTTACAAAAGAGCAAAGATTATTTAGGTAAGGAAGTAAAATATTGGTTAGTTTACGTATTATTCTGTGTTTATTGGATAGTCGTTTGCCTTTCCCTCCCCCCTTTTTTTCTTCCTCTCTTTTTTCTCTTCTTCTTTTCTCTCTCCACTTTTATTACTATTTGAACTTTTCACTTTTATATATAAATATATTCTCTTTCATATATAGCTGTACTATAGTTTATTTTATTTAAATCCAAAAAAAATCCATTATAAGCAATTATCTCAACAAAAGAAAACATATAAAAAAAACGAAACCCAGATTACTATAAATATATTATTATATGGCAAACATAACTATGTCGACCACCTCTAATGGCGGAGGAGGTGGTCGTAACACGACAACGAACACCAGCAACAGCAACAATGACACGCCAATGTTAAGTCTACCACGACCCACGAACGATGATACTCAAGAACGATTAACTCAAATTGACAAATTAAAATATTTTCTTGCAACAGCAACCAATGATTGGGATCCAGAACGTGCGGTGAAATCCTTTGGTCTACCTACTGGAGAAAGTGTTTCTTGTGTATTTTGGAATCATTTATTTCACATTACAGGTACAGACATTGTTCGCTGTTTGGTGTTTCGATTTCATGCCTTTGGTCGACCTGTATGCAATCTTAAGAAATTCGAAGAAGGTGTCTTTTCTGATCTTCGTAATCTAAAACCAGGCAATGATGCTTGTCTAGAAGAGCCCAAATCCGAGTTTTTGGATATGCTTTACAAGAATAATTGCATTCGTACACAAAAGAAGCAAAAGGTGTTTTATTGGTTTTCGGTACCTCACGATCGTTTGTTTTTAGACGCGCTTGAACGTGATCTCAAGCGTGAAAAGATCGGTGTTGAGCCAACAAGTATGGCTGTTGCTGATCCTGCTTCGTCTTTGTCTTTGGATTCTACTCATGAACTGTTTGATCAATTACGCAAATCAATGGCTTTATCCGCCGCTGCAACGGCTCATGCTCTTGAAGATGAAGCTGCCGTTTCTTCTTCTGCTGGTAGATCTCATACAACCTCATTGTCCTCGAATAGCAGTCATGCAAATACAAATAATAATGGCGATCCTCATCGCCATGCCATTGTGTCTAATGCAGGTAAAGCCTGAATCTCTAAAAGCAAAACAAAAAAAAAAACAAAAAAAAATCGTTTTTTCTTTTCTTCTTGAAAAATGAGAATAAAACACAACTCCACAAAATATATCACGTACACAAAAAGCATATACAAAGATATATAAAAAAAACACATATCAAACAAAGGTTATAAATATAATATACCAACCAATGACTCTCTTTTTTTGTATTCTATTTTATATATCTATATACATATTATATTATTATTATTTATATATGTCCATATATACGTCTTTTAATTGTTCTATGTGCGTCTCAAACTCTATGTCTGTATGTCTTCTTTTACAACAACGATCAACATCAATGACGAACAAAAATAACGAATCTTAAAAAAATGCAGATGATCATGATGACATGATGACAGACGATGACGAGTGGACTGCTATGACCTGGACACCAACAAGTGCTGCAGAAGAAGCGACTTTGGGAAGTGAAGGAGCACAAATCAACAGCCGAGCGTGGCAATCTTTTCCTACTCCTTCTGCACGGTCACAACATCAACAAAGATCCCGAAGCAATAGCAACGTATCATTATCCCACGAAAATTTGGATACACCTACTCAGGCAACAATGGAGCCTATCTCTCACGCGATTAATAATTTGGATTTGACTGCAGAAGATAACGCCGGTGCTACTGCTACTACGGCAAAACAGCACCATTTACGTAGAAAATCCAAAGCATTAATTGGAATGGTATCCTTATTTGAAGGATCGGCTACGTATAAACAACGCCGACGCCGAGCTGCATCTTTGTCATCCACAACAACAACAGCGTCGTCATCCACATCCTCATCCCCCATCGTGACTACTCCGCATCATCACCATCAGACGACTGCTCCATCTTCAGCATCATCATCCACCACATTATTATCATTATCTTCATCATCAGGAGGACCTATTCGGCACCATCATCGCTCTACGTCCAACCCTGATTTGATGGCCTCACTGCCTCAACATCAACAAAATAACTATAATCCCAATATCATTTTTACCGGATCCCACCAAGTGCTACCCACGAGCAGTACAAGTAGCCCACTCATTCAAAAACCTGCGCCACCCCTTTTATCCACGACGTCGTACAACGCATTGGCCTCTGCTACGAATGCATTAGCTAATATGGGTGATGATGGGTCTGACCCGAACCGAACATACACGTGTCCTCTTGGTTCTTGTGGTCGTTTGTTTAAACGGTTAGAACATCTTAAACGCCATTTACGTACACATACGATGGAACGACCTTATTTATGTCAACAATGTGGTAAACGATTTTCGCGTTCGGATAACTTGGCTCAACACCGTAAAACGCATGATCGGTCTCGGCTTCATCATTCGAGTCAACAACGAAAGGATGATCAAGATGGGTCGGGAAACAACAGCAACCATGGTAACAGTAGTAATAACAATAATGGTAACAATAGGAGCTACCATGGTTATGGGCCTTCTGGAAATAATGGTGGTGGCAGTTATGGAGGGGGAAATAATGATCAACAAGGGAGTAGCAATAACAGTAGTGGTAGTCAGCAATTTCCACCTCATCAGCAATGGCCGCCACATTTGGCTGTACCTTCAGCAACAGCATCTAATAGTCTCTGTAGCAGTCGAAGCAGTACCATGAGTCCAATGCATGATCCAGACTGGGATTTCTACCAACATCAACAACAAACCATCATTAAACAAGAGCCGGACTGGTCATGCACATCATCACCTACTTGGCAACAACCCATGTTTCTACCGAGTACTACTGCTACTACTTCAGCAAATGCTTCATTGGAATACCATAATAGTAAATTGGCAATGATGCATCTACAGCATGAAATGAAATTAATGTATCATGGTCAACAACAGGAACAACAGCATCATCATGATTTTGCCGAACTTTCCTCCTCTTCATCATCGCCAGTTACCAGTAGTAATCAGCTTCCTTGCCTGATGATGAATAACAACAATAATGATACCAGCGCTGCCCCTGTTCATTATGGTGAGTTATCTACATTAGCGTTTCCGCCGGAAGACATTTCATCATCGACATCATTTCTTGCTTCCGATTATAATAGTCAAGATTTTGTCGAATTCTACAACACTCACGCTCCTTTAATACCAACAACATTTGTCAATGATTATTTGGTTGATCAGGTATAATGATCGCAACATAATTTATTGAGCTTTTTTCTCTCTCTTTTTTAACATTAGTATTATTATTTTTCAATTTTTTGTTTTATATATATACATAACCAATTTATACCTACATACACACACACATATATATACACAAGACATACAAACACATTTCAATCACATACATCTATATGACTTAACATAACTCTTTTTATTATTTTAAATCATCGTCATTTATTCGTTCCCTTTTTAATTTTTATATTTCTTTTTGTCTTTTTAATACTTTTATATGTTTTATTTTCTCTTTCTGGTATTTGTGGCGCCAGATATATGACTTTTTTATTATTATTATTATTATTATGCCCTTATTTTCTTTGCTTTCTTTCCTTTCTTTATTTTTCATATTGGCCAGTTTCTCATGATTTATTAATATTATTATAAAACAATAAGAAAAACAACCCCACTCTTAAAAAAAATCAAGTATTTACTTGTTTTATGCTGAAGTGATGGTATCACATAAATGGTTTCTTGAGATTTCCTTAAATGTATTTCGTAACATAGCACAGACCTACCCAACTTATCTCAGATCTAAGAAAACGCTCCGAAGCTAAAAAGATTTTTAAGAAAACTAGTCTCTGTTCTTTTTTCTTTTCCTTTCTTCTTCGTTTCTTTCTTTAACTATTTTTTTTTCCTTTCACCTTTTCTTTTTTTTTTGAAAAAAAAAAGCCTCAAAATGGATAAATCTTCTATAGCTGAGAAGGATTTAGAAAGAGTGGAAACACTTCCACAACAAGATTATTATGAAGAACAAATCGAGCGAGAAAAAGAAAAACAACAATGGACTTGGAGAGGCAAAACTTGGAAGGAGAGGCTTGGGTTCTTGAAGAGTATGAAGTTTTGGCGTGTTTTGATCCTTGGGCAAAGTAAGTTGAATATTAAATTTCTTTAAAAAAAATATCCTGTTGTTTTTTTATAGATAACTGATATAAGCTATTTTCTCTCGTTTTGTTTTTGTAGTTTTAGCTTTATGTATTACTGGTACAGTAGTTACTTCAACAAAACTTGGTAATGATTATAATTTTAATGCGCCAACAACCCAAACTTTTTTGGTCTAGTAAGTTTTTTTAAGACAAAGGGAAGGGGAATAAAAGATTAAGTGTTGTGTTCTTGTATATTTACTTTTTTTATACTTAATCTATTATTAGTGCTGTATTGGCTCTTATCTATAATTCCTATGCTATTTGGAGACGTGGATTTAAAGCATGGTGTAATCAATTCTGGGAGCGTGGTGTTTACTGTAAGTTATTAAAAAAATCTTCACCAAAGTGGAAAACAAAAGCTAATTTACTTTGTGAATTTGCTTTTCAATATTCATATAGACTTCTTTCTCGGTTGGGTTGATGTAGAAGGCAATTATCTGGTCGTCAAAGCATATGCATATACTGGCATGCTATCGGTTATGCTCTTAGATTGTTGGAGCACCCCTACATGTGTCATCCTTGCCTTGATTTTCTTCCGAGTTCGCTATCGTTGGCTTCAATATGTTGGTATCTTTTTAGCTCTTTGTGGTACAGGTATGATCGTTGGTAGTGATGCCATGGACGGAAAATCATGGATGGCCAGTGATCCAGTCAAGGGTAACTTTTTTGTTATCATTGGTACTACCTTCTATGGTATCAGTAATACCAGTGTCGAGTATTTAACTCGTAAATATCCCATTTATGAAGTCAATGGCAGTTTCACATTGTTTGCTACATTGATCAATTTGGTTCAACTTCTGATTTTGGAAAGAGAGGAATTTTCGACATTTGTAAATAATGGAGAAGCCGTTGCGATGGTGATCGTTTATACTATATGTATGGTGATTCTATATTCATTGGCACCGATCATGTTCCGATGGGGTAGCGCCGTTTTATATAACTTGTCGCTAATGACCAGTGATTTTTGGAGTTTGATTTTCGGTTTAGGTCTTTTTGGTTATACTGTAAGTAATTTATGTATGTGGTAGGACGAGATCGAAAATCATATTTGATTATTTCTAATGCATGTGATACATATATTTTTATAATAGGTTGGCTTTTTGTATCCAATTGCATTTGTCGTGATCATTTTTGGTATTGGCTTATATTATGTGTTCCCAACACCAGAACCAGTGATCCAAATGCCAAACGATCCTACTCGAAGACATAGAAAATTTAAATGGTTTGGCTTTTGGTTTGATACTATCGAGCCTACTCAACCTCCCATCAATGAGAAAGCTCACATACAAGATAGTAACGATCATTCAATTACCAAGGAACATTCTGAAAAAGTTGAAGTGTCATCTTCATCTTCTAAGATAGAACCCCAACGATTCTAATCTTTGGTATCTAAGAGGTGAAAAACAACAGGTTGAAAGGGACTCATATACGTTTTAATTCCACAAAGCAGCAAAAAAAAATTCATGCATTCATCCAATACAACATTTGAGAAACGTCCCGCTCCCCATCCCCATTCTATTATTCTTATTTCTTTCATATATAATATTTTTGATATCCCTTCAACCAATTACGGTTTTTCATCCTCCATTATTCATTATGTACAAGTAGTGTATTTTTATTCTTTACTTTTTCCGTTTATTTATTCATTTATTTAGTTTATTTATTCTTTTTCATTGTATTCTTTCCCTCTCCCCCTCCCCCTCCCCGCGGTTGTAAATTCTAACGGCTGGCACTTACGTCTTTGGTCAGCATGTAAAGAAAAAGACGTTTCTCCCGCTCTGTATATAATAGAGTGCTTTATACCCTTCCCATTTTTTGTGGCACAAGAAAAAGCGCATAAGATGAGATAGATCAGCGTTTTTATTGTACCACAAATTTCACCAAACTCAAGTGATTTGCGTTTTAGAGTTTGGTTTTGGGAATCTATACTTTGTGTGTTTTTGGTTTGCATCTATGTTTACTAAAAGGTGAGAATACAGTGGGAACCTCGTAAAGTTCACACCCGTTAAATTTCAATAGCTTTAGTCCATCAAAAATAACGATATAATGAAAGGTGTTTCGTTAATCTTCACATTCCCTTGAAATTTACCGGGTTCCTTGGTAATGTACAATATATGAAAATAATCACCAGCAGCAACGCCAACGCGAACGCCATCTTGCAGTAAACATCAAAACTTTAAAATGTTTATACCACTGTAAGTATATATATTCTATATATTATATTATATCATTTACTATTTTTACGATGGAAAAATACGCAATAAATATAAACATTCAGCATAGCAAATAAAAACAACAGATCAATATATATATATATGAATGTTAGATATATAGACTTTCTTTTTAATTTAAATACATGTATATATACTCTTTGAAATTTTTATTTTTTATTATTAAGTTTATGTTTATTTTTCTTCGTACAAGACCTTCTTTGCGAATTGAGGCAAGATGAAAGCGGCCTTGTGAATCTCAGAATTATAATAACGGCACAACTTGGCTTCTTGTTCAGGAGTCCATTTGCGAAGAGGTTCACGAATGAGAGCTTCAGAATCCTTGGAGCACATGATATGACCAATTTGACCACTTGGGTAGGTAGGAATACAAGTATAACCATATTCGACACGAGGATACAAATCCTTACAGAAATCCATGACCTGCTTGATCAAGGGCAAGTGAAGCCACATACATTCACCTTGAGTGCTGAAAACACCCTTTTCGGTCAATGCGTTCTTGAGCAATTGGAAAAATTCAGCACCGAAAAGACCTTCGGCAGGACCTATTTAAACAAAATGTGATCAGAATCTTTGTAATAACTTACTCTCTTTTCTTTCCATCTGTATAATATATAAATAGATTTATATATGCAATGAATGAACGAATGTATCTTACCATCGGGATCAGATGAATCAGTAATAATGACATCATATTGGTTAGTCTTGTCACGCAAGAATTCGAGACCATCACCGATATGAACCTTGACATTGGGATGTTCAAAGCCAATGGACATGTTTGGCAAGTACTTCTTGGAGACACGAGGAACAGCTTCATCAATGTCAACCAAAGTAGCTTCTTCAACACATTCATGCTTGACAACTTCACGAAGAACACCACCATCACCACCACCAATGACAAGAACCTATATACATGATCACCGAGATAGACACGATAAATATATAGTTCCCCTTTTTTTTCATTCTTTCCAACTCTTTCCAAAAATAATTTGATATTAATGCATTAATAAAAATATACATACCTTCTTGGGGTTAGGATGAGAGTTCATGGCAAGATGAGTGATCATTTCTTGATAACTATAAATTTTTCTCACGTGTCAACGAATATTTTATATTTTAACTGACTTATCATAATATAATAGACAATGACAACTTACGAGAACTCATCGCGTTCAGTAGCCTGAATAACACCGTCAAGAACCAAAACATTACCGTAGTTGGAGGATTGGAAAACCAAGACGTCTTGGAATTTGCTCTTTTCAACATGAAGAATCTCTTCAACCTTCAAGGCCATAGCTATTTTTATTTATTATTATATCTTTAGTCTTTCTATTCCCTTTTATTATTATTTTTTTTTACCCTTTCGCTCACCCCAAATAAATTCGCGATCAGTAATGAATCGTTGGTTCCCGATCGCATTATTGTTTTTTAAAAAAAATAATAATAATATTTTAACTAACCTTGACCAGGCCATTGAGAGTTCTTTTCCATGAACCAGCCGTTGTTAATGCTAGGGTGGGTGAGTGGTGCAGCCATTGTTGTTATTGCAAGAAAACAAGTAAAAAAAAAAAGAAATTTTTTTTCTTTTACAAACAGTTTTAAAAGGAAATACTTCCTAATATGGTAATTATTCACTTGATTTAGTCGCCGATATACTGACCTGATTTGATCATAACACAACTGTCAAAAGAAACCCCATCGTCTTCCCGGCGCATAACCCCGTTCAGGACGAAAAAATAACAGCTATTGGTTTAACGATATTGTATGTTTGCAAAAAAAAAAAAAAGGGGGGGGGGGGAGGAAGGATAGTTGATAAATACATTGTCTTGTTTTTTGAAATGGAATTTTAGAGTTCATTATTGCTTGATGCAAGTGGAAACTTTATTATAAATAGGAATAATATCAGGGAAACAAGGAGATTCCACGTAAATTATTTATTTTCGCATGCTAATTAATATCTATATACATAATTATACTAAGCGCGTTTCCATGGTTACTGTTACTATTGATTAACTAGATAGCGATTTGATTCTTGCTCTTTGTATATTGGAACGTGTTTTAAAAAAGATCAAGTTTTGCAGCTATCGAAAATGTATAAATAATAAATCGTGAAATAGTATACAGTTGTCTGATTCAAGGGATTACATTCATCGAGAGTGGGCAGTAGGTGATCATAGTAGATAATATATATATGTATTCTGCTGTAACAAAAAACACCTACGTATCTGTAGTTAGATTTTTTATATGTACTTGATATGTATGTTTATATTTCCATTTCCTGTGGGAACGATAGTATGGAACGAAATATGGCTTGATACAGTATTAGATGTAATCGATGTGAAGGAAGAAAAGGAAAGGCTCTTTCCCGCTATGTAAACGTTATATACTATTTTACATTTTGTATCCATGAGCTCATACTGCTTGGAAAAGCAAATGGATTTTAGTTTTATAATCGATCCGGACGAATAGTATTGATAAAGCTTCATGAACTCTATAAATAAAAGTTATCAAGCATATACAACGTATACTTAAATAAAATTATTTATGGGCTGTATAGCATCGGATAAAAAGGTATTAATAATTGAATGGGTTTAGTAGGTACGTAGCTAGTATGACACCCATAATAGACCATCATTATAAAGGTGAGAGCCAGTAAATCAATGTTGACGAAACTTGGCTTTTCATCATTGTTCCAAGGACATTCTTACACCTGTAACTAGACTTTTATAGTTTCATGAGTTCATACCCATAACTTATTTATTAGTTTATCTAAAATAGCCTCATTCCATTCTGGAGCCACACAACCTGGAAGAAAGAACTTTTGAGTGCTCAAGAGATTCCATGTGTTAGTTACCCTGCTAACAAAAGTCAATTTGTGTGTATATCATGCAAAAGATGGAGTGTTGATTATGTACTTACTATGACTGAAAAACACTCCGGATAGTTCTATCTTGACCTTATTTTTAGTATAAGTTACTGTCGAAGTTCCACAAACTGAGAAAAAAAATTAGTAGAAAGGGCGCTGACAACTATGACAACGACGGTGAATGGAAGACTTAGTTCATTCTTATTTAGATACGCTCACTGCTAATAAACTTCCTTTGAAAAAAAAATTATTAGCGAGCATGCTTACACACTACACGTCTGGAAACCAACTCAAGAGAGTACTTTTAATCAATGTCAGGGGGTTTACCAAGAATTGTCAAAAGTCTTAGAATCGAATGAACTTCACCATATATTAAGCAATAGAGTAGAAGATTGATTTGGAAAGGACGCTGTAAAACACTTACATCTAACCTATGAGCAAGCTTTGAAGCATCTTACAAAAAGAACAGCTATTTACGATACTTTTATTATTTTAATATATTGTATTTACATTACAGTGAGCTTGTCTTTCCCTGTAGCATTTACTTTAAAATGATATTCAACTCAATAAAAAATTTTACATACAGAACCACCTCATAAATAACGGGGTGAAAAAACGAGGAGGTCAGAATTATATTTTATAAATGATTTCACCTAAAAACATAAAAATTGGTCAACGTATCGATAAACTTGCACATAAGTTAAAATCAGAATCGTTACAAAAAGCGAAACGTCCTTCCATTTCTCAAAAAAACCAAAATGCCATTCCTAAAACTTTACAGGAGAAAGTAATGGCAAGTCCTTACGGTAAGCTAAAAAAAAAAAAAAAAAGAAAAAGAAAAAGAAAAGGATACGTGTTGGTCATTTATAAAGTCATTCCGAAACTTATAAAGTATAAAAATAAAAATAAAAAAGCTACCATTTTGGCATCTCCATTACGATTATGTGGGTATCATCGACGCATGTTTCCTTCAAGTAAGTAGAAAACATTTGAATGGAAGAAGAAGAAGAAGAAGAAGAGAAGAGTAATTTTTTCTGTTTATTTTCATATGCTGATGATAATGATAGAAATGTTATTACGATTTGGATTAATGCGAGACCCAAAAAGTGACAAAATACTTCCAGTATCTGAAATAACAAGCACCAAACCTAATGGACCTAACGATCATAAACATTATGTTCGTTTAAGACGTCCTATCATTGATAATTTATCACAAAAAGGTATAAAAATGCTTAATTTTTTTTAAAAATGAATTCTTGCTTATTTAAAAATGGCAAATTGTTCCTTTGGTATCTAGGTTCCAAAGCCATTTTCCTGGGTAAAACTGAATTTCAAAAGGATACCATGGAAATTGTTCGTCGTGAGTCTGTTAATAATGTACAAAAGAAATACAACATCTTATTATCATCATCATCATCATCATCATCATCACAATATAACCAATTGATCCGTCTTGAAAATGACCTTTGGAAACCACTTTCTTCAAATGATATCGATGTACGCTATCATTGCATTCTAATATCATCCAGTGATGAAAATGTACCATTTTATCAATCCCATCGTATTGAGAATCAACAGAGTGTAATACCTTGTTATAACATATCAAGATTATGGAAACCCAGTATTGAAAAAGATATAGCATATGGACTAGTCCAATTACCAATCACTGTTGAATTAGCAGTAGCATTATATCGATGTCGAGAGTTGTTTTGAATTGGATTATCAAGATTAAATTAGAATTTTTTTTTCATTAATAATCATTGCTTTTAATAAATACGTAAAAAAAAAAGAAAAAATTATATTCGAATTGATCCATGAACTTTGTTACAACAACTATTACAATAACCATTTTGACACGTGTTGGTAACCTGTACCGACTTTTCAAAGTATAACAATGCTAATTCTTGCACAAATAATCTATCCTCCACTGGATGTAACCCCAATTGAATCATATCCTGACACGATAACACAATGATTTCATTTGGATCACCTGTTTGATCATTTAGTGATAATAAACTCTCCAATGTTAATAATGTTTGATATGATAACACATGGAAAAAACTATAAATATAAGAAAAGAGCCTACGGATGTTAGTATATGCTATATATATGTCTGATTTATATTTTTTTTCAGACTACATAACACCTTAAGCCGCCATTATCTTACCCAACAAGTGCTGCTGTTAATTTTTCATGTACTCCCCATTTTCTGGTGTCCGGCACCGACGCTTGTTCTCCTTCCTGTCGTTGTTCATTATCACTGTTTACAGACAATGGATCATTTGGACTATTATGATCCTCTGATACTCTTGCAGCTACTGCATCAAATACATCATTATTATTTATTTCGGTTGCATCCATTTCTTCATCCGCTAAATCATCCCCCTGGCCAAGTAATAATGCTTCCTGCTCTTCTGGATCCATTGGAACATCTTCTTGTAATCCCTTTCGACGGTTCTGTTTGGATGACCTTGTTGTTGCACCTCCAAATAATCGTTGCCATGACGAACTAGATGTCTGATGTTGTTGTTGTTGTTGCGATGGGCCTTCTGGTACAGAATCAAGCGAAGGGCGATAATACCATAAAATAAATTGAAACAAGGCTGTTTTTACTGCATCAGAACAGTTAGCTTTACTATCCAAGGCATTATCCAATTGATCATTCAAAGCATGATTTTCTTGTCCAAAACCCATATCATAAGCGGTATCAAAAATTTGTCTTATGACTGATCGGAATCGATGAAAATCAGCTGCATTATGTTGCTCTGATATCTCGCATGTTGATTTGATTCGAGGTGTACTTTCAGTAAATTCATACCATGATCTGGGCTTTTCATTCTCCTTACTTGTTAAATCAATTAATAGATCATAAAGATCGGTTTTGCTTTCAAAAATTGTATCAGAGGTGCCTATATAGCATATATGTATTTTAATTTGCTATTGAGACTAATCATTTTCCTTCATTAGTAGATATATATATATATGAATGATGAAATCTTACATGCGACATAACCATCTGAGAAATCGTACAAATCAGCAATATCATTAACACCAATGGCATATTTAGGATGTAATTTTCGATCTTTTTTAAAAATAGATAATTTTGGTAATTCACCAAGAAGAAATGTATTATATACTATAGATAAAATGAAGTCCCCCATATATTTAACTCTTAGTTTCACTCAATAAATCAAACGTTAATGCATACATATATATATATATATAAAATAAAATGGATTTTACCATAACCACATGCTCTTTCAAGTGGAGGTCGAGTCATGAATAAAATTCGTTTCTTCAACAAGGCTGCTTTCCATAACACAAAGATTTGTGGACCCATTTGAGCTACAAAAAATGGAAATGCGTCAAGTCGCGGTACAACTTCCAAAGGTGCAGAGGATTCGACAGATATCAATCGTTCAAAGAAATTATATTGGGTAAATGGTATTGTACTGTAATTATAATATAAAAGTGTTGCAGGTCGAAATGCTTTCAAAGCAGAAATAGGTGGATTCCATAAGTTTCGTGTAATCCCTCGATGTTGTAAACGATGCTCTTTGAAATAGGTATACAAATGTTTATAAATGGACTCGCTACTATCTGTTTCAAAATCCAATGTTCTAAATAATAATAACAAGAACAAATGGAGTAGCCAGTGTTATAAACAAAGTTAAATATATACATACATAGAAACAATGCCTTTTTTTAGCATATATAAAAATTATACACCAACTTACTGTGCTAATAGATTTAATGCATGTCCATGGATCCACACTTTAGCACTAGGGCCTGTACTTTCATTAGGTTCAACTATGACACCAACAGATCGCATACATGCACCACGTTGTCCTTCTTCTGCATTATCCACTTTACGAAATACACTTACACCAAAATACGGGGGTTTTGTAAAATAACTAAATAATATATAACAACCAGTTAGTTCCCTTATAAGTTTTGAGCGTTGTCATATATAATAAATCTTACATAATATCTGAACGAATATTATGATGTCCACTACATATTGCTTGATATTCAATTCCATCCAAATCAATTTCTATATAAAACTCTCTTTTTTTGTTAATAAAACAAACAATAGGGTCGTCCTTTTATTTATCACTTACCTTTCGGATATTGCCATTCAATTGTATTTCCATGAAGCACATCAAATCTGGCAACAAAAACTGCAATAACATTATTTTCCACGATTTTTGTTATGTCGTCAAATATAATCTCGGTTGTTCTTGCTGTGGTTGATGGTTGTGTTGTTGCATTGTTCTGTTGTGAGGAAGAACTAAAATATAGTAGCAAGAAAAAAAAGAGAACATAATAATATTGCTTTATTCTTCTCGGGACATTGTACACATTATATATAATAATTGAGAAAGAAGAAAGGCATTAGTTTTACCTTTCCGTTAATGGTATTGAAGACGCGTTGGCATCCGTTTGGTTTGACTCCATTATTATACTTATTCAAAGAAAAAAAAAAAGGAAAGTTTGCTTCAAAAAAAATAGACTTTTTTTTCTTTCCCTTAGCTGCATTGCGACACCATAAAAAAAGAAACTCAGCTATATATTTCTATAAGATTAAACCTAACAACATTTTATTTCTCTTCCTCTTTCTTTTCTTTTTCTTTCCTCGTACATATAAGTTTTTTTCTTCTTCTATTTTATATTCGATCTTCTATATTGAATACTAATTATGAACAATGGGGTCAAATCAATCAAATGCTAATAATAATATCAAGACCGAAATAACAGCAGAACGATTATGGATGAAGGAAAGTGCTAAAAAAGGAGTTCAAGCCATTGGATGGACATTGATAGCACCTTTTGTTGTCATTGCTTGTCCTATTATTGGTGCTTATGAATTTGGTTCAAGACTTCAAGAAGAACTATTGACAGGCTCTTATGTTATTGATGGAACACTTGGATTTTTATTCGGTGTTGTAGCATCACCTCTTGCCCCGTTCTTTGTCATGTGGCAATCTATGGAAGCCCTGTTTGGTAGCCCGCCACCGTTACGTCCTTCCGTTGAATATATGGATCATGCGCGTCAAGTAATTGGATTGGACACTGATAAATATTATAATGTGGCCATTGTTGGCTCTCCAGGTACAGGAAAGGTAAAAAAGAAAAACATCAATAAACAAACCTTTTCCATGTGATTTAAAGGAGAGGGAAGAAAATCATTTATTCTAACCCAATAACAATATATATATATATATATATATAGTCAACGTTACTCAATGGATTATTAGGATATAAAGATAATCATGAAAAAGCTGCTCAAGTGTGTGAAGCAAATCATAATAATAATGATAATAATAGAAGAAATCATATAAAGCCACGAGGGTACAATCATCCAATCTTACGCACATTGATGATATGGGACATGCCTAGTGTTGTCATTCCTCGTGGTATGAGAACAAAAGATTATTTTCACAAGCATTTTTTGGGAGCATTTGATGCATTGTTGATCGTTTCTGCGGAACGACTTATGGCAACGGATATTAAGTTAGCAAGAAAAGCTATAGAATTTGGTGTCCCTGTATTTTTTATTAGAAATAAAGCTGATGCGGTAAATTACATTTATTTATTCACTCTAATCCATGACACTATGATTATCCTAATATGATATATACATGTGAAAAAACACACACATAGGCAATAGATTCCAAGCTACGAAAAATAAATGCTAATATATCTTTAGAAAAGTCATCAGCTGAAAAATGGGCATTAGCAGTAGCACAACTTACGGAAGAGGTAAAGTTTATTTATTATTTGCTCATTTATTTATTCTAATATATATAATCACTGTTTTTTTAATAGGTCGATTCTACGTATTGTCGTAATATGCGTAATTTTGGTTTTAAAACAGAAACATTATACATTATATCATCATGGACCTTACAAGATTTTGTAGTATCATTAATAGAGCATAAACTAACAGATAATCTACGACTTATACATGAAAAATTGTTGATACTTAACTTAATTGATACAATAACGGAACATCGTCGAAAGAAACTTATTACTGATTCAGAACATTTAGAAGAAATACAACCACAACAATCCATACCCATATCATAAAAAGTAAATAAAAAGTTAAAATGACCAGCATAATAATAATATTAATGATTTTTAAGCTTGTCTTTTCTTAAATAGATAAAAAAAAAGGGGAGTAAAAAGGTTGGAGGGTAAAATAAAATACAAGGTTTTTTTTTGTTGATTATGATACAAGCATAATATACAAAATATAAGTGTGTGTGTGTGTGTACAAATTAAAAAGCCTTTTTCTTTTCATCAATAGAATAACCACCAGGTCCCATATTTACTAATAACAAGAATCCACCGACAGTAGATAATGTTTGGAAAAAGTCATATTTCAAAAAGTCGCGTTTGAAATAACTGTGATTAACTGACCAAAAGTTATTGATTAAAATATTGAATACCGATAAGAATAAGACCAAAAACATGGCTGACCATCTTGCCTTGAATCCAACAGCTACCATTATACAAGCAGCCAAACCCAAAAGAGAAACAAGAATTCTTGTTAAACTCCAATCACCATGGAAAGCAGAACCGATAAATAAGAAAATTAATAGAATTCGACCCGCCAATTGTAAATAAGTACGTTTATCTGTTTCAGAAATTTGAGGTAAAGCAGCAAACATTTGACGTTTTCGTTGCATTGAATCGGATAACACCATGACTAAACCACCCACAACTGATAAGTTACGTAAAAAGAATTGAAAGTTGAAAACTAAACCATATCCAAGAGCTTGAGCAACAACAGTGCTTAAAAGTCCATAAACTGCATAGTTTTGATAACGTTTAGCAATCACCATAAAAGAACCCACTGCCATAATCTATTTTATATATAAACCCAATTTTTTGTTTTGTTTTTTTTGAGTATCAAACAAGGTAAAATAACGTTTATATATATATCACACATACACAAATGATTTTCCAGATAAAAACAACAACCAATGAGGGAGAGAGGACAAGTAAAAAAAAAGATTAACTTACAATGACGTTAAGACCAAGGAAAAGATGGGAAAGAACCGAAGGGAAATGACGACGTTGTTCCATAAATAAAAGTTGGTCTTCCCATTGGGTTGAGATTCGAAGTGCATCTTCAAGGAACGTGGCAACAATTAAGAAACGACCAATTACAGGAATATATGGTTTCAATGGTTGACCAACACGGTCAATAATATCTTCTGCTTTAGAACTAAACTCTTGTAATTGTTGTTTGAATTCTGCCATATTTTTATTTTTTTTTATATTTGATTTCCTTGAGTTTTTTTCTTTTTTTTAAAGAAGTAAAAAAAGATTACAGAAAAGAAAAGGACCCCTCTTTTTCTGTCTTTACTCTCTCTAACTAATAGGTAACTCTTACACTCTCAAGCCAATTAACCAAAAAATATCTTTGTACGACGTGAGAAGTTTTTGTTGTTGTTGTACACTGCAAAAATTAATGAAGTACAGTTGAACAAAACTGGAAAAAAATAACAAAAAAAAAAAAAGGTATAATAATCTAATCCTTTTATTCTCTATGAACAAGAACAAATAACCCAATAACACCTAGTAATGCAAACTTAAGCCAAGGATAATCGTTCATTAAGATAGTAAGCATACCAATATAAGGAACGAAACTATAATAAACCATTTACATATAATAATAATCAATTAATAACTTGTTTGAATTTCCGTTTGGTTTCCTGAGTTATTAATTTACCCTTTAACTTTGCCAACAATATGTTCACGATTAATCCACATTTGTTTATAATCATATAATCCACGATCATCTCTTGTATTATTATCACCTTTGGTTAATAAGTATTGCTTTCCAGTAGTAGCACTGTAATAAACAATTATTATATAAATATTCATATTATACTATATAGTCTTTTTTTTTCTTTATAAAACTTACTCGTCATGTAATT
The DNA here is from genome assembly GCA_025093555.1 of Circinella umbellata. Taxonomy (NCBI): domain Eukaryota; kingdom Fungi; phylum Mucoromycota; class Mucoromycetes; order Mucorales; family Lichtheimiaceae; genus Circinella; species Circinella umbellata. The sequence goes on along the minus strand of JAIWNF010000004.1, from coordinate 1,195,197 downwards.
TGATAACGCGATGCACAATAGGTACATCACGTCCAGGTAATTTAAATACACAAATATCATTTACTTCAATTGGATCATTTTGTGGTAAAGATAATATTAACAAATCACCCCGATCAAACCCAGGTCGCATACTTCCACTAATTGAATTATATAAAAGATATATTATATATATATACTCTCTCTCTCTCTCTCTCTCTCTCTCTCTCTCTCTCTCTCTCTCTCTCTCTCTCTCTCTCTCTCTCTCTCTCTCTCTCTCTCTCTCTCTCTCTCTCTCTCTCTCTCTCTCTCTCTTTCTCTTCTTTTTTTTATTTATTATTATTTACCTTAATACAACAACAATAGGACTTTCAGTATTAAGTGAAATGGCAAGACCTTTCCATATCATGAGTGCAGTTGATACAATCGTTAAAATGTTCAATACTTGTAACGCGACCTTTTTTTATTATTTTTACCATCTGGGTTAATTTTGTGTTTTATATATACATCTATATCGATATATATACTCATCCATCCTTAATAAAAGTATTTATATACCTGACGCGTGTTCATTCGTCGTAATTCTGCAAACATGGTTAAAAAGAATAACTAAATTACAATAATAAACCCCCCCTTTTTAAAAAAGGTCGTGTTGCTAAAAAAAAATGCGCACATCTTTTTATATGGAAAGTATTTAACCAATCAAATCACGAAGGTTGGCAATTGGATGCATTGTGGCTGTAATAAAATCATGTTTGATTTATTTGCCTGGTTTCAAATCATTTTTCATGTACTTGAAGTAAAGATATACTTATAAATCATATAACATGGGGTTCATAATATATATAAAATCTTTTTTATTTTCATTTTGTTTTTGTTTTTCCTATCTTTCTGTTATATTATTACCTTTTATTATTATTAATATCAATACAAACAATTAATCATATTCTCATGTTATGAACCGATTCCCATCAGAACGAACACATTACTTGGGTTTAACTGAAATACAATACTTCAAACTAAGGACTACAACACTCATATGCTGTTCCATATCACTTGTAGCTTCATTTGTTACTGTTGTTACTTATGCCTATTTACGATTAACTTATCGACAACGTGCTGATCGAGTCTCCCTACGTTGTGTCTTGTTTGCCGCTCTAGCCGATATGATCGCATCTACTATGTCTATCACAACTGTACTTATTCCCGATACTTCTAAGCACTGTCTACCTGCAGCTGTTGTCTTTATGTTCTTCGCTGTTGTGGCTGCCGGCTTTTTAACTACGATTGGTGTTAATCTTGTCATTATTTTTGTTTTAAATATAAAGTATAGCACTTTGCGTTTACGAATAATTTACTATATAACCATCACAGTCTATTCCTTGTTATCCATTATTGGTCCAATACATATCTCAAAACATCCTTGTTCTCTTCCAAAAGAAGATTCTACGTGTTGGTAAGATATATAAAAATATATTTATAGATAAATAATAAGACAGAAAAAGATTAAACGAAATTATTAATTCATTCGTCTTATTGTATCATTAGGTTCACTTTATACTTTGAAAGTAGTCGATGTGGAGATTCAATTTGGGTAAAGTAATAGATATGTAATAACCTAAAGGGAATTATAGTCATTAATATCTTTTTTTAAAAAGATTTTTTTTTATAGTTTTCTTATGTCTCTCGTTGTTCTTGGATTGGTTTGTTCTTTTGTTGCTGGTGTCAAATTAGTAAGAGAACAATATATCAAATTTGGTCAAATTTTAAGACGTAGACCTGGTGAACGAAGGCATCAAACCGCTATGATTGCACGAGTATTATTACGTTGTGTTTTATACCCACTTGGTAAAAAAAAAATCATATACATATATATTCTCTCATTCTTTTTTGGTTTTTAACAATATGAATTAATATAAATTCTATTGGACTCTATGGTAGTTCCTTTTATTGCAAATATATGGGGATTTATTTCACAGACTATCGTTTTTAAAGAAGGCGTAGATACTACCTATGGACTTGCCATGTTGGGTGCTGTATTTGGTTCTTTAATAGGTAATAAGAAGTAGTACGAGCAAGAGTTATTATTTTGTTAATAGATATATATATGGCTAATATATATATTATATGTGATTACAATCAGGTGTTTTTATCACATTTATGTTTTTTACGGATCCAACTGTAACCAGTCTTTTTAGCGATATACGTAAACGATTATATCAGCATTATGTTAAAGAATATCAACGTATCAGTATAACACAATATGACCACTCTAGTCATCAAGTTTGTGCGGAATTGTATCGTAATTGTTATCAATGTAAACAAGAAGCAATACAGACTTTACATGGTGAAGAATTCGAAGATATTCACTCTCTTAATGATAGAGGAAATATATATTTTAAACATGAAGTTGCCTCACCATCAACATCATTACCACCGCCATCATCTCAACCTTCATCCCAACGAAGAAAAACGAAAAGTATACCTATACGATGTGTCAATGTCCCACTTGCCATGCGTTATCGAAATACACCATCCCCTAATAATAATTCTCCTGTTGCTTTTGGTAACGATATTGCTGGTGCCGGTTATGGTATTAAAAGTCCAAATGCCATGTATCGATCTTCATCGGATGATCCACATCGGTTGGAACGGAGCGGTTCAGCTCCAATTATAACAACTGATCATCCAGATACTACCAAAGCGTATATACCTTACCGTTATCCTCGCATTGCCTCCTTACTTCATTTTATTTTAAGTCGAGTAATGAATAGTGATAATAACAGTCGTCCAACATACAATAATGAAATTTATCCTCATGCTGAATCTGATTTACAACCTCCAGGACAAATTCATGCTTCAGATACTATACCAAGATATTCAAGTTCAGCTTTTCAAGACACTAGTGGTATACCTCCTCCTATGGTACCTGATTTAGCACCTTCTTTTTCTACTGGTCAATTATAAATGTATTACAATCAATATATATATATCCCTTCCCTGTATTCTTTTTATCAATCAGACCATAATGTATACAATAAGCCATACACACACATACACACATAAGCACATATCAAAGATAATGTAGTTATTGATACCAGATTTTATATATAAAATATAATTATGGAAAAAAACAAATTTATTTTCGTTTCTTATCACTAGGTTCATCATTATGATCATCATCTACTCGACCACGTTTAATTGATTTCTTTGTTGTTGACGATGATGGTGAAGAAGATGGTTCTGCTAATTCTGACGCAACCATTTCTGAAGTACTTGGAGCAGCCACACCACGATTACCAACACTCAATACAACATGAGCATTACCTGTACGTTGTTGACGTTCTAATAATTTGGTAGCTAAATTCAAAGGAGTATCATTATTACTCATCATATTTAGTTTGAGTTCTTCTTCCAATTTAGCCATTCGTTTTTCAGTTTTGGTCTTGCCAGACGTTTTTCCATGAAACTTGTGAGACATGAATCGAAAAGCTTCTTTGGTATTCATTTGATGTCCATGTTCATCAAAATATTCCAACTTGACATCTGGTTTATATTCTTCCATTCGTTTCATATATTCTCGCATATCTTCACGTTCTTCAATTTCTTTTTCTCGTTCACGTTCTCGTTCACGTTCTCTTGCTCGATCACGATCCATACGGCTACTATTACGCATACTGTTGTGGTCCCTTTCACGCTGTCGTAGTTTTTCTTGTTCTCGTTCGCGTTCACGTTGTGCTTCCAATTTCTTTTGTTCAGCAATCCATCTCATTCTTTTACTTAATATACGATCCCGTTCGACTTGCTCTTGTGTTGGTGTGGATATAAAACCTTTTTGGTTTAGTAATGATAAAGTAGCTGCCATACCTCCACTAACCAAAGGTTCTTCCATGATAGCTGTTTTTTCTTCTTCTGTTGTTGTTGTTGGTGTTGTTGATGATAATGATGATTCTGCTGGTTGTTCCATGTGTGTATCTTGTGCTTCTCCTTCTTCAGGTACATCTTGTATCGTTGTAGCTGTTGAGATTTCCTGTATAGATTGTTCTGTTGCTTGGGCTGCTGCTGCTGCTGCTTCTGCCTGTGCTTCTGCTTCTGCTGCTTGTGCTTGTGCTTCACGAACAGATCGTGCTGGTTCTCTTGGTGTAAATACTGCTTCTGTACCAATGGAATTAACAAATTCACTCATTTCAGAAAGTATTAAACCACCTTCTTTTTCTGAATCTTCTTGTGTCGATTCTTGTGTATTTTCTTGTGATCGTTCAGCTGCAATGGATCGTGCAATTTCTTCTGGTGTTAATTTTTTAGTTTTCTTTTCCCGTTGACGATTGGCTGCTCGTCGTGTTCGTGCTAATGCCATTTGAAGATCGTCATCATCCACAAAACTGGTATCTGTATCTATTATTTTTGGTTTGGGAAGTTGTTGTTCTTTTGGTTGTTCTACATTATCATTGCCATTCGTCGTTGTTGTTGTTTTTGGTTGTGTACTATCGTCATTAATATTTTCTTGGTCGTCTTCTTGTTCTTTAACACGTTTACGTAATTTATCCTTCTTCTTTTTCTTTTTAGGCTTTTTGAAGCCAAGATTTACTTCGTCTTGGGTATAATAATCCTTTATATCTTGCATTTTTTGATAAGATAAAGTTTGCGCTTTAAGTTTTTCAGAAACGGATAATGATTCCCGTTCTTTCTTTTTATTTTCTTCTTGTTCGATACGTCCTTGTTGACCAATTTGAAAACCTTGAGGACCTGTATCCTCATCATATTGTGGTAATAGGCTCTTTTTCTTTCCACCCAGAACAAACTCTTCATCATCATAAGGATTATAGCCTGGTTTCTTTTTTTTGTTTTCCAAATTCTTTTGTAATCGTTCTTTATCTTCTAAATTAACATTAGTTAATTCTTCTTGTGCATCATGTTCATCTCCTTCTTGTTCTTCAAGAATTCCACGATCCTTTAAAGTTAAAATTGTTTCTCCTCCTTCTGCAAATTCAGAAATGTCGTGTCCAACTTTTAATCCAGAAAGGTCACTAGCACTATATTCACTAGCTTGAGAAACAAAAGATTGATCCATTTCTGCTTGTTCTCGTTCTCTTTTTTTAGCAAGTTCTTTTTGTCGTTTGCGTGATTTACGAATCCAATCCAAAGCACTATCGTCATTATTATTATCAGCTTCACCTAAACCTTTGCCTTGTAATTTAGCTCGATCCTTTTTTCGATTTTTAGATCTATTTTATTAAAAAAAAAAAAGTCACCCGGTCAATACCCGTTAAAAAGAATAAAAAATAAAAAAAAAAAGTCAGGTATACATGTATAGTATATAAATATAGTTGTAGATGGAGAGATACAAATGTATTGCAAACGAACTTAGAAAACAACAATTACTTACTTTTCAATACGTGCTTTAATTTCTTCTGATTCTTTTGTTTTTTTTTCTTGTTCTTTTTGTTTTTGATAATTCTCAAAAGCTTCTTGGTCACGATCAATTACTTGTTCTTCTGACTCGTCACTACCTCCACCTCCACCTAACGTAGGAAGTCCAAGTTTGGCTCTTATGGCACTATAATAATAATAATAAAAGAATTATTAATATATTTCATTAGTTTTACATTTTCCTGTCACTATTATTCATGATTTATTATTTATAAGAAAAAAACAAATTACTTTGTTTCTTCGAGAGAAATCGATTCTGCCATGGTAATAGATTATGTAAGTTAAGAAGAAAAAAAAGCGAACCTCGAATTTCAAACCGTTTCTTTTTTGCTGGCTATATAAAATGTTCTGCGGCATTTTAATGCCTACCAACCCTGCCCAACTACAGTGGCTTTGTGTACCCCGACGAACCCTCTTCTTTTTTAACTCATACGTTTTTATTTTCAAAAAAGCATAAACTGCAAAGTTACAAACAATGGGTGGACCTCGATTAGAAGTTGTTAAGGTTAGTTATATTCAATAATTGAACTATCAAAAGAGAAAGAAAATTTGTTTTCACTCATTGTTTTATATAAATATAGTTTGGATTCTATGTATTTTTCCCAGTAGGTGTTATGCTTTATTTTGGTGGACCTGATTTCTATAATAACCATGTCAAAAGCTTAAAGTTTTGGCCTGATTATGAAACTACTTATGTATGTATCTTATATTTTAAAAAGTATAGAGAGAGAAATAGTGAAAAGGTGATACTTTATATAATAAATGGGATTAATTGAATTATTACTATTACCCATACTATGATAACTATTAGAAACCACCAACTACGTCTGATGAAGTAAAAGGAGCATTAGAGACTATGAAAGCACAACGAGAGGAACGATGGAAACAATACCGAGAACAGCAACAACAACAACAAGAAAACAAACAATAATTGATAATAATAATTAATAATAATACTGTATAATATTTGATAATGGGAAAATCATGAATTTTTGTGCATGTTTTTAGATGTGTGTAAAATAATGTGTTTATATATTTATAATGTGTATAAAATGTGTGTGCTTTTTTTTTATATAATTAATGTACAACCACTTGTTTTTTTTTTGTACAAAGGGGGTCTTCTTTCCCTTCTTTTCCTTTTGTGTTTTTTTTTCGGGTAGATTATAAATTGTATAGTAGGAAGTGATAAAGAGGAAATGAATTGGAAAAAGAGGGGGGAAAAAGGAATGGTTGGAATGCGAAAGAGTATAAATATATAAATATATTCATATTTATATATATGTAATGTGTAATGTGTAATGAATATGATACTTTTTTTTATGAGTAATAAAGAGAAAAGAAAAAAATACAACTTTTTGTTTGTGAGCGAGGGAGGGGAAGTAAAAGATATGTTAACGTTCAAGCCAAAGTTTGTTTTTGGATCGCATTAGACGGAATGCACCGATGGGGACACGCTGCCAACGAGACAGATCACGGGACAGTCGGGTATCTAGTTCATCAGGATCAGGGGAAGGTGACCTTGATGAGGACTGTGTGTATAGTTGCGATGTATCCACAAGTTCATCCATTGATACGGGTTCATTATTAATATTACTATTGTTATTATTTGTTTCCACCTGGGAACAAATACTTGAATTACTGGCATTAGATATTCGTCGTTTTTTATTATAATGTTGTTCCGTTGTATTATGGCACGTAGTACTATTAGTCGAAATTACTGTTGCTGAACTACGTTTATGATTGTCATCAATGACAATATCTTGGACTGAGGGTGTGGTGGGTGTTGATGATGAGGGTGATGATGATTGTTGAGTTGTTGTAGCAGTTGCTGCTGCTGCTGCTGTTACAAGTTCCAATAATTGTTCTTGGAAATTTTGTTGTGTTAATGCTGCAGCAGCAGCTGTTGCAAGTGCTGATAATGAATTTTCTTCGGCAATGGGTGATGGACCAACATTACTTTCATCTGATTTTCCATTATCTTCTTCATCCATAATTACTACTTCTTCTTTTTCTTCTTCCTCTTCTTCTTCATCTTCTTCCTCCTCTTCCTCTTCTTCCATTTCTTCCTTGACTGTATCCAGATGGGGAGTTTGTTGAATTGGTAATGTTGCTAGTGCACCAAGTGCCTCAAATTCATCCGTACTATTGCCACCATGAGCTGATACTGCACTACTGGGTAAAGAAGGTCGTCGTCCATTACCCATATTCTCGGTTCCCAACCCAAATGTGTTCAAGTCCACGTGACTGCTATCTGTCAAAGGAGCCAAAATTTGCATGAATGCTGCGGCAATACTGTCAAATAAAACCCCATTATCATCCGTTGTTTGAGGTGTGGTATCATCTTCTTCCCGTTGATCATCTTCATCATAATCGTTTTTATAATCATGCATTTCATAATCATCTTCATCGTCGCTTTCTTCTGAAGTTGACCATCCACCACTAGGACCATCGTATCCAGGATAATCTTCAATTTCTTCATTGTCGCTGCCTTGCTGTTGTTGTAGTAACAAATCATTATAACTGTGATCACTCTGATTGGTTATATCATTGTCATCATCAGCATAATAATAATATGCTTCATCGTCACTATCATCCTCTTCTTCATCATCGTCATCCTCTTCTTCTTCGTCAAGATCATCGTCACCTTCACCTTCGTCATCAACCCCGCTTTCCTGGATCTCCATTTCTTCAATGATGGCTTGTTCTTCGATTCTTTCTAAATCTTCATCGTCACCAGAATCAATATGTATACTCGAATTACATGATCCAGTAGTCCTGCTTTCTACATCAGTCTTATTATCGGATAACATTAAAAGTGATTCATTGTCATCGCTGTCACTATCGTCAACGCTATTATATTTTTGCTCTAGAACGCGAGTTGGCGGTGGTGGTGATGGCGGTAATGGTAATGGTAAAGTTTTTGCTGGCTTTTTCTTTTTAGATTTCCGTCGACCTTTCTTATTATCAACCGGATGTTCCTCTTCAAATCCTTCCACAACTACTACTTGATCATTATTATTATTATTATTATTATTATTGTTGGATGATATTTTCTCCTCTTCAGCTGCTGCTACTTTCCAAATATCGGTGGCAACAGGTTTTTCGATTATTGTATTGTTATTGTTATTGTTATTTTCGTTGTCGTTGTCGTTGTCGTTGGTAATATGAGTCATTGGAATATCATCTATCGTAATATCAATAGGTTCAGACGAAACTACTGCTGCTCCACAAGTACATTCAGTATCACAAACAGGACAAATGTCATCCAAATCTTCTTCCTCGTGTACCAATGAAATTCGTACTTCAGGTAATTTGACAGGTTCCTTTTTCCGACGTCCTTTTTTATTACGACCACCTAAATATATATACAAAATATATGCATTATTATTAAAGCTTTTTTTTTCAAAAGAATGAGTATTGGCTTCTTTCTTACCTTTGCCTTTACGTCCTTTTTTTTCTGTTACTTCTGCAGCTAATGCTGCTGCTTGAGCTGCTGCTGCTTTTGCCTGAGCTAATAATTTTGCTGTTTCTGCATCTGCTTTTTCTTTTGCTGCTTTTTTTGCTTCAGCTTCACGACGGTGTTTAGTTGTGCATGCAGTACAAAAATATTGCTCTGTCACTGTACTTGGACTGACACCAACACATCGCCCATGAAACCATTCTATATATATTTACACACGATTATGTTTTAGTGTTTGTTTTCACTTTAGTAATTCTCTTCCTAATTTTGTGTAAAGAAGAATATACACTTATATATATTAACTTACCTTGACATGCGTCGCAAGCAATCATGAATTCATTGCCGTCATAACCTTTACGACAAATACAATATTTTTCTTTTTTCTTTTTTTTCTTTTTATTATTATTATTGCTGTTATTGTCTTTCATATCCGGAAATCGTCCATGAGCATAAGGTTCGTCTTCTTCGCTGAAAGAATCAGACGATAACGGTGACGCATCAGACAATTGCAACGATATATCAGAGTCAGATAACGATGTCTCTCTTTTTTTCATCGACCAATTGCGCAAACACCACTTTCCGTTATTATTTTTTTGTTGATTTATTAATTAAAACGCGCGAACGACCACCTTGGAAAAAATATATGTATTTAAGTGTTGTCTTTTTTATATATGATTTGTTTGTCGTCGTTGAAAGAGATTTTTTTTTTCGTTATATTTGTTGCTATAGTTGTCGTCGTTATTGTTACCACCTTCCCCCTTTTTTTATAAGCTTCTCTCTCTCTCTCTTTCTTTCTCTCTCTATCTCTGTCTCTGTCTCTGGTGAGGTGGTTATATATATATAATATATATTTATATATATTATAGTGAAAAAAAAAGTTTTGGGTAATTTTTTTTTTTTTTTTTGGTGAGAATAAAACTTTTTTTTTGAGTGAAATAGGGTTTTTTTAAGCAAATTTTCGGGCGGCATTCTAATGTTACTTGTTTAAGCTGACCTTTTGAACAATTGGCTCTTAATACCAGCAACATGGTTCGCTTAGAAGGTAACTATTTATTATCATACAGGGAAAAGATCTTTAGATTCATCTCAGCAATAAGTGTACTTGTAAAATAGATTGTCATATAAATTAAGTAATTTCTTCTTGCTTTAAGAATTGTGCTATGTTAGGTTATTTACTCAGTTTCTCATCCCCTGAAGAAATCAAAAACCACAGCATCCTTTGTTTGTTGTTTCAGTTTTGTGAACTTTTCTTTGTTTGAATTCCGGTCAACACCTTATTTTTAGCGTCTTGTAGTACAAACAGATTATATTAATTTTTTTTTTTTACATCGACATCCTATAATACATCATTCTATGGCTGTTTTACCAAAGGAACATTCCTAGAAATTAAAATCATTCTACCTCTTCTCTCTCTAGATGGCCATACACACATGCAATACAGCCGATTTGTTTTTATTTTACTACATATGTAAACGCGAGTATTTTCACTAATCGTAACCCCGTCTTTACTTGGTAAAATTCGCCCAGCTTTTGCATATTTATATCTAATGTATCTATGCGACTGAGTAGATGGAACACAATAATGTTACAGGTTATTGAATATATATCAAGCTTTTGCAAGGAGTGAACCAGTGAGTAAACCCTTTTTACCGTGATCACGGCTTCACTACTTTTAAAACATTACCAAATTAGCATTATTTGTATAGATCTCACGTCTTGTATCAATAATTGGATTTTCTATAATATTGTTCACATGACGACTGTTATCATTACCCTGTTGTCAAAACTTAAAATAGAAGTGAGTAACCTTCCCATCCTCACTATTATAAACAATTTTATCCTCACTACTATCTGTATTATTTCTTGAGTTTCTTGCAATTGCACTGACTAGCTTTTTATTATTAGAATTAAAGCTATTGTAACTAAAGTAGGTTTTTCAATTAGCTTAAACGATTCATTATTTTGTTTTTCCTCGGGCAAAAAAAAATTGTAATTTAGAATTTAAAATATTGAATAAAAATCATACTAACCATAATTATATATCACGTATCTTCTTTTTATTTTTCTATATTCTTTTGTCATGAAAAGCTTATATTTCAGTATAACAACCATAAAATCAATGTCAAGCGATGAACATATATCAACTGTTTGTTGGGATAAACATGTTCGATTATATAGGATAATAATAATAATAAAAAAAAATAGAGTACATTGATAGACGTTGATTTTTCATTCTCTTTGTGTACATTTTGTGTATACAAGCAAATTAAAATTTTGACTACTTTATTAATTATGGAAAGTAGATATCTACTAATCCATAACAAAGATGGTGCTGTAATGTGTACGTATCTGAATTGCTTGTTAATAGCCATAGAAATATAACTTTTATTTACTTTATCTCGGAGACTGACTCACGCATCTGATGTATATCTATACAAAAACGACGATACGTAGCCCTAACTACAGGTACCTATATCAAGACACTTCTCTTTATATATAGAGTGAAATTTTCCACTAGCGTTTGAAATACAACATCAGAGATAGATTCTTTATTCATTTCCGTCTGTTACACTGTAAGCTTTTCTAGGTGGGACATCTATTGAATCAAAATTACTTATATAAATCGGTTTATTATACTATTCTTAGCTGCGGGAGAGATACTAATATGTTATTCACCAAATTAGCAAGAGTAAGATTTGAAAATAATTTCTCGGTTTTGACAGTATATTTTCTATTCGTTTGCTTCATTTCCAATATTTGTAGTATGAAAGCACGTTTAACCATAAATGGTCGGCTCGGATTTCCAGAGCGGATATCTAGAGAAACCAATGCTTTTGATTAGAATGTACTTATTTTGTTTTCCCTTATATTATCAACTGTGAAACTCGTTGTATTGACTATAATCTTGCTATTATCTGGGTTGTATTTCAAGTCCTCATCATAAATCTATTCAACACAATTATTTATAAATAAGAGCTACAGGCGTAGTAAAGACCCTTTAATTAAAATCATCGAAGAATTCCCGTATCCACCTTTACTGTACCAACATAGATCGAGTTTTACCAGCAAAACAAAGTGTGGAGTTTTTTGAGCCTCATTAAAAAATGAGGTAAAAACTCAAACAAATGACATGAAATTTTTGCGTTCTTCAATATACTTGCCATATAGTGATTGATGTCAAGATTGACTATTCACATATACACTTCAAGCAACGGCTATAAATAAAACAATGTCAGTGATAACATTATACCAATATTCACATCAGCGATACTTATACAAGGCGAACATACAAATAATTAGTATTTATTTTTCAGTTGAAGTAGAAACCAAAGTAAAAGTATTTGACATTTTATTTTAGTAGAACTGTAATTACTACTTTACTCTAGAGCTTAATATCAAATTTAATATAATAGGTGCTCAAAGTTACAAGTTGAATGAGAAAGATTAATTATCCTCGAGAATAACAGAATGTTTCAAACCAGTAACCAAAAAAAAAACGGGTTAAGCCCCGTTGTAAAATAAGGATGACTTGTATTGGCTGGATTAATGCAAAGTCGTTTTTTGATTCTTGCCTAAAAAAGAAGCTCAAATTTGTTCCTCAGACAACCCAGAATCCTTCATGGGTTACGCAAAAAAAAAAACTACAAAAAATCAGAGGGAGATCATGTTCAGAACAATGGCGCTGAAAAACATCTATACCGATGGTAGTATTTCGACAGAAGTCTTTATTCTTATATCTTAAATATCTTTAAAAGAATTCCAACCACGCTGCTGTTGGTGATTGATTCAAACTTACAAAAAAAATTATGTAATAAGAACTAAAAACGGCATTTGATTTGCCCCTGTGTAAAATAATTTTCAAATGGAGTAAATCAAACCTATAGTTTGTTTGCAATACATCACTATTACTGCGAATAACTTAAAATTTTATAACATTTAATTGCTTATAATTATATACCATCATGACTACGTCAAAGATCAGTCGGTACACCTTGAGGACCTCGTTGCATTATATGCCGTCTAAATAAAATAGACTCGCTTATTTTACGATATTCTGGTTTCCATTGGAGTTCATCTAAACAAATAAACAAATTGATACATTCTTTTATTTTAGTATTTGAAAGCATCAGTGAACATTATGGTCTTTGTAAACCAAAATTGGGGGTATTTCATAAAGTATACGGAGCGACTCGGGAAAGAAATACAAAACACTCATGAACTTACATGCGGAAATGACGGGTCCATCGATGTCATAAACACGTTCAATATAACTCCGTACTACTCCTCCGACTAGTTCAAAGTCGGTTCCCAGTTCAATATCGGAGCGTAGTTCTTTCACGTCATGGTGCTTAAAAAGGGTTTTGTTTGTTAAATGGTCTGGAATTTGATCCGATTTCTCTATATACAAATATATATTATCCGCAATTTAGCATGAAGAATAACAGCAATTAAGTATGTATACGTATATATATATATACATACAGTAATTATATTGTAGAAAACTCACCAAATAAAAATTCATTCCATCTCATAAACCATTTTCGTTCTATAATATATGAATCTTCATGACTTTGTTGAGACCAAACTAATCTTCGTTCAATTGCACGACGACGTTCAATGGCCTTCCTTTTTAACTCTTGATCTGTCGGTAATGTATTCATAAGTGATTGTACAATACGACGAACTAAATATCGTTCCCCCATTGGTTTATCCATGCTTGGGAACCCCCAAAATCCTACTACAAGATATATAATTAAATGTCATATTAAAAAAAACACACAGACCACAGCATGTGATAATTCCTTGTTTCCCCTTTGTTTACCAGGCTTGTTACACGCATAACAAAATAATTCACAAAAATGTAAAGATGATAATTTAAGAACCAACGTATGACCTGTCGCATGATAGTGTTCTCGTAAGTGGCCCGGATTTGATTCCGGTGCAAAAGTAGCATCACCACAACCTTTGAAGTGGCAATTAGGATATAAGCAAAGACCATTTATCTTTTGTTCTCGGCAACAAATACTCTTTTTTTGTTCTTGGTGATGATTACTACCATTACCACTGTTATCAGCAGAAATGTGTAATAAAGTATTCCAAAATAAATCACATTTATCTTGCTTTATAATTTGATCATTTAAAGAACGATAAGAAGAATGGATATGAGAACATGTCTTTTTTAGATCACCCGAAACATAAAGTTGCCACCAAGTTTGATTTGGATGAAGATAAATAATCCCATTATGCCGTGCTAGTTCACGCCAAAATAATTCGTCGCTTTTTAATTGATATAAAGATTTACAAGTTTTTAAGAAAACAAGTGAGTCTTGTGGTGGTACAAAATGTAAAATACACCACAAGATCTCATTAGGAAGTTCAAGGAATAACATAATAACAATAGATTATATAATAATATTAGTTTAGTATAGTATAATATAGTATAAGAAGATGGAAAAAAAGAGAGGAATGATTGGTCCAAAGGGAAATAGATTTTGGAGTTTAAAGCATTAATAAAGTGGAGCGCTGCATTAACTTCTGAGACATTTCAAGTTCAACAATTCGGAACATTTGTTCACACCAGTTTCTCTCACCTGATTACCTTTTTTCCATTTCTCCAAGAAAGCCTACATAGTACTTTTTTAAGAAAGAACTTATTATCTATACTTAAACCCCTTCTCTTTGTCTCCCCCTCTCTCCCCCCCCAAAAAAAAAAAAGAGCAACAAGTTATTACAATGAAGTTCCTGGAAATAGATTCTTTGGAACAGCTAAATACTGTTTTTCGATGGGAAACTCCTGAATGTATTCTTAATGGAAGGGTCGAAGCTTATTCTTGTAAGTGCCCTTTTTTTATATGTCTTCTTTTTAAATACTTATCTCACTCGATTGAAATAAAGGAGCTTAATGAAGTCTTTATTATTATTACTATCTTATAGGTAAATCAGCCGGTTCCGAAAAAAAACTATTCAGACAACTTGAATCTCGATATACGAGTAATGACTTAACACCAGGTTCAATATCACCAGACGATTTAAACATCATTTCACCGTTTGGACGATTAAATGAAACAGCACCTCGTAAAACCTTCTTTTATCTTTTAGCAACACTTAATGCGTCATTTCCTGAACATGATTTTAGTGATGTACGACCAGACCAATTTAGCAAACAACCTTCACTTGACCTTGTTATCAACTCTGTGAATACAACTTTATTTAACCTTGGAAATGATTATATTGTGAATAAATATCGGTTAGTATTATTATTATTATTATTATTATTCATTGGAACGAATATAGAATGAAGAATAGATATATAAACTAACAAAAATAAAAATATTATATAGAATGTGGGATACTTTGGATGATTTAGTACGATTACATGAATGTGATGTATATATGTATAGTCCTGATATTGATGAAGATCCAATGAATGAAGATGGTTATTTGTAAGTAATATTAATATAAATGAAATGAAATAACGCTTTTCTTAATACTTCTTTATACTTCTTTGAAATTCTTCTTATATATTTAGATGGTCAATGAACTATTTCTTTTTTAACCGGAAATTGAAACGAATGGTATTTTTCTCAGTAAAAAGTCAAAGGTAAAATTAATCATTGATTGTGTGAAACCATATTCATAATGAATAAATAATAATTATTATTATTATTACTATATATAATAGTATTGCCAATATGTCTGCAGATGAGGATGATGAAGTAGAAGAAGATGATGATGATGATTTGGATGATAATGCTCGGTAAGTTAATTTAATTATTTATTTTATTATTCGAGAAGAAAAAAAAGGGGGGGGTAGATTATTATTTTTGGTGGGAAAGGAAAAATGATAATATGATGAGAATGAGAATGATAATTAGGTGGAAAATAAAAACAGAGAGATCGCCGCGAATCACACTAACTTTTCCTTATGGTGCTTGCGCGGGTGGACCTTGCGTTTTCTTTTGGGGGGATTGTATTTTTCTTTTTTAGACGACGGAGACACGATTACATGGTCATGGGAGATATGGAAGTGTAATAAGTTTATAATCATCAACAATCAGCATCAATCATTTTTTTTAATATCGTTATCGTACTAGCAGTAGGACTAGTGGTATTAGTAGTAGTAGCAGTAGTAGTAAATTCGTCAAATTCGTATTCAAGTTTAGATATCGTCATTTATCATTCAATCGTATTAGTACAATCATTTCATCGCGTCATAATAACCACATAACACATACATTTTTTATATGTAAGAAAATAATAATAATTTCGACATTATGACACTATTTTCAATTAATAAAAAAAAAAGGAAAAGCTCTTTTGAATGGTCTGGGGACTTTATCTTTTTTTTTCAATTTAATGGATCTCCTTGCTTATTTTTTACCCACCCAGCAACGTTATATTCACATCTCTCTCCCCCAAAGAAAAATTCAATTATTTAATTATTTAAGATGGTCTGCGTGATGAAAAACAAAAAGTATCCCACGCCCGCGGATCGCGGCTCTCTAACCAAACTTCCCTCCTTCGAAAGTTGTCTCCTTTTTAGGTCGCGTCTTATTTTGCACAAGACCCAAACAGACGGCTATAGTGCATATTTACAAAAATTGTTGGAAGTCTTACTGTTTATATGTGTGTAAATGGTTCTTTTTTCTTATTTTTTCTTCTTTTCCTCCTTTTCATCTTCTTCTTCTTTTTTCTTTATCTCTCTTTTAGTTTTCATTGTATTTTATTGTGAAGTAGTTAAATATGCCACCTTATCGTCCACGAAGTAATAGTGCCAATGGTACAGTTAATACTATTACTACAAGTAGTAATATAAATAGTAGCAATAATAATCAGAAACAGAGATTATTCCAATGTACTGGTTATGGTGATTGTCGTATGGTATTTACACGAAGTGAACATTTAGCTCGACATGCTCGGTATACATTCTTATTTCTTTCATTAAAAAAAATCACGTCGATATTTCGACTTTTCAGAAGAGAAAAATAAAAATTAATAATATAATTTATTTGTTGCTGTTTATTTTCAATTTTAATAGTAAACATACAGGAGAGGTATCTTATCTTTTCCGATTTTTACCAACTCAGTCTTCAATTTCCCCCTGTTTTTTTTACACACACACACACACGCACACAAACACACACGCATACATATATATCATTCTCTCTTAGATTCCATAGCAACAAAAGAAAATGAAAAAAGTTATATCAGACACTTTTTCATGTATTTTATATTCTCACCAACAACTAATGTTTATTTATTAGAAACCATTCAAATGTATTATGCCTGACTGTAACAAGATGTTTAGTAGATTTGATAACATGATGCAACATACACAAACACACAGAAATCATCACCTTCATCAACATAACCAACAACAACCACTATTACGAAGACGACGTCGTAGTAGTACTGCTAGTAGTACAAGTAGTAATAGTAGTACCAATACAACAGCATCATTTATATCTGATACTAGTACTGGTAGCTGTAGTAGTAGCAATAGTAGTGTTGCTACCTTGTCGGATAATGATCCTGTAATAACCCCAAGTGCCACAGAAAAGCAAGAGCCACTTTTACCACCAAGACGATTATCAATTGCCGATCTTTGTAACCCATCTGCAACTGTAATTACTACTTCCACAAGCAGTGAGAATAGTTATAACAATAATCAAGATATCCTTCCAAAAAAAAATTCACCATCAACAAACGAGAAATCCCCCATGTTGACACCCGATGAGTTGGAAGCTCTTCAAGCGTTTGGTCGATTACAACGAGTAGCAACATCTGATTTTTTTGATTCCTTACAGGACCTAGTTTCCGAACGACAATGTGCTTGTCTTTAAAAGACCAGACTTCATAGTCTCTCTCTCTCTCTCTCTCTCTCTCTCTCTCTCTCTCTCTCTCTCTCTCTCTCTCTCTCTCTCTCTCTCTCTCTCTCTTTCTCTCACACACACACACACACACACACATTTCTCTTCACAGCTTGCTCTCTCATACATTCTTCTTCCCATCTCTCTCTTTTTTTTTCTATCTGTATTATATCATAAGTCCCCACATTGCTCTTTCACTATACATAGTGCCCATATGTATAAATATATATATACTTCTCAATTGATCCCAAAAAAAATCATAAATAATCAACCTTCTTCATGCTCTTCTTGCCACATCATTGAAAAACAAAAACAAAAACAAAAATTATCTCCCTTTTATATGTTTGTATTTTGAAATTATTTTGTTCTATCTTTATTCTCGTATGAAAAATATATATAAATATGGTTATTCTGTTTTTAAACTCTAAACATACCTAAATACCGCATATACATGTGCTTGGCCTTTTGTCAACTACGTAATACGTTTCAGTTACCATGCCAAAATTGCCAATATGTATACTGTTGTTACCCCGGCCGACATCTGCCGTCGGACACCGTCGTCAACTTTAGAGCCGGGACTTTGCATGTGATTCGTGACAAAAAAAAAGAGAGAAGCATCATAATAAACTCCGAAACTCTTTCTAGATTTTCGCTTTTAAAACTAGTAATGCTCAGAAAGAAAAACGCGTTCTTCTTCTTTCACAATCTCCACACTTTTTTTTTATTCTTAAATTAGGTGAGTTATAATACTATTATTATGAACTTGTTTTCGAATGACTCTCGTACAGATTTTTTTCTCCATATATGTTGCCTCTAACTTATTGACTTTTTTTTCCTTTCTCTTTTTTGTTTTGTTTTAAATAATACAATATAGTAAATATCCAAAATGACTCGTAACTTCTTCATTGGTGGCAACTGGAAGATGAATGGCTCCGTCAGCCTCGTCAAGACCCTCGTTGATATGTTGAACAATGCTCCAGTTCCTGCTGGCACAGGTAACTTTCTTACCTTTCTTTTTTCTCTTTCTTTTTTTTCTCTTTCTTATACAATACCCCTGTCTCTTCTCTCGCTTTGCTTGAGCAAAAGAAAACTACCCCCCGTACAAGCATATAGAAGTTTAACTAACAAATATATATGTATAGAAATTGTTGTCGCTCCCCCCGCCATCTATGTTGACCGTGTTCGTCAAACCTTGAAGAAGGAAATTGGTGTTGCTGCACAAAACTCTTATGTCAAGGCTAGCGGTGCTTACACTGGTGAAATCAGGTATAATTCTTTCTTTTTCTTATTACCATACGCGAATGCGCGTATAGGTGACATATTCTTTTTACAAAATGATAAATTAGAAAGGGAAACTAAAAAATACATATTTTGTCTTTCTACTTTAGCCCCGAACAATTGAAGGATTTGGGTATTGATTGGGTTATCCTTGGTCACTCTGAACGCCGTGAATACTTTAAGGAATCCGATGAGGTAAATTAAATAAATAAAAAAAATAATAGAGATTCGATTGACTGTTTTTATTATTGTTATACATTATCAATCTATCAAATCTATCAAATTTATCAAAAAAGATTGATTGATTAACAATTGTTGGGGAATTTATAGTTTGTCGGTGAAAAGACTGCTCATGCTTTGAATGCTGGTGTAAGCGTCATTGCCTGTATCGGTGAAAAGTTGGAAGAACGTGAAGCTGAGGCAACCTCTGAAGTTGTCACTCGTCAATTGAAGGCTATTGCTGATAAGATCAATGACTGGACCAATGTTGTTGTTGCTTATGAACCCGTCTGGGCCATGTAAGTGTGTTTATTCATTATTAAGATCAAAAGAAGAGTAAAGAAGGAAATATATGGGAGAAAGATATATAAGGGAATAAGAGGGTTACACAAAACGCTTTTATTTACTCAACAAATTTTATGTCGAATTGCCTTATATTAGTGGTACTGGTAAGGTCGCTTCTCCTGAACAAGCTGAAGAAGTCCATGCTACTCTTCGTAAGTGGCTCGCAGACAATGTCTCTCAAGATGTTTCTGATAAGACCCGTATCATCTACGGTGGTTCCGTCAAGGGCAGCAATGCTGGCGAATTAGGTAAATATTATTTTATCTTTTCTTTTTTTTTTGTCACTGCGTTCATATCACCATTAGAACATATATCACTAATCAAATTTCTTTATCTATATAAACAGCCAAGAAGGAAAACATTGACGGTTTCCTTGTTGGAGGTGCCAGTATCAACGAAGACTTTGTCAACATCTGTGCCGCCAAGCAATAAACAGGAGAAAAAATAGTTTTTTTTTTTTTTACTTCGACCCTCTTACTACTTAACAATCTACATTTCTCCCACCCCAAAACACCTTTAGCATACATACACACATACTCTCCCAGTTACTGAAACAAAACAAAAACATGTATAGCACCAAAGCATTATGTTTAGTAAAATTTGTATAATAAAAATTCTCTTGCTACATACACAATTTGATTATAAAATAAGGAAGGGGTTGGACGTATGTGTTTGAGATGGAAATTTTTTAGTAGCACAAAGACCCTTGAAAAAATAAATGAGTTGTTCGGTATGGTGAAAACTAAAAGAATATCTTTTATATATCGGTAGGACCATTTTTTTATTTGGATATTCACTCTTCTTTTAAGAAAAAGAGGCGGGGGGTTCAAGATGAGATAAATATTTAAAGTAGTTAATTATTTTCTGTATTGTTGAAGAGCGTGTATAAAAATACAAATAAAGTGAGTGTATTAAAACCCACAAATAACACAGATCTTGTTTAATTACAGTCTACAAGCAAAATTGCTAAGCAATAAAAACAATTAGTTTTTTCTTTTTGACTGGTAACGAATCTTATATATAGAAATGATAGTTATTTTTGACACTTGAAATTTGAGCTTATTTACATATATATGTGATACTTCATACGTAGTAAAATGTATAATGATTGAAAAAAATAAAGTTCGTTCTCTGTTATCATTTGTATGGAATTCCGCTCCCTGGGACCTTGCGTAGGACATGAATTATTAATAAATTATAGATAAAGTACTATTACCAATACAAAAACAAATTATTCATGCATTAAAAAAGTAGATGCAAACATATGACCAAATGTATCTTTCAAGAGCTAAATTTATAGGAACATTAACTCTCCAATGTAATTTGAATGGAGATATGATTATCATTATGCAAGTAGTATATTCATGAAGAAAAATGTAATCATTTTTATTAGTGCGAAATTTGAAAGTTTTCTATTAATATTCTGTTGTAATATATAAGATTATAATCAGGTAAGCTCCTTTGTTATTTAGCGTGATTGAAAGATAGTGTATATGATCCAAGAAAGAAAACGATGTTCGCCAAATCAAAATTAATCGGAAGCAAACGGCGACTTCATTCTTGGGCAATACAACAACGTTAACGCCGTTAACAGTATTCCCTAAAAAAACTATATTATGATACTTTATGTTTTTTGGTGATTCCATACGAATACCCAGTTGTTTATTTATAATCAATCCGAATATATAAAAATTAGGATACTACACATGGATACCTTCTAGTGTTTTCGTAAATGGTGTATAACATCTACTATTTGCCTTCTCTTAATAATTGATTAGGTAACAAACACCTTTTCTTGTTAATCCATTTGTTGGGTCTAATATTAATACGTAACAAGAATAACATTATCATAAATAAATAAAATTGGTGTTTTTTTATTGAAACCGCTTGAACAAATTATGTACATAATTCAAAGTGAAATTCATTAGCAGGATTGAATTTGAGAAAGATAATAT
Organism: Circinella umbellata; assembly: GCA_025093555.1. NCBI lineage: Eukaryota > Fungi > Mucoromycota > Mucoromycetes > Mucorales > Lichtheimiaceae > Circinella > Circinella umbellata. The sequence goes on along the minus strand of JAIWNF010000004.1, from coordinate 1,173,664 downwards.
ATTATAGACAGAAAAATATTATAATAACAATCTTGTTTTTTATGTACAGCAGGTACTGTATACCAATGCGTACGATATATCATCTATTACATCGTCATCAACTGTATCTCAATTGATGATCGTCCACACCAACAAAATGGCGCTATATACTAAAGACGCACCATTGCTCCGTCTATTTAGATTTAGCAAGAGCGAACGACAGATCATCTATATCTTTTGGGCAAAACTTACTCACTGGACAAAGTAGATATATCTAATTCTATTTTTTATAACTATTATAAACATATGCAATTGTATGAGTACGTAATACTACTGCACATACAATTTTTTTTATAAAATAATGTCTGATAACCCATGATGACCACAAAATAGTACATTAATTACATATATATAATTATAACAGCTGTTAATAGATTACCTTGGTAACAAACATCTTATAATTCAATTGTTTCAAAAATGGTAACATGTTAAGTGCGATTATTGCTTGTCTGTCGATCTTTATAAAGAAAAAGGGAATGGTGAGCAATACATGATGGTTTACTACCAACAACATAAACTATTATAAGCCTAACAACAATATAAGCTAATATTAACACTTTTTGTGCTTTAGTCGTATAATAAAAATAATACCTTCCTCATTAGAAACTTCAAAAAATGCATATGTACTAGCATTGAATTAAAAAGTATTTATTTATTAATAAAAGTATAGGTGCTTTTTGAATTCCTTTTGAAAGCTTGTGAAAAGGTCTCAGGTGCACGTTTACATAATTTCTGTCGCTTACGTAATAATATGATAAAAAGTGAAAAATAAGTACTTTTGTTTTATTTTCTGATACGGATCCCTTTCATTTAATTTTATATTTCTTGTTAATTGGCTTTTACCTTTTATTTTTTCTCAATATCTTAATAGTCCAAACATACCTGAATCTTATTATTTTTATCCTTCATTTCCCTAACAGCGACAGAATGACAACTTCTTAATGTTACATGTGTATATATATCATTTTTACCACGACCTTTCAATAGCTTTTTCAGAGACATTTGGATAGTAGGTTCATCCATGGATAATTGTTGTACTCGACCAATCGTAATACAGACACTTTCTGAATTCTTTTTATCTGAAATAAATATCTCTTTGAATTTGTCCAATTGCTTTATCAGCACGATCTCGAGATTTTGAACTGTCATATTATAATTTTTTTCAGTTGATATGATTCATAATACCAACATTATTAAGCCCTTCAGTCTTGGCATTATCAAATCATATCTATAATTTATAAGTGAGAAGAAAGTATAATGAGATAAAACAACAGCAGTTGATTATTCTTGTTTCTCCACATACTTATTGAAATACGTAATAGGTACTTCATTAATATGCATGAGTAGAAAACGTGGCTGAACTAAAGAAAAGTGGTGATTATTCTACAATATAAATGCTACCTTTTATATACATCTCTCACATCAAAATCATTCAATGGTAGGTATATTTGGTTTATGTTTCTACTATAAGATTAAACTTATTAACTTTTTACTTTTTGCAATTAATAAGAATGACGATAAAGAAAGAAAAGCATATAAAAGGGCTGTGCTCTCGTAAAAGTATTATACAAATAAGCTTTCTTGTTATTCTTTTATAACTACCGGAAGAGATCTCTCTATGTATCGCTTCCACTTCTTTTTTAATACCCGTGTAACAGTAACAGAAAATATGTATTGATAGGCATAAGCTAAAATAATTGTAGATAGAACGCGCAGTTTACCTACTAACAAATATAAGAGGCTTTTAATTTATCCGTCCACCTGGAAGTATGTGTTTCCATACAAAAATGCAATTGTTACTCGTACGTTTTCTTTAGTTGAAAGATCATTTGTTTATTTATTATGGAAGATCAATTGAACTTCGTCTATAAACATGTAACTGCTTCATTGTGTCACAAAGGAATAAAAAAGTATACTAATGTATTTCAATGACATTGATGCTGTACGTAACTAAAAAAAAATCTTCTTAGTGAGAAAAAAAGTCTGGTTGTAGTAGCCGGGAAGAAACTAGATGATGTTTAACTATAAGCATTGATTAATAAGATGATGGAAGGGATGATGGAATAGTTAATAGTACATATTTATAATTTGCTTTTTAAGGGCTTTTTCAGGTGCTAGTTTCTCGACATATTTATATGTGTCAGCTGGATGACCTAATCTGTCAATTCCCCGGAGTACGTCAAGTAGTGTACGCCAAGTTGTTGGACATTTATCAAAAATGAGACCAGCTTCAGAACGTGATAATCTATTTGTAATATGATCTATGGGATGTTGAGGTGCGTTTTCTCTATATATATTGATAAATTGGATTATTAGAGTACTTCTCTGTCATTTTTTTCTGTTATCAATAAAATTGATTTTTTTACGGAGAATCTTTTAACGTCATGTGGTTGAGAGACTTTGGCTACGATTTTGCGTTATTTATTACCATAATATCAAATAATACATTGGCTTTTGTGGATGTACAGAACTATAATGTATTCACACAGTAGTTAGTAACAATCATAAACTATATTCGTTCCGTAATATAAAAGTACCATTATTACTAAGATAGGATAATTTATTAATTATATCTGAAAGAATGCACCAGTATAATCAAGGTGAAACATATTAAATAGGAGAAGTTTGTTATTATCATTTTGCTGCTGGTAGTACTTTATTTATATAAAAGACGAAGATGCCAAGAATGAGGACAAAAAAAAAGATGGACCGATATTAAATGACGGTAAACCAATTTAGCTAACATATCAAAAAAAAATGATTATCCACGTTGTTACAATCATTTGAGAGCCAGGAATAAAAACAAAGAGCAATCATGCCATCCGAGATCAAATGTCTGTATTTAAAGAAAAGGCTAGTTTTCTATGCTATACGTATGAGCCCAACAGATTATTTCTGAATGTGTAACGAAAAAGAAAAACATTTTAGAATACAGCAACATATGACTTGTTTAAAAAAGTATAATATGTACATTTTTACTCTAAAATAATACCATGGTGTGATGAATGTGCTGAGTGAATAGCGTTTGTTTGGATTTTCCTTAGAGGAGTAATAGTAGATGAAAATTACACAAAGGGAATAGCGATTTACAAAAAAAGAATATTGCAGCAAAAGGGCATTTTTACTGTTTTTGACGTTCAAGCGTGGACGAAATCGGTACCATCATTGGACGATCAGTGTGCTGAGGCATTAAATCACTAAATTGGAAATAAGGGCGGATATCGTGAGAGCACATGGATCCAACGACAGGTTTTAAGCTATCAAACCTATGTTTTAAATCCCGCACTCTTTTAAAAAACTATTCTCTTGCTACTGATTAAAATCAATAGAAATTTAACCTCTTACTATAAAAATAAATCTTATTTCTGTTCCTTCCTTTGTTTCTTTTTAATATTGCCATCTCTTTTTCTTTTTTTTTTGTACTGATTGTATAAATATAAAGAAAAAATGACGAAACCCGTTAATGATCCTCCAATTAGTGATGATCATTATGAAGAGAACTACGGTTTAGACGTTATTGATCGCCGTAGGAATGCGTTAGAAGAGGTACATATCTTTTTAATTATTTATCGCGCAAAACAATAAAGACTCCTTTTTTTCTTAACTGCAGGTCAAAAAATAATTTACGGTACATGATACTAATACACATAATACAAACAACGTGATCTTTTTTACTAGTTTGATGATGCAAAATTTGGCTGGTTCCATGTCCGTGCATGTATTGTCTCTGGTATCGGTTTCTTTACTGATGCTTACGATATATTCGCTATCAATTTGGTATCTACTATGATTGGTTATGTTTACTGGGCTGAAAACGGTAACAAGACTCCTCATGATGTTGATACGGCCATCAAAGTTTCTTGTTCTGTCGGTACTGTCATTGGCCAACTTTTGTTTGGTTACTTGGCCGATCGACTGGGTCGCAAGCGTATGTACGGTGTTGAATTGATTATTATTATTGTTGGTACTGTTGGTCAAACTTTGGCTGGCAATGGACCTGCTGCTTCTTTCTGGGCTGTTATCACCTTCTGGCGTATCATCCTCGGTGTTGGTATTGGTGGCGATTACCCTTTATCTTCTGTTATTACTTCTGAATTTGCTACTACCAAACGTCGTGGTGCCATGATGGCTGCTGTCTTTGCCATGCAAGGTTTTGGCCAAGTAGCTGCTAGTTTGGTCGGTTTAATCGCTACTGCTGCAGCTCAAAACGCAATTCATGAAAATCAACAAAACTTAGATTATGTCTGGCGCGTTGTCATTGGTATTGGTGCTATACCTGGCGTCATTGCCTTGTATTATCGTTTGACTATTCCTGAAACTCCACGTTATACAATGGATGTCGAGCAAAAAATCGAAAAGGGTATTCGTGATGCTAAGGCCTTTATTGAATATGGTGCTGCTGCTGGCGATTACAGTGATAATGTCGCCGTTGCCCGTACCGAAACGCCCGCTATTATCAAGGCCTCTTGGGCTGATTTCTTCCATTTCTTTAGTCAACCTCGCAATGCTCGTATGTTGTTTGGTACTGCTTATTCCTGGTTTGCGCTGGACGTAGCTTGGTATGGTCTTGGCTTAAATAACTCAATTATTTTAAAGAATATTGGTTTTGCTGGTGGTGATGATCCTTATAAGTAAGTAATCATTATGTTTATCGTTGATGCTAGAATAATTTTTGCAAACTTAGACCAGTTATTTACGCTTTTCTACATAATAGTGCTGTTTTCCGTACTTGTGTCGGTAATATCATTATCAATTTACTTGGATCTGGTAACTATTCTTTTTTGATGCTTTTCATTGTTTATCCTTCTATTAGCTTTCTTGATGTAAACCTTCTAAAATCTAACTATATATTTTTCAATTACATAGTACCTGGTTACTGGATCACTGTATTTACTGTTGACTATATTGGTCGTAAAACTATTCAAATTATGGGTTTCACTATGCTCACTATCTTTTTCGTGATTCTCGGTTTTGGTTATCATGCCATTCTCAGCTATTCCGTTCCCTTGTTTATTGTGTTGTATACATTGACCCAAGTCTTTTTTAACTTTGTAAGTGAAGTTTTTCCTATATTATATATAATATATCAGTATTCTAATCATCTGAACCTTTTTTTAAAACTATCTAAATACAAAAATTTAGGGTCCCAATTCAACTACCTTTATTGTTCCTGGTGAATGTTATCCAACCCGCTACCGTTCTACTGCTCACGGTATCTCTGCCGCTTCAGGAAAAATTGGTGCTATTGTTGCTCAAGTTGGTTTTGGTCTTTTGAAAGACATTGGGGGCGACAATGCATGGATCGACCACTTACTTCAATTGTTTGCCTTCTTCATGCTGACTGGTATCTTTTCATCTTTCCTTATTCCTGAAACCAAGGGCAAGACACTTGAAGAATTGGCAGGAGAAACTGAGTCAGTCTCCCCCTTGCCAGAAGATACTAAGATAGAAGAACATCAGCGAAGATACTAATAAGAATATGAAATATTTGCATTAATTTCTTTTTTATTGTTATTTTTTAAATTATAATTATTTATACTATTATCCTACCATATTTTATATCATAGCTATTATATTATTTACATATACTTTATACATAACTATCGCACACACGGATGTAAACAAACATTATAAACTCCTCCCTCACATATATTTTCGTCAACAATTATTGTTGCTGGTCTTTTACTATTAGCTTTTCTCTTTTCTTTATCTGTTTCTGTATATTTAATTTCAGTAACCATAATAATAATAATAATAGTATCTGTTGTAGTATTATCTATAAACACAAACGTTTAATTTTGGGAATGACTACGGGCGCGCCAAAAATTGATAGTCAGACGAGGGGCGCGCCAATTCTGAGCCGGCACTTTAGTAACATGGCGCGCCCTTCGTCTGTTTTACTTTGCTTCCTCTTGTTCAAGTTTGCTATATGAAACATATCTTATTTAAACTGAATTTTCTCTACTTTAAATAGAATACGAATAAAAATATGACAGTCCGGTTGAATCATCATCATTCTTCAGTTGAATACTTTTTGATAATAAAAATATCAAGCCATTTGAAAAACTATCAAAGATATACATATTTAATTTCTTTTTAATCTATTATATCCAATGGATCAAATTAAATTAAGAATTAATTCATATAAAGTAAAAAATCATATTCAATTTTTATTTTTACTTTCAAAGGCTTTAGTAATAACATATTGAAATATTTATGCAATGGAAATATTGTACATGTATTAATAATAGAAGGTGTTGTACATATTAATATAAGCTTGCTATTATGGGATCCATGGACCAGCAGGATTCTTTAACATAGGTTCATTACAAAAAACAATAACATTTGAAGACTATGCCGCTATCTTTCATACAAAGTGTTCTTGTTCTTGACTCATTCAACAAGACTACACCAATATTTTATATGAGGATGCAATAGAATTCTTGTTTAAGAATCAAAATCTTGACTCTAGAGTTTACGATCAGCCACAAGACGAAAATTATACCTTTAAGAGAGATTTCTAGAAGCTATTGTTATTCATATTTAATATGATTGATTTGATTTTTTTTTATCGCTTTGTATTATTATGTATATTTATGTCATCTTTTTTTTTTCGTTATACTACGTATGACCCAATTTGTTTCTTCTTCCCTATTTATATGGTACTCTCTTATTTGGTAATTTATATTATACAGATTATTCCTTTATCCTACGTAATAAATGTTGATACGTGATCTATTTTTGAGCTGCTCCTATATGAGATAAATACGAGTAGTAAAAAATAGAAAGATGGGACTAAAGTAAAATATAGTTGAGAATCTGTTTATTCCTGAAATAAAATAACTACTCTTTTATATCTTTTCTAAATTATGTAACTATCTTATTTTATCCGATCATGGCTAAACTATGTTTTATACGAATGGATGAGAGGACCTATTATATTTGTTCTATTATAAATATTAATTCTAGATCATTCTCTGAAACCGTTTGTGACAGTTGTTACTAATCTCATTCTTTCTTTGATGTTCCTTTTTTTATCCGGATTAATAATAAGAACGAATCAAAGTAAATAATAGTGTATAATTGGTTATATCTTTTATCCTTGACGGAATGATGTTTGACCGATTATTCATGAATGGATGGAATATTTGTATTATTATGGTGGTTCACCACACTATAGCCCACCCATTCTTCTATATTATAATTCATATGTCCTTTTCTTATAATTTCGTTTATTTATAGCACAAGCATTATATAGTACGTATTATAGTTATATGCCTACAATTGGTGCCATTTTGGATCTATGTCATACTGCTTCGCTCCTTTGCTATTGGCTTCTTTGTATAGTTACAGAAGTATACGTATTGCATTCTTTTATAACTTTTTGCTTCAGTGATTTTTGAATATATTTTATGGCGTAGAAATAGAAAGAAACTCTATGTTTAATTGGCACAATACGTTAAATATATTGTTAATAAATATTGTAGAGACTGTGAATATTTTGAATAAGTGAAGAAAAAGGGTAGATGAAGGGTAGACGAAGGGCGCGCCATGTTACTAAGATGCCTGTTCAAAATTGGCGCGCCCCTCGTCTGACTGTAAAATTTTGGCGCGCCCGTAGTCATTCCCTTAATTTTTCTTATCGATGTGATAGTAAATTATGGAAAAATAAATTTCTCAAATTTTTTAATGCCGTTAGTTTGTTACTGGAAACTTCACGCCCTACGATTGGCTACCAATGATTTTATTTTAACTCCTGTCTTCTATTGCTCCAGTCGGAATTGTCAGGTTGCCATTTTCTTCTTTTTCTCTTCTCTTCGTGTCCTGAATATTATAAATGTCCAACATCAAGTCCACCAGACAATTTACAAAACGAAGGCCACAATCTCCTTTGGTACAGCAACAACAACTGCCTGGTGCAGCTACACCTATAGGCACACCACCTTTAGTAGCCTCATCTATTGCCCCTGGTAATTTCTCTCTTCTTCTCTTACTTCGAAAACGTCAAAAAACCAATTGACTTCTATAACTTTTTAATAATAAATTTGAAATAGTTGCTATCCAAAGTTCACGAGCACCTTTACGTGCACCACGCGCAGAAATTCCTCATGAGGTTAATATATACTAATAGTAGTCTGATTGTATAGTTAGTTACAAAAATATTAAACAGCATTTCTTCTATATACTTTAGCACGAAAAACATCCTACAGAACATCAAGAAGAGAATAATCACGTACACGACCATCTTGATCATTCACATGGCCATGAACACGCTCACAATCAACATCTCTACCAACCACCTAGCTCTCATCTTCCTCGCGACCACGACCATAATAACAATAATTTAGGATATATTGCCCATACTCACGATCACGCTCACTCTCACAACCATGCTCATAACCACGCACATAACCATGACCACGATCATCATGGACATGATCATAGCGATCATAACCATAATCATCATCACGGACACGACCACAACCACAACCACGACCACGACCACAATCACAACCACGGACACAACCATGACCATGACCACGACCACGATCACAGCCATCATCATCACTATCCAGAAGTTTATGTTCCTCCTCTTCCTTCCTGGGCTGGAATTTTCTCCAATTTAGCACCGATGCAAAAGACAATCTTTACTTGGTTCTTAATTCATAGTATGGTAGGTTCATTAGTTTGGTGGGCAGGTACATCCAGAGATAGTGCATGTAAGTTATATATATATATGTGTGTGTGTGTGTGTGTGTGATCCGTTCATAGTTTACTGCTGTGGTATGCTGTCCATAAAGTAACCTCAATTATACTTTCTCTTATGTAAACTTTAGGTATAATTGGATTTTCATATCTTGTTATTTTTGATGCTTTGGGTGTTCTTAACATATTTATCTCTGATATTGTTCGAACCAATCCTGCCTTTTTGGCAATCAATACAAAGCGCCCTTTTGCGTGAGTAGCTTTTTCTTTTTACGTAAAAGAAACAAAAAAAAAAAAAAAAAAAGAAAGATAATTCTGACCTTTAATGAATCCGTATAACGCAGCGCACGCCGATATGAAATTGTATTTGCCATGGCAACCACTGTTTATTTATTATTTGTAACCATGTATACAACAAAAGAATCACTTGAACATTTATTGATGGAAAAAAGCAATGCTTCTACAGAAGACCATCATCATGAAGCACATTTAGGTTTTGGTGGGTTTATAATTATGTGTATTGCAATGACTGCAACGGTTTTATCCAGCGTTAGTTTGAGAAATCATGAAAATTTTGTTCGTTGTAAGTATGATGATAATGGGTTTATAGGAAAAGGAGGGGTGGAAAGTAAGTTTGAAAAGTGAAATTCTGATTTGATTAACATATTGTACGGTGCATATATTTTTATAGATTTACGACGTTCTCCACCTACTGTACATGGATATTCATACAATGTTCTCAACAGGGCACGAGGAAATGCAGTTAAAATCGTGTTATCCAATATATACTCATTCTCTATTGTTTCGTGCGGATTGGCTGTCGTGTTTTTATATATGTTTGGTATGGCTTCTCCATTCATGGATAAACTTACTGCATTTGGTGAATCTGCAGTAATGTTCTATTTGGGTGGACCAACAGCTGCAGCACTTGCCAAATTGCTATTACAAACGACACCCGATGGTGTTCGTTCAGGGATTGAAAGCCGACTTTTAGAGGTAACAAAAACTCACTGCGCATTTATTGCTATTTTAAGGGAGGCAAGGAAAAATATCAACTGGAAAACTAAACTTTTATTACCACAACTCTATGTATACTTATTATCAGATCCGACAAAATCCAAATGTGATAGCCATTGACCGTGTCCATTTTTGGCAAAATACCTATGGAAAATGCGTAGGCACATTGGAAATTCAAGTAAAACCAGATACAGATGAGCAAAGCTTATTACAATTTGTATATCAAAAGTTAGAAGGGTTAACTAGCGTAGATACTACAGAATTGGATGGTGGACATTCTGGAAGTGAACTAACTGTTAGTATCATAAAACAATAACTGTGTAAATTTTGCATATGATAGAATCTCTTTCTTTATAAAATAATGTTCCTCTTTTTTATGAAGTTTTAAAACATAAACTCCGAATTTGAATGATATAAAATGTTGTCGGTACATCTTTACCCCTTTTTCTCCTGTCTTTCACCATTATTACTTTATAAAACTATGAACGTCAAAATTTTGCAACTTGATGTTACATATGCCAAGTCTCTCGCAGAACTTGGTGCAAGACTCTTTTCGGATACTTTTAGTGATGATAATCCACCTGATGATCTTCAATCCTTTTTAGATTCATCCTATTCTACCGAGATCCAAACGAAGGAATTAACTGACGCAAACATGTTTACTTTCATGGCATTTGATACTCAAGAAGCTAATAAACCTATAGCCTTTTGTCAGTTGAGAATATCTCAAAAGGTATATGACTTTATTGGCAGTACACCAGAAGAAACTATTGAATTACAACGTATTTATGTTGACAAAAACTGTGCGGGTAAAGGTGTAGGCAAGAAGCTGCTTGAAAAGTGTATTGCCAAGGCAACTGAGCTCGGTAAAAAGACCCTTTGGCTTGGTGTTTGGGAATTCAATCCAAATGCTATCAAATTCTATGAAAAGCATGGCTTCCGTAAAGTTGGTTCACATACTTTTAAAATCGGTAATAAACTAGATACTGATGAAATCATGGTCAAGGTTTTGTAAAAAAAAAAAAAAAAACTTTGCAATTTTATTGTATATACTTATAGTAAAAATACATAATAAAAAACACTTTTTAATTATTGTATCAAATCAAATTACAAAAAGATTTTATCTAATGCTTGCTTTATTTCATCGCTGAGGTCTAAAACAGGCGGAGGAGAATAACCAATAGGGACCAATTTTTTACGTAATAAATACTTGATCGCCTGAATCATTCCAGCTTGTTCCAAAAGTTCAACACCAACGGAAATGGATGCCATAATACTTTCAGCTTCCTCGACTTGATTCTTCTGTAAATTATCTACAATGGCCTTGATTTCATTGGGGTAAACATTACCCGCAATAGAAGTGATACCAGTATAACCATGCTTAACATAGGCATCAATAAATTTTGAGTCGGTTCCGGAAAAGAAACTATAACCCTCAAGTTCTTGCTGTTGTACTTGATTTAATAATAATGACTTCATTTTGTTTACATTTTCAACAGCACCAGTTTCTTTTTGGCCATAGACATTTTTTACAGTGTTTGCAATACGAGCAAATGTTTCCGGTTCCACGTTGAATCCATTTCGACGAGGATTATTGTAAAGAAAAATAGGTAATTCGTTGACCGTAGAAGCTACTTCCTTGACATAAACTTCAGCTTCATATTGGGATATGATGCGATAAGGGGGGAAACCAAGCATGATTCCGTTAAATCCGACTTCTTTGGCCGCTACTGCTAATTCTTTGGCATCCTCAGTCTTGAATGCTGCAACACCTGCATAAAGTTGACAGCCAGTACCAGCTGTTGTTTCTGCTACCAGTCTATACAGCTCTTTTCGTTCTGCAATCGTCATACAATGCTGTTCACCTGTGGTGCCACTGACAAGTAAACCCGGAATGTTTTGGTCCAAATAATATTTTACTACGGCGGGAACATTGGCTACATCGAGATTACCGGCCTTGGTAAATGGAGTCACCATGGCAACAGAGTATGGAATAAATCGCTGGAGTGACATTATGCTTTGGTTTTTTGGTTTCGTCTTTGTTATGTAAAGAGATCAAAAGAAGAAAAAGAATAGAAAAGATGCTTTGCCCTCTTTTATATAGAAAAGAATGCATAAACTACACATATTGAGTAAATCTTACTAACAGTGGGCCAATAGGAAAGCAATGAAACTGTGAGTAGAATTATACATCTTCGGTCCCAGTGTAACCGTTTTTTCATAATTCCGAGTCTATCATTAGAATATCAAACGTGAGATTTCCAGACTGGATAATATAGACTACTTTAGTAGTAATGAGTGTTTTTCGTTTGTATCGAACCCGACACCAAAAGGTACATTTTATGTCTGTTTTTCTTTTTTCTTCTTTTTTTTGATGAGAAAAAAAATGGTGAGGCTTGTTTCTTTCGTCCTGTCTATTGTATTATGAGAATATGGCTTCTTTAGCTTAGAATAAACAAGAGACAATATCTAAAATAAAGAAGTGAACCGACCTCTATTCTAAAAAGAAAACTGAGTACAATCCCATTACGATATCTTGTACCTCGTGAACGTAAAGCAAAGAATAAAGAGTGTGTTATGGATAACCCCAAGATACCTGGGTCCTGCATCTGTAGCCACTTTCTTAATATTAATTGGCTAATCCCACGTACCCAACTCTAGTATCAATTATCTATCTAAAATAATTAACAAGAAACATATACCTTATAGAATAGAAAGATTATATGAATCCTTTCAAAGGTCATTGTAAAAAGGTACTTTATTTCAAGATTTTATATATAACATAAGTCTCAAAGAATTTTATCTTGTCTGTGTTTATTTTCATCAATTATCACATTGCCGAACAACACATCAACCAATAAAAAAATATCACGGAAACTGAAACCAACCATTGACATAGATGTAGTTCTCCTCAAGCGAAACATATTTTTATTAATGGGTAAACGGGACAATGTTCCACGCGTCATTTGACAGATACTTGACAGTGTTTGACATAATACAGTCATTGACAAGCGTCAATAAATCTTTATGACCTTCAAAATCTTCCTGCCCCGAGAGTTCGGAAATGATCATAAAATTACCAATAACCCTGAAGCATTTACAAGGTACTCGTCCCCACTATACAATTAGTTATTTTTTTTCTTTGTAACAATTAAGTCAATCTTGGTAATCAAAAATACACCACTCACATCTGTTCTGATGATATTTACGGCACGGTCGCACACACTGCTCAGATGTCGGATACTCAAAGCACATCATTATGACAAACATCATTATGACTAATAAGACAACGATAAAGAAGACAGAGGGTACTCTCGAATCAAAAAAGAACTCGAAGATTCCAAGGTTTTGTTCAGTGAACCCAATTCGACCCCTTATGATTAAAGATGCTTTAACACCACATACATTGCAACTGAATCCAAAAACAGCAATGATAACCGTATAATAATGACGGGGACCTTACTGTTATTTTTGTTCTTATCTCTTTTTCATTCTAATGCCCATGTCTATACAAGCCGAGTATCTAGGAGCGTTGCAGCATGTGAGGGATATAATACGACAACCAATTAACCCCTCTGCACATAGTATCTTCATACAATTATCATGGGTTGTTTATTTCATACACTGGCACAGCTTTCCAAAATTGAGAAGTTAGCTCTATTTAACTCAAAATTATATCCTGCTATACTAACTACAGTATCACCGTCTAGATCATTTTTACAAAAGCGAGAGGCTGTTGTTGAAAAACTTTCTATAATTAGAGACAATGTAAATATGAACAACTGTGCTGTTGTAAAGCATGTTGAGATCAAAAGTCTGGCTGATGTAGCCTCTTCTTGAGGATTGCTTCAGAGCAAACGGTAAAATAATTAACTTTCTATTTTTCAAAGTTGCTACATTTATGAGATACCTATGATAATCTAGGATATGAAAACTAGCGTTACGAGATTAATGGTAAGTGACGTCAAAATTACTTGGGTAGGACGATTAGATGATGAATATCAACTTCCTGAACCAATTAGACTGTTCGTACCGCTAGAATTCCAACTACAGTGTATTTGTTATTGCAACGATGACTTTTTGAACTACTTGTTGTAGTCACTGAACTACCCAAACTTTATACGATCTCGAGTGAAACACGCTTATTTATTTTGAAAGAAAAAAAAGAGTGATATGAATTATTTCTTTATTGTGTGACGCAACATATAAATAAAACATCGAATAACTTATACTGTACAAAAAAATAAAGAAAAAAGGAAGGGGAAAGGAAAGAGGGGATGACAACAAATAAAGAAAAAATGGTCTTTCTTTTTTTTTTGGTTGGGAAAAGATTCTAGATCCATTCAACTGAAAATAAAATAAAAAGTATCGCCTATTTTTAGAAAGAAGAACAAGGTTGGAGAAAAAGAAATGGGATGGAGTAGGTGAGCAAAAGAGGCAGAAGAAATTAGAAGGAAAAATAATAAGGATGTACTATATTTGATTTTTGAACATAATTAAAAGAAGTGAAGGGACAGTGCGGGGGTATATCCAAGTAAGACTAAGTTTTGTGGTTTTTGGAAGAACAATAATATTAATAATAAATAAAGGGACAGTAGGCAATTTGTGTGTAAGATAAAGAGAGAGTATGTATGTGTGTGGCAATAATGAATAACTGGAAAATAGGATAATAAGAATAATAACTAATACTAATAATTATGAAAAGGAATAGGAAAAATATAATAATAAACACAAAAAGAAAAGCAACTTAATGGAATGATTGAGGTGGTTCTGTTACTGCAGGAGATGCAGGAACAGATGAAATACGGGTACCCGATTGTTTTGAACTTCCAGTATCACGTCTTTCAAGATCTCGTTGACTACTTTGAATGCTATCACTACGTCCAATATCAGTATTTTCAGCAATTGATCGTCCACTTGCTGAATAAGGTGTTTGTGATTGTGGATACTGTTGTTGAGGAAGAGGTGGAACAGGCCCAGTAGGCATAGAAACAACAGAGCCAGTATCGTCAAGTTGTGATTGAGTCCATTGAGGTAAACTCAAAGGCTCGTGTTGATTGGTGATACGACTCACATACAACACAGGTAATTTCTTTTCCAAGAATGATGTCATCGCTTTTTTACGTTGCTTTTCACCAAATCGAGTTCTTGGGAGTTGATTACTATGAATTACAGCAATTGTATCAATCAAGAAAGAATGACTTTCCAATATCGCATTAACAACAAGTGGAACGGCAGAAATGGCTTGATCATTTGATTTGACTGCAACAACGACAACAACTTCTTCTCCAGCTTGGAAAATAATACTGAATAAAAATAAAAATAAAAATGATGACCATAATTGATTATTAAAAGAAACTTCTTTATCATACGATAATGACTATTTTGCCTTTCTTTCTGTGCCTCTCCCTCTTTGCTCCCCCCTTTTCATCTTTATGAATAGTATCTTACCATCCACCAGGTACAATGCCTGGATGACAACGTTCAACCGTCAACTCAACATCATAAGGGAAATGAATCAATCCATTACGTTCAATAGTTTCATCTTTAGCGCCCAAAACAAATAGACATTGCCCTTCTTCAACGACAGGTTGACCACGATCCACACGTCTTTGTACGTTCCACAAGAAACCCAAATCGCCTGTTCGCATATACTTAATTCTTGGATCGCCCCCGTTGATTATTGCTTCAAATTTGGCTTGACGTTCGTTCTCAGTTTGACCATAAATACCCTTAATATTACAATCCGAGGATACCCAGATTTCACCCACGGTATTACTTGGACAGACAGTGTTGGTTTCTGGATTGACAATGGCTACCATGGTATTGCTTGGAACAATACCAGAATCATGTAAAATAATACCATAAGCTTCGTCTTCAATAGGTAAGGGGCGGATAATACCTTGTCTTAACCAAGCAAAGTCGACAAGTAATGAAATAGGTTCAATTAGCATGTACGAACGGGTGGTGATCATAGGGTTACCCACGTGGCTGTAGACAGTGTTTATGGCTTCTTTTTCAAGTCGTTTGGGTCCAAAAGTCTGTGCCATATGTTGATCTGGATAAAAAAAGATAATTAGCATTAATATTTATGTTAGATAGAAAAAATTACATGATGTAAAATTATACTTACATAATCCAGGACGAGGTCGACCTTCGGTGACAAGCATCAAGTTTTGTACACTAGATAGAAGGAATGAACGAAGTTCCACAGGAGTGCTCTTCTTTGTATAATTCATATAATATTGAATCAAAGGATGCGAGGAACATACATCCTTGGCTATAAAGATATATGGTATCAAACAAATGTTTAGTTATCTATTCATGTATCGTTGCTTGGAGTCTTTCTATTCGTAACATACCTTTATATCGTTGTAATAACTCAAAGTAACTTGAAGGATTGATGTAGAAATCACTTACTGATAACATGATTGTTGGGGAGCCTTTTTTTAAAAAAATGGCGAAATAATTAAGTTTAAACCGAAATTAATACATCTTACTAGAAACAAAGAATAAAAAAACAGTCTCCCCCAGAGAAGAAGAGAAAGGGAAGCTTACCAACATAAACACCGCAGAAACCAAAATGCAATAGACCCAAACCATCATAAGCACCTAATCCAGAACCAACAATACTTCGTTGTGACTTTAACTGACAGGTCATTTTTTGCGTGCGACATTGCGTCAAAATCGTTTCATGACCTAATGTAGTATATGTATGTGTACCATCCATGGCAGTATGAACCGAAATCAAAGCTGGATATTTTTCTCCGGTCGAAAACCACTCTGGTTTCACATAAAATCCACTTTCTTTACCCAACACTTTGCTTGTCTTGGAAGCTTTGCCTAAATTCGTAAAGTCCGGTAACCTGTATCTCTTATCTTTATATTGTTGCATAACTTGTTTCATCACCATTGCCGTATTTTTATGTTTCATAATATCTTCTGCGACTGAATTGGTTAAAATATAGGTAATATCCAATTCACGTACAGTCAATACAAGATTATCAATTTCATCCTTGAGTCGTTGTAAATTTTGTTGTTCTGGATCTGGTGGTTCGAACAATACAGGGACCACACCTAGGACCATACATGCATAAATAGCTTGAATCCATTCAACGCCAAAGGGGATTAAAATCAATGCTTTTCTGCCACGCTTCCAACCCTTTTTCATTAAATAGTTGGCCACAGCTGCAATCTTGCTATTGATTTTGCGCCATGTGTAAGGCTTAGTGTTGATGACACTGCCGCTACTTGCTTGAGTAACGGCAATATAGGCTACTTCTTCTCCAGTAAGTTTGGTACGCCATAAAAGAACATCAACAATGTTGGTAAATTTACTTAAATCAAAATCGGTACGTTCGTCAATGACTTGACTGACTGTTTCCATACCAGTATGCTGTTGTTGTGGTCGTGGCATGATTTGTCCTGTACGAATAGCCTTGTCATATGCAGCAAAGGATCGCCATAATCCATTGATAGGGTCTTCATGCGTGGCCAAGTTGAATATGGTTCGATCCACGTCCATTTTGAGATAGCGAATAGGCATTTCACCGTTCATGAATGCACGTTTGACCATTAAAGGATGAACATGTCGCCGACCATGTTTGACCCATCGTGCCATGGTATTGGGATTCATTACAATGACACCATATATTCGAAGTCCGTGGAAATTGAGCATAGTATCGATGATATTATTAGCAATTTTACCTAATTCAGTCTTGGCGATCATGCTAGGTACTTCACATGCAACGATAGGAACATGTTGATCATTTACTGCTAATTCGAAGATTGTGCTATAACAAATTTTGTTTGTTTCGTTGATTTTTGTGAGTTTACAAAATGAAATGTCGAATATTATCAATGTTTTAATTTTTTTTTCCTACATAAAACAACATATATATATAATATCTTGGTTCTTACCATTGATCTACTGGTGTTTGCTTTTTCAATGTTTGCAACATATGACTCGAGTAATAAATTTCTTCCAAACCAAATGTATCACCTAATTTTTGTTGGCGAAGACGTTCTTCATAAGGACCTAAAACAATAACACGACCTCCGATAGTAGCACCAACTAATCCTGTGCGTAAAAATTCTTGATCATAGATTTCTGGACGGTAGGTATCGGCTGGGACAATAATGGGTTTAGCATGAAAAACAGCCTCTGTATGTTTTGGCATACCCCAGAATCCACCTGAAATAGAAGGTGCGTCCACCCAAATTTCACCGACGGCGTCAGGGGTACAAAGGACACCCGTTTCTGGATCCACAATGGCAACCGTAGCTAAAGAAAGGTGTATATTCGATTCAATGAGACTTTTCCTTCTTTATCTTTTATCCCATTACATATTTTCTTTTAATTACCTTCAGGAATGATAAATCCAAACGATCCTACATGTACCACTTCTGGTGACCCTGCCTCTTTACGTGCTTGTTCTCCTGTTGCCATGACAGCCACTTTGTTTAATTTCAATGCATCTGCATTTAATGTACATTCAAAAATATCCCTTGCACTACCCGTTGCCAATACAGATGTCACCAAAGGTTCACCGGTAGTTTGATCAAATGTCTCTTGTTGTTCCAATTGAGCTGGACCTAAAAAGTCTCTGAATCCAATAATCATACCACCATGTTCTGGTAAAGATATGAGAGGACAAACAGTTTCTTCAGGTGTCTTATTTCTCAAAGGTTTCAATAAAGAATCAGCAATATACTTGTCCAAATCAGGTTTTACCACCAGGGTGTCTACCATAAGAAAGCGTAGCGAAGATAGATCAGGCGTGACTTTTTTACTTTGATTCAATACTTCTTTTGTATGAGATTGATAGTATTTGGTAATGTAGTTTAACGAGGAATAATCTGCTAATGCCATAGTTGCTAATGATAATATAAATCATAATCATAATCATATTAGCATGTCAGCTCATATATAATTATAGATATATATATATATATATAAGAAAAAATGGGTATATATTTCCATATATATTTACCTTTAAATTTAGAAAGAACATAAACCCAAACAGCAGGCGTATCCACAATACTTGAGCTTGCAAATACTGTGTGAGATCCTGAAAAGATTGACCAAAGCACTGATACCACCAAACCAATTTGTTGTCGTTGTTCTAAATATGTTACCACAGTGTCAGGGCCTCCTCTTGCCTTATAAACCGGTTCTAATGCCAATTCTTCTCCATGTTCACCTTGTACCCATGTAGACTTGGTCTCAGTCACGGCTCCCTGGAAAGTTGTACATCCAGACATGACGGTTCTATGATTCACTGCGACGCCCTTTAGTTCACCGTTGGTCGCTTTTGCATATTCAATATAAGCTAATTCCGATACATTGATAGGTGGATACGAATTAGATGATTTTTTGGGATACCAGGAGCCGAAATCATTTGTCTTCCACCAATCAATATTAGAAGGAAATTCAATATTCTTGGCTTGCATATCTCTTGTGAATGCTTTCAGGTTGAAATCCGTCGTCAATACAAGATAAGCATTCGTTAAACTCAATATAAATGAAAGCTCAGATAATTCTTCAGCGGCATTAATGGGCACTGCAACCATTCCAGCCAAAAACACACCCATCAAGGCAACAATAAATTCCACTTGTTCTGATTTTCGATACATAAGAGCTACTCTTTCGCCTGGATGTAAACCTGATTTTTCACGAATCATATGGGAAACTTTTTCAGCTCTTGCATTGAGTTTTTCCCAAGTAATAGCAGATAATTCTTTACCGCGACCATCGACAATAGTGAATGCATTGTTACGGGCATTACCACTTTTGGTGGCTCGATAACGTAAAATTTCGGCAACATTTTTAAATTTTTGTCCCAAGTTAACATGCTCATTTGTATGGTCGATGACACTGAATGGGATATTACGAGGTTGGAGAGGAAGTTGTTGACGACCAGCCATATCCGCTAATAACATCTGCTCCGTGGGATCTTCTAATAACAGTCTTGGTTGAGGTGCAGGTTCGACAGCTTTAAAACTAGATGCCATATAACTATTGCCATATCGGCTACGGCCTTGCGTTAATGAAGTGCGACGAATAATAGGGGCACGAGCAAGTTCCATCATGGCGAAATGACTACCAGAAGCTCGGGCATGACTTGTAGATGACATAATGGATGGAGCTCTTCCACTATTATTTGGTCGCCAATTATTATTACCACTCACAGATGCTGTATCTAATATAAGCCAATTAATTTAATAATAATGATAAATTTCATTATTAATTTTTGTCAATAACCCCCTCATTTTTCCCTATCTTTTTGTTTTGGTGCGGAATCATGCTCCTTTGCCCCCCCCCATCTACCCTTCCCCCTCAACCCCACTCCCAGCCATCTAATAAATCTTACCAAAATCGTCACCACCATTGTTGACAGGTCGACCATCAAAGTCTATACCTTGAGATCCATTAAATCCAGCATAATTAGGTCTTTGAGCTACTCCCCCTTGCATTATGCTTGCTGCATCTGATCGTGATTCTAATGAGGATGTACGCGCATGACGTGATTGTTGTGGATTAGGTACTGGTATAGTTGATGATTGTATAGGTCGACCGGGATATGGTGCCATCGGTCGTGCTGCTGGATTAGGAGGCATTCCTTGAACAGGTCTATACATAGGTCGTGGTGAACCGATAGGTTGTTGGTTGATAGGTCTTGGTTGAAACATTGGACGTGGTGAACCATAGCCTCCTGGTGCTCCTGGTGGAACAGGTGGGCCAGGTGGACGATTATAAGGTGGACGTTGTTGTGGCTGTGGATAGTAACCTGGTCTTGGCTGTTGTTGTGGATAGCCCATAGGAGGACGTTGCATACCACCGTATTGTGGCTGTTGCGGTTGAGGCTGTTGCCAATTAGGTCGTGGTGTCGGTACGCCTCCAGGATAGTATTGATTTCCAGGGTAGTAACCAGGTTGCTGTTGTGGAAACTGTTGTTGTGGTAAAGGTCTTTGTTGGAATTGCTGCTGATGATGAAGTGTTGGACTTGCAGACATTTGAGCTTGACCATTATTATTTTGTTGTTGCTGCTGTTGCATACGTTGATGATTTTCTTCCATGAATCCAGCACCAGGTTCAGGACGTGTAGGTGAATGAGTTGGTGAAGGTAAATAATCGAGAAAATCAGTTACATCTGCTGCTGATGGTTCAGGCTCTAATTCCATTGCTGCTAATGCTGCTTCGTCTTCTCGTCGTCGTCGTTCTTCTTCTACTTCATCTATTACAGAAGAAGAAGAGGACCTTGGATGTTCTTGTTCATTGTCACCATTCCTATCATTATGATTCATATTATTATTGTTATTAAAGTGATAGTCATCTTTTAGAGGTGGCGGTGGAGGTGGTTCAACAACATCTTGAATAATGTAAGGTTGTAATAACTGTGCTTTCTTCTTTTCGTAGCCCTTTTTCGTAATGTCGCCCTCTTCTAATTCCAAATCGAGATTATGAAGCTGTTCCAGAATCTCGGGTGGAAGATCCCGAGTAGTTGCTTCTGATGCCATGTGGAATGTATATTATGTAAAATAATTATATATGTATATATGTAGGGAAGGGGGATGTGGGCGTCTGTATAATTATTATGATAAATGAAGTAATAAAAAAAAGAAAGGAAGGTTATAATGGTATGTGTGGGAGAGAAAGAAGCGTTATTTATATGTCTAATAGAATATATAATAGTAGAAGAGACAGGACAAGAAAATAACACGCACACACGAAAAAAAAAAGAAAGAAAGAAAGAAACAGAATCAAAAAGAGATAAAGTATTAAGCTTTTTTTAGCAGCTATGTTCTCTATGTGTGTCGGTATATGGAATAATGATTTAGAGAGAGTGAAAAGGGCATGTAATCATATACACTTAGAGCTTATAACACAATACTATCAGTCAGTTAATGTTTTAACGCGTGTGAAAAATAAATATAATAATCACTATGGAGATCATTCTTTTTTCCTTTTCTGCTTCATTTCCCTTACTTTTCCTTCAGTTTTTTATTTCTTTTAAAATAAATTCTTTTTGGGTAAAGACATAATTATCGCGGGGCTTTTGATTTAATAAAACAGCCAATCAGTCCTTCAAAGTGGCTTTAGCGCTAATCTTATTTGGGGAAAGAACATAACAAAAAAATTATACAGAAAATGTGAACGCAACAATTCATTTATACACAACTTTCACAAAGTACGAACAAAAAAGCTTATCGTTTTATTTCTTATCAGACACTTTCATATGTTACATAAATACTTTTTTTTTCGGGCTATTCATCTTTCTGTTGCTGCCTACTTCTTTGTTCAGCCACACATAACACCATTACTAGTAATTAAATAAGATGTACATACAGCCACGTTTTTAAATCTTCTGCGTTGGTGGTACAAATGAGGAACGGGGAGTACAAAACATTTTTTTTGTTTTACACGGGCAAATGCAGTCTTTTCATTTCCCTTTTCATTATTAATATTGTCAAAGATAACTAATTGATTATTCTACGCTGCTTCTTTTAAGGTTAACACAATGTAGTGCTATGGTTTTGATGTTTATATATGCTGATTACAATGAATAATTTATATTCAATATTATATAAAAAAAAGTTGTACCATATTCAGTTTAAAATAGATTTCTTCTATTTCAAGATCTGATTCTCATTCCACTATGTATCCATATAAAAATAAACTCATTTTCTTCTATTCCATATAGTTATAAAATACAGAGATTCTCGGCACGAGGGGTTAATATGCTTGTATGAGATCATATCATTCTGGGATGTTATTTTAACTTTTTTTTTTGCTGACATAAATAACCACGCTCTTTTTTTTTACAAGATAAAAGCTGAGCAAGTATATATACAATTGCTGGTTACTATATATAGTAGATTATGATGAGACTGAAAAATAATATAATAGAAGAAACTGTGAATTACATTAGTAACTGTTATACTGACATATTTGTTTTTTATTACCAGAAGGACTTTAATTGGAACTCGAATCATAAGAATTGTTCATTGCATATCGTTTGTCGTTGTGAACTACTGTTAGTGCTAATATGAACTATACTAAAATAAAGTAATATATTATTATTATATTCAAAGGATCAGGAGGTTTTTATTGTTACTATGAACCTTATAATCATTCATTTGAAGAAAACCCAGAAAATTGAATAGTGTATATCATACATTCGCATTAAGGTAGTTAATCCCAGTAATTCCTGATGTTTTCTTTTGCGTATACATGTATGTGGTGTGGGCTAAAGATGTCTGTAGAGAGTAGCACCGCAGCCCTTTAGAAACGATACCAATAAATGGGAAAAAGAACTGGTTCATTTGTAGAATAAAGCCGAACTGTTGTTGTGTCCATGAGAAAGTAAAGCTAAAATAAATTAAGAATGTTTATATTATTTGTCGTTATGAGAACGATTTTTGTTAATCCGTATAAGATAATAATATGTTATGGGCGATAGATGACATTACTGTTTGTGTTACTTATTAATAAATAAAGGGCAGACATTCTTGAGGGTTTGAACTATACTTTATCTATTTCGTTAGAAGTCTATATTGTTGTTAATAATAATGGTATGACAAAAATACCATTAACAGCTTTTTACTAATCTTGTTGCAATTATTATTAATTATTGGCTTTTACATAATATTGTCTGAGACAAGATAGATATGACAGAACACTGCTTAAAAGATTTTACCCTTCAGTATCATAACTCATTTTTTATAATAGATTATGGTAATTAATAGTAATAGATCTTTATTTGTTTTTTTCTCCTTTTTTGACAAGGTCAGAACAAGGCTGGTTGCTATGTGAGAACCTAGAAAGAAGAAGATTTTCTAGTTCCTATATAATAGCTGACGGTAGTAAAACCATTACTGTTTTTTCTCAACCGCAAAACGTACAGCTCCTTTATTCACTACTCTTAATTCCATATTATAAAAAATGTTACATATTATTGTTATCGTGAGATACTGGTGCTTCTTCGAATTACTGGGATATGAAGGGTCTTACTTGAGCCCATAAAGTCTGCTGCATATCGATCTGAACATCCAATATCCACGGTTTTATGCATGTCAATATAATAATTGAGCATCGCTAGGATAATGTAGAGATAATACGTCGTCTTGTTAATTTTGTTTGACACGGAGTGAATATAAATTTTATTGTATCGTCATTTTGTAAGGAAAAAATGGAGAGGAAAAAAGAATATTAAAAAAGCTTGTGTAATAGTAGATCCAGTAATAAGTAAGTAAAGCAATCAAAAGATGCATGAATTATGTTTGCTTTGAATGGTAACTTTGAAGCTACGAACCTCCTTAATTGTCTCAGATCCCTTTGCCTGGTATGTAAGATTTTTTTCAGATTATGCAAGTTTAAGCACTATTTTACAAGCTAAGCAAATATAATTACATTAAAAATATATATAAATAAGGTTCAAAATAAATGTGTTTATATATCTGTGTATGTCTATATAATCATCTATTATCTCCGTATCTTAAAATGATCGAACAAATCGTTCAGCTAATTCGCACACTTCTTAATTACGATAAAAACCCAGCAGGAAAACGAGGTGAGAAAAAATAAAGTTAAACAGCTCTTTTCTTTTCCCTAATGACCACTACTACTTCACAGGTTACCATTCGTTTCTGCTCAATAATCTATGTTAATTTTTTTTCAAGCTTGGCTTATATGTTTATATGTTTTTATTAGCAAACTGTTGATCAGACAGAATTTAAACCTTCTGAATTAGGTTTCGGTGCTGGTGCACTTTCTGGTACTTATGATAAGATCGAGTCTCATTGGCCTGTCGAAGCATGTCGTGAAGCATTACGAGGAGGTAAAGAAAAAAATAAGAATTTTACTTGCAATGACAACAATAACATTAAGGAAAATAATGAATATGTATGCATTGACCATATGGATCTTGTGTGTATCTGTACTGTTATCTAGGTATCAATGTATTTGATACATCCCCTTATTATGGTGCCAGTGAATTTGTCTTGGGTGATGCACTTGAAACAGTTCGAGATGAATTTCCCCGCTCTTCTTATTATATCCAAACTAAAGTTGGAAGATATGGCTTAACTACCAAGGATTTCGATTATAGTGCTGAACGAGTAACAAATAGTGTCAAGGAAAGCATGCGTCGATTACATACGGATTATTTGGATCTTGTTCTTTGTCATGATGTTGAATTTGTTAACTTTGAGGATGTAGTAGGACCTGGAGGTGCTCTGGAAGCTCTTTTCAAACTCAAGGTAACTTTTTGAAGTAAAAACTTTAACTTATAATTTTAATTTTATTCACACATTAAAAATAAAAATTGTCCGAGCAATTTGCTAATGGGTTTTTTTTTTCTGGCCTATAACAAATCCAATTCATTATTCACTTATTATGTATAGGAACAAGGTAAAATTAAATACGTTGGATGTTCCGCTTATCCTTTATCTGTTATGCTCAAGATTGCTGAACATCAACAAGCCAAAGGTCAGCCGTTGGATGTTATTTTATCTTATTGTCATTACACATTACAAAACACAAAATTGGCCGAATATACCCCTAAATTCCGAGCTGCTGGTGTGAAATACGTCGCCAATGCCTCTCCATTGGGAATGGCTTTATTCCGTGATGCTGGTCCACCAGAATGGCATCCTGCCCATGCTGAATTACGTCAAGCAGCAAAAGAATGTGCTGAATATACTCGTGAACAAGGATTAAACATATCAGAATTAGCCTCTATGTTTTCATTTACTGGACGTGATACTTTCCAGCTGAATACAACATATATCGGATTGGAAAATAAGGAAGATGTACAAAAGGCTTTAAAGGCATGGAAACGGGTTAAAGCAAGAGAACAAAATCTGGAAAAAACGACAGATCTTGAAACAAAAGTATTGGATAAGATACGAGAGTTGTTGGCACCTTATAAGGATTATTCGTGGCAAAGTCCAACGGCCAAAGAGTTGGCATAATTTAATGACAATTGTTAGTCTATTGTATTATTGCTATTATATTATTACATGAGAATAAACACAGCATATTATTTGGAATTTCTATTATTGTTGTTATTAGTAGTATTATTTACAATTATCTCGTTTATGAATCTTCTCTTGATGGAGATCTAGGTCTTTTGTAAGCACGCTTTGGAGCGTTTGGAACACTAAAAAAGTGTACTGGCTAATATAGATATGAGTAAATACCTCATATAGAACATAAATAGTAATAACTGTATAGTATGACTTACCCCTTCTTCTTCTCCATCGTCATCATCATCGTCTGTACTGTCATAATCTTCCTCTTTTCTATATTTATATCCATGTATAAATAACTCTTCTTTTTAAATTTATTTGATAATTATAATCCACTTACTGCTGCCGTTTATTTGGTAAAGCAGTAGGAGACGTCGGTGTTAATTCTTCTTGTTCTTCATTCACTTTTTGCTTTTTTAGAAATGGAGATTCCTCTTCTTCTTCTTCTTCTTCTTCTTCTTCTTCTTCTTCTTCTTCTTCTTCTTCTTCTTCTTCTTCTTCTTCTTCTTCTTCCTCCTGTTTTAAAATATTAAAAAACGACTTTTGTCTTATAATAGAAAAAGAAAAAAGAAAGTAGTTATTACCGAATCGGCCCACGGTGAAACTTTAAAAACACCCTTTAATTGAGCTGTTTGTAGGAATAAAGATTCCCCACGATCCATACTTCGACATAGTAGCAAGATTATATCTTTATACTCTTGCTCAAGATCTACGCCATTTCTTTTTTTATGATTATGAATGTGTTGCTCGTCCATCTTTATTATTATAATAAAATGAGAATGTACAAAATGGAATGAATAAACAATTTTACTGAGTATGAATTGAATACTTGCATTATTACCTTTTATTTATTTTTATTTTGTTATCTGCTGCACGCATTTATATAAATATATACACATACATATATATATTCATTAAAAAAATATCATATCATATCATATAATATAATAATAATAAAAAAGGAAATAGAAGTGTTATATAATTATAATAGTTATAAAAGTAGAATGAGATTAAAATACAAAAGAAGAAGGGAGTTATGAATTATTTAAAGTTATCAGGATTGGATAATTCTTGATATGCAGCAGCTTGAATTCGTCCAAATTGCCCACCACTACCACTTTCTCTCTCAGCAGCATCTGAAGGTAAGTAAACAATACGTGTACCACTACCTTTGGCTAAGTTCTGCATTGTTTCTAAGTAACGAATTTGCATAGCTGCTGGTGTACTTAAAATATCTGCTGCAGTACGCATTAATTTAGCAGAATCTACTTCAGCTTTAGCACTGATGACTTTGGCATTACCAATACGTTTGGCTTGCGCAGCAGCTGATACTGATTCTTGTAGTTCAGCCGATAATTTAAGATCTTTAATTAATATAGATTCAATCTAATATAAAAGAATTGATTTAATGTAAAGTTAATTATTGTTATTGTTATTGTTATTATTATGCAAAAGAATTTACCTTAACACCCCATTGTTTTGCAACAGGTCTTGTAATATCTTGAATTTCTTTAGCAATTGCTTCTCTGTTTTCAATACAATCTTGTAAAGTTTTAGCACCAAGAACATGCCGAAGAGTTGTTTGCGTACTAAAAAGAAAAATTATTATTATTTATCAATATTTATATGGTTATGATATTTTATTGAGATTGTTATTGATAAAAGTCATCTGCATTAATTTAAAAGTGCTTACCGTTCTGTGAGAGCCTTTCGTACATTACTAACACCAAACTCTGCACGGAATGGATTTTCAATAAGATAATATACAACACTGTCAATCCAAACATTTACATTGTCTTTTGTCATGATAATCTGTTTTGGAATTTCAACTAGTTGCATCTTGATATCAATATGATGAACTGACTCCGTCAAAGGGTTAACCTAAAACATAAAAATTTAGTATTCTGATTTATTATTATAAACTATCAAAACAGAAAAAAAACTGAGTTACCTTAACCAAACCAGGATTTACACACTTGTAAAACTTTCCAAACTGTGTTACTAAACCAACATGACCTTGTTTAACTTCTTTGAATGGATTAGGGAAACAACAAAGACAAGGAACCTGTCATTTATATAAATATTTATTACAAGTTTTAGTCTTGTGTGTATGTATTTAAAAGAAAGACTGAGTTAGAATGATTACTACTTACCATACCCAAACCACCACAAATGGATCCGAGACAGTTCATCATAGTCCCATACCATCCCTATATAAATATGATATCATTTTTATTTAATATATATAATTCTTTTCTTTTTTTTAAAAAAAAAACACGAAAAAAAAAAGATATGTGTTCTATTTTTCTATATGTTTATGATGATAATAAAAACATACATGATCTTGATAACCCAAATCAGCTTCAAAAAAGTAATCTTGTTGTGGAGGTCGTTTTGACATGATATTACGATGAAGTGGTACTTCGTCACTTTGTGCGTTTAAACTCATGTTTAGTAAATTGATATAAAATAAAATAAAAAGTAAAAGAAAAGAAAAGAAAAGAAAGAAAGAAGAAGCAAAGAACCTTGGGAAAGAATATTTTGTTTTTTTTGAGATGGTTGCATAAAAAAAAATAGAGTGAAAAAATTGCTGAGCCAACATAGTGCTAAGCAAGAACAGCTGAGCAAAAGTGATGTTACACATTTTTGCAGCGCGTAGTGCAATTGATTTTTTTTTTTTAACGTTCCATCTCTTCTTTTTTTTTTCTTTTGCATAACTTTTACCTTCTTCTTTCTTCTTTCTCCCACTCGACTTTTTTTATTTTTTTATAAAGTTAAACAAACAACAAAGTAAATCATTATGGAGTCTATTGCTGAATCATCCACCAGTCATAATAAAACACATTATCCTCCTTATACTGATAATGAAGATCATAGTGATGAACCCGCTGGTATAACGAATAAAGATGTGGAAATCACTTTTGCAAAAGATTATGGGCTAAATGATATTCATCATGTAAGTTAATTATAATATATAGACATCAACACACAATGATAATAATAATTAATTAATATATGTAAAATATATGTTGATAGGGCTTTTATGGTTCAATGATGACTTGTATTGGTGATGTTCTTGGATTATTTGGTTCTGTAAGTAATTATTATAGTAATAATAAATATATACTTTTTTATTCAGTAAAGAAAATAAGTTCTAACAGACAGTTATTATTTTATTTTATAGATTCCTTTACCATGTTGTGTATGTTTCCCTAATCCATATAAACGTGTAGGACAAGGCAGAGCAGGATTAGTTACACGCTTTGGAAAATGTTACAAAGTTGTCGATCCCGGATTAGTCAAGGTAAATAAATAATCCCAGTTTTATCATTCATACATACATAATATATAGATTATATCAATCTTATGATTTCTTCGAGTTACTCATTTGCTTTTATATACATAATAAATATATAGATTAATCCGGTGACAGAAAGTATTAAACGAGTCGATGTTACTATTCAAATCACTGATATTCCATCACAAGAAGTCATTACTAAGGTAAAAACAAGAAACTTTACATTTACTCAGTAGTGTATATTATTGGTGTACTTACTCTTTTCTTATTATTTTTTTAAATATAAAAGGATAATGTCAGTATTACCATTGAATCTGTTCTTTATTGGCGTGTTCTTGCACCTTATGAAGCTGAATATCGCGCCGAAGACCTTATGACTTCACTTATGGAAAGGTAAATAACTACTAATTATAAACTCGTTATGATATTCTATATATTTATATATGTATATATATATGACTTAAATAAATTATTTATTAGAGCACGCACCGTTCTTCGTAATGTCTGTGGTCAACATTCATTCCAAGATTTAATTGAAAATCGTGATGCCATTTCACGGGAGATTCAAAAGAATATCAACCCTGCTGCTCAACAATGGGGTGTCGAAGTAGAAGCAACACTTGTCAAAGATATTGGTATTTCAAAACAATTACAACAATCCTTATCTTCTGCCGCTACTGCTAAAAGATTAGGTGAATCCAGAGTGATTGCCTCGCAAGCTGAAGTAGAAAGCGCTAAATTGATGCGCGAAGCGGCTGATATTTTAAGTACGCCTGCTGCTATGCAAATTCGTTATTTAGATACATTGACAGCCATGAGTCGTTCAGGTCAAGGCCCAAAGACCATTTTTATGCCAATGCCTGGTTCTGGAAATACAAGCTCATTAGGCATTCAAGATCCTGCTTCTGCTTCTTCATCCAAGTAAAAAAAAAAAAACTTTTAGTTTTTATTCTATAGTTTAACTTACCTCACCCATTCTATCCATTTATCACTTATTTACCCTACATACATGTATCTACATATCCTCCTTTTCAAATCTTCCTTACTTTTTAAATATGATTGGGTATTTTTATTTTATTTTATTTTTGCTGACGATTGGTATATATACTATATAAATACGCTGTAATAACAATAGTTCAAATTATTAATTTAAAGTGAATATTACATTTCTCTGTTACGAAGATGTGTTTGGTTCGCTTAAAAATGATGATGCTGGTGATAAAGAATTGGTTTCTGATTTAACTGTTTCCTGTTGTTTCCCTGCTGGTCTCGCTGATGATGATGAAGATAGATTTGATGATGACTCTCGTACTGAATGATCTGCAGAGCTTGATGAAGATGCTGTTGTTTTTGCTGCTGTTATTGGTATTCGATATTTGTTATTATTGTAAGTTTCGTTTTGATGATATTGTGTCCGATCCCGATCCATATTGGTATCAATAGGTGGCAGAACAGGTTTTGCTGAACATGGTGAAGGTGTAGAAGGAGGTACAATTGAATCTCGATCTACTTCTACTTTGATGGCTGATGTTCGTACACGCTTATTATTATTATTTCGATCCACTTCTCCATTTACGTTGTTGTTATTACTACAAATACTATTACCACGTTGGATTTTGGCTTTCAGTGCTTCCATTACTTGATCATGAGATAGACTATTATCGCTGTTGCTGTTACCATTACTCTCGCTGGTAAATTCATTCACTGAGTTGCGACTTCGTTTTCGTATAATGAGCTCATCAATACCACCACCAGGAGAAATAGCAGTCGATGATTGATGCTGATTTTGATTAGTATAATATAACTGATAATTATTTCGGCGAGCTGTATCTGATGATGATGAAGAAGGTAAACAAAGAGGGTGCGCTGAATGTGGATAAGCCTCATAGGATGATGAGGATGATCGATGATCCTTACTAGTAATGCGCTCCAAAACTTGTTGCTGGACGGGTGCCAATCCTTGATAGGACGAAATAGGAGGTAGTGTAGATCCGTTTTTATTCTTACTGTTGTTGTTATTATGATAGCTAGATGATGATGACGTTAAAGACGGTTGTATAGGCGTCGGTAGTGGTGGCGGTGTCGTATATCTTACAGTGGGTTGTTGTTGTTGCTGTTGTTGCTTGGTATCATAATATCGAATAGTAGCTTGTCCATGTTCACGCATAAGTTCAAGATCTAATTCTCTTAATTGAATACGCGCTTGTTCAATCTTTAAAGTATCTTGAGCTGTTATTTTCTATCATCACCCCCACCCCCATTTATTTTAGAAGAATTGAATTAACTGGAAGCATTAATTACTATTCTTTTTAAAACATGAAGAATTCACAAGACTTCGTTAGTAAGACTAAACCTACTTTATCTTCTTCTACTTTTGCTGTTAATACATGTTTCAAAATTTCGAAATCATCTTTATAACGTTCGAGGATTTGTCGCAAACTCAAGTCCATGTTTGTTTGAGCAGAAGGAGCCATTTTCGATAGTTATGATTATATTTGTAGATAAATGAAATGTAGTAATCTGAGTATAAAAGATACCACCCTTTGCCGAATAATAAAACACCCATCATGCGAGCCAGGAACACGCTGTCAACAAATTACTTAAATATAGATAGTATGTACTTGATAACTTCTGATAGACTTGTGGCTTCTTTTGTTACCAAAAACAATAAGTAATCTTTGAGTGCTTATAACCTATATAGAGTATGCTTTTTAAATTTGCTAAATAACATCAGCACTAAATAATCCACACTAGACCTCGTATCCGACAAAAGTTTTAGAACGTATAAAAGTACGTCTTATTATACCAAGTAACCTTTCAAGTTTCTATTTAAAGTAGTGTTTCTTTGTATATATATTAAACTACATGTAGATATTGTGACGAGCAAAGAGTTGTAAATATATAAAATATAAGAGTGTTACATAAATCAATCTACAAAATAAATAAGGCAAGCGATATAATAACTCAACGAGACGCAAAAATAACACAATTACATACCATCTCAATGTATATCATGCTCTCGTTCCTAGAGAGGCATTACCAGCATGTATATATAAACATAGCTAGTTTTACGATTTGAAAATGGTCACATAGATTGAATGTAATAAAAGGGAGCCTCTTATGTCAATCTTTTTGACGTTGGCTGTACGACATGTCAACGCAATTGACAGACTATTACACCAATAAAAACCAGTTTTAATTGTTATTATCACTTATTGTCTAGATAAATAAATTTCGAAATATAATTGTTGATATGCTATTTTTAAACACTAATAGTAATAGATAGCCTTCTTTATAAAGCCATCGTAGGTTGAGTATAACACTATGGTAACCAAGTACTGTATGTGATTTAGATGGTTTCAATATATACTAACGTGTACCAGAACAACATTTTGATTGGGCTTGATCTTATTAGCAACTCGAATAACATTATGGTTTTTTAATACACTCTTGATTATCCTGATACTGTCACCTGTGATATTACTTACTTCAATATATTGAAACCTTCTGGTTGTCATGGCGTTGTAAATGCTTTAATAAATTTTTGAGTGTCAATCAAACTAACACGTACGTTGAATACTTGCTAATCCGTACCATCATATCAATACTTTGAAAGACTGACTGCCTGAAATAATAGGTTTCATAATCTGTGCTTTTAATACTTCAAAGTATTCATTACTCAATATTATATCATTGGGTATCTATTATGCTAAACGTACCGATAAACTAATTATATTGTACTTGATGTTGATAGTTTAATAAAACACATATTGCAAAAAGAAAAGTTATTCATCTTGATATTCATAGATGAAAAATATGCAGTTGCTTTTTTTGCTACCAAGTACCAGTAAGGGGGAGGAGTTAATAACAATAATCGCGAATATGATGGATACATTTACAATTTTTATCAACAAGTCTTACCGTGATTAGGAAATACGGGTATTGCTACATACCAAGATCGATATCGGTAAATCTGAGATAACTCCAGCCTATTCATTTAATTAGTGAGTAGTTTTGCAGATGAGAACTGACTAGATATTAGTTTTGTTTTTTAATGTTGTACTCTTGCTAATGATTATATTTGCACATGTATAATGGTGAAGGTCATGTCTCAATATGTCATGAAGATAAGCTCAGTCTGAAATATAATTAAAAAGGAGGCCTTTTCAAGACTCTTATCTTTATACTAATTTAGACCAACTACAAAGTTTAGATGGGTAGGTCTATATAGTTAATAGGTGCACGCTAATTATTTACGTCTAGCCTATTTTACTTTCACTATATTTGATGTATTGATCTTTAGTATAATACCACTGCTGCTTATACTCTTGAACACCATTATTTTGATGATGATCCTCAGCTTTCTCTCTTGTTTGAAAACGAACAGTAATCTAAACGGAGATACTTATTATCTTTAAAAAAACATATCCATTAATAGAAAAGAGTATTATTATTTTCTGAAAGTAGCTTTATTTTAAATTATACATTTTTTTCCTATATATAAAAAAAATTGTCTTTGTTATAGATAGAGTTTTTTAGTGTTATCATTCTCTTCTTTGAATAATATTTTTTTATTGTTTATTTAAAAATAGCCATTGTCATCAGTTTCTTTTTTTATGCCTTTTGTAATCTGTCGTAATTCGTGCTCGGCAACCACACCTTCATAATAGTCATTATCATATATAACTAATGCTATGCATCATTAATTATTATTGGCATTTCATCACTATATCTTTTATATTTTCTGCAGTACTTCTAGAAACATAAATATAAGTATTCTCACATCTACCGCAAAACAAAAAGACAAGCTTAATAATGCTCAAAACAGCTGTATCAAAATGGCTCTCAACCGTAATCGCTCCACACCCTTTCCAACGATTGTACCACTGGCTTTAGCAGACTTACCCTCCATGCAAACAAGGACGCGCATTTTACAGCTGAAATTCGTTACTCGCCTACAAGATTTGCCACTTAGCACCATGGCACGCTCCATAGAATTGTCCTTTCTACAAGGCAAAAATTGTGATAAACAATGGAAACATCTTACGTCAAACAACCCATTTTATCAACTTTACAAGAAATTAAAAAAAGATAGCAACCCTCTCAGTAAAACAATCACCCAAAAACGAGACGGAGAATTTCACACACGTGCGACAAAACGGAAAACAATACGATGTATGCGTCAAAAACGAATGATTGACCCGATTTTGTATCTGCCAGCTTTTCCCCATGACCGCCACCGTTTAATTAAATGGCGCATGCATTGGCTACCATCCTATCCACTTAAGAACTGTCGCTGTGGTGTAATCGCTGCCAACCGAGAACATTATGGCTCTTGCCCACTATTACTCACCCTTCTTGAAGATCTCAAGGGTGCTTTCGGCGATATCCCATCCCTAAGGCATGAACAACAACCACTTGACTATATACTCAATCGCCTTCCAAGGTCTGAAGTTGGTCTGACTCTCGGTAAATGGCAAACGGCCTGGCCAGCTCTCATACGTGTACTACGAGAAATTGACTATTTGAGTCATCCAAACGATGATTTCAACACAGACGAACCAGCACCAGAGGACGCTATGGATATTACTAACACTCCTCCTACACAATCCCAACCTATAAATTAGCCTATCTTCATACTACTTCATTAACAACTTCTTTCCTCTTTCTTTTTATTCTTTCTTATTACTTTCCAGTCACACTAAACTTTCTCTCTCATCAATTTAACTTTTTCCCATACTGGGTTTTTTCAGTTTTATTTTCTACCCCTTATATTTATATGTTCGTATATATTTTACACTTGCTCTTAATCCTAACGCACCGCAAGGAAGCGACCACAGGCCTATAGGCGAAGGTCCACTAGTCTTCCATCTTAATAAATATAAATTTTAAACTATTCTCACATCTATCATCAAGCAAAAAGATGTTGATGTTAATGTTATTATTTATTTCCCTTTTGTTATTCTATTTTATTTGGTTAATATTTTGCTATCCGCCAAAGTATATTGATACAGCTGACTAAAACATATGTCATATTTCTTATAATTATGATAAAACCACGAAGAAAGAACTACAAAGAGTAGAGGACACAGATACGACAGATAATATAATAGTTCAGATACATTTATCCAACGACATAGAATAATACCACAAATATAGTGGTAAATGGAATATAAAGTAGACAAAAGATACCCTTCTTATTTTATTTAATCAAATAATGTACTGGTATATTTTATATGTTCTAAAACTACAGTAGCTGATAATAATGATATAACAAAGAAATGGTAATTAATATTATGAGCCATGGTGTAAAAAAAACAACAAGCATCTGCTTCTATTATTATTATTATATATTATTTAATAATAATAATAATAAGGAGGAGGAGGAGCAAAAAATAAAATAAAATAATAAATATCTGATTAAAAAAAAATAAAAACATCATATAATATCGCCTAGCAATAATAAAATTGTATGCGTGCACGGGGAATCGAACCCCGGCCTTCTGCTTGGAAGGCAGAAATTGTACCACTCAACCATGCACGCCTTGATGTACGTAAATGTGAAACATTAAACAAGTCAGCATCGATTTTAATTTGAATATTTGATATAGAAGTATAAATAAATTAGTAGTATAGATGTTAAGCTTATCTTTATATTAAATATATATAGTAATAAGTCATAATATTAAATATTTTATTTAATCAACTAGTATTTGCCTACCTTGCTTTGCTTTAGGTCATTCAATAGAAAATACATCATGAGGCAGGTAAATTCCTCTTAACCCTCAAAAAAGCACTTTGTGCCTGGTAGTAATAATGCCTAAGGCTATATAATTGTTTTGTGAATTCAATCAAATAACAAATAGACCGTATTAGTATAGTAATAAGGTGTCTTCAAGATGGGATAAAATCCTGTTGATAAAAAAGAAATGAAAATATTAAAAGTAAGAAGGTAATTTTATTAAGTTTTTATAGAGGTAAGGTAAGGTATATAATAATAATATAATAATAGTTTAGTTTAATAATAAAATATAATAAAAAACAATGAGTCCTTTGAAATAGTGTTTATTTATAAAAAATAAGATAAAGATTATTATTCTATATATATGAGTTGTTTATTATGATAGGTTATCTCTTCTAGTATGTCATCTGAAGAATATATCTTAAAGAATGCTATCTTAAGGTATAATAACCTTATTCTTAAGAAGATCTGTTTAAGCTTTATCAAGGGTAGACCCCTCTTACAATTACTAGTACTTTTACATTTGTAATTCCTCTATGACACTACAGTATTATAGAAGATTTAAAATAGTAATAAATACTCTATAAGTACAAAGTTTAATATACTTATATATAGTTATCTTAACTTTATATTTTTATATTAATTACAAAATCAATATGTATAACATTTCGAAATCAATATATTTTATAGAGCATATATCTTAATTTTATAGCTTATTTAAATATTTTATATTTTTTATCATTGTCATATGGCACACGTCAATCTTTTATCTCAGATAATTTAAATATAAACTAAATGTAAAAACACTAACCTAATCTCACATCGGTTGCTTTCTAAATACACAAATAGTAATTCTACCACAATGCCATTTTATAAACAGTATACAAATATAATAGTCAAATATAATTTATTCATTCACAATCACATAATACACAATTTAACATAATATAATATCATCTATAAATATAGGAAATTACACATCTAAAACATATATATATATATATATATAAAACTTACTTGTAATAGAAATAATTATCTCTTTATCTCTTTATCTTTCTATTATTGTGATATTCCTACCCACCATCAAAAATAAATAATAATAATATACACCGATCTAACTCAAACATAATAATATCGGTTACTTCTTCTCTATTATACCATATTAAGCAATTCATACCAAATAAAACATATAACAATAATAATATTATAGAATATACCAATCATAATCATATACCAATAGTAATATAAAACATATCATATATCAATATACTGAAACTAAAACAAGTAAACCCATCATCATAGGATAGGGGAATTATATACCAAAGAATATAAATATAGACTTAAAATTAAATGATCTTTTCTTTTATCTTGATACTTTATTTCATATAATAAAAGGCCTAATTGATTCTCACAAGACTTATACTTTGTTATCCATTTCTATTTCTATCTACTTTTATCTTACCTTATTTTTCTATACATATTTCCCATCCATACGACAATTATCATATTATTTTTATCTAATAAAACAGCTGAAAAATTCTCACAAGACTTATTCTTCTTTTATCATTTTTTATCCTTACCTTATTTTCCTATTAAATTCATATTCATAAATACTACTACAATTATTGCTCTTTATTATATAAAAAAATAATCAATTGTTTTATTCTATTATAATCAAGTTTATATATGGGCTGTTCTAGGGATGTGTATTTTCCTCCATTTGTAAATACTGTTGTTATTATATTATACCAAATTGTATGTTATATGGTTATAAAAGAAGGGTAGTGCTACCTGTGCAATTTTTTTTCTTAGCGGTGCGATTTTTTCTAGCGGGTGTTTAATTGTAGGGGTACAGCGCAAACAGCCATAGCCAACCAGTACGACTTCTCTTATACTAAACATACTGAAGCGTTCAATGTGTGATTGAAGTACTTCGTATAAAGATATAAAATAAAGAAGAAATAATACACTATGTTGTTGTATTTGAGTAATAATTTATAGTAAAGAATAGAAATATGGGTTGTGGGAGTTCTTATATTTAGGAATATTACGTCTGAATCCACAAAAGAGAAATCTTATAATGAGTTTAAGAGACTTTATGCTCAAAGGAAACTATTGTTAGGTCAATTTAATTGTTAAAAAACTAAAAGATTTTAAAGGTAAAGATAGAACTGAAGAAAAGATTTTATTTGAAATAATTTAAAGGTATTTATACTATTTATCAATGCCGGAAATGTGGCGTTGCTTTACCAGAAATGTGGTATCGCTTTGCCGGAAATATGGTATTGTTTCACCAGAAAGGTGGCATTGCTTTGCCACAAATGTGCCTTTGCTTTGCCAGAAAAGTGGCATTAGATAAGCCAATAGGAACACGTAATGAGGCTGTTTGTGACACGATAATAATAGAATAATAATAATAATAATAATAGTAATAATGATGATGGTGATAACGCAGTAACGACAAGAATATTGAATTAAATGTTTTTTTAATTTATACGGTATGTTACAGTACTTCATTAAGACTCTAAACATTTTTTTCTCTACATATAATAACTTCTTATGAATGATATTTATTTCAGTTAATTCTACACTATTGGAACCAACTTACTAAACTAAATACGTAATATAGAATATACGTATAAATTTTTACTGTTCATTGGTGATAACTTATCTACAGAAAGGAGATAATTTTCTTGAATTTTTTGATTAAAATGGCTTTATTGGTGCGATTTTTTTTCACTACTTCTAAATGGCATTGCTATCAGTTTATTTGTTAATGTAAAACTAGTCTACTAAAATATAATATAAAGATGTGTCGATTATGACTAGTTATTAGCACTGACTTGCTCAAATATTATTCACCAAAAAAGAGATAATACTCTTGAGTTATTTGATTAAAATGGCGATTTTTTTCTAACTCACTGGTTCGTGAATTATGTTATTAACAACGGCTATTTATTTGGTATTTTATTATTATTTTGTCGATCTTATCAACGATACTACAATGGTTTCAATATAGCAATAATTAATAATATTATCTTCTACATTGTATTGAGTATTCTTTAAACTACTTCAGAAAACAGTTCCATCATTGTAGATAGGAGACACATAAAGTAAAAACATAATTAGTTTGATATCGCTCTAATTCGAAGTATTTTTAATTGACATGCATACGTAAGTATGCTCAGAACATTCTGAGTGTGTTAGTTAGATATAAAAAGAGGCATCCTTTAATGACTAGATACGTACATGAGTAATTTCTGTAGGTAATAAAATAAATGAGAAGCAATATTGGAAATCAACTACAATATACCTATTAATATATATCAATACTAGACCTTGATTTAAAATGGTTTCGAATTTTCTGATCGACAAATGAACAGTGCTCATCCATACTTGAAACAACATTTCCTGGCAAATGTTCCACAAGAAATAAAGCAAAACGTTCTGACCTTTATTTGTTTTACAACCTGTTCCTTCTGTAAATATATATCAACAAGAATCAGTATCTATTTATTATTTGATATTGACACAATTACGTGCTATCATAGCAACATAACTATAGAAGTCCCTACCTAATTTACTGACCACCTTTATGCCCATCATGTACTTAATCCACGGTCAGGTAAATGTAGTTCGAAGTACTGTACCAGGAGTTATACTGCCCATGAAAACGTTTTTAAACGATATTTTCTATTTTTGTTGATTAGTGTTTATGCTGTTTAAAGCTCCAGAATTATATAAAATTTGCTACACATGTCCCATATAAGATGAAGTTTGGTGATGTACATTCGAAAATAGATAGTATGATGACTAGTGACCGACTCTGCTTTTATACAGTTGCACCTCTGTTGAGCACCAAAATAGACGATTCTTGACTCGCTTTGACACACGTGGCTTCAGACGGAAAATTTATACCCACAATTTTCCCATTAAAATGAATATACAAATGGATATAGTCGACTTATTGTTTTATACGGTTTTGGCTTGGAGCATTACACTATAAGAAATATGTAAAATATTAAGTCAAATCGAACAGATAATGAGTTATGCTAATAGAAAATCTATGTAGTCATGAAGATCATTTCCAAAAAAAAATCGCACAAATAAAGCCATTTTAATCAAATAACTCAAGAGTATTGTCTCTTTTTTTGTGGGTAATATTTGAGCAAGTCAGTGCTAATAACTAGTCATAATCGACATATCTTTATATTATATTTTAGTAGACTAGTTTTACATTATCAAATAAACTGATAGCAATGCCATTTAGAAGTGAAAAAAAATCGCACCAATAAAGCCATTTTAATCAAAAAATTCAAGAAAATTATCTCTTTTCTGTAGATAAGTTATCATCAATGAACAGTAAAAATTTATACGTATATTCTATATTACGT
The DNA here is from genome assembly GCA_025093555.1 of Circinella umbellata. Taxonomy (NCBI): domain Eukaryota; kingdom Fungi; phylum Mucoromycota; class Mucoromycetes; order Mucorales; family Lichtheimiaceae; genus Circinella; species Circinella umbellata. The sequence goes on along the minus strand of JAIWNF010000004.1, from coordinate 1,133,436 downwards.
ATTTAGTTTAGTAAGTTGGTTTCAATAGTGTAGAATTAACTGAAACAAATATCATTCATAAGAAGTTATTATATGTAGAGAAAAAAATGTTTAGAGTCTTAATGAAGTATGTTTAGTAAGAGAAGTCGTGCTGGTTGGCTATGGCTGTTTGCGCTGTACCTCTACAATTAAACACCCGCTAGAAAAAAATCGCACCGCTAAGAAAAAAAAGTCGCACAGGTAGCACTACCCATAAATTATATATGATTTTGTATATTATATAGAAATGTATACTGCTATTATAAAGTAGAATTAAATAATTTATATTTGTAATTTGTTGCTTGTATCACAAGTGGTAATTTGTTTATTTAGAACGTAACCAACATGAGATTTTATTTATGTTGGTTTATATTCGAATTATCTAAGATGGAGGATTGATGCATGTCATACAAGATAACAGCCACTACTCCAGTTTAATTGTAGAATGGTAAAAAAAATGCTACTATTATTTATAGTAGTTCAATATTAATTAATAACTGGAAAATATAATATTGATAATTGATATCTTATTAATATAAGAAAAAATAAACCATCAATATTGAAATATAAAGAATGTGTTCGTATTTCAAATATAAAAATAGTAATATTTGTAATATAAACAACATGCTGACAGACAGAAAACAAGACAATTGATATTTAAATTTTCAGATTATTAATAGCTGGATATTTCACCTATTAACGTCTTAAACATACCTGATATATAAATAGAGGGGCCACTTCTTTTCCAGTGGTAGTAGGTATTTGCATGGCAAGTACGTTGGTTATTGATTCTCTCTTCTGCCCTCCTTTGTTCTAAGCTTATTATGTATTCTACATACAAAATTCTCATACTCCTCCATAAAAAAATTATATACTAAACCCGAAGATATTTTTCTTAAAGAAAAATAAACGCTCATTTATATCATACTAGTAGTAGTAGCATATAGCTTATCCCCTCCTCCTGCCTTAGTTATTTTGTGCCTGAGAATCACTTGGACTGTTTTTTGCTTCTTGTTTCTAATTTCCAACCACTGATATACAATAAATTCATCTGTTTTTCTGTAAATCTTAAAACCTCCTCCCATTTTTTCTTTTGTCACCATGACCCATTTAAATACCACCGACCCGTTAACAGTTGATTTTTTCGGGCAGCCACCATCAGAAATTCTTTTACAAACTCTCTCTTATTTAGCAATAGAACAAAAAATAGAATGTTTGAATGTGTGTCGACAATGGCATGGCCATCTTTTGTCGTGTGGTGTTTTAGGGATTTGCTAGGGACACTCCAAAAACATGTTATATTAGGTGATTCCAACTCTTACGGACACTCCACTTTTATCTTTTTTCAAAGATACATAACAATCTGATATAATTACGTCGTATCTAGCCATTTAAATAATATATATACGGTTATTACTATCGTTATATGACTTAAGGATGTCTATAAAACTTATATTAGCAGATCAACGTTTTATGAATACCGTTCAATACTTCTTATCTTTTGTTCTCACTATATCGTTATGTACACAAGTGGGGGCTGTAATCCACATGGAGACAAGACAAACAAGGAATAATGTATACTTTTAATGATACGTATATCTGAGCGGTCAAATAAGCAGTATTGGTGTTGATAACGTTGGTACTACAGTTTACATGGTCTAAGAACTAGTTTGACAACTTTTTATTTGTGGGGTGTCCGTAAGGCAAAAATATGGGATATCCGTAGCAATTGCCGATGTTTTATGGTACACCATAGAGTTGACATCAGCTAATGGTAGTGGCAGTCGTATAAACTATATTAAACAGCTGTATTCATTGGTATCCAAAATAAAGCGATTGATACTACATGAAGATCACGAATTCGGACAAAAAGCATTTAAATGTTTATCAACATGTCAGTTTAATAATATGTAAACTCTAGGTAGACATTCTTTATAATTCAACCGCTTCTACCCCCTTTTCAATCCACCGGAAAACAAAAGAAGTACAGGTTCACCTTACTTCATATTGTCCTTCATATACATATCGTAGAGCTCAGGATAGAGAGTTCAACACATGACGCTTTTGATAACAAAACATATCTGATTTTACGAAACGTTGATCTGTTTTAAATCAACTAACCTTGAACTATATGGATGTACAACGATTATCTTTTAGACGCATGTTAAAATAATGTTCAAATATTTCACGGTTAATGTATAATGAATATAATTTTTGATTCTCTACCAGAGCTGGTAATTATGACAGTAACAACAATGGCAATAGTGACAGTGACTACAGCTGTAATAACGCAGCAAACATCAAAGCAGGTCATCAACTTACACACGTTTTTCTTCATATTGATGGTCAGGGTGTGGATCCATACGATGTACGTTATTTATTACAGTAAACACGACAACAACTTGAGCAACTCTACATTAGTTATTGTAATCCAGAAATACTTGATATTGTATTCGATTGTTATCCAGACTTGCCTTATCTCAATTATAATGTGGTCGTTGCAGAAACAGAAAATAAGATTTTATAACGACAAAGAAAAAGGCTTCAAAAAACAAAGGGAAATGCATATGATAAAGCTTGCAAATTATCATAGCCTAATGAGAACTAACCCAAAAAAGCAACAGATGACCTATAATAAAGCGACCTTAAACTCGTTTGACTTGTTTCGGGTTCAATAGAGGGGACGCCTGATTCTACCACCATATTTTCATCATTATCAGTACCATTACCAACAACAATAAATAACAACGTGTTACGGCGGATCCATTGTGACGCACCAATCAATCTTAAGTCGGAAGCTTTACCGCTGATTATTCGACGTTGTCACCAATTAGAGGATATTAAGCTTTCGACTATCAGCTTGACCTACCTACAGTTAATGCTATCGGAACTGCATTATTTACAAAAACTTCATTTGGCCGGATGTCAGAATATAAAGGAACAAGATTGGATTGTTTTTTTTGTTTACTGGAATGACTACAACACAACAGGTAATAGCAGTTAATTCACTATTTTTCATAGCAACAGCAATCATAAGATAATACTTGTTTTGGAGGAGTGTAATTCATTGACAAATGGAGGGATTGACTGTTTAGCCGATATCATTTCTTATTTACGTACGCTATCACTGAACAACAGAAATGATAATTTGACGGAATCGGGAATTCTACATTTTTCCAAAGCCAAAAAAAAGGATTAGAATGTATTCAACTGATGATGATGTATTGTGTTACGGATAATGTTCTTTGTGCTGAACTAAAAATAATTAGCTTGGTAGGACTTGATCATGTTACCATGAAAACTTTTCATCGCAAACTTATTCAACACACAACATGTCTCTGTCATCTTTACATTGTTGACTGCGGAGATGTTTTTGGTACAAATGAAAAAGAATTAAGAGAGATAGTTTCTAAAAAAGAAATCAATCTTTGTACAACCAAATCATTACCATTGTGAAAAATAAAAAAGTTGCCAAATTGTTCTTTTTTCTAACATTGAAAGAGGTTATATATATTTAAGAAGTAGCTTTATATTAAATAGCTTTGTATATTGTCGTCAAATATGTACATAGTGCTCTCCACCACCACCCCACCCCCTTCTTGTATACCAAAAAAAATTGATAGTCAAAATATCAAAATGACGGTTTTTTTCGTGTTTAGCAGCGGATGATTTGACTGGGACCCATGCTTTTTTTTATGTTGAAGATCGCTCATCGGGATTGTTTATATATGCCGCGATAAAGGAAAGTGACACAAACGAACGTAATAGGAGTCCCTTCAGCTTTACAACCATAAGCTGCACTAGTACATTTTTCTTCGATCCTCTATTTCCGCGTAAAATATTATCAAAAGATATGGTTCCAAAATACTTGTTTACTTATACTTATTATTTGTTGCTAGAAATGTAAGCACGTGGCAAGTTTATTCATGTTTATTTTTGGGTTTGTGGCGGTTAATAGAAGGGAAGGAGAAGAAAGGGGTTAGAAAAAAGTAACAAGAAAAGGAGTGGAAGTAACAACTGCGCGGGAAATATTGAAACAATAATATTAATAATAACAAAAATGCAGCAGCACGCCGTAGATCACGCCTCCCTTCACAGGTGAGATTTCATATGACATAACACATAGTAACGAGGAGTACGATTTTAGCTTATTCATTTTGTGAACTATTACATCGACAGAGACTCTTATTTTTGGTTCGAGAAATAAATAAAATAGAACCAAAGGGAATCAAAAAGCTATTTATGGGTTTATAAATTGTAAGACAATAACAAGTCGGATTTTGTTCCGGTCACCGTCAGTTTATTTTATTTAACCAATCAAACATTCTTTTTAAAAAACAACAACAACCAAATAAAAGAGGAAAGTTAAAAAAGGAGTTATTATAATGGGAGGCTAGGTAGTAGTAGTAAATAGTAAAGTAGTATCATATATATATAAATTACAAAGGAGTAAAACTGAAGATGGCCAGTAACGTGTGTGTAAATGATGTTTAATCACCTGGTAAACAATAAGAGCCAAAAAAAAGCTATCCATATACAATTGTAAATATATTATTATATATAATCAGATGGCTTGCTTTATTTACGTATTACATTCTATCCTGAGAACACCAAAAATAAAGAGAGATAAATTTATGACTTGTATGTATGATGTTAATGACAATAATAATGATAATATTAATGATGATGATAATAAGGGTAGTAATAACAATAATAACAATATAAGAATAATATAATAACAATGGATTCCTTTATACAAAATGATATTAAAAATAAGATCGTGGATAGTATGAATAAGCCGGATACATTCCTGGATACGGTTGCTGATAGTAACTGTTGTAATAATTGTTGTATGGCTGCTGAAGATAATCATAATAATTGTTCATGTAAGGTAATGGTGAATATGAATAGCCCCCATAACCATATCTATTACCATATAATCCTCGATTTCTTGCTCCCCACTATTATAATGATTATGTTAATTTATATGTATATAAATACAATTCTTTAGTTAACTAACCAATTAGTCATTATATATGCTCTTACCAAATAGTTATAATCATATCCATATGGATCATAGTCATATGGATTCCCATAAGGATCATAGTAAGTGCTATATCGATTACCCATAATTATATATACTTTTTTATTTATTTTGTAGTTGTTATAAGTTGGTTTGTAAAATAAAAATAAGAGAAAAAGAAAAGAGAAAGAAGAAAAGAGAAGAAGTAAACAACCTTTATCCAGGCGTAGCTCTGTTTTCGGTTCAAAAAAAAAAGTCGCGTGTGTGAAGTTTGCCACATCTTTTTATGAGCCAATCATGAGCAAAGTTTCTTTTATGCCATAATTTGGCTGAGTTATTTTTTTGAGAACAGGCATTTACATACTCTCTTTTTGAATTCTACTTGGATGAAATACAGTAAACTCTTTTTTTATTATTTCACACACATTTGTGAATTACCAGCAAAGGTGTATATAACATGTCAACCAAAATTCAACACGGGTTAAGAGATAGAGAACGATTTCAAGTCAAATTTAAACCAGGAAGACATTTTACTCGAAATAGATTAGGTATTTCCATGTTTCTATAATCAAGTTGAACTAAATATTTGTTAAAAATATATACATCGCTGTGGCTAATAATAATAATAATAATAATAATAGTAAAGAGAATATATGGTGATGAATCACTAATGGCACGCATGACGTTATATAAAGAGTTATACGGACATGAAGGTTGTGTTAATTCATTATAGTAAGTAATGTTTCCTTCTTACCGTATCAATGATAGTGTACACTAAAGCTTATAAATATATGTCAAGCTGGTCACATGGTGGAGACAAGCTATTATCAGGTTCAGATGATACCCTGGTATGTGTATGGCTTCCTTGGGAAAACTATCGGATGGCCTATGCTATTGAAACAGGTAATCTGGTCGCTATTTATTATGAAACATACACGGTAATAACAATATTAGTAATTATATATGTCTTGATATATAAGGTCATACTGCCAATATATTCTCGGCCAAATTTATGCCCCAGTCATCCGATAGTGTGATTGTTACCGCATCGGCCGACAGTGAAATACGAGTATTTGATGTCAATGGATATGAGGAACATCGACTACGTCATGTATATACTTGTCATCGAGATCAAGTCAAACGAATTGCATTAGAAGATAATCCACACGAGTTCATGAGTTGCTCCGAAGATGGTACTGTACGGCACTTTGATTTGAGACAGCCACATACTTGTTCCAATGCACCTTTTGGAAGATCAAGATATCACGGAAGAAGACAAGCGCATACAAATGTTCGAGAAGGGTGTCCTGCACCCCTCTTGGACTACGGACAATATGGGCTAGATTTGAATAGTTTAAGTATTAATAGAAAGCAGCCTCAATACTTTATTGTTGCTGGAATGGATGACTATGTTTATATGCATGATCGACGTATGATTGGATATAATAATAATGGTGGAGGTAAAATGATGATAGGAGCTTCATCACCGGGAACAAGATCACGGTGTGTACGACGTTTCACATGCAAGGATTCAAATTACTGGAAACGCAATAATAAGTATGTGACAGCATGTAGATTCAGTGATGTCAATAGTCAAGAGGTAAAAAGACATTTATAAACAAACAACCTAATTCTTAATGTTGTGATTATTTTTATCTGCTTGAAAACATATAATTGACTCTACTGACTTTTGAATATATACATATATTAAGTTTATTGGGAGTTGGTCAACAGAAGGTATATTTTTATTCAACATTCATGACTCACCAGTCCAAGATACACGTCAAGAAAACAATATCCGCCAATCTTCACGAATCAAACGTAATGGTAGATTCAACGAAGAGCCATATGAGAATCGACAATCCATTATTCATTGTTTTCGGCAAGGGCAATTAAATAACACCTTGGACAAATTGCATTTGATGCATTCAATACAGTCAACTAACAGTGACACTTATCGGCATGACGAAATAAGTGAACAAGATATTGGTGAAACAATATGGATATTATGTATGAAGGCAGCTGTTCATTTAAGACGAGTTCATGAAAGTACCAATGAATGTCCAAGTGACGAATCTCATGCGGATGAGGAAATTGCCAGCGCTCGTCGATTAATGCAAGATGCAGAATCTTGGTCTATAACTCGATTAGGATCTTGGAGAACGCTATGGTGTCTTGCTGTCGGCTATTGGGTTGCATGTGGTGGAAAAATAACAAATGGGTGTGAAGACCGAGAGGATTGGCTACGAAAAGCGTACCGTTATGTAGCTCGAGCTCAACAGACATATTACGCGAATGTAATTGGAGGAGAAGCGTCATCATCATCTCCTGTCGCAGAATCAACAACGGCTAATATGTTTAATGAATTCAAAAAGGATATTCGAACAGCATTACAACGAGAAAACTATATGTCTACAGAAGAAGAAGAAGAAGAAGAAGAGGGGGGTAATAATAATAATACATTACAACAGCAGCAAACAATTGCTTCATCATCAACATTATCAACGCGCACGGATCGATGGAAATGGTTAGACGAGATGTACGATTTTCCACAAGAAAATGATACCACATACAAAAGTAATAATGGTGATGTTGAACAAGATAATGGTATGACTAATGATAATAATCAACGTTCATCAAAACGAACACGAGGAACATCAACCAATAATAATGATAAAGAGAATAACGACAACAGTGACAATACCCACGAACAACCTTATGATCAACAAAGTACGTCAGATACCTCCCGGCATGCAACAGTTGGATCTTATAGTTCTGATAACCAGCGTCAATTTTTGATGGACCCCATGACATTTGACGATCACGATAACAATAATACTACCACTAGTAGTAGTAGGCGTATTAGCCATAATACCAATATTAATGGCGATGATTCATCAGTATCATCATTATCATCATCATCATCATCCAATAATCAGTCTTCACAAAGTTCAAATGTCGTTGAAGTTGAAACTACAGAAGAATACGCTGGGTCAGATAGTGACGTGAGTGCATCAGATGACCGAGCTTCAGATAGTGACGCTACACATCGTAGCGCGCTGTCAGATGAAACAGCAACAGAAGACTCTCAATCCATGATGGATACAGACGAAAGTGAAGGTCAACAACCAACAGCATTAGAGTCAGGATCACCAGCATCAGTATCACGACGGAGGCGTTATCTTCGTATGGTCGATGATGAAGATGAAGAAGATGAAGATAGTGACGGTTATCCACAACATTTTCATTCACGAAATACGCTTGAAAGTGATGTTGATATAGTTTCTTATCGAAAAAAATATACTGGTCATTGTAATAATCGGGTAAGAACCTACAGTAAAAAAAATATTCAGTCTTTTATATAATAATAATAACAAAAAAATCCTTTCTTCTTTTTTGTCACTTGAATTAATAGACTGTGAAAGACGTTAACTTTTATGGATTAAATGACGAATACATTGTGTCAGGGAGTGATGATGGATGTGCCTTTATCTGGGATAAACAGACAAGTCGAATTGTTCAGATATTAAGTGCAGATGAGGATACAGTCAATGTAATTCAAGGACATCCAATTAATCCAACTATGGCTATTTCTGGTATTGATAATACAATTAAGATCTTTAGTCCTTTATCTGCACCAACCACATCCAGAAAAAGATTACCCAATGAGCGTACTTCCTGGTCAAGTTCGTCACGTATGTTTGAATTGGAACGAATATTAACCCGTAATGAAGAAGATAATCGGAGCGCGAGTGATGATACATACATCCCTCAAAGTATGATCACGGCGTTAACACGCAGTATAGAGAATGGTCGGGAGCTTGGACGACTACGTGAATTGATGCATGATAATTGGGGAGGAGATATTGATTGTCGTGTGCAATAAAGTAATAATAGTCATCTTTTTTTTTGTTAATCCCTCTATGAAACATAATATTTTTTTATACAAAATACAGCTTTCTTATTAAAAAATCAACCAAGCAAACTGAATAAAATATCAATTGTATATATGTATTAAAATGTACTTTTTCTTGTCTTTATTTCTTTTTTTTTATTACATTTGTTAAACAATTTATTTTACATTCTCTCTTTCACTCATTTAATTTTTGTGTTGATAAAAATTAAAAAAAATATGTAATCTATGCTTTCATTCTGTTTTCTATTATACCCGATAATATGATGGTCCTTAGCCGAAATAGACTATATAAATCTGATTAAGTCTTTAAAGAATTTTGTAGATCATTATGTGGTGAGTGTAGTGTCATGGAATTAAGAGTGTAAAATACCGGAGATTCTAAGGGTCTACCCCTGATAAAGCTAAAAAGGATTTTCCTAAGAATAAGGTTATCATACCTTAAGATAGCATTCTTTAAAATACATTCTTCAGATGACATACCAGAGATAACCCATCATTATAAACAACTCATATAAATAGACCAACTCGTACATAGAATAATAATCTTTATCTTATTTTTTAAGAATAAACACTGTTTCAAAGGGCTCATCGTTTTTGATATCTTATTATTGAACTAAACTATTATTTTATCGTACACCTCAGTGAGCCACCATAATCTGTTCATGAATAATTGGTCAAACATCATTCATCATGTAAGGATAAGAGGTAAAACCAAGTAAAAACTATTATTTAGTTCGATTTGCTCTTATTATTAAGTGGAATAAAAAAGGGACAGTAATGGAATAATGAGATTAGTAGCAACTGTTATAAACGGTTTTAGAGAATAATCTAAATTAATATCTATAACAAATTTATATAGTAGGTCCTCTCATTTATTCTTATAAATGATAGTTTATCTATAATTAGATAAAACGAGAAAATATGTGAAAGAGTAGTTATTTTATTCTAGGAGTAAACAGATTCTCTACTATATTCATTTTAGTTCCATATTTCTATTTTACTTTTTATATTTATTCTAATAATATTAGAGGTTTAGAATATAGGGCAGAGGAATGTAATTGAACCAAAGACTTGAATTTTTTTTTTAGGCAAGTTACTCTTTCTTAGAAAGATATATAATCATTTATAAGATCAATATCCTTTTTGTTTAGTAACTACCACTATCTAATATTATACCCTTTATTAAAGGTTGGTATTGCTTGGTATAATGAGTTGCTTTTCACTTAGCATCATATTATAGCAGTAACTTATTAATAAAACAAGTACTTCTTCTATTATATATCTAATAATATTAATAATAAATATTCCTACTTATTGATGTTATATTTATATAAAAATTATCTTAACTTGAAAGAATAACTAAACATTTATATATTTATAAAAAAATAAAAACATATCAAGTATATAATATAATAGATGACAATAATATCCCTCTACATAAAATTAAAGCATTCTATGTAATATTAATGAGCTTCTTCATTATATGAAATATGTTAAAAAGATAGAATAAGGTAAGAATATAATTAACTTATTAATAATTATATAAAATGGTATGTGGGAATTCTAATATTTAGGAATTGTACGTCTGAATCCACAAAGAGAGAAGTCTTAATAAAATTACTAATTGGAAAAAAACCAATCTTATATTACTCTGATATATTGTATAATAATTAATTTTTTATTTTTAATATTACTACTTTTTTATATAATAACTGTCTTTTTCTTAACTACTACTAATAGCTATTCATTATAAAAATTACCTGTAGTCCTATATAATACCAATTTCTTTTTTTTAAGCCCGTCCATACTACGCTACTAGAATTATATGTAACAACACAATTTTCTTTTCCTCTTCTATATAATATAATTTAATCTATATATTTTTCTTTAACTACTTAATATCTAAAGTATCGGTCAAATCATTAGCCCGGATGGTGTAGTGGCTATCATTCGTGCTTCGGATGCACGAGGTCCCGGGTTCAAATCCCGGTTCGGGCCCTGTTTTCGAAAACCTGCCTATATGATAGGCAGTTTTGCTTCGTTTAACAATACCTTCATTTTGTTTTGCCAGTTTTGAGGTCTTTTTGTTGCGTATAGTGTTAGCGATATTTATGAATAAAGTCGATTTTTGATCGGATAGTAAAATAAATAAATGTATTTTTTTTTGTTGGAAATTGTTGCATAAATGATTTATATTTAATATGGTATATTCAAAAGATTGGTGTTATTGTTATTGTCGTTTGTTGTCACTGTTGTAAAGAGTAATATATTATGTTAAAAAAAATGAAGAAAAAGAAAGAGAATTGAAAAAAAAATATTTTTTTTTTTTTGCTGACCGCTTATCTTTTCGCATGGGGTTTAAAAAAAGTTTTAATGCTTCGCGACAGAACGCAACACCGTGTGCTCAAGAACAACCGAGTGACAATTGTTGCCATGTAGAGATGAACTAAAAAATAAATATAGTAATATAACTTAGTCAATCAACAACTTGAAATTATCCGATTGTTCAAGACATGGTTGTTTTTAATGACCTTTTTTTCCTAATGATTGACATCAATGATCATGTTAAAAGAAATAAAGAGAAGAGAATGGATTCATGTATTTATCATTCTTCAATGAACTGACAATCGGATGTTATTCTTTTTTTTAGATTTTAGTTATAAAAAATGACAATTGTCAAACTTCAATGTATGTGTATGTATAAAATCGACATAGTTATACTATAAGATATGATTTTTTTGTTGTTATGATAATGCAAAGGCTTATTATCTTGCTCATCATAGTAATGAACATTTTTATATTTCGCTCCTCATGAAAACACTAAGTTTTATTGGTTCTTTTATGTCATATTAATACTTATTTGTTGATTCGATTATCATAGATACTACTGATGAAAATGTTATCAACTTTGTATACATTAACAATAACAATTCACGTATATGCTTTTATGATTACAGATATTTAAAGTCATATAGCTGGAATAAAACAAATCTCGTTTGTCATATTATTATACGTGACTAGTGTCAAAGCATACCAATGAAGAGCTCTAGAAGTTTCCTCGCTAATATCAACTGGTGCCAATGTATCTTATGAATTTAATATCAATTATATAGAGATTAGCCACTTTCTAATTCCCTACATTATAAATCATGTGGAGTAGATAAAAATAAAAATAACCCCACCACTTGTATCAAAAGGAAAGCGACTGCAAATAATTATTTGTAAGATCCGAACTACCACTTTCGAGAAACTGGTATCATGAGCTTTGATCTTTTTTGGACATCAAGCCTAAGACTACGAAACAAAGTATAGTAAATTCGCTACAAGAATTTGGTATGTGTGACCCACCTAAGATAGCATATGCAAATAATAAAAAATTACTTCCAACAACGGCAAATGAATCAATGATATCTAGATAGTTATGAGATATACAGTTATTAAAGACAATTACATTAGAAAATATGGTTAATAATCTGTTTGATGTATAAATTATTTCTGCTATAGAAAACTACATGATATTTATTGTCACTGTACAGAGAAAAAAATACATCTGTTTATCAATCAGATACACATAACACACAATTTATGCTATTGTACTACTTGAACTTATACTATACGGTATAGTGCTTTGTAAAGTCGTATGTATTAGGATTATTTAGGGTGTTTCATTTGCCCCCCATAGTGTATTAGTTTCTCTTATAGATCTGGTAGATATTATATCACTACTACTAGTACCCTGTTAAGGGCCTTCTCCTTAGCCCAATCCAGTTGTACTGGTAGAAGTAGTCTCAGTATATTATGATCTGGTTGACTGTTGTGAACACTTATTTGTTTATAAATGCAATTTTAGTAAGAGTCACATCAAGAACGGGTATCGTCGCTGTAATGATTCCCAAAGAGAAAACATTATTGCTAATGCTGACTGTTCCAATTTCTTTTTGTATAATAATAAAAGTTGAATTAATGCCTCATTTCCACCATTCTAATCAATATATCAGTTATTGTACCTCTAATATAATTCTACATTGTTATCGAGTGCACTCAGAAAGCTAATTCTTAAAGTCAAGATTAAAGAGTTTTGACAACGAGATCAATTTGGCATGTTCGTTTTTGGGAATGTAATAACGTTTTTAGTTTCAAGGGAAAAAATGACGTTATTATCAAAAGTACTCATGATACTTTTTATTTACCTGGATTAAAAGTTGGCCTTTTTTCTGAAACTGAGATGGGAATTATAGGTGTTTAATTACAGCCTTTTCTATTGAGTTGTTAAAAAAGGCTTTTACATACAGTTATTTGAATTTTTGCCTCTTAATATTTATCGCGTAGTAGCGCATTAATTTTGTATGAATGGGGTATATTTTTATCAATAGTGAGAGACTAAAAGAAAAAATAAAATAAAATGGAATAGCTAGTCGCGCTACACAGAATATCACAAGAAGTATTGTCATCCACAAAACAGAAGAAAGGTCAATAACAAAGAAGATAGATTGTAATTTGGTGATTATTTTTTTTTCTTTATTAAGGTAAAATTATTTAGAATAGAGCTATAGCTGTATTTCTAGGAGTTTCATAATAATAATAATAATGATAATAATAATGATATAACTACTTTCTTTAAACGAACGGCTTATTTACGGTTCTCCAATTGGTTGGTTAAAATAAAAGAAAAATGCCATCAATTCAATGAATGGTAAGCCATTTTCTCTTTATTTTAATTTGATTCATACGTAGTAGTACAAGAAATAGAAAGTTCTGGTCTGGGAACTCTTTCAACACTTGGCGTCATAATATATTATTGTGATCAGATGTTGAAAAGCTGTTGCTTTTTTTTTTGTATCATCTGTGGCACTTTTTAATGTGTTGCTACTATTAATGCCTCAAGCTTTTTTGCTACTTGATTTGAAACAGTAATATACCATAATTATTACATTTAAGGGTCGCTACGATCATAGTTAGACATAATGAAAAAGCTATCTCGATAAACAGTAGATTTAGTTGTTTCAGCCTATTGCCAAGAACAAGTTTCATAATCACAGATTCAATTATGGAATATTAAATTCCTCAAATTAAAGGTAGTTATATCAGAAAAAATGGGAAAATATAATGTTGTCTCATAATTAATCTAGGTGTCTCGAATAACGAAAATCAATCTGCTGAGCAGCAGCATCAAGAAGAATGAAAGTATAAAATATAAAAGGCGGCGATTCCGTAACAAGTTGCTCAGCCCGAAGATTTAAAGTTAATGTCCAAACAAAAATCGTTACAGTAAAAAAAGATTGATGTTATAATTGTTCACATTTTTATTCTTCTTGGTAACCGGGTGCACACGATTTGAAACAAGTTCGATTATAATTCTAAGAAAAGAATGTCCATCGATAGTTCGTCTAAAAAAAGAAAATGAGTTTAATATTTTTCAAAGTCGTATAGGAAGTAAAGCTAATTCGTAGCACACTAACATCATAGAGGGTATATACGTATAAATTAGTGTCTACGACATTATAGGACGTTTAGATGTTCAGCAAGTATCCTTCAAGGTCTTCTTCTACAGTTTGGCTTTAACTATGTCATAGCTTACACTGCCACGACTCTTACCCTCGCTCGCTCGCTATGCTCTCTCTCTCTCTCTCTCTCTCTTTTTTTTTTTTCAATTAGTGCACAAGAGATACAATAACAAACAGTTTTGCAACTTGATGTGACATCGAAACAACTGTAGTGGCGTAGCAAGAACAAACTCTTATACGAATTGCTGGACCCGAAAAAAAATGCAAAACGGTAATTATATAATTTGTAATACGTGTACTCCCACAGCTTGATCCATTATTATATAATTAAACTCAGCCTCATAAGCCATATAAACGAATGTTTATATTAATGTCTATCATAGGTTGTTTTTCTTCGCGACGTGGTCACTTTTTCCTAAAAATAAATCGCAGTCTAGAGAAAGCAAAAGAAGAAAAAAAAAGCTTATTGCTCTCAATTATCCATCATTATGCGTGACCAAGTAGATGGTCCCTGGAATTTTTTTTTTTTTTTTTTTTTTTTTTTTGCTTCGCTGGTTCTTTTCATACACCAATACTACAAAAAGAGAGTAAATTGACAAAGATCTATTATTTTTATTGCCGCGTGGCTGTGCATGGGATCATCTTGTACAATTTGTCAAATCCCTTTATTATTATCATTGTTATTTTCAAAAAAAAGATAAATGAGTACTTTCTTTTTTAGCCTAGTTAATTATGTCTCTAGACGGGTCAAATCTTTCATAGTTGTTTTCTGGGTCAATAAGCATAAGGGGTGAGCTTTGTAAAAAGGAAAAGATCGGAACCGGAAGCAAAGATAATATTTTTGATACATGAACGGTCTGGAATCAATTGGAAAGAAAAGGCTATAAAAAGACTTGGTTGACAGATGCATGGAAACTTCCTGTAGCTTTTTATTTTTCTCACCCTTTCTCTTTCACCTCTTGTTTTATTTTTTGTGGTGCAAAAGTTTCTTGGTTGACCCAGTCACTATTATTAAAATTCAATAATGCCAAAAAAGACAAGCACAACTTATTGTTATTTGTGTGGTTCCGGTAAGAAAATATAGCCATTCCGTATATTACTGTATTTGTCAAAAATAAAGAGAAATTCTGTTCAAAAACTAAGCTAATGTAAAAATATCTATTATGATAATAATAATTTCAATATTAGATAAGCATAATTCGAGTAATTGTGTAAATATTTATTATAATCTATCAAAATAATGGCGGTAATAGTAATAATACTCTTTTCTTCTTTTTGATTGCTAACGAAATGTCAAAATTTTTTTTTATTCTATTTTCATTTTCTTGGCTCGCATAACTACACATTATTTATTTTCCACACACATACTTTATTTCTTCTTATTATTGTGCAGCCACTGTATGTAATTTTATAGAGGTGTATAAAAAATCATTGTAATACTATTATGCAAATATTCCTAACGCATGGTTTATGTTTATATTCAATTAGATATGCCTCAACTAAACAGTTGAAGAACATCACTGTTACGAGCAACTTTACAACAAGTGTTTGGATGCAGAATAATTATACCATCAGTACATCATCGATTTGTTTTCTACCACGCAACTAGAATAAGCTCGACGTTAGCATATCATTCTACTAACAGCACTATAACACAGTGTTCAGCATATAAATATTTACTATAATTACCTGCATTTCATTTATCTTATAACTTATCTTATGTATTATATTGTTTTGTTACAAGCTTATTATTATTAGTAGCAAGTCGTGGAATTATAACTTTTTTTTATAAAACGACTTTACTACTACTGTTATATACTAGCCAAGGGATTTTACCAAAGCGGAAACGGCAAATGCCCCTTTCCAACCCTATAAAAACACATTTTTATCTTTAAACATTTCAATTATAGATACAATATGCATACCACATAACCAGCTTCCTCTTAGCCATTTTTTCATGTATTATATTTATTATTATTTATAAAATATTATATAAAATGTACGTTTTGTATACAATTCTTAAATATTGTACATATGTTTATATATAGTTTATGAGCCGGATTTTCTTTTTATAAGAACAAAATTGCTTATACTATAGCAAGTTCAGACCTAATTTCACTTGTATATTATATTACAAACTATAAACATTCTTTTGAAAGAAAGAGTAGATAAAAGAAGAATGGTTCAAAGAGAAAAATATAAAGGGATAGAAAAAGAGATAGGAGAAGCATAGAATATGACAATTAACAAATAAATTAATTACTATTAACTTTTGTAACCTAAATATTGCTTTTTATCCTATGCGATTATTTCTGCTTCAAGACATACATCTTCGGTTTTAATCGCCTGAATAAAATTATAGAGATGCTAAATAGGTCTCATTTATCAATATTTGGATGAATTGTCTTAGAACAATTCTATAATACATACTGTCCTTAATAATACAGGTTCAAGGTATGCTATAATAACAGGCTTCATAATATTTAAAAGATCTCAAATGAATGGTTTATATTTTTGCCTGTATGTTTCCCGTATACTCAAATTAAAATAGCTTACGTCAACAGACCGTTATTTGAAAGTATATTTGAAATACAGCATCACTATCTCAAGAGCAACATCTTTTCCATATATGTTTGATTCAATTTTATTTGATATTTCAAACAGCCACAGCGCCAAGGTAGTCAGACATATTTGACATGGGATAATCACGGGGGTAATGGAACGAAGTGAATAGTAAGAAAGTCAAGAGCCGCTCAGGATCATATGAGGCTGATAAAAATGGGAATGGGGCTATAATAATGTTATGATATTGGTTACTGTTAGTGGAATAGAAAAACAGGGAATTAACCGTCATCGATCATTTGTAAAATAAGAAAGATAATTTAATACTACATTATTAGCTTTTCTTATACTATTTTAGAAGAAGGGAAAGAAGTGTAATTCGTACAGTTAGAAGAAGCTTCATCAAGTTTTGCATCAATGTTGAAGCAGCTCGGGGAATTGTTGATACATGCCGAGTTTTGTTAAAAGAGTGCAAATAATCGCTCGGATAATGTAATAACGTTACAACTTTTTTGGGACATACCCGTCTACTTTTAATAGTTTGTTGTGTATAAAAAAAAGCGAGCCGTCTCGCTGTAATACAACACAAAGATGTTGGGGCATACCAAGTCATTTTTATGGTGTGCGTTTTTTTAAAACCACTATTGATGTTGCTGTCATGATTAAACAACATTTTATAGGCTATACAAGTGCCGTCCAATACATCAACGTCGCCACATGTGACGACAATAGTAGCAATATAATGAGTATTAAACATCGCCTCGTTATAATTGTAGTCATTCTGACAAAGGCGCATGCACTTAGGGAATTAATATTCCACAAAAAATTCAATTTTTTCCAAAAAGTGTCCAAATTCCAAAAAATATGCATTTCTTCTCCAGAAAATATATTTTTCAAAACTCCACTTTTTTCTAGAAAAACTCCATCCCCGTTCGATTAGAAAAAAAGGTCGTTCAAATCATGTAAAACGCTTCTATACATGAATTCTCGAGTATATAAATCATAACAACCGTTTAAATATACATTTCTACACGTGCAAAAAATGAATAATAGAATATTATATGTTTATGATATAGTCATATGCTTCACTAATATTTATTTATCACTGTTGTTTGTTTATTCAGTTATCTAAAACAGGTTTGTATAGTCTGATATTTAACAGTCTACCATTGATTGGGGACAGACATGATGAGTAATTTTTTTTCTCAATAATCCTAACTCGGAGCATCTCTTTCTCTTTCTTCAACTCGGTATTTTTTTTTCAATATCACCATGGTGTCTTCATAAAAAAAAAGTCAATAAAAGTACAAATAGTAAAATTACTAATAATAAAGTAAATAAATGATACAGTGGATGTCATAGTTAAGTTATCTCTGGCCGTTTCACGAATGTATACTGACCTTACGTAGAATCTTAACTAGCAAAGTCAAAGGAGTATAAAGAGATTAAAACTAATAACAAGATCTGTGAGCATTTACCCAACATTCTTGAAAATCAACAACCACAAAAATACAAAACCAATAAATGACAGTAGCTCATCAAGGATCATAATAGGTCGCGTAATAATTGAAAAACCAAACATACGTATAAAAGAAAAAAAAAAGATACAGGATAGTATGGTCTATTCTCACTTCTTTTTCCTCCGTTTGTTTTTTCGTGTTTTTTTTTTTATCCACGCCATTCATTGTAAACATTTATTTCGTGACAGATATAGTGCTATTCCTTCTTTCTTTTTTTGCCAGAAAAAAAATTACCTATATGATTCGATAGGATTATGTGTATTTTGAAATGTGCGCCTCATACTGGTAAATCTAGGCACAATTTAATTTGAATATGCACAAATTTGATTAAATGACCCTGATACGTAAAATATATTAACAGTTCTTTTTTGATAATTTTATTAACTTGTTGTAGACAGCAATAAACCAAATAATACTCAAGAGCGCTTAAAACCAACAAAAGAATAACAAGTATGTATCAAAATGACTGTACTAGTACCACTAGTTTTAAAAGTCATAATAATTCAGATAATTATGAATATTACGTTTATGATGAAAGTGTTGGCAACGAAAATAAGGATGATGATGATGAAGACGACATTGACGAAGAACAAAGCTTTAACGCTGACAAAGGACGAAACTGTGAAGACATCGATGAAGAACAAGAGTTCAAAGACTTTAGCAAAGAAAAGTCTATTGTATCAAGGTGTAAATCGATAAAAACAAAACAAGTACAAAAAATTATTCATTACGACAAACGCGATAGTGACTAGAAAACAAGCATTAAAAGAAGATATTTTACTAATAAGAAGCAACCCGGTAACAAACAGAAACAATAAGACGAAGAAGAAAAAATTAGAGCAGAAAAAATTATTGTTTTTTCTTTTATTACTGTTGCTACATTTTTATATATTCAAATAAATTAAATTTTGGCATGATATCCATACGCAATAAAATCAATCTATTATAATCTATTTAATTACCTATTTTATATCACTATTCTATGTTCGATTACTAGTATATATTACGTATTTCCATTTTTTTCTAAAAAATTTCCAGAAAGCTTTCAAACTAACTTCCAAAAAACATCCAACTGATTAAGTTGCGAATAGCTATTCTGGAGTTGGACTTTTTTTGGAAAAAATTGGAGCTTTTGTGGAATATATATTCCCTAAGTGATGTAGTTACTGAATAGTTTGAGTTTACAAGCATAGCATTAGAGCCAGTGGTCGCCAATTAATAGTTCGCCAGAAAGCAAGCATAAAACAGAAGGCATCAAAATCAAATCTTCTCCAGTTCTTTATTCTATGATTACTTAAAGGTCTAACGGAGATTTCTCCATAATTCGATAGGCAAGATCATGTATTTTTGGCATTGCCAGTAGTAGTTGTATTTGTAACAACAAGATTATATACTACAATGTAAGAATCAGCGAGCGTTTGTTCCATGTAATCTTAAAGAGCATTATCAGTGTCTAACATGTGTGTTGATAGTATAAGCAATGCAGATTTAAAGTTTGTTTTTGAACACTACAGGAGCTAAAGATTTTAATCTGTATATATACTATAAGCTCCAAATGTAACGGCAGAAAAATATCCGGATGTATGTCATTAGTAATCTTCTACATCATGGATATCTTACCATAAAATACAGAGGACTATATATATGTGTGTATACAGCGCCTCCACTCCCAAATGTTAGTAAACTTACAAACGAGATTCGTTTTATTCTCCACCCAATATTTGCTCTGTTAATAGTAAAAACAAAAACTGAGCTAACCAAGCTAACACAAAGCAAAAGCGAACATTGAGGATGGAATCATTGTACATATATCAAGACTTGAATTTATAAATTACTTGTGCGACATCGCTACTATTATACTAATTATATTTATCTAAAGCCAACGAAATACTTGGCTTACAGGATTACTAGAAAAAGATGGGATTAGTACTTGTTATTCATTCTTCCGTACATTATTAAGTCTCAAAATGCCAGCCTAGTATAAGTTGATTGATAAAGATGGGATAACTATGTAATAAATGATAGTAAGTTATTACAGAAAAATAAAGAGTGTTGTAGCGTCATATATGTATATATATAAGCTAATCGATGTAAATAATCTAAACGGTTCACATAAAATCAAACTACCGCTATTACCAAACGATGAAGCATATAGCAACAACAAATAAAGAGGGACTGAGGTTTTTTTTATTATTATTTCTGGCCTACGATTCTAAGTTTCTAATATTTAAATTTTAGAACAATTCGTGAAATATCCCGTAATAACAATAAAAGAAAGACTCTTTCTGTATAAAAGCAATATTTATAATCACAGCTAACCGGCGGTTTATTTTGCCTTCAAAAAAGGTAATTCGCTTAAAGAATCGAATCATAATAATATAACTAAATACTAATAGCGTGATATTATTATTTTGTAATTGTAACTAAAAATATATAGCTATTTAGCAATCTTTCCAGCCACTACTACATTATATATGGCACACTTAAAGTAGACAGTATTTAAAATAAGTCGTACGCTTATTAATATACAATTTTTTTTAGCATTTTCTTTTCATACTGTATTTAAAAAAGAAGACATGAGCATATATAGTTAGAGTCTCAAGTCATAGCTTATTATCTAACTAATCTGGAAAAACGCAAATGGGAACATGGGGAGAAAATAATAATAACAAAAAACTCAGTCTCTAAGTTTCAAAAAAAAGGTGCTGTTGACGCATAAAAAAAAGACTTTTGAGGTTTCTTCTTGTTTTTCACTTTTTGGTTCCTCTTCCATACTTTTTTTTTTTTTTTTTTTTTTTTTTTTTCTTTTCTCTTTTTCCCTTCCCTCTTCTCCCTTCTTCCTTCTCTCCCCATCCACCCTTTCTCCCACCCCTCTCTACTTTTATATATATATATAATTTATAACGCTAGCTACTTTTTTTAACGAATAAAAAACTAAAAAAAAAGAAAACCAGACAACAAGCAACAATGAAGGAAAAGGTAAATTTTAACATTTACAAAATTGTATAAAATTGAAAAGAAGGAAGTGTGTATATTTATGTACTGAAAACAAAAGGGACAATTATTCATCAATATTTGAAATATATGAATTATGATAGCAAGAATCAGCAGTGGCAATGTCGGATGAAAGTGGGTCATCTTCCCCACCGTGCACCCCACCTTTAGCCAAATCTAATGATAATAATGACCCTGACCAAATTGTGCCGACAGCCATTGTAATTAAAAACATCCCATTTTCGATCAAGCGAGACGCGTTACTTATGTTACTTGTACGTTTATATACTATATATTTATCTGTTTTATACAAGTAATGTGGATGGATAATTTGTGACTTAATACACATATTTATGCATATTATAGGAAAGTCAAAATGTACCTCAGCCTTATGCAATGAACTATCATTTTGATAATGGTGTTTTCCGTGGTCTTGCATTTGCTAATTATCGAACCCACGAGCTTGCATTGGAATCGACTCAAGCGATCAATAAGATGACCATCAATGGTCGACAACTTCGTGCCGAATTTAAACGTATGTTGCCAAATTCATCATCTGGTACAACAGCAGAGAAAGTAGAGGATGAGCGGAAGAAGGAAGAATTGGAGGTAGCTCTTCGTCAGTTGGCAATTGCTAGTGGTGATAATAATATTAACAATAGCGTGTCTCCGTCACTTTCTTCGCCAAGTCGCCGAACAAGAAGTGGATATGATGACATTCGCCAACAGTTACCAACAACCCCACCGAAAAATATTACTAATGGTGTGGATAGTAATAATGACCGTAAGCTTTTTTTCTTTTGGGAAGGAGAGGATGTTTATTCAATAATAATCACACCATTAATTTTTGTATTGCTTTTTTTTCTTAATATTATTAGTTGATTCGTTGGATTTGGATGATCCAATTGTTCAAGGATTGATAAAAAAAATCAAACAATTTAAAAAATCAAATGACGAAGAATTAGTGATCCCTCATTTGAATGGAAAACGTCGTCGAGATGCCCATATTATTGCTGGATCACTTGGTTTAGGTCATTTTGCGGAAGGAATTTATCCTGTGCGATTTATGCATGTTACTAGAAATCCTACTGATACTGTACGTTTTTTTTATTTGTTCATTTATGTTATTTGAATAATAATATTTTTTAAAAGTTGTTATTAATCAGCAGCAACAACAATACTCAATTATGATATTGTTATTAGCTCAAATCATCCTTATATCAAGAACCTAATGAACAACATCAACCACAACAGCCACAGCAGCAACGGGAAGGTCCACCCTCGTTACGCGAAGGACAAAGAAGGTCTTTGAGGATGTAAGTTTTTTATACATATCATATTGAAACAATACACTATATTGACTTCTGGCTCTCTATCTTTATCTCCATAGTAACTTAGACTTTCCACCATCGTCATCGTCTGGTAGCAACGGTAACTATGGCAACAATAACAGCAATAACAGTAATGAGTATGTTTCTGTCATTCGTCCTATTAGACAGCCACGTGGACCAGAACCAGATAAAAATTTCGAAACACGAAAACATTTTGCTCATTTGGGTAGACGTGCAACTTGCGTGTGTCAAACCCCCGGAGTCAAGATTTAACAATAATTCATTCATCCCGTATTATTATGTATTTAAAGAGTTAAAAAAATTGTTGTATTTAGTTCAATAATCTTCTCTCTCTCTCTCTCCATATTTTTTTTATACCTTTTCATCATGGACAACAATATTACCGAAAAAAAGAAGGCTACCAGACTCATCTGATATGAACCTAATACATCACACACAGATAAAGAAACCATTACTGTATGTTTCAATTTTTTAAAAAAGTGTATCATCACCTCTTTTTGTTATGACAATTAAAAATAAAAAGTATTGTAGCTTACAGCTATTCCTCTTTTTTTATTCATACTAGTTTGAGTATGGTTAATTATAAATATAGATAGACATAATGGTATGTGAATGCATTGTATTCCAACTAATAGTAGACAATCTCACCGTTTTCCATTAAAATGAATTTAAACATGGGATATTTCCAAATTTGAAAACTTGGCAGGCGTTGAATTTAAGCATAACGGCACCGCGTAGACCATTTAGCTCTCTCTATTTTTATCACTTATTATTAAGCTTACCCTCTTTTCCCTCTTTTTTCTTTCTTTTTTCTTTCTCCCTTTTCTCTTTCTACTTTCCTTTATACTTAAATATATAAATATATAAATATACAATATGTCATCGTGGGAATCTTATTTGACACCCCATGAATTAAGCGCTTATACTCAATATTTTCGTGCTACAAGTCGTAGTCAGCAAGATGTTGTAACTGGTCTCGAAGCTGTACAATTTTTTGCTACTTCTGGTGTACCCAATCAAATCTTATCTGATGTAAATATATAAATTATTAATCAACATGATGAAAATAAATTCATTAAAAATGAAGGTTACTAAAAATAATAATAGATATGGGAAGCAGCCGAT
This sequence comes from Circinella umbellata, assembly GCA_025093555.1. Taxonomy (NCBI): domain Eukaryota; kingdom Fungi; phylum Mucoromycota; class Mucoromycetes; order Mucorales; family Lichtheimiaceae; genus Circinella; species Circinella umbellata. The sequence continues at coordinate 1,109,422 of JAIWNF010000004.1, read as the reverse complement.
CGTGATAATGTGGGTTATTTGACACCCGAGACATTCGCTATTGCGTTGAAATTAATTGCTTGTGCCCAACATGGAAAAGAAGTGACTGAACCTGTACTTGCGACATGTATGTAGTATATCGTTAAAGGGCGAGGGGGTGATTATAAAGAAAAGGCATTAACAGACCATCTTTATTTCAATAATGGTATTTTAGCGGTACCTTTACCGCAATTTGAAGGATTAAAATTGGATAATAATAATATTGTAATATCGACGATCCCCAGCAACAATAGTCCTGCTATTACTACTCAAAAACAACCACAACAAGCAGATGGTCCAGGAATGAAACTAACGCCTGCTGAACGCGAAAAATATATATCCATTTTTCGTGTTCATCAACCTGTTGATGGTGTTCTTGATGCTACCAATGCCAAGAGCATTTTTATGAAATCAAAATTATCTAATGAAACATTGGGACAAATATGGTAAACGAGTTTTTTATATATATATATTTGTTCAGCAGTCTGGCTGTGAAAGGAAACGACGTGAAATGATTGGGTAGTTTTGATAAAAAAAAGTGTTAACGAAGAAGAAAACGTATGGAATTAACAGGAACTTAGCCGATGTACGTCAAGCTGGTAATTTAAACCAAACCGAATTTGCTATTGCTATGCATTATATTGCCAAGCTTATGGATGGTACGCTTTCAATCTTACCAACTGAGCTACCGTCTTCAGTTTATGCAACTGCTAATGGTGACACCAATACCAGCGTTGTACAACCTTCCCCTTCTCCACAACATGCTGTGGCATCACCCCATATCCCTCCTTCTCAACAACCTCAACGTTCACAAACCATTGACTCATTGGGTACTATGGCCTTTTCTAATGGAAACCCTACACCTGGGAGTACGATGGTTGGACAACAACAATGGGATGTAACGCCACAGGAAAAAGCACAATTTGATACATTTTTCGATAAAATTGATGGACAAAAAACGGGATTTGTTCAGGGGACGGAAACCGTTGAATTTTTTAAAAATTCACGTTTACCCGAGAATGATTTGGCTCATATTTGGGATTTAGCCGACACAAATCAACAGGGACGACTAACAAGAGAGCAATTTGCTGTGGCTATGCATCTAATTCATAAAAGACTCCAAGGGGATGCGCTACCCAATACTTTACCACAAACCCTTATACCACCTAGTCCTCATCCACAACAACAACAAATAGCACAAAGTCCTGCAATGATACAGCAACAAGTTACTGGGTTATCAGCTGCAAGTGTACAACCATCAGCAATGACAGGTAAAAGAAAAAAAAAAGAAGAGGGAAAATAATTATAGAGTGTGATTATAACCAAAATTATTTTGTTGCTAGGTGGAAATGTATTTGATGATCAAGATTTACTTGGTGATTTTGGTAATAATGATCAACTTACACAAGATACAAACCAAGTCAATCAATTACAAAACCAAATTTCTGCTTTTAAACAGTCCACACCCCAAATCCAGGGACAAAAAATTGATGCCAATAAAACATTGGAACAGCTATCACACCAAAAGCAAGAATTGCAAGCCCAATTGGCTCAAGTGCAAATGCAACATGAAGCCGAATTAAAAGAATTAAATGAATTGCAACAACAATTGGAAAATGAGAAACCCGGATTTATTCAAGCGACACAAGAACATGAATCCGCACAACAACAATTGACAAAAACACAAAATGAAATCGCGCAACTACAACTAGCTTTGGAAGGAGGTAGAACGGAAAGTGAACGATTAAGACAAAATGTACGTACGATTCAAGAAGAAACACAGCAACTGATAAATGATTTAAATGCATTGAGGAATCAAGTGAAGCAACAGAATATGATGTTGGATATCAATCGTCGTCAAGTCACTGCTTCGGAACAAGATCGTGATCAAGCCAAAAGAGATTTGGCTGATTTCAAAGAAGAACGTGGGTTACCGGATGATATTGAGATTCCAACTAATGAAGAAGAAAAGAAGGAGGAGCAAGATGCAACAAAGACAGGAGCAGAGGAATCTTCTGTGCCAATTCCTGAAACATCTTCGTTGCACAGTAATAATAATAACAATGATTTCTTTGATGTATTTTCCCCTAAATCGGAAAATGATACTGCATCAAAAGAATCGCCCGCCATCGCCGCAGCACCTAATGATTTCGATGCTATATTTGGTAACTTTGGTAGCGAACAAGCATCTCCCATAGTAGAGAAGAAAAAACAAGACAGTCCATTGAGTGTATTTGATCCTGTTGGTTGGGCTACATCGCCTGAAACTGCCACTGCAGTACCCGCAACAGCTGCAACTAAATCTTCACGTCCTGCACCACCACCGCCACCTCCTCAAAGTAGACATCATCGTCAAGCGTCCGATCAAAGTCATGTGTCAACACCAACAACCCCATTAGCAGCAACATCTTCAAAAAAACCCCGGGCCCCACCACCACCACCACCAGCCAATAAAGCAGCATCTATTACTTCACCAGTACAACAACAATCAAGCTCTGTTTTTGGTAATGATGGTTTTGATTCACCATTTGCTTCTGAACAGCTTAATGAAGCGACAACAGGAACAGATGGATTTGATGATGCTTTTGGCGTATTTGATGATAATATCAAAAATGAGAACAAGCCAGCAGGACAAGAAGAAAAACAAGAAGGAAAAGAAGAAGAGAAAAAGAACAAAGGAGTTGAACAAGCCCAAAATTCCTCTGGAAATGATTTGAATTGGGCAACTGATTTTGGAGGTTTTGAATTCAGCGAGGGGAATAATATCAAGAAGGAGCAAAAGCAAGAAGATGATTGGGATTCTATCTTTGGTGGTTCATCAAGTAAAGGGGTAACGGCAGCAGGAGCATCAAGTGATAATAATACCCAAACTGTTAAACCAGATGAAGCTGGTTTTGATGGATTTGAAGATGCTTTTAGTAATTTTGATACAGCAGCAACTACAGCACAAAAAACAACTACCTCATCCTCCGGAAATAGTAATTTGGATGATTTATTGAAGATGGGATTCAAGGAAAAAGAAGCAAAGGATGCATTGAACCGCTATGATCAAGATTTAGGAAAAGCCACTAATTTTTTATTGGATCAATCAACTAAATAAAGAAAAATATATTGCTTTATTAAATAACAATAACAATAATAGTAACAAGCGTCTTCGAAAATAATTACAGGTTCATTTTAATAATATAATACTTAAAGCATATAGACATTTATTTGTGTGTCTATCTTCTCATTTGTTCTTTCCGTTCTTTTTTCTTTCTCTTCTGTCCCTTATCTGCTATATATAATATAAACAACATTAAGAGACACTGTATGCTCCTTAAAAAAATTCTCTCTCGATTTTCTTTTTGGTTGATAATTACTATCATTTTTTCCGAATGTATGGTGAGAATAATGTGTATAGTTTCCTTAAAAAATGAAAAAAACAACAACATACAGCTATTAGAAAGAAGTATTATGCAAGGGGTTCTATATCATAGTATAAAAGCATACTCCTCCTTCATCATTTCTTTTTAGATTTTATAGCAGATAAGGTTACATACTGTTGCTGTTCATTGCTATTATTGCTTTGATAATATATTACTATTACTACTATTACTGTTACCCCTGAGACCTACTTTCTTTATTTTCCTTTTTGGTACAAAAAATTCTGAAATGATTGCAATATATGGAGTATATATAACAAGAAAGGGTGGTATCTGTATAAGATTTCAAGAAAAGAGGGTGAGGGAGTAAAACAGAATCACTCACAATTCTTCCTTTTCCATCACACACCAGATATAAGTTTTGATATTTTGTTGTTTAAAAGAGTGCTTTTAATTACTCTTCCCTTTTATTTTATTCTTAATCATTTACAAAAAATAAAAAAAAAAAAAACAAAAAAAAACAGGGTAGTGATGGTGGATCCAAATATGTCACAACAAGCATATACCTCTATGATGAAATTTACTATGGATGGAAGACCTTATATCAAGGTAAAAAACAACAACAACAACCAAACATATACTTCCATGGAATCAATGATAGATTTTGTTTTACACACACAAACACAAACACAAACATATATATATATATATATGTGTATATAGGATATTCATGACTTATTTGGTGCTTTGATAATTCAAATTCGATTTGAAACTCATCGATATTTATTTCGTAATTACTCTAATGCGTTTTCATCTGAAGACGCTATTCAAGTATTGGGAAGCCTCAAATTTTCGCAAACAGTTCGTGTACCTGACCCCAATAATTCATCACGTTGGTTACGTACAATAACGACGACAACATTTAATATGGCCCGCGATATGGCTCGTGCTTTATGTCAACAATTTGTATGGGCTCGCCTCATGGAAAATGCCGTAGACCAACAAACACGTTCTTTTCGTGATCGTGGATTATGGCGATTAACCCCCAAAGGTGTTGCAGTGTTAGAAGACTTTTGTACTCGTACGGAGACAGAGGGAATACCATTAAGTGTACTTTCCTCAACAGTGAATATGGATCAGTTTAATTTAATACAATTAGATAGAAGTAAAGACGACGATCAAATCATCTTAACAAGACAATTGATATCACATATATTCCGAGTTATGGTTTGTTCGTTACCTTTAGAAGGAAATTCAACAGCATTATCAGGGATACGACAGCAGCACAATATGTCAGGTAAAAAACTGTTACAGGAAGAAGGAGACAATAATATAACAGTATCAAGAGGGCGGCAACCAAGTTTAAAACGGCGAGAATCAGTAGCATCATCATCTGCATCATCTGTCTCATCAACTTCTACCAATCCATCTCATGATCCACCTTTCGCATTGTCTTCTCGTGCTTCATCGGTCACTACAGGTACACCAGCTATAAGCGAAAAATCACGACTGCAACTATTGGATAATCGATTGTTACATACAGTTGCTAATATGAAGCATCAGCATAATCAGCAACAACAGCAGCAGCAAGGGCGTCAAGAAACCACAAAATCTACTACAGATTCTTCTTCTTCCTCGTTACACCATGTATATCGAATTATTTTTCCAACCCGATTATGTTGTGACTGGATTACTGAAAATTGTACTGTAGCTAATCGTGATGAATCCGAAGATATCGCGACCGAGTTTTATCATATGGGATGGATTGAATATCAAGATCCAAAACATCATCATGCTCAATCTACTACAGTTCAAGCCCACAAGAACTTATTTGTCGTTGTTACGTCCAAAGGAAAAAAACAGGTAGCTAATGATAGTGATGAACAGACTGGCGGAGGAGAGTGTATTTTAAGATCTCGACTTCATAAAAAGAGTCAAAGCCAAGCAAGACCCAACAGTGCCGTCAATGTGGATCAGCAAGAAGGATTAAATGGTCGACTGAAACAGATATTGGACGATGCTCAATTACGATCTCTTTTTAAAGACTTTCTACGAAGTAATTTTTGCGAAGAAAACTTGGACTTTTGGATTGATTATGCTACATTGCGACGTAAATGTAAAAATCAAAGTCCTGCTATGCCATCTCATAATCAAAAGGACTTACTGGAAGATGCATATAGTATTTGGTCGACTTATTTGGCTCCTCAAGCATCAAGTGAACTAAATGTGGATCATCTGTTAAGACAAGAAATGGCTCGTTTGGTGAATGCAACAGTGACAATCAGTGAAGACTTTCAAAGTAAACGAGTAATTATTTCAACTCACTCTACTTCACAAAGTTTAAGAATGATGTTAAAGTGGTTTGACAAGGTGGAAGAGCATATTTTAAGACTGATGGCTTCGGATTCAGTACCCAAATTTATAAAAACGTCGTCATATCATAAAATCATAGATGAACGTGAATCACAACAGGAAAAGCATTCGGTGATGACCAAGATACGACGGGATTCTGCAATGACGACATCACCAGATGAAAAAGAAGAATACATCATTTTTACCGGAAATCTCACAATCAAATAATAGCATAGTTATTTAAAATGATATAATATACCCTCTCTCTCTTCTTTCTACGGCTTTCATGTGTTCAGTATTATTGTTATTATTATTACATGACGTACGTGAAAAGAAAGCCAAGATACAGCAAAGAGGCGAAAGGCGTAACGATCTTTCTACATTTAAAATTAATAATAGTTCTTCCGGTTTTCTTCTATACTACCTTCTTTTATGTCTCTTCCATTCCCACTTTACTCGAACCCCTTCTCTCTTTTATTTAATGTAAACGTCTTTCCTTTTTATTTGTTAATTATTGTACTCAATGAACTTCTCCCCCCCTCTCTCTCTAATTACGCGCGCGCATGTATGTTACTAGAGCTATTCATCTTTTATTTAAGTATATAATTTAACATACTATTTCTATTCTTTTTATAGGGGACCAGTCCCATGCTTCTTCCAAGGATTTTGTAGTGATTTAGTCTTAAGCAGATCCAGCTGTTCAATCAATCTTGCACGTGTTGTTCTATAGCAGTTTCGAAAATGGTATATAAAGATTACGTGAGTCAAACAAAAAGCTCTTTATTTATTTTTTTAAAAGCAATTTTTTTTCTTTTTACCTTGGTTCAATGATATCATCTAAATATCCTTGCCTTGCAGCCGCCAAAGGTGTCGTAAACTTTTCCTTATATTCTGCTTCCAATTCGTCTTTTCCAGATTTATTTCTAAAGATGATTTCTACAGCGCCTTTTGCTCCCATTACTGCAATTTCTGCTGTTGGCCATGCAACACTAAATATAATAAAATAATCAGTACTAATATATTTTACCTTCTCGCCTTCCCCTGGATTTCTTACTCCTTTTCACACACACACATATATATATATATTCTTTCAAAATTATATAAGAGTATTTACTTGTAATCGCTACGTAATTGCTTCGAATTCATTACAATATAAGCACCTCCATATGCTTTACGAGTGATGACTGTCAGTTTAGGCACTGTTGCTTCACAATAGGCATAAAGTAATTTAGCCCCATGACGAATAATACCACCATGCTCTTGGGCAGTTCCAGGTAAGAATCCAGGTACGTCAACAAACGAGACCAGGGGTATATTGAATGCGTCACAAAATCGAATAAATCGCGCTGCTTTGACAGATGCATCCATATCCAATGCACCGGATGATATTAAAGGTTGATTGGCTACAATACCAACCGTTTCTCCAGCCAGACGACTAAATCCAATTAATATATTAGGTGCATATTCAGGTGCCATCTCATAAAATGAATGTCGATCTACAATCTTTATATGTAGAGAATAGTTAAAATAAACAAACAAATAAGCAACTACATTTTTCAATCAAATTTTATTCTTACACCCATAGTCTTTTTAGGTTTTTTTTATTCGTTATTTGCACTTACTCGTTGAATCACTTCATGCATATCATACGCTGTATTTGAATTCGATGGTATAATTGTATTCAAAGCTTCATCCTGTCGATCGACTGGATCATCAAATGATCTTTTTGGTGCATTTTCACGATTCGATAATGGTAAATAATCCATTAAATCTCGTACACGCTGTAGTGCTTCCATATCATTTACGAAAGCGTGATGGGCAACACCACTTTTAACTGTATGTGTTTTAGCACCACCTAACACTTCTTGCGATACTTGTTCATTTGTAACCGCTTTAACAACGTCAGGGCCCGTGACAAACATATGAGACGTATCTTTTACCATGAATACGAAGTCAGTCAATGCTGGAGAATAGACAGCACCTCCAGCACATGGACCCATTATTAAAGAAATTTGTGGGACGACGCCAGAAGCTAAAACATTTTTTTGAAAAATGTCGGCATAGCCAGTAAGGGAACTAACACCCTCTTGAATACGTGCACCACCTGAATCTTGTAATCCGATAATAGGAGCACCTACAGTGATGGCTTGATCCATGACTTTCACTATTTTGTTGGCATTGGTTCGTGATAAACTACCACCAAAGACAGTGAAATCATAACTATAAACAAATACACGTCGACCGTGAATTGTCCCATGACCTGTTACTATACCATCCCCTGCTATCTAATACAGTAATATTTAGTTATATACATGTATGATGATATAGCTATGTGAGTGGCCCCTCTTTTATTAGCTGAAATTTTGTATTTATGTTTCCTACCTTTTTCGAATCCATACCAAAGTTGGTACATTCATGTTCGACAAATGCATCATATTCTCTGAATGATCCTGTATCCAAAAGTAAATCAAGTCGTTCGCGTGCTGTTAATTTACCCTGAAAAATAAAATAAAAAGAAAATACAATTTTTAAGATGTTGTCGATATATGTGTTTGTGCGTGGATGAGATGATTTAAATAAACGAAACATCTTTTAGTACATTTAATATTAATAATAATCACCTTGTCATGTTGAGCTTTACGTTTTGCTTCTCCTCCACCCTCATAGGATTCTTGTCGTTTAGCAGTAATAGAAGAATAGTAATATCGTGATGGGATTATGGCATGTTGCCATAATCGAGTTCTTAGTGAAAACATAGAGTGAGAAAATTAAGATAGTAAAAGCTTAAATTCATGTTGGGAAAATATGATTTTATTAATGCGAGCCAACTATATGCTGAGAGTCAAAGGACACTTTAGTATGAAAAAAAAATCATTTCATAGTAATTTTCTGGTGGAATAGACAAAGGTAGTCGTTGTCCCTTGACTAGTTGAGAAAGAATGATTAAAATTTAATTACCCTGTATGCAGTACAATAAGCTTAGGTATCATTTATTGCATTCGTTTGAGAGAACCGATCTAGTGCACATTATAATATTATTATTACATGCGTTTTCATTTCAACAATGTTTGTTTGGAAATAAAAGTGTCCACCATTAAAAAGTGTTAATGTTTTGATTTCATCCCGATCTTTGTAGCATCACAGATATTATCAAATATATTATAAGAAACAGGCTACATATACCAGGAATTTCTAGCAACATTATGACCATACTAGGTTTGGTGCAGGTCTTTTTGGGATTGGATGTAAATGTACTTGACATATATAATAAAGTATACTCTCATAAGAGACGTATCTATTTTTTTTCTTTTATTGCCTGTGTTACTTTCCGCTATTATATTATTACTTTGTAAGATAAACTCTCGAACTTACAAACTTTTGGAATTTACGATTTTCTTATGCATATTTTTATTATTATTATGTAAGCTATTCGGCAAGTTACATATAATAATAACGAACCCTTTTTATTTTCAAATACTATGTGTGTGTGTGTGTGTGTGTGTGTGTGTAATAGCGCATGACCGATTATTGTATACTTACCATCGGGTTCGATCGGTCAATTTGAGGAAGCGTAGTTATAAGTAGGTTGGTAGAATATAAGAAAGAGGGGTTTGAGAATATATGAATATAAATGAATACTGTTTCCTGGTTGTCTGAGGAAACCCTTTATTTATATATATTGAAATATTAGGGGCTAATTAACATCTAACTAATATATATTTAACATCAATGATCAGCATTTCTGCATAAAATATCTATCCTATTATTTCTATATCCAACCATGCCCTCAGCTGTGCTATCGTCGATGCTTGGTATTCCACAGATAAGCATGTAGATTGATAACCTCATGGTTGAACATATCATCGTAATGATCTTACACCATTACAGTGTGTGAGAGAGGGTTTTAAATAGACATGGTTTAATTCTCCCACTAAACTAACTCTCGGGTTAATTCGTTGTCCATCCGCCAGTTTAAAATTATGATAAACTGCTAACTTGTAGTTACTAAACGTTTTGAATGCTCCATGTGAGGATTGATATACGCTGAAATCACCTCCTTTTGAACATTCAACGGATTGTCAACCCTAAAGAGAGCCTTTGCTAATCGCTCTGGCAGATCTTTTTCGATATGTCGAGATAAATTCAGTCTTGCGTTATAAAATCCATATAACTGAACAAGGTTAATCAAAGCAGCATTGATATTCGTGAGTGTATTGTAAATTTTACCAAGAAAACCACTTGCATTGTTAGAAGAGTCATTTACATGGCGATATCTCCCGCCCCCCACTGAGAAGTTTTTTGTTGAGAGCTCTTCACCCTTTTGTGTATAATTGTCAGTCCATTTTGAACCGCAAGGAAGCGACCACATGCCCATTGGCGCAGGTCATTCTAGTCTCCCGTTTTAATAAATATAAATTTTAACCTACATGGCGATATAAAGGGGATTCTCCTGTAACCTTCCCAATATATCGTAAATATATGTCCCTCTGTGGATAAGTTTGAGAAAACTCTGCTAAAGTTTCTGCTTCAGGGTCTGGCCACATATGCCAATTAAAGTGCGTAGATTGTGGGAGGTAAGTTTAAAAATTCGAACTCTGCTACTCCTTTATCTATTTTATTTATTTATTTATTATTAGTATCTAGTCTCACTATTGGTGGTATTAGTACTATCAGTATTAAGTAAATAAAGATCATTTACCATGATTATTGTGTTCCAACTAGGCCAATAAAGTAGTCATAAAGATAAATAGAATAATTGTTACCTATACATATAGCTGTCACTTGGACACGTGCGTGGATCACGTACAAGTAATTACAGCACTTGCAAGTAGCTGTTACAAGCACAAGTTACTAAAACATATAGATCTTATACAACCATTATTAGAATGTATAGATAGATAGAAAAAAGTATAAATAAAAATCTTTCTTTCTTGATTAAATCTTCAGCTCAAAGCGTATTTATTAATTCACTCTTTTTTATTTTCTCCTTTTTCTTACAATCGCAAATAATTACGTTGCTGTTTATAAATCTAACTGAACCCTGATAAGCTGCTCAATATAGCCTATCTCTTTTCTGGAGTCATTTCTATTTATTTTTCTAACACGATACATACGGACTATATCAAATTAATCTGGTGTTGTCCTCAATGGTGCTATTTCTTGACTTGCCATATGCAAACCCAACATAGAGATAGGTTTAGTATGTCACCAATAAGCATATTATTGAGCATGATTTGGCCAATGGTTTTGATATGACTTTTAGCATTGGCCTTAAAAATAAAAAATAGAGTGGGGTTTTCATCAACGGCTTGTATATCTTATTCTATATTCTGAGTCCTACTTGTACAGTTTTGAGAATTCTGTAGAAAAGCGGTGAAAAAGGTATGAGCAAAAGAAAGCATATTTATATCTAAATTTACCCGTAATAATAATCAGAGCAACATGCTTAGTCAATATAAATAACAGTCAGACCAGATACCAATTCCAATTCCGTTGTTTTACATATACTAGACTTTTGTACTGTTATATCATGATATCTTGCTACTTATGCTGAGCAATAAGTGCTATAACCGAATCCTCCCTTGGCAAACGGAAAAGAACATGGTCAACTATGTTTAATTCATGTACTTTGGAAAATTGATGCGTGAGTCATACAGATAAAATATTTGAGGGTGACGCCTTTAAAGATGACGAACCAAACCCCCAAGATGCTCTGGATATACCTCTTCCGGAAACACCTATTGTGTTTTTTTCTTTTTTTCATTTAACTTTTCCCTACTAGAGCTTTTCTTTCATTACACCCACCCTTTTTGTATATATTTATAAACGTGCTTATCATATACTGTTAGAAAGCGACGACCACACGTCCATAGGTGTCCGTCACTATAGTCTTCCATTTTAATAAACACAAAAGATTTGATCAAAAAATGTTTATAATAATAACAAAAAAAACGGCATTTCCTTGAAATTTGCGAGCTTCAGGAGAAGAAAAAAAAAGAAACCAAGATCGAGTATTCATCAGACAAACAGCTTTTTTTATTGCCCTTAAGTACAGTTACTCCGCTGTTATGTGTTATTTTACATCAATGCTGTTTTCATGATCCTTCTTCATTTTCCCTCAGTCTTTCACAAATCAATCAATCAATCTTGATCCTGGATTAGTATATATTATCATTAATCTCCATGAGTGTATATATTCAGCACTCATTTATTAGTACGATAAAAGAAAATTAGTCACTTGGATTATGCAAGAAACGGAAATATTAAAACTTAAAAAAAATACTATTTTGAAATGTTCTTTTTAATTAATACGTAGCTTTATACCTTTTGTAAGTTATCTACTGATAATGTAAAGAGAAACAGTATTGTTCTGAGAAGCGACATGTCGTAATTATGGATACGGATAGGAAAATAATAGAATAAAAGTAGTGTACTGTGGCATTGGTAACTGACTGTTCACTACCAAATGGAAAAGAACAGACTGCTTCCATAAATCATATGCCATCCATCAAGATATTTGCACGTGTACCATAATTACAAACCAATATGTGAGTTACCGAATCATTTGGAACATGATAGGACACGGGAAGTATCTTTATGCTAATATCAAAAACCATACCCAATATGTTGCTTGATGTCGACTTGAAATTCTGAATATATTTCTAAAATTGCATTTTAGCAGAAAATAAACCTGTTTAAATGAAAGTAAGGCCAAAGAGTAGAAGTAATGTAAGGTCTTGTTGCAAACAATTTTACAGCAGTTATTCCTTTCTTATATATATAACTAAACAACTACATAGAAGTTACAAATATCATATTATTTATTTTAAACAAGAACAAAAAATACGGATGGGTCTTTTTCGAATGAAGAAAAGGATAACACGCAAAACTAATTAGGAGAACGAAAAAATGTATTTGGATAAAATAATATTGTTATTTGAGCATAACAAATAAAAATAATATTGCAGATTCCCACGAACTTTCCCTTTACTCTTTGTATACAGATTCATAAATGAAAGAATCAGATGGTCGAAACCAATGATAAAATATCATCACTAACAGCAACGGTCTCTTTGAATAATTTCGTTTTTTTTTTTCGCTGACCAATGGCTAATTTTAATAGCACGCGGAATTTTGATAAGCAGAAAGAAATGTAGTGCGTGTGTGGCGCCCTGTGAGCATGTGTAAAGTAAATGTCGCATGAATCCTTTCTCCCATCACTTTCGGCGATCCGAGCCAGCTTGTGTGACAACCATGAATGTTATTCTCTTTTATTCTTTCGTTTTTTCTTCTTTTGTACGACAATGTGTTTTGTGTATGGTCTTTCTTTACACAGACAAAAAGTATAAACTATATTTCGAGGAAGTTATAAGTATAATAATATATATAATGAATCAACGTTGGTTCCAAAAATTTAAAGAATGTTACGTGGCAGTATATCATGCATTTTCTAAAACTATTGTAGGGTAGCAGAGTTGCTAATAGCGTTTGCTATTGCTTTGCATTATAAAATAAAAGTAGATGTTTACCTTATTTAGGCTTACATACTGTGTAGCCAAGCACCTATATGGTAGCACCAATTAACAGAGGTTGCCAGGGGAATTAGAATTTGTCAGGGAACCAGATAAAAGCTTGGTTGTTATTGCGACAATTTCTTTATTAATTCATTTGTCTTTAGCATAGTGAATATAAATTGTGGCATTGAGATGCTAAAAAATATTACTAGCAATAGAGGATTAAGACTGGTGCTACAAAGTAAAATTGCACTTTTAGACAGAATAAGCTTTTCATGATAGGCTTATACATCTGAATATACTTTGGATATTCTCATTGCTTTTTTCTTCTACTACTGGTGTGCAACATGTATTGTAAACCAATTTTGGAAATGTCTACTTTTTTATATATCAATAGCTTTTGTCTGCTCCATGTATCGTTCATATATCAACAGTATTGTAAAAGATGGAGATCATTTTTCCTTGCATGTCTGAGTACTAGCTTCAACATGTTTAGCAACGGTAAATATTTGATAAAAAAATGATTAGATTTCTCACGTCTTATCATCAAAAAAAAAAGTGATTATAAACACGTATGTTGATAAACTTAACAAATAAAAATAAGCATTTATTTCACATGTTCATCACTTTTATCGCCTTTGCATGAAATTTGATTAAGAAAAGCGACATATCTGTTTTTTGTTGCTTATTATTCAGTAGATCAGCATACTACTTAGTTACCACCAATCTATTCTATATGCTATACATTGCATTCTATACTTTTCATTATCAACTGAATGATGACCCAGCACAACGGATGCTTTGCTTGGGACGTATTAGGAGAGAAATCAAAGTATCATGGCAGTAGAGCAGCTCATATAATATATATGAATCATATTATGAATGGTCAAGTATAGCACTTTTGCTATTGTTAAAGACATGCAAAGGGCCTTTGTAATTGATAACAATATGCAATGATTGATTGTTGCTTTTTAAGTCTTGAAAGAAGTGCGTAAGAGTAGCAAAAAAAAAAGTTAAGCGTCAACTCAGCTTATGATGCGATTGGAACACAGAGCTTTTTTTAGGCTAAGTTATTTTTTTCTTTTCCTAAAAAAAACTATATTCACTTTTTATTTGTATTCTTTTTTTTCCCTCCCCACTCTTTCTTACTCACTCTACTTTTTGGAATTCTTTTTTCACTACCTTTAAAGAAGAAGCAAATTGAAATTTGAAAAAAGGGGAGGGTTGCGCTTTTATATGTGTTGCGTGTTTTTCTTGAAAAACGACGAAAAATAACATTCCTATTACGACAATAAAAATAAACAACAAAACTTTATACATATATATAAATTCGGTATGCAACAATGGAGGAATCACCGTTAGGCATTACAGATTCAGGTGAATCATCTCAACCACCACAACAATCAAGTGGACCGAAAAGAAATAAAATAAGTCGTGCCTGTGACGAATGTCGTAAAAGAAAGGTAAATATGATAATATAAAGCTGCATATATTGTTTGTATTTTCGCTCCAGCGACTCGTCAAGTTTCACTGAGACTGGATCTTGACAACTCAGATTATGTGTAAAAAAAAGGGGTGGCAAGTTTTTTTTTTTTTTGCGCGGGAAAAAAAAGAGAAAGCTCTGGTTGTTAATGACTATTGTATAACGTTTTTATTTTATAAAAAAATATTATATTTATTTAGGTCCGCTGTGATGGAGCACAGCCTTGTTTGCGTTGTCAAAAGTCTCGAACAGAATGTGTATTTGTTAAAGTAACTCCAAAACGAGGACCTCCAAAACAATATGTGGAAACATTGGAACCACGGTTGCGTAATTTGGAACAAACAATTCGAACCTTGTTGTTAGAAACACCTGCTCATGAGCGCTCTTTATCTGAAAAATCAATAGCTCACAAGTCTTCTGGTGAATTCATGTCTAGTGAGTATTGTTTTGGGGCTCTTTGTAATCTATTTAGAATAGTAATGATAGAAAACTAACAGAAAGAAAAATAATAATTAGCCGATCCAACACCATCAGCATCTTCTTCATCCTCTTATCTTACATCTGGATCAGTGCCAACCCCTACCTCTTTAACACCTCAGATGGAAACAGTAAGCGTTGGATCCACGGGCCAAGCATACTATGTTAATGATTGTATTACACGAATGGATCGAATACCCAATATTTATAACGATGATTTAATATTAACTATGGGAGGAGCAATCAACAATAACAACAAACCATTACCACCGTTACCTCAATCACCCATGGCATCATTATCATCATTTACTGGAGATAATAACACCATACAAGATCCAGCACAGCCCAAACTTCATCCACAAACATTAGCCAGTACCAATATTCAAAACGAATTAATTCATTTATATTTTACACACGTACACCCTTATCTCCCAATTTTACACAAGGCAACTTTTTACAAACAACTGCAAACATCTCCTTGTGTATTATTATTAAATGCAATTTATGCTGTAGCTGTCAGATGGCACCAGCCGACACGCGACTCAAGCAATGATGGTCATCCTATTGGTTGGCGTTATTATCAAGCGGCTTTTAGTTTGATTGATATATATACTGATACCCCACGATTATCAACTATTCAAGCTCTGTTATTGTTGGTAAAATATCAAGAACACGTACGTCGTTCCGGATTCTTTTGGCGAACTCGGCAGTATTTTCAAATTATTGTTAGAATGGCTAGAGATCTTGGCCTTTCAAGAGCAGTTCCATCTAATTTTTATGTGGATTCAATCATGGCTGAACAAAGGAAACGAACGTTTTGGGCTGTTTATGCGTATGATGTACTAATGAGGTATGTATTGAATCAATGCATGTGTGCGTGTTTGTTTATATTATACAAAATGTGAACGTTAAAAATATATCCCAATAAATTACTTCCATGTAAAAAAAACAGTACGGAGCTTGGAACTGAGCCACATTTCAAGGATTCAGAGTGTACGACGGATTTTCCTACTTTATTGAGCGATGAAGCTCAAACAGAAGAACGAGAAGTATTATTACATTTCCACTGGATGGCTAAACTTGTTCATTTACATGGCAGTATTTTATATTTTGCACGACAAAGATATATGGGCAACAGTAGTAATAACCAATCTATTCGAAGTAGTAGTGGTAGTAGTGGAAGTTGTCGTTCGATGATGAAAAGAGCTCATGATGATTTCACAACATCAACAACTCCATACACTTTTCGATCTCTTCAACAAAAAGTAGACGAAATGAGTACCAGTATGACAGGTGTTCTCAAGTCAAGTACGGCACATCACTCCGTCGGTTCATATGCATCTTCCTTTCAGTACATGCTCCTCCATCTAAGTACTATTTTATTACATCGACCTTATGCATTGGATCATGAATCAAGCGTATCAGCAGAAAGGTGTACGGATTCAGCATCAACGATTACACATTTGGCAGAAACATTATTGAATACAGGTGGTATTGAGATCTTGTATTATCCGATACGTGGTATACAGCATACAATACATTGTCTTTCGGCCGCCATCACTGTCCACAAATGCCTTGCAGGAATACAGGGTCATCAAGAAGCATGCAAAAAATCACTCACAGTAATGAATAAACTACTAGAAAGCACCCCCGCAGCAGAAGTAGATTTGAATTGGATACCAGAGCCACTAATCGGTAGTAATCATCATAATCAACAATCACAACATCACCAACACCAACACCAACACCATAATCATTACCAATATCAACAGCAACAACCACAGCAACCGCACCAGTATCAACAACAACAACAATGGTCATCAGCAGCTTCGGTGTCATCATTGGGAAGTCTTACTTCGTTAAATCCATCAGCATCTCGTTCATCACCTATACTTGTCGGATCAGCTAAAAGCGAAAATATGATACGAAGCAAATCACGACGGACGAGTCTTCAATCACTTCAAGCCATGGGAGGAGGATCAAGTGGAAGTGTAGGAGGAAGTAGTGTGGGTAGCGGTAGCAAACGTCGGTCAAGAGCAGGATCTCATCTTGTTACAAATGGCGGTAATGCTGCAAGTGTTTCTGGCCATTCATCAGCCAACACAAGAAATTCAGATCGAATGTTACGTTCCATGGTATCTCAACATCGATTATCTATGCCTATTATTGGATATGTCGCTCCTGGTATGCAACAACCAGCACAGTCACAGCCGCCGCCACTTCAACAAGGTCATTCTCATCATCAGCTATTACCGCAGCAACAACAGCAACCACAAACACAACAACTCCCTATTTCTCCAGTGAGCTATTCACAACCACCATCACCTACTACCAGCACTGGGTTTTATTCGTCAGTCGGATCAGATATGTATGCAATGACAGCAAACAAACCAAGTCCATTTTATAAACAGGCTTTGCAAAGTAGTTCTGTTGCAGCTGCGGCTGCGGCGCAACAACAATTGCAGTTTGGTGAAATGCCGACCCGAACGACATCAACACCTTATATAAATCGTGTGCCAGCAAGTCATCGTCGACATACTATATCAGGAGATGCTTATCAAGGACAAATATCATACCCTCAACAACAGCAACAATCTCAGTACCCAGAACAACACCAACAACAACAGACTGTGTACATTGATCCATATCAACAGCAAACACCTCCTATTCAACCAGAACAGGAAATGATGATAACTGATGGTCATGTTGATAATGGTAGTGGGTTTATATACCAACAACAACAACAACAACAACAACAACAGCACCAAATTCAGCAACAATCGATGCTGTTGGATAATACATCATTTCCCATGGAGCCTAATTCTGGGATAGATACACCAACAGAATCAATGATGCAGTTGTTGAATCAAAGTATGTAGTATAAATAACTTGCCTATATGTAATATCTGACTCAAAAAAATATCACGGGGTCCTTTTTAAAAAATGTTCAAGTATTTTTTATGCAATGTAATCTAAAAAAAAGAGAAGAGAAAACCATACACTTACAACGCTCTAATATTATATATATATATATACATATAACAATAACCTATCAGAAAATACCTGACGTAGTACTATCTTTTATTATTATTATTGTTCACTCTTCTTCTTTTGTTCATCTATTTGTTTCTTTTTTATTTTCTTCTTCCCTTTCTTGTATCATTTTTGTGAAATTGTCAAATCGAAAACAAAAACAAAAAACTTCAAAATTGTAATTATTTGTTCCACATACAATAATAAGATAATTATTTGTTTTGAGGCGTACGGTTTTTGTATATTTATTATACAGTATATGTTTATATACAGAGAAAAAGTGAAGTGTTTATATACAATTGTCTATTATTTAAAATAGAAAGGTTTGCTGAAGATAAAAAAAAATGTTAATGCGCATAAAAAAAACAACGACAAAGCTTGTTTTGATTCCATAGTGTGGGGAAAGAAAAGCAATTATGAAAGGAAGAGAGGAAAAAAGGTACGGTAGTTGAAGAGAAGTTTTACAAATACGCGTCACCGACGACTAGTATTATTATTATGATGGAGTAGCTTTGCTTTTTGTTTCAAACACCAATCAACAAATTTGGTACGACCTGAAGAAATTGTCGAAACATTTTTTCCTGCCGGTGCCGTAGTTGTTGTTGCAGATGTAGAAGAAACACGATAATAAACAACAGCAGCCACATTTTTGTTGGCATTGTTACTTTTTACACGTTGTTGAAATGAAGGCGATCTTGACATTGGATAAACAACAGAAGGTGACCTTGAAAATTGTCTTTTTTTTACGTGTGGACTTCGTTTAAGTGTACATACACCCGTTCTGTTACTACTCTTTCGTCGTAATGACGATCGCTTGGTTACTGTGGATGGTTGTTGTGCCATACGAATAATTGGAGTTGTTTTTGTGGTCGTTTGGGGAACATGGATGTCATAATACTCAAAATGTTCTTTAAACCGCGATCCACAGACCATGACTGTCTATAATGGTGTTAAGAAGAGGGAGAGTTGGAAAAATCAACGTTTATATATATATGGGTTGTTGATGGAAAAAAGAAAAAAAGTAGTAATTGTAGCTGCAGCAAGCTGTATTTATATCAAAATTTTCCTCGGAAACAAAATGTTTGGCTTTGTTACCCGTATCAAGACAGTTTTAAAGAGAGAAATATTAAAGTTATATTTATGCATTCCATATCTGGAAATGATATTATTCCTGGATTATAAAAAAAAAAACCGGTTGAAAAAAACAAAGCCCGTACATCTTGGCAAATCATGGGAACTTGAATTAGAGAGAAGGAGCTGGTAATATTTATATATATATATGCATATGCTTTGTCTACCTCCCTTTATTTTTCTTCCTACATACACATGAAGTAACTTATTAATCCAGAGACATGTAAATATTTATATTTATTTATTAGAAAACAATAGGTAATAAATAAATGCCATGTTATCATCCTATAATAAATTTGCAGTAATGTTTTTGAAATAAAAACAGGCCATATTTTCACTTTTTGTTTGTTTTGCTGCATATCATCCTAAGAACTTGCATAATTATAATGTCACTACTACTGCTATATTGTATCTGTGATGATTGTCATTGCTTCGGGAAAGTTCTGACTGTCGTCATATTAATCAAATTAATATTTTTTTTTGACATGCTTTTTTTTAGTTTGAAAATTATATTATTAATACTTGAATCTTTGCATCGTGTTTACGGCATCCTATTATATATATTATTGATCGTAATCTTTTTTGTTATTTGTCATTCGCTGTTAAGATAATAAACGAGATGCTGCTCATTAATGTTTCAGCTAAAAGCCGAAATTTTGTTTTGTTAGTAGATATACTACAGTAAATATTGCTGGTACTAGACTTTCTGGAGAGCGTTTTATGATTACAGTGGGTTAGTACGGTACGAGCGACATAATAACATGGATTGTTTAAACTATACATACAGCCTCAACGAACATGTTGTCTCGCCAAAATAAAATAAATTAATGAATAATGCAGTTAAGCAAAACATGCAAATGATATAATATAATATAACATAAATATGGAGGAGCTTTTCGTTTTGAAAATATTTATATATATATAAAGATAAACCAGTTACTATATCTATTTAAAAAGCTTTTTAGTTAGTGTTCTTAAATATGTGGTTTGATTTTGAATCAATTACGACTTATATGTCTATCTTAAATAACATCGCTCATTTTCATACACTGCCGTCCTGTGGACACAAAATAAGCAATAAAAGAAGGGGGTAAAAGTATATATCCAAGAATAGGATGTTCGAAGAGTAAAAGAAAAGAGAGAAAAAAGCATGATGCTGATCACAACAATGTAAAACCTTAATATTAAGAAATAATATAAGGAACATGGATTTAAAAAAATAAGATCCTTATTATCATTAGTTAACTATTTATTATTGCTGATAGATCTTCAAGATTAGATCATACTATGTACTGTAGCAGTGTATAGCCTAATTATTATACTAGTATTATGAATGCTAACTCTTCAAATTTATAAATGAAAGCCTCAATAACGCGATTAATGACAGTTATTACTATTTTGCAAATTATTCAGCACTTATGAAATATTATATTTTGGTGTATTAATTACTGCGTTTCTAAAAATAATAAGCATTGTACGAAAAAATCTACCTTGTAAACAAAACAGTTTTGTAACATAGATTAAAATTCGTTTATTAAACTGCAAGACTAGGGTGAGTCGGTGTCTATGAGCATAAAATAATTTATTGTGATATCAGTTTCGTTGTGAGATAGGTGTCGGGTAATGTCAGAAATGTCTGAAAACGTATAAAATAATTCAAACTGTTATAAGCTACCGCTACAATTTACGAATCATCACACAAAATCAGAAAAAAAAACTTATTTTTTCGGCCATAAAACTTTTCAATATCTTTCAATAAAAAATAGTAACGGTGGAATAAACCTTTAAAATTGCCAAAAGAAATTTATTGTCATATGTCTAAAGGAATCATTGCTGCATCAGCTTTTATTTCCATAATACTAGAAGTTAAAGTAAAAATAAACATGGTTTAAAAAAGCGAAATGTAAATAAATGTGACCGTGCGCATGTGGATGTCAAGAAAAGAAAAACAATAATGGAATATAACAAATGATTAATCCTAAAAATAATGCAAATATATGACTACTTGCTGAAAAACATGATGTAGTAAATGGTGATACAATTGCTTCTTTCAGACTAATTCGTTTCGATACTCGATCTGCTAATGATATTTGCTGTTGGCGTTTTTGTTCTTGTTTAAGTTGTTGCTTTTCATAATTAATAGCAGTGGTGTAATTGTTATTGTTCGGTGAATAATTACCAAAGCCGTTAAGTTTATCAAGCGAAAGGGAGTAGTATGGGTTTTTATTACGAAGATGTTGAATTCGTGTTAATGTTGTTGGTGTTGTTGGTGTCGATGTATTGTTATCTCTGTGTAATAACGGATTCTCTTTATTGTCACTATTAAAATTTAAATGCGATACCAAATCACACTCTTTACCCAGTTGCTTAATAATATTTTTATCAATGTTGATTTGTAAACCGGGATAATGGCAGCAACGAAATTTTTCAAAAGTAACACCTGAAATTAGAGGCATACAAAATTGATGTAAAGCAATACTGAAACGTTGAGAATCAAAATTGCTGGGGATATTGATGTCTTTGTTTCGAATAAGTTTTTCATAAACTAACTTTAAAGCTTTATCGGCACTGATATCATTACTATCGACTGGGTAATTTATTTGTCGGATTACCTGAACGATATCATCGAATGTGGCGATTGGGATTGGAGCATAATCATTTCCACACAAAGATGCCAAAACAGCCATTTTTGTCTCACCCTAGAAAAAAGGGTAGTAAGATAATGCGTTATTCGTTTACGCTTGAAAGAGGATAAAAGAAAATAAACTTACCAAGAGACGTAATTTTTTGGAGGTAGGAAATCCAAGTTTACGGAATAACTCACCTTTGGTAGTAATAGTGACAGGAATAGAACTACTATTCCAATCAATTTGAATAATGCGCTAATAATATAAGTTCATAAATGTATATATATGTATGAGTTTAGTTTTTTTTTATAAACCAATGACAAAGTGATACACCTACCAAAGCGTTGAATGCACCTGGATAAGCAAAGAGATCACCGTCATTTGACATAATTGCACCATGTTCATTTTTGGGTAGTTGGTTACATAAATATACAATTTCTGCGTCAGCTTCGTACGCAGCAAAATGAAAGTAGGTAATGCCTTTCTTCTTGTTGTTACTATCATCCTGTCGTTTTTGCTGTTTTCTGTTCTTGGTATCAGTAGTGGTGGCTGTTGACTTTAAACACTCTCGGTAAGGAATAACATCTGCTCTTGATTCTAAGTTCTGTTGAATAGCTCTTTTTATTTTCCAAGAAAAGTTATTCTTGAGGCTATTACTTTGTCGAGATTTTCTCTCTTCGCAAGTTTTTTTTTTGGCAGGAATCGATTGACCATCGATTACAAGACATACATCTAAATCATTTTTTCCACTACGCATACGCTTGATACGTTTAAGTACACGACTAATGAATTGATTGATAGCTCTGGCAAGGTCAGGATGATCATATTCCCGATTGTCTTTTAATGATTGTCTGATAATATCGGTTCCTGCGCCATTTTGTAACAATAGGAAAAAAATGCAGCAAAAATCAATAAAAATGATATCCGTTTCGTATCGCTTTAATACCGAAAAGAGAGAAGTTTCTTTATGATAGACTTTAAGTTCGTAGCGAGCATAAGGATGTAAATTTTTGAGACCCATAATAATGGCAATATTGGTGTTGTTGATTGATGCAAGAAAGAAAAAAAAAGAGACAGATATATCCGTAACAATAGTAATATACAGAATAAAACTAGAAATAAAATGATGTTTATATCAGTTTTTTTCGAATTAGATTTTTGAATAATATTAAGTGGCTCAAAAAGAATGATATATTTACTTACATTGAGTTAAGTTAAAGAATATAAAGAGAAAAAAAGACAAAGTGATCCGCGATAAAAACTCTTTGTTAATTGTATAGAGTAATTTTTTTTTTGTTGCAGCAAAATGATGATTCTGATTGTCATATATTCGTCGACGGACTGGGTCCTATTATGGTTTTTTATTTACTATTTATATCAGCATAACTATTGTTTTATAAAGAAAAAAAAATTAACCCTTATACTATAAAGTAACATAGATCAGCGAGAGAAAGTGGAAAGATCTTTAATTAGTAGTTACAAGGAACAAAGAAATACGCATACTTTATATAAAGGTCTTTTTTTGATCTTGGTAAAAGGTCAAAGGAACTAAGACAAAAAAAAACCCAACTGTTCTTCCCTCTTCTAGTCGATTCCACTAATAATAATAGAGATATTCTGACCTTACTATGCAAATTATTATCTGTGTTGCGTACGTCATGTAATTCTAAGTATAATAGAATATAAAACATTTTTGTTTGATTATTGTATATTATTATAAGAATTTAAGCTTTAAAGAAAGCTTCATGTGAAATCGACGAAACTTGGAAAAAGAATAAATATAAAACGTAAGAAAAATTAAGCATCAACCAATGATAATCTAATATAACAAAAGTTTATTTTTCGCTAAATCTTATTGCAATCATAATTGATTTCATAATACTATTGCAACGAGGTAATAATCACTATCAAGCAAAAAAAAAAAAAAAGCAGCAGCAGTGGTATACACACACATGTATGGCTAATTAGAAGTTTTCTTTTCTAACTATTTATGCGACTACAAAGTATAATAGATAAAAGCAAATAAAACATCCCGGTGTTAAAACATACACAAGTGTATTAACAACTTCTGGCCATGACAATGGGTTATATTATCTTGTGTAAATTGGTTTAAGGGTGGAGGGAATTGTTGCGTGACATAAGCACAAAAAAATAATACGTATTAGTAGGCTCGATAAAAATGCCATTTTATATGGAAGCTCATACTAATACTTCTTCAGAGACTTTTAGTCCCTACTAGTTATAGTTCTTGTAATTCTTTTAATATTGTAATCACCAGCAGATTACCATTCGACGTATGTCTCCATTAATATTACTCTTTCTATTCTTTTAATCTTTATCAATGTATTTAGATATCTTATTTTCCTTTACGTCATTACCGTTATTATTTTTATTAGTACCACGTATTACACCCATCCCTTGTCCGACTAATTTAAAATAGTAGAAGATTCCCTCTAAAAAAATATGTAATAATAAAGAAAATAACTCAAAATACTTGGTTATAATGAACTAAAATTTTTTTTAACATCATCTGAATAAATAGCTGCTTTTCTTGTTGCTATGTCTATCAAATATAGTTTTGTGGGAGTAACCGTCTTAATTTCTGTCGAACTGTTTTTTTCTCTTCTTGTCTCTAGTTGTCCAATACGTGGTTACGTATTGTGAAAATACAAACTAAATTTACGACTAGATTTGTTGTACATTTATCATAATATATTTCGCTAAAAAACAAAGTATAGCAGATCACACATTACAGCTTTTTAATAATTCTACAAATTATTGTACAATTGAATAGTCTAGTAAATTAGTATTCCTACAACAATGACAGAATAAGACACTGATAATTAAATTTTATGGTACGTAAAGCATAATTAATTGATTTTTTATTATTACAAGCACAAACTACAGATTCATTGAAGGGGCTTTTATTTTTGCTTATTCTACGTATTAATGAAATACAGTTTGTAAGTAGTTTTCTCAAAGAGTAATACATAAATAAAAGAAACTGCTGATGGATAAAACTCAAAAAGGAATCATCAACATTTGGTGTATCATTGTTGTATACTGTTGCTGGATTTTCGATCGCCTTTACAACATAATAGCGTAATCATTATTAAAAAAATTCTTTATTAGTAACTAAAGAGAGAGAAATATAAAAGTGAAGGAAAATGTTTCTACAACTAAAAAAAAATATGATACTGTACTAATACTAATACTATCACTACTCATTATCTGTTTGTCGTTATAAATAGATATATAAATATGTCGTTGTTCTGATGATTGTGGTATTTAAATAATGTTGAGTGAGTGATATACTTATAATATATATATAAAAGAGAACACGAAATGTATATGTTGTTTATGAGTGTGTGAAAAGAGTAAAAAGCCAATCGGTTGGTAAAAAAGAACTGTGTTTTTTTTTCGCCTTCTAAACACCATATTTATGAACAAGTGTTTGTTGAGTTTCTGGAGTTAAACTACCCCATCCTTGTTTCCATTGTTCTTCAGTTAACATACTTTTATAACCCATTAAGATCTATATATATATTTTTTAGATACTGATATATCACATATTGCCATTCATTTACTAGACTGATTGTTACCTCGTTGAATGATTTAGATAACTGTGGTGATGGACGTTGATATCTTGCAATAAGTTCGAAAAGATTATTAAATTGCTAATATATATATATATATATAGTAAGTATTTATCCTTTATAAAGTAAGTGTATATATCAAAAGGAATTAAACTTACATCGGTAATACCACTTGGATTAACTTTAATTACTGTACATAACCCTTGAAAAGATGTATCTTTTTCATCATTCTCTCTTAACATTGTCGACTTTTCTAACCAAGGTCGTATAAATTGCGGTAAACGTCTTGCTAAAATTTCAGGACAAGCATATCCCAATCTACCAATGGTAATAATAGCATTTTCTTGCAAAGATTCTTGTGTTTCTGGATTCCCCAATAGAGAGAGTAATTGTTGGAGGAGTGGTTCGATAAATGGTTGCATTTCTTGACCCCATCGTATGGCAATTTCACCTACAGCCCATACAGCATTATTGGAAACACTCACTAAATTTGGATCAGGACTAATCTGTTCAATAAGTTCAGGTAATATGGGTTGTGCTAAATAGTCTTTTAACTGATCAAAACAGGCCATGGCTAAATCACCAATTAATGCATAGGTGGCTTGAAGTACTTCAGTAACAGGATCATGAACACATACAGCTAATAAGGATAAGAGTGGTGGATCAGAATTAGCAACTAATGGCTCAATAAGTTGTCCAAGACCTTGAACGAGACCGGATAAAAGATCCAATGCAACAACCATGAATTCAACATCAGGTGGATCATATTCGTCTGGATTTTGATCTGCCATAAAAATTTGATGAAGTGTAGTAGCAACTAATTTGACACATCGAGTAAATACGGGTTCTGCATAAGGAGCAAACACAGTCCCTAAAGCTGCTGTAACAGAGGAAAGACACTATTATAATATATGTTAGTTCTTAGTATACTTTTCTTATTATTATTGCTTCCACACACACACACACACTCTCTCTCTCTCTCTTTTTTCCCTCTCTTTCAATATATTTATAATTACCTCTAACAAAGGAAATAAATCAGTATCTTGATCAGAAAGTTGATTCCATTTTGCAATCAAGGGGGGCATCATTAATACCAAACATCTTGGTTGATTTAATGCTGATCCAACTGATTCAGCCAGTGTACCCAATGCATCGTATAAAATCAATAAATTTTTATGTTGATAAGTGTTAAATGCTGTTGTCAAATTAATCAAAATAGGTTCCAAATAAGGCACTAATTCAATTGTAGCTTCTTCTTCCAAAGTTGCAAATGCAGAACATGCTGCTTCTTGAACACGTTTATTTTTATCCAAAACACGTTGTAATAAACTAAATAATACGGGTTCAAAGAATGCAAGACGGCCTTCAGGTTTCTCTGCTTGTTCTACACACCATCGTGAAAATCGACCCAATGCCCAACATGTAATGGATCGAATTAGTGGCTAATTTTTTTTTAAGAAAGAGGAATTTATAAATACATATTCTGATTCTCTTTTTTTTTTCCCTTGAAATTATATTCTTTATTACTTTACATTTATAATTGTTTTTTATTTTCTCCTTACCTTTGGATCATTCAAACTTTTTATTAGATATGGCAACATTTCCGGTAAATGAGGTGCAATATCTTTTATGCCACCTAATTTTCCAAATAAATAAATAACTTTAATACACCTTATCCATACTATCAAGTTATAATATTAAATAATAATATACCTTCTGCAGCAGCTCCTAATGCCAAAATACCACTTTCTCTTTCCTTCCAATCTTCACTAAATAAGTTTTGATTCAATAAAGGTAACAAGACAATGACAACATAGCGTTGATAAGTTGTTGATAATACATCCAATGCTGCTGCACTACATTTTCTTAATGTCCATTCAGAATAAAACTCATCATCATCATAAAACTCATCATCATCATCATCATCGTCGTCATTTTCATTTTCATTATCATCGTGATTGTTATCCACATGGTCGCCATTTTGATGAACACCATTATGACCCTCTGATACATTACTTATATCACTGTTTTGTCCATTCTGTCCATTCTCCTCACCATCCCCATCTTGTATTGAATTTTGTTGTTGCTGCGGTTGTATAGTGGGTCCCCGATGCCTTCGAGAATGTCTTGGTTTAATATCCATTTCATTATCTGGAATATGAGCATTATCATCTTCATCTGATCCACCCAACATAAATAAATCCGTATCTGAATACACCATTTTTTTCAATAATTCAGGAATGATTCTTGGTAAATAAGGTAATAATCGTTCATACATGTCATTATCTAGATTTGAAAATTGAATCCAAAAATCACATGCTTCTAAAGCAACTTCTTCTGTTTCATCATGGGTACAATAAATCATATAATCAATGACAGAATCAATATAAGGTGTCAATGCTTGTGGACTTGCTTCTAATACCATAACAAGGGATCGACAAATTTCTTGCCGTACACGTGGACTCTCATCCGTGGCTCGAGCGAATAATGCATTTAAATAAGAATTCATGTTTTGTAAGAGAGATTGACTTTGTAACATTATGAATTGACTTGTAGCTGTAATCGCAATAGCACGGAGTTTAGCATCGGGGTTGTAAAAGAATTGAATAAACTTGGGGATCATAAAGTCCAATGGTTTATTTCCTTCAAATGGTTGTTGTTGGTCCAAATCCCTGGCGGCGTCTTCGCAGATCATGGCCAGTGCGTCAAATGCCATCTAAAAAAAAAATTCAAAACCCCACCATGAATGTTTTGTCCGCCCCATAATAAAATACAACAAAAATGGGATATTTTATGTATATGAAAAAATGAAATGAAAAAAAAAGATCGACATATAAAAAATAAAATAATGAAAGAAAAAAAAAAGATAATAGATTTTATTATTATTATTATTATTATTATTTTATTATAATTTAATAAAGAAAGAAATGAATAGGATAAGAATAGATATCATTATTATTATTATTAATTTACCTCAATAGTAACCAGGTCGGGACTATCTAATTTTTCTACCAAGACTTGCAGAATTTGAGGCCAATTGTGTGTTTGACCTCGAGTAACGATAGCAGCAATACTTGAAGCAATGGTTCTACGTACATCAAGATCAGGATCAGGATTATTTAATGCTTCAGCACAACATAATTTAACATGATCAAGTACTTGAAGTGGAATATTATTAAAATAAGATCGAATATTATTTTTTAATAAATGACCTGCTATGGCTCGTGGGTAAGAATCTACTTGTGGCATTTTTGTTAAAATATACACAAGATATGAGTTATAATCTGGTATTTCATTAAATGATGCAAGTTTCTATTGTTATTGTTTAGTATTTAGTATATATCTTTTCATTTTGTATATATAAAAAGAAAAAGAGAGTGAGAGACCCTTTTCTTTTTCTTTGAAAAAAAAAAAGAAAAAGAAAAAACAACCAACATTTTACCTGTTGAACCAAGAGTTGATCTCGGCTTTCGGGACGAGTAGCATCGCGAAGTAATAAAAGTAAATCGTTTAATCCTTGTTCTTGTGGTTGCCAAGTCGACATTTACAAATGACGATGAGTTATTAATAATGTTTAAAAGTAGTTGGGGGGAGAGTGGAGGTGGAGGAGTTAATAAAAAAAGAGAGGAAAAAAAAGGGGGGGCGAGAGAAAAGAATTGCCGTTAAGTGAAATGAGTAATTGAGAAGAAGAAAAGAGAAAGAAGAAGAAGAAGAAGAAGAAGAATAAAAAAGGGTGTGGGTATCAAAAAAAAAAAAAAGTGAGTGAAGTGAGTAAGAGAGTGTCTGTGTGTACAACTAAAAAAAATGCTAAACACAATCGTGAATATATATTTTTTTTTGGGGGGGAGGAGAGGAATCTTGAGGTTCGGTTACTATGTGGCTGCTGTAATAGAAATAAAGTTTACTTTGACCCCGTGACATTTCTTACACAAAAAAAGAACTCTCATTCAAAGAGCTTTTTATCGTCATCATCATCATCATCATTATTATTATTATTATTAGTATTACCTTGGTTAAAAAACAACAACAACAACAATAATAATAATAATTCCTTTTATCGTTAATAGAAATCGTCACAGATATGAAAAAAAAAAGGTTTTCACATGTTAATAATAATGGATCCAAAATAAAGGACCCTGTATTTTTACTATTATCAGAAATAATCTATTTTATTACTATTTATTTATTATTTATTATTATATTTTTATTATTATTTATAATTTATTGTTCTGCAACATATTTTCCAGTACGTATCGACTTTTCTATTGATTCAATAGTGGCCCAGATCTTGGTTTCATTGGATCCTGAAGTGTGTTCAGTATCCACAAGATGAATAGAAGATACTAATCGATCTTTGACTTCAAATCGTACTTGTAAAGTTTGAGCAGTTCCTTGTTCCTTGGTAATAAATTTAGCGCGTAAGATATGTTCTTCATTTCCTTGCCATTCACCCATAGGCCAAACCATTTTATCTTGATCTACCATCCATTGTCCTCCTGGAACACTTTGAACATTTTGTACATTACCACTCACAGTAGTCATAAAAAAGATACCGTGAAGATGACTTGCTAAGTCGTGTTGACTTTTTTGATATTTGACAAGTAATAATGTTTGTTCAGATTCACATTTCCACATGGGTTTTACTTTAATAGGTAATAATTCATTATCATCATCATCCTTTAATTTCACTTGATATTTGATACATGGAATAGGACTATCACCAGCCAAATGGAACATATTTGTATCTAGTTTATAAACCCCTTTTTCTTCTTCTATTTCAGTGATATAACTTGTGTTTGGAGTAATTCGTTCAAGTTGATCCGCATGTTCGAGTCGGAAACAAACTGGTCTTGTAGTATCTGCTGGCCCGTGATAAGCGATCTTGACTTCACCTAGTACAGCAGATTTTACAACATTACCACTTTTCATGAGACAATGTATACTTTCAGTAATTTGGACTTTGATATTTGGTTTGGGTGTTGAAAGTGATTCCATCATAGGTATTATTGTAGATTGTTCAATAATAGAAGGAGTAGTATCAACAACTTGAATTCTATTTAATTCTTCTTCTTTTTCAGCTGGAACTGATAAGGATTGAATGGATGGAGAATGCTGAAGTTGTAAGGGTATATCATTACTTGTATCATCAAATGGAGAAGATGATGTACTAGTAGTAGTACTCATCGATAATGGTGACCCAGTAGATTGTTTGATTTCTTGTACAGGATCCAATAATCGGGTACTTCTTTGATTATCACGACGACCTCTTCTTTTACCCGAAGCAGATGGACTTTTTTCTTTAAGCATAGATGATACACGAGTTAATGCAACAGCTGATTTTTGAGCATCTTCTTCTTTTACAGTTTCATTTTTAATATCCACTTTAAGTTTAGGTTGATTACTACTAAAAACACTATTATATATAGATGAGAGAATGTAATATTTTTATAAGAAAAAAAAAGTTTCTTTTTAATCATACTAACCTGCCGTTATCGGAGAAAAAGTCATCATCATGCAAAGAACCATTATTTGTACTGTTGTCACCAGGCCATGCTGCGCGATCTGGAGGTGGGATTGTGTAACCTTCTGCATCTACTAATACTTTGGGCTTATCGAAAATAAAGATTAGTTATAATTACATTTTTAATAATAAGAAGAATTACTTACAGGCTGTTGTTGTTGTTGTTGAGTACTTGCAAAACTTCCAGTAAAACTAGATGCTTTTTTTATTGAAGAAACAGATTGATTGACAGATGTTGGTGAAGTAGGTACAGTTGATGTTGAATCGTCATGATGTGTTGTTGTATTATGAATAGAAGAATGATCTTCTTCATCCAAAGCACTGAAACTTGAATGACTTGCTTTATCAGATAAAATATCAGGAGGTGCTAAGTCTGCATTCACATAGCCATTATTGATACTACTACTATCACTACCACCCATATAAGTACTTTTAGTTTTACGTCGAATGGATACTAAAGTGGATAAAAATTTACGTTCTTTTCGACCACTCCGATTACTTTTATCTGATATACTAGGTACTGGAACAGGTGCTTCCAGATGCTGACTTCCATTATTACTTGGTACAGATAAAACTTCACTAAGTGTTGTATTTTTAGTTGATGTAGATGCTAAAGATGCAATAGATCTTTCAGATCTTGATACAGTAGGTAATTGTTGTTGTTGTTGTTGTTGTTGTTGTTCTTCAGATGATTTTTGATTCATTTGAACCATAGATACAGCTTTACGTAAACCACCTTTTGAATTATAAGATGAACAAAATGAATTAATTTCATCTTGAACATTAAAATTACTTGCAGCTGTAAGTACATTATTGGCAACCTATTTGAAATAACCAGTTAATATATATATAAATAAAATAACAGCTTAAAATATATATATAATTTTACCTCAATACGTTTTAAAAGTTGATCATTTTGTAATACTTCAAAATTTTGTACTACTGTTTGTAAATTATTCCAACGATTTTCATCCACTGTTTGATGTTTCTATAATATTATTATTTTGATTAGTAAAAGGAAATATATATTATATATTAAATAGATTATTATTATTTGTTATTTTACCTGGATATAATCAGGACCTGTTTTTACCCATTGGTTTTTAATTTGATCCAATCCTTTTGTTGAATCGACTAATTTTAATTCTGCTTTTTGAGCATTAGGTCCTGATTTAGAAGCTGCTTTTTTATGTTTATTTAATCGAATGGAACGTTCTTCATAATCTCTACTTAATCGTTGTAATGTAGCATCCATCTAATAATAATATAAATCATTTAGTATAATATACCCTTCTCTTTCTCTTTATTATACCTACAGATTTAATAGTATGATATTCATTATCATTTTGAATAGAAGATCGTAAAGGACGTTCAACATCTTCTGTAATTTTAAGTGACATGACTGCATGAATTGTATATATTTCAGTTAATTCATTATGAAGCATTTCCCATATGGGTTGCATATGTCTAAATAATAATAAAAATCATCATAATAGTTTAATATAAAGATGTGTTTTATAAAAGAAAAAAGAAAAAGAAAAATACCCTAAAGCAGATTTATCAGTAACAAAATGTTTTTTGGATATTTTTGCCAAGTTTTTCGCATAAAGATCTTCAATGTAAGCTCTATTGTTATCATTGTTATCATTAGTGTCTTTTATTTATAATAATAATAATAATAATAATCAATTACCTGTCTTTAAAATATTCAGCTAATTCTTCATTTAGTTTAAGTGCTTTTCGAAGACGTCCTTGAATAACTTCAATACCATCCTTAGGTCTTTCAGTCTGATAAAATAAATTACTATTGTTTAACAAACCTTATATTTAATCTTCCCCCCTTTATTACTGTTATATTTACCAAGAATGCATCGAGATATGGATTACGTGATGATGTTTCAATTGTCATTTGGAATTATAATTAATTAAAAAATAGATGAAAGGAATTTGAATTGTTATATATATATATATAAATTGTTATTTCGTTTGACACGTGTATAATATAAGTTTTTGATATTACAAAATGGTGTAGAAATGAGAGTTATGGGTGTGTATGTGTGTGTGTGTGTGTAGAAAGAAGAAAGGAAAGAAAGTTTTTTTTTATTTTAATTCTCTCTATATAAACACCAATATTTCTTAGAGAGTTGCCTTTTTCTTTCTTTCTTAAAAAAAAAAAAGATGTAGATTAAAAGAATTAACAAAAAAAGTTAAAAAGGTACTCTTCTTTCTCTCTCCCCCCCCCCGCACCTTTTCATCCCGATGAAATATATATTTTTTTTTTTTGCTGCACTAAATTATTGTTTCGGTTGAATAATTCATCCTTTTTTAAATGTTACACAAAGTTGTGTTAAACCTTTTTTTAACCCATTTTATTTTTTTTGTCGATCTTTTTTTTTATATATATTTTTATTTTATTTGTAAAATAGATAAGAAGAAAAAAAAGACTAGAAAAAAGACAAAAGAATAATTTAAGGGTGTACGTATTAAAATTAAAAAAAGAATCCCAAAAAAATAAATATAAAAAATCGGAGCAAGATATAAAAAAACGTGATGGAATTAATTGTCAGCCCAAAAGATATTTTTATTATTAGGTATCCAAATATACATTAATGCGGATTTATTCTTGTTTAAATGCATCACTAATAACTTGTGAAACATCATATAATGATGTAGAATGATTCATTGAAGTAGTAGTAGTAGTAGTAGAAGTAGAAGAAGAAGAAGTGGTAATTGGGTTATTATTTTTTCCTAATAATCTTTGTAACCACACTTTTTTCATTCTTAATTCTCCTTTACGTATCATAATATCTGACCAATTAGGTAATGCATTTAAACTTGATCGTACAATGAAACGAATACAAACATAAAGATGTTCAGATAATAGAATCGCCAATATAGTAAAAATAGGTGTATACGGTGAATGGATATTAGTAGATGGATGAAACAAATAAGCAAAAGATGCCATAGTAATTGAAGATAACCATGTTAATGTTTCCTATTATTATTATATAGTTGTGTTAATGATAAAATTATTGTATCCTATATATAGAGAGTCATTGTATTTACCATATTTCCAATCCATGGTCCTACACCTTCTGAACGATAAGGTATAGGTCGTCGAGTATATTTACAAATCTTGATTGCATCACCACGAAGTTCAATCCAGTTATTAAACATACAACATAAACCAGTTAATGGCCAAACAGTTGAAAACATGCTAACATATCCAAACTTGTAAAAGACAATTATTTTCAGTCTTCCTATATAAATTATATTGATCATACAACAAGAAACTTACTTGAATCACCATTTCAACATAATCAGTATAAATATTATACTCTGGTAAATCAACTTGTCGATATACTTTGTTCAAGAATTTTGTATTCAAATGATTCTTGTCTTTTTCTTCTTTTTCTTCTTCTGATGACGATGAAGAACTAGTATCATCCTTCTTTTTTTCATGAGCTACTTTTTTTACTTTGGGTAATACACGATTCATAACATAAGGAAGTAACATTTCAGTAGCAAATCCAATAAGTTGACCTGTTACAATGAAATAAATGAGTTGACCACGTAATCGATTAAAATCCACTTTTGTATGACTGTGACTAATATTAAGTTCAGTCAAATAAGGTAAAACATGATCACCAAATGGAATATAAACCCATCCAATAAAGAACTATATAAAATAAAAGAAATCATTAATAAAAAGATCATGACTTTAAGTAAATAGTAGTCTTACCAATGAAAGATAAGCAACTAAGAAATTAGCAATAAAGATTTTTTGAGTATAGAAATATTCCCATGAAGATTCCGTTTTATGCATTTCCCAATCATTTAATATCTTGACCCAGCTACTATAAATACGAGTCATGGTTGGAATAAACAATACATATCCAATAGTGGGTGTATAATGCTATATATTCATGTGTGTTAGTATATAGATAATAATAATAGTAATAGTACTAATTTACATACCAAAATTTGACGAAATGGACCTGTATAATATTCATGTAAAAATAATTGTAATACAAAAACACAACCCACAATAATACTTAAAAAGAAAGCACCTAATGCAACACCA
Organism: Circinella umbellata; assembly: GCA_025093555.1. Classification (NCBI taxonomy): domain Eukaryota; kingdom Fungi; phylum Mucoromycota; class Mucoromycetes; order Mucorales; family Lichtheimiaceae; genus Circinella; species Circinella umbellata. The sequence goes on along the minus strand of JAIWNF010000004.1, from coordinate 1,074,221 downwards.
GGTAATGACATGGCACGTCTCAAAAAGATTTTCCAAGTAGAAATAAAAGGGACTTGTTCACCTGTTATTTCATCCATAATCATTCGATCCCCTTTAAATTCAAGTCTTTGTTTTTCATGTTTTGAACAATTACGAACATCCCATTTTAAAGCTAATGTTTGTTCTTTTCGTTTCCACATTTCAATATATACAACAGACCAAATTAACATGAGGATAGAATACCAAATACTCAGTGATTTGAAACCAAATAATGTAATACAGGATCCAATGATTGCAGGTCCACTTAACCATAACAAATAATTTTGTAAAAATGCAAAATAAAAAGCAATCTATATTATAAAAAAAAGAGGTATTATTTCCTTGTTATTCCTTCTTCCTTGTTATTAGAATTACCTTTTCACCAAAATGATTACGAATTTGCATCAAATCTTCATCATTGATAAATGTTTTTTTAGACCATGTGTGAATCCATCTCTAATTTTATTTTAATTAATTAATTATATCATCATGATTCTATTTTTATCTTATTTATTTTACCTTGTTAAATTCATCATTATGTAATGGAAAAATACTATCCACAAAAGGATCCACTTCTGTTGAAATATTAGCACCTCCTTCTTGTTCATTTTCAGTTAATATTTCATAAACAATACGAAGTCTTTCAGCATCCGTCAATAGATTGATATTGGTATCAAATAGATCTCTTTTTTCATCATTATCGTCTTTATTATATTCATTGGCACGAATACCTAATAAGAAATCACGTACTCTAATAATATATACAATATGAGTATATATATATATATATATATATCAATGTAGCATGATATATCTTTTTATTTTACCTTTCACGTTTTAATTCTTCTTTTAAAATAATGTTTGGACAAGTAATAAAAACAAATAAAGTGCCTTGTGTACGTTTATCTCGTTGTATTTGATAATTTAATCCAACACGACTTAATTTATTAATTAGACTATCCAATTGTTGTTGTGCTTTGGATTGTAATGTTTCGCGTTTTTCATTTCCTTTCGTTGGAAACTTGAATACAATGACATAGTCTACACGAGGAAGAGAAACAAAACTAGTTTGTTTTTCATCACTTGTACTCGTGCTTGTTATTTCATTATCACTTGAATCACCACTCGGTGGAAATAAATGACTAAATTCAGTTGAACCTGGTTTAATTGGGTGTTGGCCCTTGTTTCTTTCTTCCATTAGAGGTAAAAAAAAAAAAAGAGAGAGAGAGAATAGAGAATTGAGTTTTTACTAGGTCCCAAGCTGGGAGTTTTTTCCAAAAAATAAAAAAAGATTGTGGGTTTCAGACGGCGATTTTAAAGTTATGCATTAAATCATTTATCATCACGTTGTCACTTGCCTGCATATAATCAAACAACCCGAGTTAAAAATAAAAATAAAAGAGGGAAAAAAAAAAGATATTATATTCAAGAAAAAAAGAATTTATACATTTACAAAAAAAAATAAGTTATATTGCAGGATAGGGTATTTAGAATTGAAGGGTTTGGGGGGGGGGAAGGGGAAGAGAAGATTGTATTTGTTTTTTTTTTATATATTTGTGTGTGTGTGTGTGTGTGTGTATTTATGTAATGGATTATTTATATAATTTATTATTTGTTACCAAGCCAACTTGTTGTAGTACCAAACGTACTTCCTACTTTCCAATCTACATCAATATCTGGAGAAGTACTAAGATCTACTAATGATGTATTTAATCCTAAGCTCTTTTTTCTTTTGACAGCAGCATATTCTAATGCAGGTGCTTGCATAGATTTACTTTTTCTTACTGTTCTTCCTCCCGAACTTTTAGATGTTCGTAATTTGGGATAGGGTATAGGTCGTGGTTGACTACTACTACTGCTACTTGTTGTTGTTATGTTACTATTATTCAGATTATTATTATTATTACTATTATTATTGAAGTGTCTTTTTTCTGTTGAAACACGTGGATAACTTGAAGGTGGACCGTGACGATCAATATCACTACGTTTATGTCGAATTATTTTACTACCACTTGTTGTTGTTGTTGTTGTTGTATTATTATTTATTGCTGTTGTTGAATTTGGTTTATTATTATTATCCATAATAGAATCATGGGATATAGAGCGTACCAAATTATTATCCTTTCCATCGTGTTGATGTCGAGACTGAAAAAATACATTAGATAACCATGTTACAATATTTGTTGTCGATGATGAATTACTCATGAGTGTTGTTGATGTACGTCGTCTTTGAATTTCACGTTTTCGAATAACTTCTTGTTCAACACGTATATCATTTTCTTCCACTTTTTTAAAGTATTCTACTTGTAAATCATTCATGGTACTACGTAATTGACCAATTTCTTGAAGCATTTCTTGCATGATTTGTAATGTAGGGAAAAATTCTTGCACAGATAAATGATTCCATGCTGTTTTTTCATTGAATTCTTCTTGATGATCATTATCATTTAACCAAGAAAATTGAATATGTAATGTATCCACATCCATTAATATATTATCAATAATTGAATTACTCATAGTACTTAATTCCAAAATATCAAAGGCACGTTTCAATCTTCGATTTAATGCACGAATATCGGTTGCTCGTAGTCTTTGTAATACTTTTGTAACATGGTGTTTTAATTGATAATAAGGTGTCCCTTGTTCTTGTTCTTCGTCTTCATTATCATCATCAGGTATTGTACTTGTTGCTTGTGATGAAAAAGAAACAGAATTTCTCATTAAAGGTAATTTATTACCCTTATTTTCTTCTTCCATATTCTATGAATAATTCATTATTTAATACGAATTCAATATACATATAAAAAAAAGCGTTTCTTATTTGTTTACCTTTTTCATAGTTTTATCATTATCAATTGTATTTTTTGATAATGGATTAATATCTTTTTTTTGTAAAGGTGAAAGTGTATCATTTTCTAAATTATTTAAAGAATCATACGACTGTTGTTGTTGTTGTTGTTGTTGCATATGATAATGAAAATGATGATGTACAATAGAAGCTGCAGTTTGTTTTTGTGTAGGTGTAGATGTAGATGCAGTAGGTGATGGAATGATTGTTGGCAAATCTTTTGGAGGAGTAATTAATGAAGATGTTGCACGTCTTGAACGTAATAAAGATCTACTGTGACTATAATTTGGTTTTTGCTTTCTAGATGATAAAGAATTAGATGGCACCACAGAAGGCCATTTTATTAAAGTATCATCATCATGAGAAGGTGCAGAAGTGCTCAAAACTCTTTCGTGACCTCTTGTTGGCCATTGTTGTTGTAATCTTTGTTGTTCATCGCCACTGTTATTATTACTATTACCATTATTAGTATTTTCTAAATCTTCAATTCGATTATTCAAAGTAATGACTTCATGTCTTGTTTCAGATAATAGATCACGACATTCTAATAAATCCGTTTTAAGCTTGTTATTAGCTGAAGCCAATTCTTTAATAAAAGTAATGAATTGTTGTTGTTGTCCTGGTTGTCCTGGTTGTTGTTGTTGTTGTGAATCAATATCCATCATTGCTGCTGCCTTGATTGATTTTGACGTAAGCTAACCCAATTATAAAATTGTAAATATAAATATAAATACGTATAAATATCAAATAGAGAATGAAGAACATAAATAAATGATAAATAAATAAATATTTACTTTGAGTACATCTCTTCGTAATTTTTCATTCGATTCACGTAACCAATTTAAATTATCAGGACCATTAAATTCTTGTTGACTAAGTTTCAATCTTTCATATGCACTACAAACAGTTTCTTTTATATAATACATTTAGTTATTCTTCTTATTTATAATAAAAAATAGAGAGATTATTCTTTACCATATCTTGATTTTAGTTTCCTATGTTTGGATTCTAATGTCAATTCTGTTTTTCTTGAAATAGCTAATTCTTGTTTAGTATCTTCCAACTAAATATAAATAAAGATTTAGTTTTATTATATCAAATTATTCTTATTATAATTAGTAGTTACCTTTGCACGTAAAGTTTCTTCACGAACATCTGCTTGTCGAACCATAAATTTAAATATACGTAATTTATCCACTTCCATTGTTTCTGTTCTTAATTCATTCATTAATTGTGTACAACGTGCATTGGCAACTTCTAAATCAGCAGCAGTTTCTCTTAAAGTCTATTATTATTATTATTATTATTATAATTTATCCAATTATGAGTCTATTTATTATTCTTATCTAACTCATACATGCATATACATACATGTACATATAATTTTTTTTTTTTGTTCTCTCACTCTCCTTTCAATTATATATATAAATATACCTTTTGAGTTTTTTGTGATTCCCAAGTAACTTTATTATGTTGATCTAAAAGTTCTCGTCGAGTACAATCCGCATCTTCTAATAATTGATTCAATTGTTCTGCTTTTTGTCTTGCTTCATCCAACTGTATAATAAATATATATATATATTTTTTGTTAATTTTGAAAGGTTACACAAAATAACATATAGAGAAGAGTAAATAATAACCTGTTGTTCTAAATCTGCATTGACTTGATTTGATTCAATAATATAGGATTCATGTTTATGTAAAAGACTCTGTCCAATTTCTTTCCCTGCATCAGTATACACATCAAAAAAGAAAAAGAAAAAAAAGCTAAAGGGATAGAAGAGGGAGAGAGAGAGAGAGAGAGAGAGAGAGAGAGAGAGAGAGAGAGAGAGAGAGAGAGAGAGAGAGAGAGAGAGAGAGAGAGAGAGAGAGAGAGAGAGAGAGAGAGAGAGAGAGAGAGAGAGAGAGAGAGAGAGAGAGAGAGAGAGAGAGAGAGAGAGAGAGAGAGAGAGAGAAAGAGAAAGAGAAAGAAAGGAGAGAAGAAGAAGAAGAAGAAGAAGAAAAGAGGATTATTATGGCTTACCAGCAGCTAAACGAGCATCTCCTTCTAATTTTTTTATAGTGTTTCCTAAAGATTCAAAACTTTCACAATGGGCTTGACCACAACAACCACATTTCGTATCCAAGATCGGCGAATTGTCAGAAATGCTTCGAGACAACCAATCTTGAAGGGATTGTTCAATGGAAGAATGAACAATGTCAATATTATTATTATTACTATTTTCTTGTTGTTGTTGTTGTTGTAATAAAGGAGGTGCAGGTGGTGAAAGTGGAGGAGAAGTAGTGATATTTGATGACCAACGAGTTGTATTTGAAGTAATAGGACGTGATCTATTTCGTGACATGTATATTATACTATATTATATTATATTATATATATATAATTATATATTATTTAGTTTTAAAATAACCAAATTTATACATATATAAATATATATAAAAATATATATATATAAATATATTAAAGTTTACTATGACACTTTTAATGTTATAAAGAAAAGTAAAAGGCGGAGTAAGGTTATAATAATTGGTGAGTACACAATAAAAAAGATAGAGAAGAATAAATTAGGTATTATAATTTATAAAGAAGAAGAAGAAGAAAAGAAGAAGAAGGGGAAAGAAAAGAAAAAGATTTGTTGTTTAAAGGAAAAGGAAAAAGAAAAAGAAACATGTAAAAAACAGGCAAAAAAAAAAATACAACGATTGTATTTCTATTTTTTACGGATTAGGACCGCATGACGAGCTAATGCGTTTTTGGCATTTTTTTTTTTTTGTGCTGTCTAAAATAAATCCATCTCTTTTCCCCCCCACAAAATCACCAATGAAACGCGTGAACATATCACACTTCCTCCTCAACCCCTCCTCTTTCCATTCTTTAAAAGTAGTACAAACGACGTAAATAGATCCAAAAAAAGAAACGAAACGAAAAAAAAAAGTGGTGATTGTATTTTAGGTTGTACAAAAAATCTGTTGTGAAGAATAAATAATCGGAGCACTTTTTTGAATTGCTTTGTTAATTCCTGTTATGATAGGTTCATTTGGTTTATTAAAAAAAAAAAAGAGTTATCCTCCCCGCTACCGCTGCTTTTTATTATCATGTTTTAGTTTAGTATAAAGAACTTGATTTCTTATTTTTCCGAATTAAATGATAATAATATACGATATACGATATATAATTCGGAAAGATGACTTGTTTTTATTCTACGTTAGTAACTCACTACCTGTCTATTGATCAAAAGAACTTCTTTATATCAAGTTAGGTATATTATCTTCTATGACTATATTATATTATAGTTAGAAGAAGATGTAATCTATTACATTTATATAAAGATTAAAGTTTCTTTCTTTCTCTTTATATTATTATTAGGAAACTTTCGACTCCCTATTACGTAAACCCCCAGTTTTTGCCGTCGTACGTAGTAGTTTTTTTACCCCACAAAATATCTCTTTATCCTTTTTTTTTAATGTACGTAACAAACTTGCTGTATTACTTGAAAATAAACTTAAAACTAAATCATATAAAACAAAAAAAAAAGAACTGTATACATTTTTTTGTTGCCTTGTTGATGCTCCTAATGCTATTAATGTACCTTTTCTTTTTTTTTTTAAAAAAAAAAGGATCAACCTAATCATGTGGAAGATCACATTACTTAATAACTATTATTATAATAAGTACACTAACATAACTTACTGCATGTATATGCGTTATTATTTCGATATTTATTAAATTACAATAAAAGAAAATATAGGTCTATATAAAATACGTATGAATCTGGTTTTTACTATTATACAGTGGTGATATCTCTTCCAAATAGAGCACCTCTTGTCCAATCGATACTCAAATTAATTCTTGTTCTTAAGCTCACCTATTTTATAATAAAATATTAACAAAAAAACAAAAGTCTTTATATTTTATCTCGTTGTTTTAATAACCCAATTATTTACCTGTTTAGACCAGTAAACAGATCGCCATAAATATTGAGCATAAAGTCCGCCTATCATCTTATATCCTGGACCAAATTCACCAACGGCTGTATTACCCAAATAAGCTAATGAACCAAAATGATTATATTGAAAAGGATGAAGTGCTGCATCTCTATTCTTGGCTAATTGATTTAATAATTTTCCAACATAAACTCCTTGTTGACTTGCTACCTGCGCCGTCTGTATATATATTATCATTGTGAGAAGAAACACACGTTTAATTGTTCCAGTCGTTTACTAGAAGAAAAAAAAAGGAGTTAAATAACTTACTGCAGGCAACTGTGTCATTTTTTTGTCAATATCTCCCAGTAAAGAACGCATTTCTTCTAATTCCAATGTATTACTGTGATCAGCATCATATTTATTAAAAGTAGATACAAGTTCTCCAATATGTTGTTTTGTTACAGGATATCGTTTCATTATTCTTTTAATACATCTCTTGAATTCACCAAATGTTAAACTTCCATCTTTATCTCTATATATACATGAAAAAGTTGATATATAATTAAAAGTCGTTTTTTATTCTTCTATAATGAAAACACAATTTACTTACTCATCAGCTTCTTCAAATATATCCATGATATGTTCCAAAAGTTTAACATTCTTGATAGTAGCACAATCACCAATAGCAAATACTGAACCATCAGGAATCCCTAATACTCTACAATAAATATCTGTTTGTATAGCTCGTTTATGAACTTGAGTTCCTAATTTTTCAGCTAACATTGTAGCAAAAGGTGTCATGGCTAATACATATATATATAGTAATAATACTAATATCAATACTAGTGAAGAAAAGAACGTATGTACACATCATTTCTATACGTGGTTTTTTACTATTACCAATGCCAGTTGACCATAAACAAAGACCATAAGAAACTTCACCAAAAGGGGGTTCTCCTTCAATAGGATTTTTCTTTTTGTAAATGACTTTATCTTTAAGAATACGTAATACACGTGTATTTGTAATAACATTGATTCCTTCACGACTAAATTTTTCTTCAGCATAATCACTAATTTCTGCAGCCATTTGATTTAAAATATGATCTCGAGATTGAATAACTGTAACTGACATATCTTCACGAAGTATTTTAGGGAACTATATAATAAATTTTGTTTTTTAGTTATTATTTAACATTCTTCCTTTACTGTTATTTTTTTGTTTTCTTATGTTCATCACTACAGTAGTAACAACATTATATATATATATATATACTTTACCCATTTCACCAAGTCTTCATTCATCCAATCATAGATTTCTGAAGCAAATTCTATTCCTGTAGGTCCACCACCACAAATAACTATACTTAGTAATCTTTTTCTTTCTTCAGGTGTTGTTATAGGTAATGATGCTTGTTCAACATTAGATGATATAGTACGTCGTATTGTCATGGCATCTTGAATTGTTTTTAATCGAGCTGTATGTTCTAACCCTTCAATTCCATGGGTAATACTTGTTGATCCAACAGCAATTAATAGTTTATCATAAGGGACATAAAAACGTTTATCATCATCTTTACCATCCGCTGCAATCACTTCAACATATTTATTATCAAGATCCACATCCACTGCTGTACCTTCCAGAAAATGACCTTGTACTCGTGATACAATTTTTCGTAAGGATTCTAACAGTGATCTTAATTCTAAAGTTCCCTGGTAAAGCCCACCAGCAAAAAATTAAAAAAATAATTCTTTTTAAATTATATATATTAAATGATTTTTCTTTTATTAAAAAGTTCCTTACCACGGTTGCACTAGGTAATAATGGAGTAAATAAAAAGTAATTATTATCACTGATAAGAGTGATATTATAATCATCACCATGTAATTCTTGTAAAGCGGCTACTGCACCCCAACCTTATTTATTTTATGGAATAAAAAAGTTCTTTTGTTGTTAATGATTATCTTTTCTCTCATTATTATTATTATTATTATTATTATTACCTCCACCCAAAATTACAATGCGTGGTTTATTTAATTTTTCTAATGCCTTTGGATTATCATCATCTAATTGATGAGTGACAATAGGCAAATCTTTTGCACCACCTGCTTTTGGATGTAAAGCTAAGGTAGGTACTGTTTCATGTGCACCACGTGCTATATCAGTATATTCAATATCTCGACGTAAGAAATAAACAGCACCACTTATTGTTATAAATCCTCCTAATGCCCATAACCCACGACGAGTTATTATTTTCTTTTTATTCTGATTCTTATTTTTCATATTTCCTGTTATTGTTGTTTCTGTGTTATTAGTTGATGTTGTGTAACGCCGAGTAGATTTTTCTTTTATTGTGGTTGTTTCTACAGGTCGTCGAATTTTAACATGATGATAACAAAGTGATTTAACACTATTGCATGTAATAAAACGTTGCTGTAATAAGAATAATAATAATGATTGAATAGTATTCCTATTATTGCTATGATTATGATTACGAATACGAATACGTGAATAAGAACTACGTCGGCGGACCGCTGTCAGAAAAGGCATTATTGAATATGTAACGAGAAACAAAATAAAGAAAAACGAAAAAAGGCAATCCCGAATTTGAAATATCTAATTGTACTTAATAGTTTACGTACAACAATAATAAAATATCATTTTGGCAACTTGAAGCAACAAAAAAAAAATCATGCATGCATTTTTGTTTGTTTGTTTATGGATCGGAGGATTTTTAATTCTAGTGCAGCAAAAAAAAAAAAAGGTCATTTTTGTGTGAGGGGCTTGGAAAGTGCTTCATTACTCTGTCTCTCTGTAATATGTGTGTGTGTAATGACATTTATCCTTAGATGTTACTATTTTATTTTTTCAATTTGAACATAAATAGTTTTTTTTCTCTCCCTCTTTCTTTCTTTCATTTATTCATTTAAGTTTTACTGTTTTATTAATTGTGTCAGTTGATTTATTATATTTAACTATGCAGCAATGGATTGTTATATGTCTAGAATATGTGCTTCAGTTTTCATGTTTAGATCATGTTAATTTTTAGCTAGATTAAAAAGAATCCGGTATTACCAAAATGGGGATTGTTGTTGTTGAACTTAATGTATAATCAATTAGTTTGAAAACAAAAGTTGGGCGTCGATCGTTTTTTTTTTTTTCAATATTACCATTCTTACAACATATTGTTTTGAAATACTTTATTCAGCGCTAAGTTTTTTTCAAAGACCAATAATACTTGTTGTCGTATACACCATTAAAATAACTTGATATTTTAACTTGGAAAAGTATATTAGTGCTAAATATCATACCAGTGCTTGATATTACTATCGATCTAATAAGTAAAACATCTGTTCACTATAAAAATTCACAACTCGGAGGAGGTAGGTTATATAGAAGAAAAGTATATCTTTAATTTACTATGTGCTATATTCGACAATATAGAAACGATAGTGATTTTAATTTAGGCAAGAATATATAAAAGTTTAACACCAACTGATTTTTTTTTTTACTATTGTTGTTCTTTTGTCAGCAATTGCGTCATTTTAATTTATATAAAGTTTACAAAGTAAAGGGATGTCATTTACCTTTCAGGATCTTGCCTTGTTTTGAAATAGGTATTGTTATTTTATTTTAAACTGGAAAATAAAATAAATGAATTCCAGCTCAAAGCATTCAAGGTGTGTTATTTTTTTTCTCTATTATGAATATGATACCTAAGAAACAGCATGATGATGGTCCTCAAAATCAGATTCTGATATTACTGATAATAGTTACAGCCTATCATTTTCTAGAAGGTTCTTCTTTCTTTTGCACCTTCTTCTTAAACTGTTTTTTTTTACAGATAGCTTCATACAGTCATTATTTTACAGTAGTTGATACATTTTTTATACCACTGACATTATATACATCGAGTAGGGTACATTTTGACATAACTCGAACTAGAAGGGTTAATGACTAAACAAGACTTTGTGATCTGAACAGTGGAGGATCTGAAGGTAAGTAAAGTTTTTAATGATCCTTCTTCAAACCTGGAAGAACATCTTCCTTATTACAGTATTTTTGATAGCCATTGACTTTTTTTTTATTTCAATGAAAAAAAAAATGGTGTCATATCTCACATTATTAACTTAAGCTAACATTTATTTAATAAAACATCACTTAAAAACTCATATTGATAAATATCGATCAAAATCAAAAGCTGAGCTATTCTTTTTTTTTTTTTGAAGTAGTAGTAGTAGTATAACTGCAAATAAGAATCAAACTATATTAGTTAAATCGTTTCAACTTGATTTACCTTATTAACCCTCTATTTGTATCAACTAAATATATTTGATACACTGTATTTGTCCCGCGAAATTTTCAATTCCTAACTCGCTTCACTAGGATAATACTCATGCTCTTCCTTACACCTTTCTTATAAAAAGCTATAAACATTCTTATATGCATTCTTGCTGAAAGATCTATGAATGTCACATTTGGGTACTGAATATGTGTTGTAATTAAGAACTGCTCTTGCTCTAAGTTTTAAAACTTATATAATATTATTAAGACGAGTACATACTACCAAAGAGTCATTGAATGAATGTACCATGAAAACAATTTATTCCACAACACGAGTATCTGTAGATGTAATCGATACAATTATTTTGATCAAGATATAAGAGGTTATATCAAACATACAGTAAAATGCTTATTGCAGTAATAAAATAATTGAAACATTTATTATTATATAAAAGGATAAAAAGGGAAAATAAAGTTAAAAAGAATGGCCTATTCAAAGGTTGTAAGGAATGTAGACCAAATAAAAAAAAGCCCAAATGTATATAAAAAGACAACTCCTAATCTAATACGTATTTTCCATATATTATTAATTACATAATGCAATCTCGTAACTGAAACAGTTATTTATAATGTTTTTCTGTACATTTGTTCAATATCTTGATGAAATTCATCCATTGCTTGACTGCGACTAACCGTTCCTTTTCCTGTTAATGGTAAATGCTTTTTAACAGGTAATATGTATACCATGTCGGGTACCTGAATGGCATTGTGCTTTGACAGAAGCCTATTAGCTCGATGGACAGCATTGTATACTAAGGAATAGATAGTGTCCTTATTATTAATATTATTTATATTCATATAGTATATAAATTTTCATCGTAATTCAATGGACATAATACCTTTAGTGAACATTTCTTCTGATGTAGAACACTTGTTAATTGTTTTATTATCAGTGAGTTCAATTAAAATTGCAGTGCGTCTTCTGTTTTTGCCAATTAGTATACACTTTGCAATTATGGGCTCATTGTACATTTCATATTCTATGAGTATCGGGTTCGTTCCGTTACATTCATCTTTCCTAATTTTAAATACATATATTACATTAACGTATACTCGAAATTACTATTGCTAAATATAGTATTAGTATGGGTATTTACATTATAAATATATCATTCATTCTTCCAGAATGTGTCCACCAGTAATCACCAGATTCATCTGTATCTTTTTTAAACAAGTCTTTAGTAGCCATATCACCATTGGGTCGATTAGCAGCATCAGTAGCAAGCCCGGCGTGTGTATTACGAATGACAAGATGATAAAATTTGTTATCAATATTACTATCGAGTGGTTCAAATGATAAATGGTTCATATGAGCATCAGAAAACTTAATACTATTCCACTGTTTATACTGGTTCAAGCAGAGGTTGTTATAAACACTAACACCTCCAGTTTCTAAGTTATATAAATATACGTAACAAAAAAAACTGGTTAGTACAATAATAAACTGGTTATATTATAAACTCTAGTACATAGAGCCCTGTTTTATGTATATGTACGATGACAAAAAAAAAAAGAACAAACCTGCTAGTCCATATATTGCTCGCACATTTAATCCTCTTGATTGAAGAAAATTACCAACCCACAATCGAAGTGGAGCACCAGCAAACAAACATACTTTAACTGATTCAAAGACATTATCAATCACTGGTTGCTCATGCAAAGAATTCGCTTTCTCTTCTTTTTCCAAAAGGTATATGGCCAATTTCTCGAGGACGGTCGGTGGGCCAAACATGATAGAGGGTTTACATATTTCTACAGCAGTAATAATTTCATGTACCGTAGGTGATGAACTTTGATAAAACACAATGATACTGGCACCGGCAAATATACAGGCAAATAATTTGGCTATACATGTATAAATGATTATAATTGTGTATTATGATAAGTTATCAAAAGAAATTTAAGTACTATATATATATATTGAAGATAACTTTTATAACATGCCACTGATAGTAATAACAATTAATACAATACATACAGATCATAGATCCTACATTTATATTTGATGTGAACAAAACAACATCGTCGGATTCCAACCATCGTTTTTCTTCTCCGTTATTTTCTTGCTGTTGTTGTCTTATTGGGCTCACCATTGTTTCCATCATACTATATAAAAATTGTTGAGCAGTACGACGAATAATTTTTGGATACTTGCCTGTGGAACCACCGGATAATTCAAAGTACTCAATACTATTGGTGTGATGGTTCATATTTTTTATTTGGAGTTGTTCTGCTGGTTCAGTTGTTAAAATAGCAAGTTGATCGATATCGAAATCATCCCAAATTTTAACTCCAATTTCAGACTGATATCCTTCCTTGCTTTTTTTCGCTTGGTGTAATATTTCAATTGCTTTGAATGCCTCTTCACGATATATCTTGGAAGCAATTATATAAGTTGTATTGCTTTGTTCAAGAAGATGAGCAATTACTTCTTCATTATAGTAATCTCGAATGGGAAGATACGCTATACCAAGCTTCAAAATAGCAAAAAATGCAAGTATGGATTGCAGTGAGTTGTCGATAAGAGTAACTATGCATTGTGGTCGTTGTTGCCCGGGAATGGATGATGATGATGGAATGATTTCTTTCCATTCTTTTGCCAAGTAGTCAGTAATCTTGTCAACTTGGTTATACGTTAAAGTTTTAATTTCGGATTTTGAACTTGATTCTGAATGATAATAGTAGCGAACAAGTGTTCTGTTTTTATGGTATTCAGCATGTAATTTGAAAGCTTGTAGAAGTGAATCATATTCTGTATGTGACATTTCAGTGGGATTCTTATATTTATGCTGTTTCATAATATTTAGACAGTCTTGATCCTTGATCTATGTATAACGGGAAAAGAAATTTCTGTTGAGAATTTGTTAAGTTACAGCGACAAGGATATTGTTGTTGATGTACGTAGGATTAAAACTAGGAAGAGAGAGAGAGAGAGAGAGAGAGAGAGAGAGAGAGGGAATGAAACCGAAATATTATAAGAGAATAAAAGTTTGCTCAGCGCAGACTTTTTTTTTTTTACTTGCTCCCTGTCCGTTAATATATTTTATCATTACCTTCGTTCTATAACTATCATTAGATAGTTTAGTAGATGAGGCTTATGACATGTTATAAATAGACCTTACATATGTATTACATTTTGAAACATCTTATTTAGTAACCACTTTAATCAACAGACCATTTTGGATATCTTCTTCAGATTAACACTATAATAGTATATTTGTACAATAAAACATCAGGCGAATTTTATGACTGAAAATGTAGTATTCCTGCTGTAGGTCACACAGCATAAAACAACGCTTTATTGTGAATAAAAAAAAATATTTCATGCATAATTGTAAAAATCAGATGCTTCCCACTTATGACTGAGATCCACAAATGTTGGGAAAAAAGGAATATATTATATATTCTGGACATAATCAGCTTTCTAACATATATATAAAATCACTATAAATTGCTGAATAAGTGATATAAATCCTAAATTTTATCCATACATGATATTCATCTAATCGAACTTTTATATAAAATAAAATTACAAAAATTTTAACTTGTATAAATATTAATCATATTATTGACAGCTGTTGTAAAACTATTGTTTACTATTGCTATTCATTAATTCAATAAAGTTTACTTTTTGGTTGATAGCTTTGAGGATATTCGCTATCCACTGTTACAATTTTTCAACTTATTTCGGGACTAGTAAAAAAAATATATTCAAGCCCGGACCGCAAAAAAAAATTGTGACGTCTGACGTCAACAACCCTAGGAGCTTAGCGGGGGTAAGGATATGGCCTGGCAACTAAACGGTTCACAAAAAATTTCAAAAACCATTTTTTCTAAACTTGTTTTTTCGTCCCTCTCAAAACCATGAACGTTTTCGCTCGCTCTGCTCGCGCCGCCATTCGACCTGCCTTGGGTAATTAGTTTTTTTATTAATTATATTATTCAACAAACAAGAAAACGAAATTTTCTTTTTTTCGTGAATTCTACAAAAAGAATCTGGAAAAAAAAAGGAAAAACAAAAAAAGCAAAACAAACAAAACTCGAGTACGAATTCTTAACGTTATATTATATTATTGTTATTATTATAGCTAGAAGCTATGCCACTGAAGCCCCTGTTGCTGATAAGCTTCGTTTGACCTTTGTCTTGCCTCACAAGGCTCTTTACAAGTCAACTGATGTTCAACAAGTCAACTTGGCCGCCACTTCTGGTGACATGGGTATCCTTGCCAACCACGTTCCTACCATTGAACAATTGAACCCTGGTATTGTTGAAGTCATCGAATCTGGTGATGTCACCAAGAAGTTCTTTGGTAAGTTTTATTTAAAATAAAGGAAAGAAGACATAATGTGCTATTAAATAAATTGGGTATTATATTATATCTGATGAAAATGAGGAACATCCTCCATAATTATACAAAAAACTAAAATAATATTTATTTATTTTTTTGCATCACGTAATTATTTTAGTCTCGGGTGGTTTTGCTATCATCAACCCTGACTCTACCTTGAACATTAACGCTGTTGAAGCTGCTGCTTTGGACGAAATCTCCCCTGAGGTAAACTATTTTTCTTTGAAAAAAAACGCGTTTATAATAAAACACCAATAGACATAAAAGGATGTGGTAGGAATAAAAACAATCGACTTATAATTTTTATATACCTATTTATTATAATATAATAGAATCTCCAAACTGCTCTTGCTGAAGCACAAAAGATTGCTGAAGGTGCTGGTTCTGATGCTGAAAAGGCCGCTGCCAAGGTCGAAGTCGAAGTTTACGAAGCCATTCAATCTGCCTTGTCCAAATAAACATGTTTTTTAACACCTTCCATTTGAAAACAAACAACAACAAAAAATCGCATATATAAACAAAAAACCAAAAAGATCCATTATTAATAAAACATAACCAACACGGGTTGTAACTTGTTGTAGAGCGACAAAGACTATGTGTGTGTGTGTGTAGGTGTGTATGTGTGGGGGGATTGTTATTGGCAACATTTGAGTATAAGATAGGGAATGTGAGTTTTATATATCATTAAAAAAAAGTGTAGTAACAGGGTGAAGATCTATATCTGACAGTTCGTTATTAAAAAGATATAACAACCCCTCGGGAATCATTTTAGTTATAATAAAATAAATACAAATTCGAACCGACAGGTAAAAAAGAAAAAAGAGAAAATAATAGCAAGAACAACATAATTTAAACAGAAAAAAAGAAATATAGTATATATTTTTATTATTATTATATATGTTTTTTTAAGCAGCTGCTTTTTGTGCCAAAGTAATTTTATCACCTAAAATAAACCCTAAAATTAGTATATTGCAAATAAAAAGATATAATAATAATATCTATATATTTTTACCTAAACTCAATGCAATGCCTTGTGTCTTGCTACGAATACGAATATGACCAGCAATAGGACCTTCACCTGGCTTTTCAATCGACAAATTGGCTAAAGCATCTTCACCGAAAATACTTCGTGCGTACATATTGGCTGAAAGGAATCCACAATCACCTTCAAGCTGTTTTTCTGGAGTCAAACAACTCATATTGGTCGAATCCATGATATGTTTAAGGTATACACGCAAGTCGGAAATATTGGTGTTAACATTAACCTTATTTTCCCATTCAAACTCGCTCCACATGTTACGGAATTGTGTCTCAGTACAATAGGCAGGGTTAATATAATCCATAATATCAATGTGGATATCGTTCAATACAACCACAGAGCTGTTTTCATTGGCTGTGTTAGAATCATAGACAATGTTACCGAAAATAACACCTGTTTCAGTTGAAGACACCTTGATAGGTGCTTTGACAGTTAAGAACGAGTGAGGGGCCAAATTGTGAGTGACAGGTCGATCGACTAATTTCAAATCACCCAAAGTGGCAAATTCCACAGTGAGATTTTGCAAGGTTTCGGCGGTTTGATTGACAATCAAAACGTCTATCATTATAATACGTTGTTAGTCTATTTCCCCTTTTTTTTATGAGGTTTTAAATAGGGAGAGCGAGAGAGAGCAACGTACCCATCAAGATATCATATTGGTGTACATTAACAACAGCTTCAGCGTATACAGAATCTGAGAAACCAGTAAGCTGGACAATGCGACTTAACTTTGACATCAAGTCATCTTTAGCGTCCAAGGTACCTGTTGCACGTACCAAATCTTGCTCATACTATACAAAGTGGATAAAGATTAGTAAAACAATCCGGATGCTTTTTTTTAATCCAAAAAGTGGAAAGCGTTAGTTTTTTGTTACCTCATCCACGCCTGTGTCATTTGTCTTTTTAGAGAATTGTCTAAATACAATAGCATCATCCACTTGTACTTCAACTGCTTTGTCTTTTTCTTTTTCAGCTGCTGCTCGTTTCTATAAAATATTTTAGATATTTGAGTTTTCCTAACCTCATTTCATTTTTGCACTCCTCAGAGTACTATGATTATTTTAAATTAATTATTATTAATGATATTTACCTCTTCTGCCTGAATTTGTTTGGCAAATGCGTTACGACTATCTTCAAGATATACCTTATCGATAATCTTTTCATGTTGACGGTTACCAACAACACGAACATCTTGCATAATACGATCATATGAATCTTCATCGATATTATGAGTGACAAATTGACTTTGACCAACACGAATGATGCTTGTCATGATCAACATAGCTTCTGCACGACGTGCATTGACAGCGGCAGCATCTGATACAAGAGTACTATATCGCAAAGCCAATTTGGTCAAAGTGGTAGACAATACAGTACCCAAGAAATAATCACCATTGACCAATAACAAAGCTAGATTACAATAATACATAGTAGTGTCATTAGTTTGATTTATCCTTCCTATTTGTTTATATAAATATTATTATATTCATGAAAAGAAAAAGATAATTACCTCTAAGAGGGGGTTTAGATGCTGATTTGACAGCGTCAAGTTTGGCACTGGAAGAGGATTGAACAGTATAACTACTTTCTGTAGCATAAGTACCATCTGGCAAAATACGTCTTGGAGCAGCATTACCCGATGGCACGGACTTTGTATTGTTTTCTTCTTTCTTTTCATTTTCTTGTTGTTCTTCATCTTCGGCTGATTCCAACAATCGTTGTTCGGAAGCCAAAATAGGAATCTCACCAAGAGCCGAACGAATTTGTTGCCATGCTTCATCAATTTCTTGAGCATCTTGACAATATTCACCAATAATCCAAAGTGCACCACGGAATACCTTGCCAGATTTCATATCCATAAATGTTTCCAACAACTTGTCCAAAACGGAACGACGTAAGCCTGGGAATTTTTCCATGACTTCACGAACAAAAGAAACGACATCCACAGCAGAAGGATTGTTGGAATCGCCCAAGAACTCCATCAAAACATGAACAACATTAGCTGCAACTTCTGAAAATTTAACAGCACATGAATGGATGGACTGGATTAATAATTGACGATATTCGGTATTCTTTTCATATTCTTGATCGTGAGTCTTGACCAATTCCTTTTTAAGGAAGAGAATAACTTCTTGTACGTTGCGAGAAGAGACCAAGGACATGGCAATACGTAAAGCCTTGCGACGAACATCAATATCAGGACTGGAAAGAACACGTAAAATATCCATAACAAGATCATCCAACATACGATCTTGTTTAGAAAGTAAATTATCCAAACGATCCAAAACAATCAACTTGACATTGTTGTCACTTTCCTTGACAACCAAATCGATATAACATGTGGCAGCAGCTGTATGATAAAAATTAAAAAATAAATAAATGATCCATATTTTATTAAACACCTAATTACACACCTCCACTTCCATTTCTTTTTGAAGAAAAAAAAATTCTTACCCTTAACAGCAGCTGGATTGGAAGTGAGTACCATGAGAATATTGGCAGCTTCATATTTAACAGAGTGCGAAGCAGCAGTCAATAATTCAGAAACACAACGAATATAAGCGCCCTAATATATAATCATAAAATACATTATTACATCCACCTTCGATTACGAATATACATAAAAGATAATAAAACAAATACAATGACAAACCTTGTTGACACTATTAGCCTTGCTATCTTTGCGAATCAATTCGAGAACAGCAAGTTGAAGCAATTCATCAAATTGAGGAACCAATGGGAATACTTGTAACAAATATTCAACAGCTAAAGGTCGATCAATATTACATAATACAACAAAGGCATTACGACGACATGACATGTCAGCTTCCTGTGAAAGATAAAAATAAAAAATATAGTTCAGTTATAACTATTCCTATCTATACTAAGCTTATAGATATATATATATATATATATCCATTTATTTACTTACACCAGCCAAAAAGTTTTGGATCACTTCTGGTGCATCAGGGAACAAAAAGTCAAAATGACGATAAATCGATCCAATAGCAAATACTGCATTTTTACGAACATATGAATGACGATGTTCCTATATGATAGTTTTTTTTTGTTAGCTACATTCATATAGAAAAAAAAAGAAGTAACTTTTTATATTGATATATGTTATATTCTTTCATCCAATATTTTTTTTTGTTTTGTTATCTTGTTTTTTCTATTAGTATTTACCAAACAAGCTCTAACAGAAGCGATTAATGGTTCTAAAACTTCAGCTTCACGGATCTTGCACAAAAATCGAAGTGTAGCACCACGTATATATTCATTTGGATGTTGTAAATCGTTTCTTAACGCGTTACTATAGAAATTTATTATTATCATTATTATTATTATTGTTGTTGTTGTTGATATCTCATAATAAAACGTATATCTATTATATTAAAAATAACTTTACCACACAAGAATAAACTCTTCCTTAAGTTTCCCATCAGGTTTGGTCTTTGGGCAAATTTCCCAATAAAAATGCAACAGCTTTTTAAGCTGTTTATTCTTGGATGGTAAAACAAAACGAATCACATGAAGCAAAAGCTTTTCCATAGGATCCCCGTTCAACATGATGATGAGTAACTTTTGCATGGTTTGAATACGAACTTCATCGGATCCTTTTTCGAGAGCTCGTTGAAAATCTTGCAAAGTAGGTTGTTCAGTCGCGTCATCTTGATGAACCAAAGTGTAACAAAGGTCTGTGGTTGCCATGATGTTATAATAAGTGTTGGTTATTGATAGGTTGAATGATTAAGGTTATTTTGTAGAGCTTTTAACTGTTTATAAATATATATATTTCGCTATTAATGTTTAGCGATTGTACTGTTGAATATATATAATTTTTTTTCGTGTTTCTGCGTTCAAAACTTAAGGGAGTGTAATATAGAAAAACCGAATTGCCCTTGTAACAACGACGATGAAAGGAACACGTTGAACAAGCGAGTTGGACCTCTATTTCTCTACTCCACGCAACATAATTGGGCGGGATATAAATCTTAGTCAATTGCTTTTGTTCCATTCTTCTTCACAGAAATAAAAAGAGATTATATCATGCATTAAATATACCTCCAAAGCTTGTTTACTTATTAATGAATCACCTACATACTTTTCATATTATTTATCAAATTTAAATACTCTCTCTAAATATGCTAATAATTGATTCCACCATTTCTGGAATAACACCTTTTTTTATCTTATTGAACTTTCTCTCTCCCTTTCTCTCTTTCACACACACTGTTTTCAATAAACAACAATACAGCCATCTTTTATTTCTCTTTCTTCATAGTTCATAAAAAAAAAGCAATGTCCCTTCCTGGTGTTGATAATTCTTCCTATATTCCTCGTTGGCAATTATCAAAAAGTTGTGAATCGTTATTATTCAACTTTGGAGATCAAGTAGAGCTGAAACGAGCTTATAACTATATTTGAAGTCAGTTTGGTGGTAAACAATTCACAAGTGCTATTCGATCTGTTAATTACCATGAAAACAGTAACAATGAAAACAGTAATCCAACTATTTTAGAAGTATTGTTTATTAATGATAAAATCTTCAACAAAGCATTGAAACATGGAATTCGTTACGGCAATCGTGTCATTTTACCATTATTAAACATTCGTTCAGACGTGATTTATATTGCTTATCCAATATTTGATTTGCCGTTAGATAGACAACAAGAAGTTGAAGAAATGCTGTTTGATGAATTTAATGAACAGGATGATGATATTCAGGGAGGACCTCAAAGCAGCGATACTTATTATGACTTGGATAATTTGGATGAGGAAGAAAAACAAGGAGTGGTAGATGTGGTACTTGATACAGATGATGTTTCAGGCTTATATAATGGAACAGCAACAGTGATTGTTCGAAGGATCTTACCACCTTTTTTATCAATTACACAACTTATGGATCAACAACATCATCGACATCTATTACCAACTAATGTTCGCGTTTACCATCTATATTGCACTAGTTGTCGAACGCTGGATAATCATCACGATGGAGATTGTCAGTAGTAAAAAGTATTGAAATTCACAAGAAAAGAAAAGTAAATAGTAATTCATTTTATCCTATTTCTTGCATATATTGTGGCGTACTACCATTGCATATTGCGTTGTACATAAAAATGAAAAAGTAAACCCCTATTCCCATTATTCCTATCGGTCGATAACAAACAAATAAATAAACTAGCTATCAAACACTAATGATAATCCGAAACGGATTGCTTTTATAATATCTTATATATACTTGTATCCTTGCTGACTTTAAGAGATGTATTATCATTGTCAGATAAGATAATTCTAATCTTGAAAAGTTTTTTGCTTATTTAAGATCGAATCTTTTACTCATCCATCAAAATGTCTTTTTGTTCTTACACCTTCTCTTGTTTTCTTAATAATAATAAAAGAGTCGACTATATGGTTTCTCCAACATGAGAAATAAATAAGAAAAATGCAGTATTAGTGAATGGATCGTCTCAATCCAATTATCGACATATACCCTCTCGTCTGTCCCTTCCCCCCCCCCAAAAAAAAAAGGGGGGGGGAGGATTTTGCAAACCTTGTAGTCGAAGCATCATAAATATAGTACATACGCGCTCCTTCCTTTTTCGCACGCTTCATCAAGGACCAATTTTCCGGATACTTCCATGATTGTTTCTTTCGGGAAAGAAAAAGGTTAATCGTGTATCATGGAGATGCTCTGGTTACCTAGCAAAATTCCAGCAAGTATTTAATTTTGAAAGTACGTCTAAGATAAACAATCCATTTCGTCCAGTAACTTTTGTCACCGCGGGTGATTTTGTTTATAAAAAAAAAAACAAAATATGTGTGAGAGAGAGATCCACAATGCAAATATGGAATGGAAGCGAATACTACCGAAACATTCATGTGTGGTCAATGCTCCATATTAGAATGAACCGAGTTTTTCCTTCCCATTATGCACAAACTTTCTTTATTTCTTGATGGCCTCTCTCCGCTTCAAAAAAAAAAGTTGGTCAGCCAATACAAATGTCCAAAATTTGCAAGGTACAATTAATAAGCTTGGATGGGATGATCAAGAATTGATAATAAATAAATATTACAAGTTTATAATAGCTGAATAAGCGTCGTAAGATTAAAAAAATAACATAGGTCAGTCATTATTAATTTTATATACTTCACAATAAATACACAAAAATAGCCTATGCTAATATACAAAAAGAGAGAGGAAAAAAGATAACAGGAAAGAGATGAGCATTCTGTTCAAAACATTTTTGGTATCACCATTGATGACATCGAGCCAATGTCAGTTATAATATCACTTGTAACATTTATTAAACAAAACAAACTTATCGAAGTAACTTACTATCACTGTATTCAATATTATTTACAAACACTCGCTCTCTTTCTTTCTTTCTCTCCAAAACTCACAAGCGGATCGGATCGGGACGGGTTTCTTTCCTTTCTTTTGATCTTTTACTTTCTTTAAGTTTATCATGATGTTAGCCTCATCCGCTTGGCTTTTTCTTTTAACCCAAATTGAAGATCAAAAATCAAGTTCTCTACCTGATCTTCCGAAAAAAAAAGTTTGGAGTTATTCCTTTAACGTTTATGCTCAATCTTTTTGTTTCTTTTTTATATTGAAAGAAGGGAAATAAACCAAAGTAAACGGAAAAAAAAGGTAGCGCCATCGATTATTATGACTTGGAGAAGAGCTCCGCTTGTTAGTTATTCTTGTATCTAGACACGTTTGTTCTTTTTTTTTATGATGAAGAAAAACTGGAAAACGCTGGATTTCTCGGGGCATTTAACCATTCTTTTCTTTGTTGGGGGAGTAGAAAAAATAGGTGTGGAGAAATATTCTATAAAAGATAAATCTTGAACTCTTATTATTTCCATCAAATAAAAATGCTTGGTTGGCTTGATAAGCTGTTTTTTATTTAACTTTCCCGGACATTTTACCTTATTTACCCCGTTTCTCTCGAATACTGGGGGGTTGTTAAAGAAAAGGGGGGAGGAGGAAACAATATGCAAAGTCGGGAAAATCTTGCGGTAACTAGTTTTCGCGTTCTTATCCACTCAGAATCAATTCTGCGGACTGGTCGGTCATAAAAAGGAATTGATTTTATTTTATTTTTTTCGATTTTTTTTTCTTTTCTCTTCACTTTCTTTTTCTTTTATTTACTTTTTTTTTTTATCTACATTTTTCCGCATAATCAAAGATGGTTTTAGCCAACCGTTTAAATTCATGGAACAAACTTCAAGAGCATTTTGATGCTCAAGGCGATAAAATCGTCATCAAGGATCTTTTTACACAAGACAACCAACGATTTGAAAAATATTCACGACAATTCCAAGGCAAGGACGCGTCTATTTTATTGGATTTTTCAAAAAATCGCGTTACAGATGAGACTTTTAGTTTGTTATTGGAAGTAGCTAAGGAAGCTCAAGTGGAATCGATGCGTGATAAGATGTTTGCTGGTGAACATATCAATTTTACTGAAGATCGTGCTGTTTTACATACCGCTTTGCGTAACTTAAGTGACAAACCAGTATACGATAATGGTGAAGATGTGATGCCTGAAGTCCGAGAGGTTTTACAACACATGAAAGAATTTTCAACTGCTGTTCGTTCTGGTGAATGGAAAGGTTATACGGGTAAAGCTATTACTGATGTCGTAAACATTGGTATTGGTGGTTCCGACTTGGGTCCCGTCATGGTTACAGAGGCCTTGAAACCTTATGCTCAAGATGGTTTGAACGTTCATTTCGTTTCTAATATTGATGGTACCCATTTAGCTGAGGTAGTTAAAAAGTGTCAACCCGAATCTACTTTGTTCATTGTTGCAAGCAAGACTTTCACCACGCAAGAAACTATTACAAATGCCACATCCGCTAAAGAATGGTTCTTAAAGGAAGCTAAAGATGTAAGCATTATTATTATTTTTCTATTCTTATATTCCTTTACAGCACATACTCTGGGTTTTTTGGGACTTTTGGTTTTGTTTGTGTAACGTGATATTTTATGGTTTTGTAACACTTACAAATGTTTTCTTTCTCATAGGTTGCACACGTGGCCAAACATTTCGTTGCTTTATCCACCAACACCAAACAAGTCAGTGAATTCGGTATTGATACTGCAAACATGTTCAAGTTTTGGGACTGGGTTGGAGGACGTTATTCATTATGGTCTGCTATTGGTTTATCGATTGCTATTTCCATTGGCTATGATAACTTTGAAGCTTTGTTAGGTGGTGCTCACGAAATGGATAACCATTTCTTAACTGCTCCTTTGGATCAAAACTTGCCTGTTATTTTGGCTCTGTTGGGTATTTGGTACAACAACTTTTACAAGGCCGAGAGTGAAGCCATTTTACCGTACGACCAATATATGCACCGGTTCCCAGCCTATTTCCAACAAGGTGATATGGAATCGAATGGAAAGTATGTCTCACGTTCTGGAGAACAAGTCCAAACTTCGACCGGTCCTATCATCTGGGGTGAACCGGGTACCAACGGTCAACATGCTTTTTATCAGCTCATTCACCAAGGCACCAAATTAATTCCTTGTGATTTCTTGGCTCCTGTTGAAACCCATAACCCCTTGGGTAATCATCATGATATTTTATTATCTAATTTCTTTGCTCAAACTGAAGCATTAATGGTTGGCAAAAATGAAGCTCAAGTCCGACAAGAGATGGGTCCACAAGCTGCTGAAAACATCATCCCTCACCGTATCTTCAAGGGCAACAAGCCAACAAATAGTATTATGGTTCAAAAAATTACACCAGCTACTTTGGGTGCATTGATTGCCATGTATGAACATAAGATTTTTGTTCAAGGTATTGTATGGGATATCAATTCGTTTGATCAATGGGGTGTTGAATTGGGTAAACAATTAGCAAAGGCTATTTTGCCTGAATTGACTCAATCTGGTGAAGTCAAATCCCATGATGCTTCTACCAATGGTTTGATCAACTTTTACAAGACTCATAAAAAAAACTAAATAATTTCATCATGAAAATCCCTTTTTCCCACCTTTGATTTAAAAAAATTGCATTCTCTTTGTCTCGTTCTCTCCTTAAATTTCCTTCTCTCAAATCCATCTTTTTTTTTCAATTTCTCTCGAAATAAACATGTACGTACCTATTGCATTTCTCAGTAAACCAAATTCATTTCCGTTCTCTTTTCTCACTCTCTTTTCTTATTGCCTATATGTGATGCCCTTTGCTCTGATAAACAAAACAAAAGAATAAGAGTCGATATTTTTACAAAGGAAGTTTCATTTTTATTATTATTTACAGGTGTAAACGTATAAAGTTTCCCCTCAGTTTCGATAATAATATGAAATATATATATATATATATATGGGGAATGCCAAGGAAAACAATATATATATATATGCAAACCTATTGTCGTTGAGGTACTGGTGCTTGTTGTTGTTGTTGCTGAGAAAACATTTGTAACTTATCGAGAATGTCACCAATAGGCAAATTACTTAGGGTATTATTGTTATTATTATTACTATTATTATTACCATTTGTTGCTGAAGCAGTTCCGCCACTACTAATCGTTGACACGGTAGGTTCAGCAGAAGTAGATCCATTAGGAGTTGCAGTGTTCGTTCCATTCTTTTGATATGGCGATGTTGATAATCCTCCACTGGTAGTATTTTCACCTACACTCGATTGTTGAGGAAAATCTTTAAAAGTGGAAGAGGCATAATCACCACTAGTTTGCTGTTGTTGCTGTGGATGCGCCATTGCTTTCGATTGCTGCGGTGATATATGTTGAGAATAATTATTGTTATTATTATTACCATAATATGAAGATTCAGCTTGTGTCGTGGGAGGGAGGTACGGTGTAGCACCCACATTACTACTCAATGGTGTTGATGTAACCACAGGGGTCTTAGTCACAGGTACTGGAGATTGACCTGCCTGCTGTACTGGTTGTTGATTCATAGAAGCTAACAATTGTTGTACTGCAGGTGAATTTAATAGAGCAGGGGGAATATTCGCAAATGCAGGATTAGAAAGAATTGATTGAGGTTGAACAGGAGCAGGAGGATTATTCATCAAAGGTGTATATGTTTGTTGCGGCTGTTGTGGTTGCTGTTGCTGCATCATACCCTTAACCAAACCAATAAGAGACGATAACGTATTTGGATCAATAGCTGGCATAGATACTGGAGCTGGTGCTGCTGATCCTACTGCTACTGCCGGTTGACGCGGTGCAGCATAAGATGATTGCGGAACAGAGGCTTGAACGTGCTGCTGTATAGGAGCTTGGGACAAGTTTTGCTGTTCCTGTTGTTGCTTGCGTCGTTGTTCTTGTTGAGCCACACTACGTTGTATCACAGCAATTGCATCTTCAACTGAGATGCTGTCATATTCTAATTACACAGAAAATAAAAACAAAACGATTCCCAAAATAATATGAATAGTTAAAAGTAAAACCCAACAAAAAAAAAGTTTTTTTTTCTTCTTTCTGTCATTACCATCAAATCGAACACTTCCATCACCCGCTTCTTCATTGGGTTCAAATACTTGTAAATAAATTCTCCCTTGAGCTTGTTTTGCATTATCAACAACGAGAAGTGCTCTAACTCCTTCCATAATTAAATGAGACACAACTTCATCTCGGCTAATCTGGCCATATCGTAAATGCAACGTATTTATAGAAATACGTTGAACTCTAAAAGATCTCTCAATAAAATCAGTATAACTCGAGCTCACATTGTCCCAGGCCACTATTTGGACTATTGGTATCTCATTTCCAGATCGTTTCGGTAATATCATTCCGGGTGTTGGCGCTACAGGAGCTTGTCTGCCCATTTCTTGAGGTAAAGCTTGATGAGGTTGTTGTTGATAACTATTTGCCATTGTACCGGTATTAACAGTACTAACAGCAGCAATAGGGGCCTGACTATGCTGGTGATGTTGATGATGTCCAGCAGATGAACGATAGGTATCGTGCTTTGGTACATGTGTATCATGCTTTGATATATAAATATCATGCCTCGGCAAACTTTGATGGTAACGATCATTCCCTCGCACTGATGAAGATCGACCGCTGTCATGGTCATCCCAAGTTCTTCGATCCAAAACATTACTATTACTTCCAACGTCTTCATTTCTACCAATTCCTCTTCCACTCGATCGGTTGTTTCTTCCCATATTAATACCCGCATTTCTATTGTTGTTTGAGCGACTACCCATACGAGCAGGGGAAGCCTGCCTCCTATCATTATAAGAATCCACATTGCTTATATTTTCATGGCTGTCTGTAAAACGACGCGAACGTTGAGGACTGCTGCTTCGATAATCCTCGTTTGTAGACGAAGTAATACTAGAAGGAGAAGTAGGATAAGCCTTGTAACGTCTATTATTGCTGTCGGTGCTGCTGTCTCTATAACGATCAGCCTTATATTCATCAGGTTTTCGTGTAGATCTGTTTTCATTTTGAAATCCCTTGCTTCCTCGAACAGATGATGTAGGACGATATCCATCATCTCCTCCTACTCCTCGTCGTGATTTCGGATCACGCCGCCTTGGTCCAGAGAAACTAAGGTCTGAATAATATAATAGTGATAACAGATTGATTGATTTTTTTCATACATAAATTTTCACGAACAAAAAAAAAGATATATATAAAATAAGTGCAAGAAAAAAAATAAAAATAAAAAAAAATCGATTAGAACTTGAAAAAGTAAAAAAAAAAAAAGAGGTGCTTGCGTTATTGTGTAAATCAAATAAAAGGGAAAGAAGTGAAGGAGTAGAATAGGAGGAAGTCCACAAACTTTTTCTTTCGTTTCAATTTGAAATCGTAATGTGATAAATGATATTTTAGAATAAGATACATTACCAAGTTGCGAACCACGAAAATAGTTTCCGTTTTCAGCTAGATAAGCCTCCATGCATGCTTCACGCGTAGCAAATTGTATAAAACCAGCAGTATCTTTAAAGTATGCATCAAGGATAGTTCCATATTTGCTAAAATAATCCAGGATTTCGCGCTTCTTTGAACCGTGGGGCAATCCCCGAACAACCATGCGCGCATCAGGTATCACTTGATCACGATTCCTTTGAATAGAATGCTGCTCGAAACGATTAGGTGAAGTAACAGGCATTCTAGTAGTACTAGAAGGAGTAATAATATTATTTGTGGCATTTATACTATAACCACTATCAACATTACTTCTTGCTTCTTCGGCCACCCTTACATTAGGTGTAACAAAACTACTATTATCAATCATTTTCGTCATAAAAGAACTAGCAGCAGCAGAGTTATTATTATTACCATTCATGGTAGCATTAGAAGAAGAGATAGGTATATAGCTATCTGTATTATACGTAGTATGTTTATCTGTGTTCAACTTTGCACTCGTATGATCAATACCACTACTAATACCACCGCCATGATAATTTTCTTGGTCTGTTGCACGAGATCCATGTTTGCGCTTAGAAAGCATCTCATATTCATCAAATTCATCAGGTGTACGGTCTCGTTTCACGCCTACTCCATTTGATATAATACTTTCATTATTATTTTCTTGGAAAGAGAGTTGTTTTGATTGCTCTTGCGGAGGTTGTTCAATAACTTGTTCTACTTGTTTTGGCTCGTCCGATGATTTATTTTTTTCTTGTTCTTTGGCTGTTGGACGACTGGCAAATAATGCCGCCAAGAAATCATCAACAACACTAGATTGTGATGTGTTTGGGGTTTCTCTCATTTCGACATCATCCTGGGCCATTTTCAATAATAAAATCCTCTTTTTTTTTTTGTTATTTCGCTGTGTTATATTAGATACTGTTCCTAATTGTTTGGTTATTTTTTATACAAGAAAAAAAAACCACACGATCGAGATTATGAGGGAGAAAAATAATAATAAAAGCAGAAAGAAGAAAAAAAAAGTGGGAACCAGTGCAAAAAAAAAAAAAAAAAAAGTTGCGCTGTGTGTGTATGTGGTGTTGAATATATAAAAGAAAAAAAATTGCTCACTTTTTTTGCACTTGTTGAAATATTATTCAAGCCTATAATATATGTATTTTTTTTACTGTGACGCCCAAATAACCTCTCCACCAATGAAAAAATGATCTGATGATGCTGAATAAGGGGATAGATTTTTTTGTTACACAAAGATTTTATGTTATAAATTACAAAGTCAATGTGTTGAGGAGGAAAGAATTAACATCGTATAGGAATACATCTGTATAATTGAAACAACAACAATTCAATTCATACTACCATGTTTTATAAACTTTGCTTATTTCCAACTCTTTATTTCTGCATATAACAAGTATATCATTATTTTACACTTTTATTTTCATAATCACTTATTGTATATAATGGCAGTGATAATAATATGCGTACCACCAATACTTACATAAAGTGACAGAAGCTTTATATACTTTTGTCTAAATGAAGTTATTATCAATCAAAGAAATAAAAAACAACTATTTTAAATATAATCATTTGTTTAAAAACAGCACTTATGATCAAATGCCTTGTAATGGTACTTATACGATTGCTGTCACTTTGTTCCAAACCTCATCAATTATAATTTTATTATTACAACCAAAAGCACTTCTTTTTTTATCTGTGTGATTCACATGACTTTATATGTTTCTCGTTCATTATCAATGATATATACCACAACAATCAAAAGATTTGTAATTTTTTTATCATATGGTAAGCGATATTAAGAGTGGTTGCTTAACTGTAACCGTATCATCAGACGTCTATAAAAGATTATCATCACAAGTCCTGATTTATTTTGATAATAGACAAAAGTTATACAAGAGTTCAACAACTTGTTAAACGAAATATGATGATCGACCACTCTTCACTTCTACACACTCTAATTCTTGTGAATTGGTACATGTTTTGAATTAGTAATGAAAATGACTATTTTTGATACTTTACATAATTGGGAAGCAATATCAGCATTTGTTACTTCGTCCGGTTTAATGTATAGGGGAAAAATAACATTTAATTCCTCCTCCTTATTAACCCCCCCCCCCAGTTAGAGATCTTAAGTTATTGGCGGTATACAACAGCCTTTATCGGCTTGTAATATACATCGTTTTATGGATCAAAACGACAATTTTTACTCATTGAAAAAAAATTACAGCAGAATAAATATTGGCATACTTACATAATATCCTACTGCCTAATCTGTAGTAAGTGATGAATTAGTTTCTCTACCTTATAAAAGTAAAACAACGGTGAGGTGGGAACGGATAGGGAAAATTTCATAATCAATTTTATATTAGATATCATGCTTTTCTCTTAAAATCAGCTCTCCATATTAATACATGCTTGTAATGGGAAGTCAATACCAGCTACGTCAATATACTACTCTGGATTTTATGATTATGATCTCTCTTGGAAACTCTGTTATATATTGTTGTATGCGGCCCAGTAAATCTTATATTTATATATGTCTCAGAAACTCTAAAGAAGATTATTATTTTCATTCAGCTCAATTGCCCAACTGGTTAGAATACCATATAATAAAGAAAGATTCATATTCCACTTTTTATAGTAATATTACGTACGCTTTCTATAGAAGATAAAACAATGTACAATTTTTTGGTATCAAATGGTTGAATAAACAATATAAGAGCTTTATTTTATTGAGTTTCTATTCCCTTGATACCATTGTAACTTATTGACATTTTTACTAGCCATCTAAATAATATTTCGGCAGCAACGAATTAACTTCAGAAGAGGAAGCTCTAGAATAATATATTTTATCACAATAATACGGTATAACCCCGTTAGCTTGGTAGTATTACTCTTCACTTTTTTTTCTCATTCTTATTCGTTGTTTTCATCATAACAGAACGAATTCACTGTGATATTACACAACTCCACATAGCTTTTCTTCTTTACTAAAAGCTTTGAATTTGTATCGGCTCTTTTTTCTATATATAATAATGTTATACTTTGTCTCCAATAAAAAGAGACCACAATTCAACAACATAACTCGAAAGTTTTAATAGTGTTACATCTTGATAGATTATCAAAAACCTAAATCTATAGATAATTTTTCTGTGCTGCAGTAGCGTGATGTATAATGTTATTTAGCTTGTACTGTATAGGTCTATAAATTGAGTGCTTATATGTTAAACTCTGCTTTAAATAAAAAGATTGTTTCTACGCTACTGACTGGGAGGAGCAAAGATAATTGTTGCGTAGTAGCATTATATAGATAAACCCTTTTTCTTTAAAGTATCTATACTATTTAAGTAAGAATGTATTTAGGTCTAGTATGCTACTATACATTGTTTTATTAACAATTAACTAAACATGAATTGCGGCATTGAACCTTATTTGTTTATTGATGGTGGCTCCATAAATAAACTAAAAAATATTTTATTTTTATTTAACGGGGAGTCATCATATCAAATGTGTTACTCGTTGCAAAGGAACTCAAGCTTAACAATGGTTCACCCCTACTGTTTATAGTAGCTAACTTTATTGAGCAGAATTCTTGCCATTACTTTGTATCTGAAAAGTCACGAGATCCGATGTTTGGAGCAAGTTCATATTATTGAGCATAAATATTTATATGTGTTTTTTTGAGAACGAACATAATAAACAAATAGAAACAAGTTTGAATACAGTCAATTCTTTTGTTATGCTTTCACATGCTGGTTTGCCGCATGTGCAGCTGTTTTATGACTTTCTCATACATAAACCTTTTTTTATTCGTTCTTGTCCTGGCATCGAAAATGATCATACGTAAGACCAAATTGACGCACTTGCTTGACTGCATTACATACTCTGCCGAATAACTGGGACGAATCTTATTCATACCTTTTTTGTCTATTTTCTTTATTACTCCCAACAGTAGTTTCATCTATAGTCCGCCACCCATAAACATGGGAGCAATGAAAAATATTAAGAAGCGTTACCTTTTCTCATACATATTTAAAATAGGTACATATCCATCTCAAGTAGATATAAGCAACAACAGCCAGCCTCCTATTTATTTCTTTCGCCCGGTAAATGTTTAGTGTAATAATCATGAAAAAAATGAGTAAAGAACCATTGCTAAAACCAATCACAAAACGATATTTGATGGTTTATTCATTTATTTATACTAACAAACATCCATCATGTTCTTTTATTTTAATTAGACAACTGTAAACAAAATAGGAAAAGCTATTGTTTACGTTTTTCTTCTGTTACCACGAAAAAAAAATTCTTAAATCGAATTTACTCTGTTATTATCTCTTCTTAATTAACTAGTACAAATCAAGCGAAAGAGCAACAATTATTTACTCGCACAATAATCATGAGTAATTTTAAAAGAGTTGTCGGTTCAATAGGGCTTAGCACACACAGAACGTATATAAGCGCTCGCGCGCACGTTTTCTTTATTATCATTATCTGAAATGCATCAAAATAAATTTATGCAGCTTGTTCCAAACATCTGTCACACAATTACTGTAGTTGTATATTTAACTCTTATCATAAGGCTCGAACAAAAATAAGAGTAAAATTTAAACGACATATACCTGAGGTAACACTTTCTATTCAACTCAAAAATGGAGAGTGTAAGCATGTATCGTCCTGATATGTCCATATTTAGTAATTTTAAGGTTACTTCTTTTTTCAAATACGTCCTTTCTCACTCTCTCTATAATTCCGAACAATTATTCCCAAAGAATTTTCAAATTACCTTAAGAGGATGAACAAGAACGAAAACCGCGGATTACCAAGCAAGTTATTATAATAATTAATATGTTTAGCATCATTCTTTTCCAACCAGAACCTTTTTTTTTGTTATATTTATAGAACAGTGTTGCTATTGAATTTGCGTGGTGAAATCCAGAAGGAAGTTTCTTATCATTACTTTGTTAAATACTATGCACACTTGCGCTTGTCCTCTAGGTTGAAAATATGCGCTATTTCTCGTATCACCATAAACCGTTTTGTTTACATAAAGGAATGTTTATTTACATGTTGAGAGACTGGATTTTTGGTTCTCGAACAAGATTCTCTTATACAACGAGAATATAATCTATACTAGATAAGATAATTACTAATAATTGGATTCTAGTTCGTAAAAAGGAAAACAGAACGTAAGGTATAAATATTGATTAGTCAATTAATAATGACTATAATAAGGGAGCAATACTTTTACGTAATTGACCCGTACCCATTGATTATGTCAGATCATAAGAAAATGAAAAAAAAATTCCCAGTCTTAGATGGTTTTCCCCACCTTCTACTAACTTCCTTACGGAGTGAAAAAAAATCGATATATTTGTCTAAAAAAACCTCCGTCACCCAAGATTCTGAGTGTACACTAATTATAACAAGTAAATAAATAGTATGTGACCTTATTAACAACATATGGATATATAATAGTAGTCAATAGAACAAAATGGAATATAACAGTCATTCTTCTTGCTTGTGTAGGGTGAAACACCACTGATGGTAGTGTTTAATAATTTATTGCAAGTATACGTACTATAATAAAAAAATGAAAACGATATATTATACTGCTTATTACATTATATTTTCTCCATTTGTAAATCGATTTAATAAAAGGGTTGGAAAACGCTGAATAATATTTACCGAGATATAACTTTTTGAAAAGTGAGATGCTCCCGCCATTTTCTTTTGTTCTGTTTCTTTTTAATTGGCAAGTACAAAAAGGAAGAATATAAAGTTTTGGTAATGTAATGGAGATTATTATATATATAGACAAATTTTTGTACACTGTGAATGACGTTGACACACAAGATTTATATATTAATAAAAGGATCTGGCCAATTGAGTAGTTTTTATTTATAACATATATATATTATTTCTGTCTTTACTATGTACCTGTATATATAAAAAAAAAGAAGAAGCATTCGTACAGATATGCAAATGTTACAAATAATAGCACCAATGTGTCCAGCTGTTAGTATTATCTTGATGACAAATAATAGTGTTATATATACAAAGTGAAAAAAGAGAATTACCAAATGAAGAAATGGCCGCCATCGATCATATTGTTTAGAGTAAGGAATTAAACTTATCCAAAATATACAGCGTTAAGTAATATAAAAATAACCCTTTTCTTTTTCATAAAAGGAAGTCGTATTATCAAATAAAAAAAAGCTTAAAACGAGAATTTATCTTGCTTTTCGTATATATAATAACATCACTTTCACGCATTCACTCTTTATTTCCTCTTCTTCTTCACTTTCTTTGCTTTTTCCCTCTTTTTTATAACGACATTTTTATTGCTTGTTTTACGTTTTTACATTCGTACATAAGTATGTCCAATTCTAAAAAGAAGCCAGTTGAATTTTATTTTGTTGATATGAATGATCCTGGACGGTACAAGAAACTCAAAGTATTAAAAGCATGCGATTTTTGTCGTCAGAGAAAATCAAAGTAATTTAAAATAAATTTAGACTCTATAATATCCAAAAAGAAAAAATAAAAGTTACGAAAGAGCCTACCTTACTGATAATTTGATTGTTGTTTTATTTGCAATGAATTCTTCTTTTAGATGCGATATTGGTGTACCAGGATCAGGAATATGTTCCAATTGTCGAAAAGCAAACATTTGTTGTGTATTTTCATCAAACAAAGACTCTCCCGAAGAAAATCGCTGTTTTGACAACCATAACAACCGCAGCAGCGATAATAGTCTGGACCTTTCTGTGGAACAGCAAGAACGAGAACAGCAGCAGCAGGATCAACAGACATCATCCCACTTTATTCAACCTCACATGTGTCTGGAACACGCCCGAAACATTCCAAAAAAGCCAAGTCAAAGCACTGCATTGATGCACTCCATATATAACCAATTTCCCGCATTTGAATTTGGTTGCATGGATACAACTGATCGACCACAAGCAGATTCTACTATCATCAAAAGTACCAACCACAGTTATAAAAATAAATTTTCATCACCATTACCACCATCGTCATCATCATCTGTATTATTATTTCTTTTTAGTCTTTCCGAAAATGCTCAGCTTGCATCGCTTTTGTATCAGGCGTACTCCCAATATATTCATCCATATTTCCCATTGCTGTATGACCAGCCATCCGAATTGTCAGTTTATTCCGCCTTGCTGGCAATCTTGTGTTACATACGCCCACCAGAGTTATTACTTTGTAACAACAACAATATGCTATTATCACCGACAGACTCTGAGGCTTACATGCATCAGGCGGATGCTCTTTGTTTAGACAAATGGTCGCTGGGTGCAGCACAGACTCTTCTTTTATTACACAAATATCAAGAAATTACCAGCACAACACTGCCTTGGACGGATTACTACCTGGAACGTGCTTGTACTATATTTGACAGCTTTTCTGCTTTATCTAATTGTCATTATCAACAACAAGAAGTTTACAGCATACAATGGTTACTTTACGTTAGCATGGGGCTATTATCAAAACAACAGCAACAAAACATAGTATATAAACAGTGGATGGAAAAGTGTCATAATGATGATCATTACAGTCCACATTATCAGCAACAAATCTCAAATTTGTCCAGGTTTCCTTCTTCTCATAACGCCTATTCTAATTATCTTAACAGCAATGATAATGTTATTATGACAAACTTCAAGGAGCTAGTTAAGCTATTGAAGTTTTATTATACCCATGTTACAAAAGAGTCAGCAAGTGTTCCGCCTTATTCCTCATGTAACAGCAATAAACAATTTCAACAAGCCGTGGTAGATTGGAAATTAAAGTTACCGAGACATTTATATAACAATGATACGACAGCTACAGCAGATGCAAAGTCAAGAGACGATTCAAGAAAATCAATGATGGAATACAATACCTATTATTCTACGTGTTTACTTTTTCTCAGTGATACTCTTTTATTGTTATCTCTCCACTCTTTTAACCACGGTTCAAGGTCGTGTGCTGAAAATCAACCGCTTTCTTTATCCGAATCATTAGCGACTATTGCTAGACTGCAGCAATGTGCCCATACATTGATTTCGACTGGTCATTTTATGATTCTTGGACAGTCAACAATATTGCTGGCATTAAAATTAGCATTAAACGAATTGATATGTACGTACACTAATTGGTTTGCATTCAACCAACAGCAAAAAAAGCAAGGCGAAAACAGTATCGTTCATTGGTTTGGCGATTGGTGTAGTCAATCCATATGGATTTGCGAACATCTCAATATGGACGATACATTCTTTTTGGCCCATCTTAGTGAATTCCGTGATGCGCTTATTGAAGGAGATATATTGACGAGATATTATCATCAACACCACGACTCGTATTCATTTCAAGAGCAAAATCAACAAAAACAAAAACAACAAGGGAAGAAACATTATTATGATAACCAACATCAAGTAGATAGCTATCACTTTTGTTCAAGTTATGAACCCTTGTCATCACCATTTCTCACCCCTACATCTTCTGCGACTATTTCTACTGCTACTTTTTGTAATAGTTACAATAACAATAGCAGAAGTTTTTCGTCCATGCAAAGTTACCATGACAGTGGTGGTACCGAAGATGGTGGGAGTAGCTATGATGAGTTTCCAACTACACCCACGATAAATGGCGATAAAAGTCAAGCTTCGGATTATTTTCCAGACACCACCTCGACTTGGGTACATACGACATCATTAGGGTTATCATTAGATGAGCATAATTATCAACAAGTTATTATCTATTATCCTGTCCTAGACAATAATGATAATCACTATGATTGTATTCCAGCAAACATTTACGAATAATGGCACCGCTACTCTTTTATTCTCATTCCTATTTTATATACATATATTGTTTTTCTTTTTTACTATACATACAATTATAATATTTACACCATAGTTTTTTAACTCCTTCGTCACTCTCGTACTCACACATACGCTCTAATAATATTTCCACCAATTATTTTATACCTGTATCATCACGTTTGGCACCAGCTGTTGTAAAATCTGTTCATTATCATATTGCATCTTCCATCTTTTTTTTTTCTGCTTATTTTCATTCGATGACTTGTTCATATGTTTTTCATTGTATTTTTCTCTTCATTTATGTTCTTCTTTATATTAGCAGTCTAGTATATTTAATTATATGCAATTGTAGTTTTTCGCCCCTATGATAAATATTAAATAAATAAAAGTGTTCTTAAAGATTTATAATACCTATAATAAAAAGATGAAAGGATAGAGAGAGAGAGAGAGAATAGCGAAGGCTTCTTATTAATAATGATGATGAACAGTATAGATTTATTAATTTTTTTTCTTTGGGACTCGTACCTCCGATCAATATAATATTACATTCCTCGGGAAACCGATTTAACCCACTAAAAACCTTACCCCATCTTTATTATTATCACAAAACGTACCGCCATATATATAAAACGCGTGCACAGGTGTTTTTTCTTTTATACACAAAGATCCACTCAAACACGTACATACATTCAGTATATATATCTAATATGCACAACTTATATAAAGCGTATGCTACCTGCATAAGTTATTTTTTTAGTTGCCTTTGCGCGCCAGCTCCCAATCATCACTACACAATATTATAAGCACACATAGACATGAAATTTTAAAATATCCGAGGTAAGGATGAATCAAACTGAATAGTAATTCATTTTTATTTTTACCTATTCAACCAACCTCGAAGAAAGTGAATTTATTTTCCCTCCATTTCTTTTTTTTTTTTGTTTAACAACACCCCTTTGGTTGTTTCTGAATTTACTTCTCTCTTCTTTGTTGTTATAATCTACTCATTTTCTTCCCCTTTCCTTCTTCTTTTTTCACATTTTTATATATATTCTACTTTTTTCATTTGAAAGATAAAAATAATCTTCATCTATATTACCAATGCCGTCATTCAATCCGTGTACTGGAATAATTGCCTCACCAGCTCCTCAACGACGTATTGTTGTCAAACCACATCAATCACCTAGCAACAGCCATTATCGTCGTCATTCAGGTCGTAATAGTTTACATCCACCATCATCCCTTATCGGTTCATTAAGTCCAGGTGTAACTTCACCAGGAAATCGACGACGTAAAGATATCGGCGATTATTGGTTAGGCAAAACGTTAGGCAAAGGTTCTTCAGGTACCATGGATCCACAGCCATCAAAAAATTGCATCCCTACAATTTTTATTTGAATAATGTAACAAGCGTGTTTATTCTTTTTCAATATATTAACTCCTCCCCCTCTCCCCCTAATATTTTGTATATATATATACAGGTCGTGTCAAACTCGGTATACATAAAATATCAGGTGAAAAAGTCGCCATTAAAATCATTTCCAAATCACACCTTGCAGCCAATGCTTCTGTTGAACGTGCCGTCAAACGCGAAATTGCCGTCATGAAGCTGATTCACCACCCGAATATAATGAGTTTACTCGACGTTATTGATCTTTCAGACTCACCTAATTTGTAAGAAAGAGCGAAAAAAAAAAAAAAGTACTATCTTCCTCTCTTCTTGAGAGAGACAGAAAGAGTTTTTGCACTGACATCACGACAGACAGAGTAGAACTGACTTTTTTTTGGTTATTGTTAGGTACCTGATATTGGAATATGTACAAGGCGGAGAATTATTCGAATATCTCGTTTCTCAAGGTCGACTATCAGAACCAGAAGCACGAAAATACTTCCAACAGATCATTTTTGGATTAGATTATTGTCATCGTCATTTAATATGGTAAAACATTGTTTAAGAGTTCATTCGTTGCCATGGAGGGCAGCTAAGAAAAAATAGTAAAGATAAAAAGTAAGATTGTAACCAAGCAAGCACACTATTTGTAGTCATCGAGATCTGAAGCCTGAAAACTTGTTACTTGACAAGGATAAAAATATAAAGATAGCTGACTTTGGTATGGCATCTTTACAACCTGCTGGATCATTATTAGAAACCAGCTGCGGGTAAGAAAAAAAATCATCATGTTTTTATATATCTATTTATTTTACTTAAAGAATGCTGTTTATTTGATTGTATTTGTATATATACATATATAGTTCACCTCACTATGCTAGCCCTGAAATCGTTACTGTAAGATAATCCATTTATTTGGTTTTTTCTTTTCTTCTTCTTTTTTATACTATCGTCAGTATATATATGTTCGAGATAACTGATCTTATTTAATTTTGTTCTAGGGTGTACCATATAATGGATCAGCATCTGATATATGGTCTTGCGGAATCATATTATATGCACTTCTTTGTGGTCATCTACCCTTTGATGATGATAATATTCGTGAACTGTTAAACAAAGTAAATAATGAATCTAGTTGTTGGAGGGAGGAGGATAGAAAAGAAATTTTCAAAAGAATGTTGTTATGAATATAAAGTAACATAATAATCGTTCACTTAGGTCAAAATCGGAAAATACAAAATGCCAGATCATGTTTCCTTGAGTGCTCGCGATCTTATTCAGAAAATTCTAGTCATTCGTCCAGAAAAAAGATTAACGGTAAAACAGGAGATACACACACACACACACACACACACACACACACACACACACACACACAGAGAGAGAGTGTGGGAGAGAGAGATAACTCGGTTAATAGTAAAGAGTATAAAATTAGAATACAATTGCTAAACAACACTTTTTTTCATTATCTAGATGAAAGAGGTACAACAACATCCTTGGTTTACTACTGATCCACCACTCAATCCATCCATTTTACCTGATCCACCAACAGCTAAAGAGATTGGTCGACCTGTTTCAGATACGTCCGAAATTGATGATCGATTACTGGAAACACTTAAAGTACTTTGGACAGATTTGACCACAGAACAAGTGGTTGAAGCACTGTTAAATGAGGAGTATGTGTTTTTACATGTTATTCAGCTTTAAGAGGCCAATATATATTCAATATTTATTGCATGTATGTTTTTTTAGATACAATATGCAAAAGGTGACCTATGTATTATTACAACGTCATGCTAACAACTATTGGCAAATTGATCGAGA
This sequence comes from Circinella umbellata, assembly GCA_025093555.1. Lineage (NCBI taxonomy): Eukaryota > Fungi > Mucoromycota > Mucoromycetes > Mucorales > Lichtheimiaceae > Circinella > Circinella umbellata. The sequence goes on along the minus strand of JAIWNF010000004.1, from coordinate 1,033,767 downwards.
TGATGATATACGTAGTTCCGGTATGCAATGTTGTTTTTTTTTTTTTTTTTTTTTTTTTTTTTTTTTGTTTAAAGTGTGGTGGATATGACAACACTTATTTATAGTCAAACTGGGGCAACAAACAATAATTATAGAATCGCCAGCAAAACGTAGAAGACCAGCAACAATATGTGGTGTAGCATCAGGGAATGGGATTAGCAATAGTAAAGAAGAACCATTACCGGGTATTGATGATATGATGCACAAACTTGTAACAGAAAACACTGGAAAGATCAAAGATAACAATAACAGCAACTCGTCACAAACTGATATTAAGCGAGTCGATAGTCCTATGACAGCATCACAAGGACCATCAGATCGTAATGTGGGTGATGTTGATTTACCTCCACCTGTACCACCGAAACCGATTGTTATTCGTGCTGATTTGATTTATAATCAAGCTCGTGCAGAAGCATCTGCTAGTCTCAAATCACCTCGAGCACCACAACGATGGCCTTATACGCCAGTACAACAACGCCAGGATATGTGGTATATCTTTTATTCTATTAATTTTTGCTTTTCTTTTTATTGATAAACAGCTATTAAAGTATCAAATTTCAATTATTTAGGCGACATCAACAAGGCTCTGTGGGTCCTCCATCAAGTCATTATCGATCTACGAGCAGACAGTCACAACCTTATAATAGTCCACAAATGAATACTTGCTTTGGTAATGGAATACATTCATCAATGGAACAGCCACAACCACAATTACAGCAGCAACAGCAACAATCTTTTCCATATCCTTTCCCTCAACACTACCAACAGCCGCACCCACAATTACAACAGCAGCCGCAACAACATTACTACTATCAAGTTCCACAACATCCATATCAACAACACTTGTTCTCACAGCATCCTCATCAACAAGCACAACAGCAGCAGCATCTACACGTAGCCCATATGCTTTCTCCTCGAGCACCTGTTTCAAATGTCATGCATAATCGTTCTACCACGCAACACTATTCTCCTCTTATTAACGTTTCTACGCAGCATCATCATAATTCCCCATCACAACATCAGCATTCTTCTTCTTCTGTTGTTACCCCTACGAGTGCTGCTGGTCAACAATTTCAACCATCGCAACCTACTGCGCCTTCCTCACCCCGACAACCACGGACATATAAAAACAATAGCAATAATAGCAGTAGTAGTAGTGTAGTCATGGCGGATAGTCCCCAACAACATCATGACCAACGACAACAACAGCAACAGCCTTCGAAATTCAACAAATTAATACACTTATGGCAACGAAATCGAGTTGAACCGGCTATTAAATCACCCAAAGCTACTCATCGATTATCTATGCCAACACCACAAACACAATTAGAATTTGATCGAGCAAGTCAATCACGGCCCCAAATGCTCGAGTATCAACAACAGCAGTATCAGCACTATTATGCTCCAGATTCACCACGTGCTGTTTACCCTGTTCCTCATTCTCAACAACAACAGGATATTCATCCAATAAATTCTTCACCACGATCTTCTCAACAACAACGACGAAGTTCAGTAGCTTCCACAGGGAGTCCTCGACTTTCTTCATGGCTTCCTGGACTTTTTCATTTCAAGCAGCCTAAAGTGTGTTCAGTTGATTGCAATGCAAGAGACGAACGTGAAGCAATTGGAAAGATTACTCAAGTATTGGAAGAGGTATAAAAAAACTTTATTAATGATGGCGGGAATGGTAAAATATAATATTAACTTGATTATATTTTATAAACTATTAGTGTATGGAAGGTACGATTGTTGAACGAAGAGACAGCGAAGGAATGATAAGGAGGAAAGGTGAAATGACTTTACCTGGTAATGGTAAGTTATATTTTATTATTACAAATTGACGATAAAATAATTACACATATACACCTTCTTATCACATTAACTATTATATAAATTAGATACCACGACGAAATCAGTATTACTACGTTTCAAGGTGGATGTAACAATTTCTCCACGATTAACAACTTCATCTAATAGTCGAACACGTAAAGTTCGAGTTAATTTTATTCAGCAACAAGGAGATGCGGTTGCATTAATGGCTGCGGTCAGAATGGTTGATCGGACCCTACAAGCTTATGAGCAAGAAGCCAACCTCATAGCTACAGCGAATGGTTGGACACCTCAACCAACATTCGTATAAGAATTTTTTATTTATTTAGAGCTATTTTTCTTTTTAAAGTAGTATATATATACACACATACATATATATATTTATATATATATAATAGACATATGCATAATGTAATTAAGCCGGTTTCTTTTTTAGCATTATTATTTTTTTTATCATCATTATTAATTTACTATACCATTTATTTATTTATTATACATTATTTATTTTATTTATGTCTTATTATTTATTTATGTTTTATTATTTATTTACTTTATTTAATACTATCAGCTTTTTTTTTGCGCCAAAATTTTATTTACAACACCAAAAATTCTTATTTAGTGATATACTTGGTTCAGATTATAATGTCTTTTTCCTCATTTTATTTTGTCTAATTTTTAGTCTAAGGCGGTTATGCAAAAGGAACAAGGTTCATTATATACATCCAAAAAAAATCTCTCCTATTTACAAGATCCTCTCAAGCTTTTGTCTATTTAGCATACATTCGCTGGCGACAGTTATATTTGTCTACAAATAAATGCTTGGTTTAAGTAATAGTTTAGTACGTACGAAAGATATACTGGCTGAGTGTTTATATATGATCTATGTGGACAATAGCCATACGACGATCGTTTATATTATGTAACTGTCAGAACGACAGCTTATCGCTTAGCGCAAGCTATCAGACTGAATAATGAAGTATCATGACTTCAGTTCTTGAAAGCTCACAGCCCTTCTTTGCATAGCGATATCTCGAAAAGCAGTAATACAATGACGTCAACGATGACTTTGTTTTAATTTGAAAGCAACTGCTTCGACTCCAAATATCGGATATTTTTTACCCCTTCTTATATTGCCAACCATGGATTCGTATTATCCATGATTACCCACAACTATGACATATTAATAAATGGAATCATGCGTTCAGAAATAATGACGTAAACACCAAATCATGCCATGGGAACTATCGATCCGACATCGAAATATTTAAAATTTTCGATTCTGTACGTCTTCTCGGTGTAAAGCTTGATATATCTTGTATTAGTATTATTAATAGTAGTTGATTGTATTTTACTCGCAAAATGGGAATAAGGAATATTTAACAGGTTTTCAGTTTTTGGTCGAGACCCAGTATATATTATGTAAGGTAGTACTATTAAATCAATTGTATACACTTGTCCATTATATCCAGGTCATTATGACTATAAAAAATGAATTTATTCTATTAGTAACATCCTTATCACTAATACTATTAGAACAGCAAGAGTTAAATGGGCAAGCAATGTACATGACGTTGATAATCTTTCTGATATAATACTCGAACAATTTTCAAACATGTAACTTTTAGAACTACTATCCATTGTTCATGATAACAGTATTACCGAAGCATGTGACGTATAAAAACATTATCGATCTCTCTAATACATAGAGATGGTAAAGGTAGTAATAGTGACAGAAGAAACCCCATATAAAAGAAGCTTAACGACGATTAATGTAATGATGGTTGCTTAGCAAAAAGTGTTTGGGTATCGCAATTATTTATTGTTAGTATAAGACAAAAATGTTTTTTTTTTCTTTTGAAGTAGGGTTAGGAATACTAAATATTTAGTAGTAAGCAAAATTTTATTCAACAACAATCCCACTCTTGACACTTAGCTAACTACTCAAATATAATTTCATCTGTATTTACCTTCTGTTGTCTTTACCTTCTGTCTTTTTTTTATGTTTATTCTTATTTTTTTCATCTGGATCAAAAAACTTCTCAAGAAATAATACATTAACGTAAAAAAAACTCATATTAATAAAGCTGCCCATAGGTCATAGAGTATTCTTTAAATTAAACTTTATAATTATGTTTGTGATCAAATCCTTTACTGCTTTTTAGCTTTCACCTTGACATATTAGAATAATCCTTACAGCTACTTTTATCAACGTTGATAAATGGTGTTGTCGCTTTGTAGTAACATTATTTCAGCCAAGAGAGAACTGTTTTTCAAACATTACAATAAAGTTTTGTGTATCGCGATATTAGCAAAGAAATTAAATTTTTGATAATTTGAGAAATGGCTTTTTTACATTTTCGACTTTTAGCTCAACTGTGTGGTCATGTGTAGTTGAAAAATTTGGGAACCTCAATCTCTTTCAAGCAAAAAAAAACAGTTGTTTTAATAGAGTGAATGCCACAATTAGCGTCTCTTTCTTTGATCAACTTTTTTCGTGATTTTGATACTAAATAGTTTTTTTCCAAGGATGCGACCCGTTTGAGCAGTATGATAATTGTCTTTTCGCTATTAAGTGAAGGTTTACATATTACGCATATCCTGTCACTATTGTAATAAGTTCAATTATACTAAGTCACTGCGTACACAGGGAATTATCACTTATTCTACGTAATGCTAAAGCAGGATTATCACTTCATTAAATCGAGGTTCAATTCACGCAGTAAGTTTTGCATATGCAATAACCTAAGGAGGGGAAACCACCATTAGCGATGCTAAACATGTGGAAAATACATCAAGCATAAAAATTTAAGCTTTCATACTACACTTTTTCTTTCATCGCCAATAGATAATATGTACACAATAGTTGCCTTGCAGTCATTGATCGTGTTATCTTTAAAAAGTCAAGCATAAAATAGTTACACAAGCAAAACAATATTCAACATGGACTTTGATAGGATTAATTAAGCTTTGGCATGGAAACAGATTAACAAAAGCATAAAAACGGTGTATTAAAATGAAGTAAAATAAGAAGCTATCATCAGTATGGCGCCAAGTACCAAAATAGAGAAAAAAAAAGTCGTGGGGTTTTTCCCTTTTTCTTTTATCTTAGCTGTTCAATCTCGTGCTCACCATGAAGAAACTTTTAGAAAAAAAAAAAAAAAAAAAAAAAGTTCCGTCCATTACTAGTTGGAGATTAGATTATTTTCGAATGACCATAAAGATAACAGTAATAAAGAAAACCACTATTGGCTTTTATATATATTCGTATGAATAGTAAGAAGGAGGCAAGAAAACGAAAAGGGAGGTATTGTTTTTTATTAACTACTTGCCTTTTTTGGATACAAGATTAAGTTGTGTATGTATATGTGTGTGGTAGTGTTTTACTTAACTCTCTTTTTCTTTTCCCTCTCATTTTTTTTAAATATATAAGATATCTACAACAGTATAAAAAAATATTTCTTTTATTCTTTTATATTTTTCTTTTTTTATTAATATTATTACATTATAAATGAGTCATGGATTCCAATTTATCGCGTCAATATAGTCCACCAGCTTCTGTCTCACCTTCAATTACGGGCTATTATACTCAAGCATCCAAAAATAATTCAAACAATTCACCATCTTCTTTACCAACTCCTACGGATCTAACAAGTATAAGAGCCGATCTGGAACGTGTATTAACACATACAGAAAAACGGCGTAAATATTTGGAAAAAGATATTACTCATTTACAAAAGAATGTCAAAATCCGTGATTCAGGTTATTTTTATTCTTACTTTTATTCTTTTTTCAAATATATAAATATATGTACATATACACGTACATACATACATATGCTCGTGCACAGATATATATACATATATATATAAGTAAACATCAACTATCATCATATTATTTAGATGGAAGGAGTGGATCGTCAGGTAAAAGTGTTAATATGATGATGCGAATTAAACGAGAATCAGGTAATATAATAAATTAATGCCTGTTCTCTTTTGCTTTATTGTGTAATATGCATTAATCTCATATCAAATGATTTTACAATGTAGATGATTATTCTTCTTCAAACTCATCACAATCAAAACCACCAGATAGACAAATGTAAGATATTACTTTGTTTTTTTTATGACATATATATTTACAATATTTAATAATTTAATTATTAATAATTAATAGTGCATTAGAAGCATTAAGAAGACGACGACGACGTGATGATATTGATAGCTCAGAAGATGATCAACGTATGTAATGTTTGTACCCAAATATGAGTGGGAAGGTGGATGTGTTGGATAAATAAAAACTTATATAAAAAGAATTACTACGTTCTTTCTTTTTTTATTAGCTATATCCACACGAAGTGAATCACCTCATCCTATTGTTAAAGTGAAAAGATTGGATCCTGGACCTACTTCTCATAGTGAGTCTCCACCACCTGTTTCGAAAAGTCCTTCATTTGGAAAACAACATAAACCATCCGAAGTAATAATATATTCCATATATAAAATATATAACTTATTTTTTGTAAATTAAAAGAGAAAGTTTATTTAATCTGATCACCACGGATATACATATATATATGTATCTTAGACAAAAAGGAAAAAAACATCTAAAGCATCATCACAAGGAAAACATCCAAAACCAAAATCATCTCATACAAAAACAAGTAATGATGTTGATTTTGTACGAGTAAAGCCTAAGGATCAAGTATCTGTTTTAACTTTTTGGAGTGCTATGGAACCTTATTTTCGACCGATAACTGAAGAGGATCGTAAATTTTTATTAGAAAAGGTAAATGTATATATATATATATATATATACATCTCTATAAAAGAAGCTAATTATTCTAGTGATCGATAATAATAATAATGAATAAGGGTGACGATGTAAAACCTTATTTGTTACCTCCATTAGGGCGACATTATATTGAAACATGGGCAGAAGAAGAACAAGCAACAATACCATCACGTGGAAGGTCCAATTCTCCGGCACGACGTGAAGGTTCAGTGGAAGCATCTAAAAACAAGCATTATGCTGAAGCATCATCATCATCTAATAGCAACAAGGATTCTTCTACGATATTAAAACCAGGTGGAAAAGCAGGAACTTCTGCTACTACTACTGGAAAAGGAGAAGGAGAAAAAGAAACAAAAGAAGACCAAAAACCAGAACCAATTCCTGAACGTGCACGTTATTTAAAATCTACTGAACCTCTCACTGATGACTATTTGATGACGGAAGACTTAAGTTGTGGCGGACTAACTGAACGATTATTAAGTACCTTGGTAATTGAAGATATGGTTGATCTGACAGAACTTAAAAATTTGGCACTATTGGATGATTCAACAGCAGAAGGAACAATAAGAGAGGAGGAAGAAGATGATATGGATCTTGATTCAGTAACCTCAAGTGAAGGAGGTCGGACTGTAGTTGAATTATCCAATAATCCTACGGAGGAAATTGTGGATTTTGAAGAAAGATTGAAACGAGAATTGCGATATGCTGGCCTCTTTGGTGATGAAGATGTATGATTTTCTTATCATTATTTTTTGAATTGGGATGATTTAAGATTGTTTATATTATAAAAAAGTAGTAGTAGTTAATGAATGGACAATCTAATTTGGCTATGGGTATAATAACTAGATTGCATGGAACGCAAGAGAAGATGATGATATTTGCGCCGAGTTACGTAGATTGGGTCGTGAATTGAAAGAACAAGTCGAGGCCAACGATTTTCGTAAAAAAAGATTATTAGAGGTAGTAGATCGACAACTTCAATATGAACAATATCGAAACGTGTTGGATACATATGATTCTCAAGTTGAACAATGTTATATGAAACGATTTGTAAGTCTTTTTTCTCTTTGTGTTTTTTTTTTCTCATTAGTTAAAAATTACAATATTCTGAATCATTCTGAACTATATTGTTCTATATATAAATACAGAGAATTCAAAAATCTAAAAAGCGTAAAGCAACTGCACCAAGAGCTGTATTATCTGAGAATGCAGTGAATGCTATGGAAAAACGGCGTACATGGATTGATGGTTTAGGACCTATTTTTAAAGATAAAAATCTTATTATGCCATCTAAATCCATATTTAGAGACGACTTTGATGAAGATGATGATTCTGGAATGAATGATGATAATAATAATATTAGTAGTACACCAACAATGTGATTTTATATTATTCCCTATTTCTTCCCGTATTATTGCTATTTTCGAAGTATCGTATCACTTTCTCACACCCTCAATCGCATTTTTACATATACACCCGCGCAATATTTGTACATAGTAAATCCTCATATCCCATTCAAGTCTTTTTTTATCTTAATCGTATATACATATACATACATATATAATTATTTTATTATTAATAGTATCATTGCATTTTTTATGGTTAATTCGGTTCATATTATTGATATTACATGATCCATATATTTTTATCAGCTCAAAAAAATCTTAAAAGCGTCTATAAAAACATGACTAGGAGAGCTTTTAAAGAGAATACAAAAGGCTCTTAGGAAGCCAGTCGTGAATCATGCTGTTGCAGTTGGGAATCTATCATATAATGATCTTAATTATTTGGCAATTCTGGAACTTAACACAATGTTTTATCACACTTTATATGAGTAAAAAGTATAAATGCTTTATTTAAGGAAATTCTTCTGTCTTTCAGTTGCGACTTTTTGCATGGTTCATTATTACCTTGACAATAAAGATACAGGTAGTGATAGAAAAGGAATCAGCTGGAAAAGAAGTAAATAAAAACTGACTTGATTTTTTCTATGATATAATGTATTTAACCTACATGAAAGCATATATTGGATCCAACTGGTGTTAAATCAGATGGATTGATATTATTCAATTCGGATCTTAGCCAAACAAACAGAAATCGCTCAAACAACAAAAGCAGGACTTTGTAAGTTATGACAAGGAAGCTGTTGTTCCTGGAGTATTACGGCAGGGTTCGGGACGTTTGGAAAAGTTTCAACTACAAGTATATAGACTCAGTTTGTATATTATCTCTATAAGCAACAGCTTGGTTTAGTACATATTCTTTTTGGTCGACACGCTGCTTTCATATACTGAAAATGTAAATAGCTGTAAATAAAGAAAAAAAAGCTATCGTACATAAAATATGGTATTTATCATCGATTATCAAACTCATGAAAATATGTCTTACCGTTTATTTAACTGTATACATAACCTAAAAAAGTAGCGCTAATGGGCCAATGGAAAATTACTTTATAAACTTAACTACATCTCAAAAAAAAATTCGACTTTTCAATAATACTACTCCTTGAAAAACCAACTGCACTTGATGAAATTGTCAGTCTTAAACTAGGGGAAGATGAAAGTTAACCCTTGAAGGATACTATCAGTCTATTTAAATATAGTTATGCACATCCATCAAATATTTTTTATAATATAATAATAAGATAGAACCAAATGTATCGATCGGTGATATAATAATATAGTGCCCAGATTTTTGGTGCTTATTAATCATAGTGATGAGCTGAAAATTGCATTGATTATTAATCCTTCTAGATCTTTGTATTGCAATAATTCAATACCCAAATCTTATCATAACCATACTTGGAAGTGACAAGCCCATAACAGCAGAACATTTTAAACACACACACACACACACATATATATATATATATATATATATACATCACTAATACTTCGCCTAGTACTGTTTCGAGATCATTGACAGCTAATTGATAATTTCCCTTTTGCTCATGTGGATATAAATGGTTGAGTTAACTTTCCCCCGCCTCAAAAGTGGCTTTTACAAAAATTCCTGCGAGTTCTTCCCGGTTCCGTCGTCCCGTGGCAACATTTCTATTTCTTCACACCCATCTTTTTTTTTGTTATTCTCTTTCTTTCCCATTCAATTTCCCAACTTGTAAACATAATGTCGGCTGCTCTTCGATCCGCCGAAAAAGCTCTCATTTTAAACCAAGAATTAGACGAGTCTATTTCAGCTCAACTCCCAACTCACATTACCGAGACAGTACAAGACATTCTCGGTGGACAATATACCAAAGTTTTACGCGAACGCAGCCCAATCGTTAACACTAGCAATGAACAACATCGAAAAGAATTACAAGGTTCAGGTGACATTGACACATATATTGATCAACAATTGAAAAGTGTCGACAACGATAATAGCGATAATGACTTTATGTTACTTGCTACCGGTATTGCATGCTTGAACGCGTTTGTACAAACTAACTGGACAGGGCCTTTATTGGATTGGTCCGTGAGTCAATTGTTACTCGGTGTCGAAGATCAACAATTGGATGAAAAAATTCAAACACATTGTTTGAATAGCCTATCAGCCGATAGTGAACAAGTGTACCATTTGACACAGCGATTGGGACTATTATCTATGGCGCGTCGTATTCTTTTACATGTACGAACGAAATTGTCAACTGCACCTTTTTGGGCCATGCGAGTCATTTTTATTCAACAACAATTATTGGATGAACATGCTGGTTCATTACAAGAATTATTGCTGTCATTGGCTCAAGAATGCAAGTTTGATAATGAAAAAGAAGAAAAGCAACTAAAGGTTCGACTAGAATTGGAATTAGGCTTGATTTATAGTTATTATGGTCAAGACAAGGAAGCATTTGAAAAAATGCAACAAGCTCAACAGACGTCTGGATTCCAATGGTCATTATCTGGTGCTTTGGGTCGTCGTACAAAATATCAAACATTTGACGTAACCCAATTGGTTGTTTTGGCAGAGAGTAGTAACAAGGATCAACAACAACAACAAAAAGAAGAACAAGAAGGAGAAGATCAGTTAAAACCTGAAACTGTGGAATTACAAGATGACACATTATTAGACCATATTGCATTTACTAAAACTGATCAAAACGATCAAGAAAAAGACAAACGTCATGGTAATTTGAGTATCATTGATCAATGTTTATTATTGGCTTTTTGTTTGAATGTGAAAAATACCAATCCGGAACATGGTTTGACTTCGACCGAAATGACACCTTATGTCACGCGTGTATTGGAAAATGCTAATAATTGGATGGTACACACTATGGGTCTTTTACTCAAGACACGATTGGAAGCCAACAAATCTCGAACAGTAGAACGATCCGCATTACAGTTACAAGCCCTTGTGGATCAAATCAAGGTCGAAGATTCGGGTGTTGAAGAGCGTATTGCTTATTTTTATGATTTATTATTGCCTAGCAAATGGGATATGGAACGTGAATTGGCTAAACGATTTATTTCCTTGGGAGTCGTTCGATCTGCTCTCGATATGTTTGAACGATTGGAAATGTGGGAGGAAGTGGTCGCATGTTATCAAATGTTGGAACAACCTACAAAAGCCAGAGAAGTTTTGGAACGTTTAATGCAAGAACAAGGTGATCAAGTTCCTAAATTATGGTGTATTATGGGTGATGTTGAACAGAACCCAGACCACTGGCGAAAAGCGTGGGAAGTCTCAAATCATCGATCTGCACGTGCCATGCGTAGTTTAGGCGCTCATTTATATCGGCAAAAAGATTATGATGGATGTATTGATTGTTATCAAAAAGCATTGGCGATTAATCCCCTATTTGAGGGGTCTTGGTATGTTCTTGGGTGTGCAGGTATGCAAGCCGAGCAATGGGAAGTCTCATTACGTGCGTTCCAACGGGTTGTCGCTTTGGATAATGAACAAGCTGAAGCATGGAACAATTTATCGAGTATTTATGTTCATTTGGATCGTAAACCAGATGCCTTTTTGGCACTAAAACAAGCAACTAAATTGAAATTCGATAACTGGCGCATGTGGCAAAATTTGTTGATCGTGGCAGCCGATGTGGGACAATTTGCTGACGCTATCTGGGCAATGCAACGTATAGTTGAACTTCGATGGGATAAAGTACGTGATGAATGTGTCGATACACTTGTATTACAAATGTTGGTCGACAGTGTAATGCAAAATTGGAAAGATGCGTCGGATCGTGACGGTGTACGTTTACAGCGACAAGTACAACGGCTGTTAGAAGAAGTGATTTTGAATCGTATCACGAATTCTCCTGAAATTTGGCGCATCTGTGCTAAATTCTATCTTTGGCAAAAACGATATACGGATGCCTTGGAAGCTAGCATTAAGGGATACCGGGCCGTGATGCATGATACCCGATTAGAAACAGACCAAGAGGTATTTGAACGCGTAGCTAACGTTGCTTTGGATACAGTCGATATGTATGAAACATTAGGTGAACAAGAACAAGATAATGCTCTTGTTTGTGCTGATTGGAAATACCAAGCACGTTTGATTCTTAAAGGATTGATGGGCAAAGTAAGAGATGTCTTTGAAGAAACGGAAACTTATGAACGATTAAAGGAGCGTCTTGATGACTTAAAGCGGGCTTGATAAAATTATTTCATTTTTTACATATTTTCTTCCTTTTCTATCCCTTCCAAAAGTATACAACCCTCACCCCCCCCTCAACCTCCGCAATCAAACCGTCATCTTATTTTTATACTATATATATACATTTTATACACTTACACATGTCTACATTCATCAAAAACAAAAATGGTTTATTGGTGAGTTTTTGTTATTCTTCTTTGATATAGTTTATACTCTCTTTTTTTTGTAAATAATATATTTATGGGTTGGATATATAAAATAATAATGATAATATTAATAATACCAATAATAACATATGTATATTGATAGGGTATTGTGGAGTCGTGGTGTAATTTATAACAAAAATGGAGGGGGGTTATGCAAACAAATAAGAATGAAATATATAAAAGCTATAAAATGTTAATAACAATGATACTAATAATAAGAATAAGAATAATAAGAATGATAATGATAATGATAATGGAGTGGTGGGAGTGGTTTTCTTGTGCCTTCTTTGATAAAATACACTGGGTATTGGGGGGGTGTTAAGATAATAATGATAATTATTTATGTAAGAAAATAAGTGTCGAAGACTTGTATAAAAGTGAGTTGAGAATGGATTTGAAATGTGGGTTAAATAAATATAATATAAGAGGGGGGAAGAGGGGTGTACAAGAAAAAAAGAAATATAACCTTATACTGCTGTTTCTTCATTAGTTTTCTTTGATTTTTGGAACGACATTGCTTTTTTTAACTTCTTTGTTATATTTTTTCGTTTCATAGATAATCTTGAAGCTTCTCGTCGCAACGTTTTTCCTGTCTGTTGTCGAATAGATGGGGTATCATTTTGTTTATTTTGTTGTTGTCGTTGAATAGAAGTTGGGGTAGGTGGCATAGACGAAGAAGTGCCACCCGATGAGTCATCATTTACTACAGCTGTTGCTGTATTAATATCATCTGCAATTGGTAGTGGTGATGGTAAAAGGCTATTTCGGCGTTCTTGTTCTTTATTTTTATTATTTCCGTCGTCACCGTAGTAAAAATGATATAATTGGGTCGCACGACGTGATGCTGCTGCTTCTTGTGGTGCAGCTCCTACTTGCTGCTCTGTCCCTTCAGCATTTATTATTGGTGTTTGTTGAGCTGATGATGAAGTTCCTGCTGATGTGGATGCAGCAACGCCGCTGTCCTCCCCAGTTTCTGCACTGCTATTTGTTGCTGTTGTTGCTGTGTCCTTATTCTTGCTACTATCACCAGGTGTTGTTGTTGCTGTTGTTAATACTGATTCATTGTTATAAATGTCAGTATTATCTTGCTCTTGGTTATAAACTTGAGTATATGCAACCTCAGATCCTTCTCCTATATTTTCATCTTGACTATTTGCAATACCGCTATCATCATCTTTAATATCACTAAATTTGTCTGTTTTTGGTTGGACCTGTTTTTTTGTTCCAACTAAATTATTTTTAAGTGGTACAAAAGGTGCTGGAAGCGGAGGTGGATTAGATACTTGCTGTTTCTGTTTCTGTTGTGTACTACGTTTAAGGACTTGGGCTGTCAATTTTCGCGTTTCGGATGCGAATGTCGTTGCAAAAGATGACATAGTGTTTGAACGTTTCATATCCGCTAATGAAGTATTTTTCTTTTTATTCAGACCACGTTGTTGAGAATATTGTAATAATGGTACTGGTACTGTTGTTAGTACAGTCTGCTTTTTGTTCTTCTTGATAGATGAGCTTAGTGAGGTTGTTGAAGAGCGTTCTAAACATACAAATATATATTTATGTTAGTTGTCATCCGGTTGTTTGTTTGTATCTTTGAGCACAAGCACTCACATGCACACACATTTCATCTCTCTTTCTTTCTTTTTCTCTAGATCACTCCTTAAAAATAAAAATAAACACCAGTTCAACAATGGGAAATTTTACCTGATAAAGTGCTACGCGATACTGTACTTGTTTTCGTGATTCCATCAGATATTTGAAGTAATGTTGTTGTCTCTGGCTGAACTACTGGCTCTTTCTGTTCTAGTTGTTCTAGTTGTTCTGGCTGTTTTAGCTGTTCTGGCTCTTCTTGTTGTTTCTGTTGTTGTTGTTCACCTTCATCATTAGGAGCATCGGCAACAATATTTGTTGCTATGACACCGGTATTATCATTATTATTTTGAGAATCTTCTTCTTCAACTTGATTCAGTGCGGTCTCACTGGATGTACGTTCCCACACTTGCTGTAAATAGAGAACAGAAGATACTCGTAACATTATTTTTATTATTTTTGTTTTTATTTCAAAAAAAAAATAAAAAAGAGCGAAAAAATAGATTGATGTAAAATATAAAAAAAAATGTACACGTATATATTCTTATACAAGAAATAAAGAAGAAAAGAAAAGAGAATGAAAGAAAAGAAAATAAACCAAAAGTTTTAATGGTACTTTTTCATGGCGCTTTTATATGAACGATAAAGTGGCAAAAAAGAAAGGAGAAAGGGGGGTTCACATTTTGGGTTGGGAACTAATTATTATAATTGCAATCATCATGATCCCCCAAACTAACAATGATAATAATAATAGCTCAGCATTTGCTTCCTCATATTACATGCATAAACAATGATGTATTTAATGGATCGTATCACTTTTTGTTATGCTTGTTTATTCGTGTCATCTTTTTTTTTGTTGACGCAGTTGTTGTTTTAGCATTGTGATAAAGAAATTACTCCATGGGAGAACAATAATATCAACACGGGTACTATTATAACTTTCCTGCATAAACTATTAATGTTGCTATAACAACCATTTTACTACCAACCTCTTTTTTTATATAAAGCTTATCGTTTCCACGTCCAATATTATTAAAATCAGAAACACTACTATGAGAACCTTAAATTTTTAACATCACCATTAAAGTAATAGTAAAAAAAAAAAAAAAGGTCACGCTTTTTGTTATGGTTTCACTACATATTAGTTTTTTTACTGTTATTATGTTTTCATTTATATATATTTGTATTTATTGCTTTACAATAATAATAATAATAATAAAAAAAGGAACAAAAACTTTTTGTTGTTTTCAGACTTTCTTTTTTTTTTTTACTTCTTTACTTCATCAACCTGACACAACAATACACGGGCATCAACCAACTGGTTTTCTTCTACACGCATCGTTACAACACCTTCATGACGACTCAATACTTTAATTTCAGTCTTCATTGATTCAATGGATAAAAGTGGATCATTCTTTTTAACTGTCGTTCCTGTAGGTGCCAAGATTTTAAGAATACGACAAGGCATAGATGATGTATAAGGTGTCACTGAAGTAGAAAGTAAATAAAGTCGTCAGTAAATGATTTGTTTGTTTAATTCACTATTTCTTAAAACAATAATAATAGTATTTCTATTACCTCGATCATCTTCGCTTGATGCAGCAGTACTCTTGAGTCGATCCACCTTTTCAAGTGTGACAGGGTAACCTTGTACAAAGTCATGCACGAAATACGTCTTTTCGTTAATGTCCCGCACATCTTCTGCAATGTAAAAGTATCTTTGACTACCCTCTAAAACATATAAAATTAATTATTTTTTTGCGTTTCATAAAAAAAATTTGTAATACAACAACGCCTCTTCATTAGGTTCCCCGTTCCTCATATCACACAAAAGTCCAAAATAAGCGGTCTCTTTGTATTGTTTTCTTTTCACATGACAAGAAGGTAAACAAAAAAAAAAGAAAAGAAAAGAATATTTTTTACCGATGCTACAGCGTAATAAACCGGAGCAACCTTGAATACCCTGTGGTCCAGGCGTTTGTTGTCCAAAATGCGACTCATATAATGTCACGTGTAAAGGTAATTCCACCTTTTGTTTATCTTTTTCGGCAGCTGCGGCAGCTGCCTTTTTTTTGTCTGCTTCTTGTACCACTTGAGACACATTACACTGGAATTGCTTATTGGAACCCTTTAGATTAGGTTGAAACTCATATTCCACTTGGAACTGGGTGTCTTGATCATTATTGACGACATATTTTTTGGAAGGTACTTTCCATTTAATATTGCGCCAATTGGATTGAACGTTACGTAAATTGACACGTTGATCTATTTGAATAGACCATTCAAATAACATAGCAGCAATAATACTAGATTGCAGTTGCTCAACTGTTCTACGAGAGAAAAGTTGTGCGTGTTCCAATGAAATGAAATTGGTATCAAAAGTACCGGATTGAAAACGTGGATTGTTCATAATACTAAGTAAAAACTTTTGATTGGTAGTGACACCAAGAATGACAGTACGTGATAAAGCGCCAGCCATACGACGAACAGCTTCTGCACGTGTAGGTGCATGCACAATGATTTTGGCAATCATTGAATCATAAAACACCGAAATCTCGGATCCTATACAATTTTTTTGCATCATTGTTGTTGTTTAGTATTTCTTTTTTTGTTAGAAGAGAATATAATAATAATAATAATAAAGAATGAAATAATTACCATCTTCAACACCAGTATCATAACGAACACCAGGAATATCAGTGACTGGACTCCATTTACGGATAAGGCCTGTTCGTGGACTGAAATCATTTTCTGGATCTTCAGCACACAACCGAACTTCAATGGAATGACCTTGGAATTGGACATTATCTAAAACACCCAATTGCTTTAAATTGACACCTTGAGCGACCAAAATTTGTAATTCAACAAGATCCAATCCAGAAATAGCCTCAGTAACAGGATGTTCGACTTGTAAACGTGTATTCAATTCCAAAAAATAAAACTTTTTGGTTTTTTCGTCCTAAAATAACAAAAAAAAAAAAAATAACATTTTTTAGTTTGTTTAATGAATTAATAGCAACAACATTTCGTTTACATCCGTGGGTGTACGACATTATATATCATCTAACTTACCAAGATAAACTCTGCGGTGCCAGCACCTTCATAACCAAGCTTACGACAAAGTTCTACAGCAGCATTTGTCATCGCTTCACGTAAAGTTTCATCAACAGCAGGAGAAGGTGTTTCTTCAATAACTTTTTGATGACGACGTTGTACAGAACAATCACGTTCATTAATATGGTAAACGTTACCATATTTATCACCAAATATTTGAACCTACCTCACATATATAAATTATGTAAGCAAAAAAATAATATTGTTTTTTTTGCATAAATAGAAATATTTACCTCGACATGACGAATACTTTCAAAATATTTTTCTATCAGTAAATTATCTGATCCAAATGAACGTAATGCTTCACCTTTGGCAGTTTCAATTTCTTCACGAAGTCTTTATAAATATATAAATAATTAGAAAAACAAGTATATAGACGAAAGAAGAGAACTTAATATACTTACTTGCCAGTTTCATAAACAGCACGCATACCACGACCACCACCTCCTGCTGATGCCTTTAACAAAACAGGGAAGTCTATATGACAAGAACAACAAGAATTAAATTAATTAATTTCTTCAAAAATCTTACATAAAAACAATAAAACAAAAGAAATATTATTTTACCAATTCTCGAAGCTTCTTTTTCAAGACGTTCAATACTTTGATCATGGCCATTATAACCAGGAATCAAAGGGATTGAAGGAGCGTGTTCAGTAATAAATAATTTAGCAGCAATCTTATCACCAATAGCTCGAATGGATTCTGGTGTAGGACCTATAAAGTTAATACCAGCTTCTTTCACCTTTTGAGCAAAATCAGCGTTCTCCGACAAGAAACCGTAACCAGGATGTAAGGCATCTGCTCCAGCACGATGACATACAGCAATCAATTTATCACCATCCAAATAAGATTCGGCTGCAACAGAGGCACCAATGTGATAAGCTTCATCAGCCATACGAACAAAAACTGAATTTTCATCACTGATATAATTATATTGAATACACAGTTAATTAACTATTCTGGAGATATGCTCTTCAATAATAGTAATAATAATAGTAATAATAAAAGATACAATATATATTATGTATCTACCTATCTGAATAAATAGCAACAGTTGCAATTCCCATACGACGACAGGTTCGAATAACGCGACATGCAATTTCACCGCGATTAGCAATGAGTACTTTACGAATAGAAGTTGTTGTCATGGTAATAGTATGTTATGTATTAAAATAAAAAGGAAAAAAGAAAAGGTTGGGAAAAAAAGACAGAAAGTTAAAAAAAAAAAAGAGAGAGAGAGAGACTGAAAAGAAAGTGTGGGGTTTTTTTACCCCTCTTTTGATTTAATAATAATTATGTGCGTGCGAAGTTCATTTCCCATATGCAAAATGACAAGGAACGATCAAAGCATGAGATCGGACAATCCAGTTTACCCCACAGATTTACACATGAAAAAATTATATCTTCTTTTTTCTTTGGGCTTTAAATTCATAAAAAAGCTTAAATATATTCATAATTGAAAAAAAAAAGAAGGATCAATAGGTTTATCTGTTATATTTCAATGTTTTTTATTAATGTTATTGTTATTATTATTGTTATTTGATTGACTAATTGACTATGTATATTTTTTTACAATTTGAAAGTAAAAGATTTATTCTTTAAAGTTCATACTAAGAAAAGGAAAAATTATGGTTAGTCAGACTTTTCCCTGGTAAACTGTACAATTGGGTGTTTCCATTTCCCCCCAACATAACATATTATAGTATACATTTACCTTTTTAGCAACCATTCCTTCTGGAGGTTTAGTTTCAACAGTTTTGGCCCCAACTTCAGACCAGTTGGTAGATAAACAAGTACCATTACTTTCAACAAAACTTTTCATCATAGCACGTTTGGTATCTTCATCAGCTCCACCATAAATTTGTTGGAAAAGTGTGTTTAATGCAGCATCTCCTTCAGGTTTATCAGTATCTTTTTCAATTTCGCGTGCAAGTTTATCCCAATCCTTTGCTTTTTTTGTATTTGATGCATTTGCCACTATTAATTATTATAATATATTATTAAAATGTTATTTCTTTCTCGTTCCAAATTAAAGAGCTCTACCATATACTATTTCTCACTTTCCCCTGTACAAAATAGTCAAAATAACTTACTGGTATTCACAATTTCATCTTCTCCTTCAAGCATTCCCCATTTAATACCATCCATTTTCTTTTTCAATTTGATTTCAATCTTTGTTGAAAGAACCTTGTATACAGATTCCTTTGGTAAAATTTCATGAGCTAAAGGATCAAGTTCCAAAGAATAATCAGATCCAGTAGGCATTTTAATTGTTAATGATAACTAATAATTAAAAGAATATACATTAGTTTTACTTTTTCTTTTTATAACGACAATCGTAATAATAGTAGAAACTTACGGATTTATCAAAGAAATTTAATTCAACAGCATCCTTCTTAACATTTTTAATGAATACTTCAATTGTAACGAATGTATCATTTTGGAACCATTCATGTCTAATTATCAGAGGGTTCTATTTTAGTATATATCTAAAAAAAAAAAGATAGATTAAAAGAGAGAGAGATAGAAAAGGTTTTACCTGGCACGAACACCTTCTGGTGTAGGAGCTACTGGAGTTTGTGCAACTGGTTTTTGTTCTTCTTTTTGCGCAGCAGGTGTTGGAGCGGGAGTAGGAGTGGAAGCTGCGGGAGCAGAAGCAGCGGGAGCAGGAGTTGGTTGATCAGAAGTAGGTAACATATCTTCTGTCTTACGTAACCAAGTTGCCAATGAACGTTCAGTAGGATTCAAATCTTTAACTATTTCAAAGCTTTCCTTTGCTTCCTTATATTTTCCCAAACAGAATAACGCCATACTATAAATATATATTAACAGTTAAGTCTTTTTTCTTTTTCTTCTTTATATATTAACAATTTTTATTTTACCCCTTTTGTAAGCTGGCGCGTGCCAAAAGACTTCGTGTTCCTTTGGGACCATTTAAAATGCTTAGAACTTTGTTGGCATCTGCTAAGGCATTATCATATTTTTTTGACTTTTGATAAATAGAACCTCTAATAATTCAAATATATTCAAAATTTGTGAGTTTCCTTTTTATTATTAATATTTCATTACTCCTTCTAATTATAAAAACGGTTTTTTACTCGTTTTTTCTTTCGTAACAACGTGTCCAAATAAAATAGCATTCTTACCGACGCAAGTAAGCATCGACGTGTTCTGGATCAACATCAATAGCTTGATTCAATAAAATAAGCGCTTCGTCATTGTCACCATCAAAGAAAGCTTCATTTGCTTTTACAAACAATTCTTCTGCACTTAAAATATGCATTTTGAAATCTATTTGAATTATTCAAATAAAAACAAAAAAAGAGAGAAAAAGAAAGTGGAAAGTGGAAAGTGGGGTTATATAAGAACAAAGAATAGGTATGCGGGCCTTTTTTTTATTATTTCTTGAATGTTCTAAGCACAGCCCCCCCCCCAACATTGACCAACTGAATTGCGCCGTAAGTTTACAAAAACTGGCTGCGCCTCAAACTCAAATCAAGCAAGTAAATTTTATTTTTATGTAGAAAAACGATATATTGGTGCACGAGGTAAATGTTCAATGCTTTGTCGATAAGTAGGTGGGCGTTCAGTATTCTGGTATTCAGGTGGTTTTGGGACTTCTCCTTCCCAACAATGTTGTTTTGATGTTACTACTAAAGGTACTTCAAGCGAACATAGATACATACTATGATGGTTATTATTATTATTTGAGTGATTATGGCTGTGTCGTTTACCACCACTACCAAAAGATAATAGAGCATCCTTGACATATTCTTCCGTATTACTTGCTTGTTGTCGTCCTAGTGAAAATATAGATGATAATGAGGATGCCGATGAAGATCGACTCAATAATGGTGTACTAGTTCGACTGTAACTCTCTTGTTGTTGTTGATCATTTTCTGTACATTTCAGACCTTGATGATCCCCATGGATACTATTTTCATTATTATTATCCAGCGGATCTTCAGTAACCTTGATATTAACGACCAAAGTATGGGAAACTTTTATTAGCCTTGTCTTGATACTTGGATGAACACGAGGACATAATCGAAATTCGGCATTGTATTCATGTTTTTTATATGGATCATAGTTCTCATGGTCATCTTCTGACGGATAAAATGTACTCCATCCTAAAGGAAATGTCTCGTCGGTCTGTGATACTGACTGACATGTTAATGATTGTTGACCCGTTGTTTGATAAGTAACTCGTTCACGTAATGCACATGTAATGGATTTTATAGTTTTTGTCATCGGCATTAATGTTGCTCCATTTTCTTTCTCCTTTTGTTGCTGTTCGTTGGATTGGTGAATTAGCTGTACAGCCAGGTTAAGAGGTACCAATCCACCTTCCCGATAAACAACAGAAGGGGCACTAGCTATATATTCAATCTTGTCTGGATAATCTTTACCAACAATTACTTCCAGTAAATCCAAGGGAATTGTATCATACACCAAACTACGTCGAATAGGAATTTCTTGATAAACATATAAATTGTTGGAAAAGACAGATCGATGCATAGATGCTTTAAGCCGATATTGAATCATACCCCGCTTACCACGAAAGGTAGCTGGTAATCGAGGAGGCAATTCAAAAGTATATGGATATGTGTATTCTCCTGGTGGTAATAATACCGGTGGATTTCGTTTTTGCTCATTTACTAATGTTGATGATTCTTCTTCTGTTGCTTCCGGTAATGATGATGAGGATGGTAATAAAAGACATGTTTTTTTCTTCACCAAGTTACGACACTCAACACCTTCAGGAGGAGATGCTGCGACTAATTTACTGGGTTTGGATGTATTGATATTAACTTTACAGCGTCCTTCGAAACGAATAGATATCCGTCGTACTTTTATTGGTTTGTATACATGAACGACCACGGTTCCTTTTAGATGAATTGGCTCGGCTACACCACTATCTTGTCCCCGTAAAATCCCTGTAAATGAAGAATCAACATTGATCTCCATAGAAACATGACCTTTCTGATTATAAAGGCTAGGCATCGGTTCTTTTTTCCTTTATTTGTTATATATGAGAGAGAGGAATGGGGGTATGTATGTCTACAGAAAAAGAAAAGAGGGAGAAACAAGAAAAAAAGGTAAACAAATAGAAAAAAAATTCTACTATTTGAAACTTCTCGAAGTTGCTGCATTATTGTTTTTTAACCCATTCAAACCCCGGATACGGGTGGTTTTTTTTTCAGCAATAAAAAGGGTAATTTTTTATGCAAAATTAGAAAAGTTTCACATTCTGTTTTTTTTGACACTATCAAAAATTAGTTATAGCTAATCGATTACCGGATAATTTTTTCATTTATAACTTTCAAAATGTGTAGTTGAATACCATTTTTGCATAATTTTTTTTTTGGAAAAAGTGCTTATTTGTACATCATTGCTAATAAATGCATCTATGTAAAACCATTTTCTAATCTTCATTTACTGTACCTACAACAAGAAGACAGTAACTTGTACGTTTCTGGCTACTAAAGCAAGTTTAATTTATTAAGGTTATCATTCCAGTATTACTCTTATAATTATTTATTACTGTCATAATGTTAACAGGTTTTTTGTGTGTGTAAATCAGTAACAACAAAATATAGTCGACGTGTTATATTAAATAATCACAACAAGAAAAATTATCGTACAAAACTGATTGTAACCTTTTGTTCTAAATAGAATCAAAGCTCTTAGTTAATTATAACAAGCACACACACATCTCACCCTCCAGTTTCCAACCAAATCTTCTAGAATAATGGTTATTGATAAATCGTATCTTGAAATAAAACAACAAGAGAAGATTGAATATCTTTCCTGTTTGCTCCGGCAAAAAGGTATTTGAATAGTAGCTTAGTATATATATAGTAAAGAGCAGTGACTATATGATCAAAGCATAGTCTATGCGATTAATGAACTTGAGATAATAAACTCCACTATGATTGAAATGGAAGATCATCATACAGTTTAGATACAAAACTGCATCTTCTACTAAGTCGTAAGAAATTAATATCAAACTTTCTTGGTTTCAAAAGAAGGTAAAGGTCGACTTCCATACACAAAATAATGACGTTTATTGTTGCTAATATATAGATAGTCTACAAAGGGACCCCCAACACAACCGATCAAAGATTAATACATTGTTAGCACAGTTTTATAAACAGCTCACTTATAAAGTATTTCACTTTTTATTTTCACCATCTATCCAGCGCATAACAAAAAAAATAGTAAATAAGTAATTTAACCTTACAATCATAAATGATATATAAATATCTTAGATGTGCAATACAAGACAATTCTTCTTGCTACTTTTTTATATTAATACTTTACAAACATATAACTGTTTGTATTGAGATCTAAAAGTGTACGTGTTACTATGAAAGCTGGGAAAAAGAAAGCGCAAGGTACAGATGGAAAGGAATTGAAAACATATTTGAATTTGAGATACTGGGCGAAGAAAAAGGTCAAATGCCCTTCTGCGAACACACCTTTGGTTAATGACTCTCTAATTAATATATAATATTGGCACATAAACAGCTGGAGTAAATTAATTAATAATTTTTCATACCCTCATGGGTAGAGCATTTGGTTTAGTTACTAGAAGAAGTGAAAAAGATTTTAACCGTAACGTAATGCATGCACGTGTACTTACAGTTTTAAAATCTGGAAGCTACTCATTTTTCTACACTACTACATAAAACACTCTCCTGTATAATGTTAGTACAACGAATATCAAATAATATTGATGGTCGAGAAAAGTATGTTGGCTGGACGAACAAAAATCAACTTATTGCTAATTTTATAGTGTTATTATAATTCGTATATTGCTTTAGGTCACAAATATAAACATATTTCTTGTTCATAGTAGTACTTAGTGTTATCTAGATAGCATAGCGTCTGTATATTAACTGGTAGATGAGTTTGCCAATATGTATAATAAATAAAAAACAAATCAGCTCAGATCTCATATAGTGAATGAGCCACTTATGGTTAGCACACTCGTAGTCAATTTCTCTAAATAATATATAAGTAATGGATTATTTTATTAAATAAAGTGTCACTCTTTAACAACAATAAAAGTTGATTTGCTTTCTTTTGGACTGATTATGTGTTCTTGTTTTACACAAAAATTCTCTTATTGTTAACCCATAACATGTTTCAACGTACATACACTTACTACTAATATATATTTGAACTTTCTAGTTTATTTACTCATGTTCTTGTTGCATGTCATATATTGTTCTTTAGTGCCTATGCTTTAATAAGTAGAAGGTATCTTTTTTTCAAAACATTCTTTTATATATGTCTTCTTTATATAAACTGATATGCTTGTGTTAATCTCAGCTCTATATATAATTATAATTTTATGGAATATTTCGTACTTTATTAATTACTGAGGTTATTATAAAGGATATGGTTTATCGAATTCAATATAAATGATATAAAACTAGTAATAGGCGAGTAAA
Source organism: Circinella umbellata (assembly GCA_025093555.1). Classification (NCBI taxonomy): domain Eukaryota; kingdom Fungi; phylum Mucoromycota; class Mucoromycetes; order Mucorales; family Lichtheimiaceae; genus Circinella; species Circinella umbellata. The sequence goes on along the minus strand of JAIWNF010000004.1, from coordinate 1,009,134 downwards.
AAAAGAAGAATTATTAATACAGGATTCAGAAGAAGTTGACCATGGTGTTTTTGATCTCGTATATGCTCTTTTAATTTCCATAAATGGTGCTCTTTATTTTTGAGATATACGTTATTTTTAATCGTAAATGGAGTTTTTATAGAGAATGACTACATGGGCTACAAAAATTAATAGATATCTTAGTAACTTGTAGCCCATCCCGTCTACTTGCTACATATAGATTCTGTAGCCCACCTCGTCTGATTTTTTGTAGCCTATCTCGTTTATTTTTTGTAACCTATTTCATCAACCCTTTTTTTTAATAAATAAAGACAGATCTTTTATATCATATATCTGTGTAGTGTCCTGGAATTAAGAGTGTAAAATACCGGAGATTCTAAGGGTCTACCCCTGATAAAGCTAAAAAGGATCTTCCTAAGAATAAGGTTATCATACCTTAAGATAGCATTCTTTAAGATAGCATTCTTTAAGATACATTCTTCAGATGACATACCAGAGATAACCCATCATAATAAACAACTCATATAAATAGACCAACTCGTACATAGAATAATAATCTTTATCTTATTTTTCAAGAATAAACACTGTTTCAAAGGACTCATCGTTTTTTATATTTTATTGTTGAACTAAACTATTATTCTATCGTACACCTCAATCTGCTATTTTTTTTTATTTGATAGTTTTGAGAATAAAATCGCCAAGATAACCAATTTTATTGGTACTATGTTTTTACATTATAACAGCACTTATATTATACTATGGTAAAATTACTTTGTGGTATACCCTCTACTATTTTTGAAACTTTTTAAACGACTTTCTAATTTCTAGAAAAAAAAACTATATTTTATTTTTATACGTACTTCTTGTAATGCTCAGTAGTTTATGCTTAGTATTTATTTTATCATATTACAATTGTCATTACCAACGTGCAGCAATATTAACATCATTTTTATATGTAGTAAGAATAAAAACACAGTATTTTTCTCGTCATCTATCATATCTGTAGTATCATCCGTAAAACACATACGTATTTTAGCATGGAGAAACAATAAATAAATATCTTTAAAATAGTTTCAAAACTTTATTATTTTTACTAATTGCAATTACAAAGATTATCATGGTACAAACGTGAACATAAACTAACTATGAGACTTTGAACGAAGCATATGACGATGTTCTAAATTTTATACGCCAACATGTATTTACTATTATCTAGCGCCTCAGCAACCAGTGCTCTTGTACTTTTAACTATTTTCATACAGAACCAGTGCAAATTATATAAAAATAATAAGGATCGTGATAAGAAAGGACATCATCATCATCTGAAGAAGATAGATACATTCTTATTCAGTAAAGCAAAACAGTCTATAGTAATTTTTTTTAAGCTTAGAATTCTTATCTAAGATAGATTCGACTTCGTATTCTTCTTAGTTATCAATAAGCATTGCTGGGGGTTGAGTTGATCATCGATTATCTTGACCTTGAGTATACAATTTGAGTGTGTAAATATGGAATACATCGTGAGCCTTGATTTTCGCTGGTAGTTCTAAACGATATGCAACCTTGCTGATTCGCTTGATAATTTTATAAGGACCTGCATATTTTGTAGTGAGTTTCTTCTTTACTGATTGAGGATAGTTAGCAGGATTGAGATAACATTGCTGATCAACCAATACTTCTTGTCTAACTGTAAGTTTGCGATTGCAATGACTTGTATTCGCATATTGTTCTTGTCGAGTGGCTGCTGCTTTGATATTTTTAATAGCTGTAGTTCTAATATTGCAAAAATTTATGACCTCCAACATGAAAAGATTATGAAGCTCCTTATGAAAAAAATGTTGCTATCGAAAAAAAAAAATATCATTTATGAATAGTTACGATGTTTACTTTGAAATAAAAAAAACACCATTTGTGGTTAATAAAAGAAGAGCACTGATAGATTCAAAAATAGCATCTGCAAAGTAAAAAAACGTCTACCTTGAAATAAAAAACACTATTTGTGTTAAAAAATAACATTTGCGAATATAAAAAACGGCATTTACGTTAAAAAAAACGTTTATCTCGAAAATAAAAAGCACCATTTATGAATATTAGAGGAGCATATACGAAACCAAAAACGTCATTTGTGAAATCAAAAACATCATAGTCAACTTCTTCTAAAAAATTCCATATATAAAAATTATTTGCTTCAAACAGTAAACTCCTTTCAATCCAGTGTTATGTTTAGTATATATTACGTAGTTATTCTTTTATAAATATATCATCTTGTTTTATTTGTTTCTCATGTATATTAAATAATTATACTTATTTCTTTTTCAATATTTTGCATAAGTATTTCTTTTTTAATTGTCAATCCTTCTCCAAACTAATAAAAAATATAGTACGTTTGATGATGAGCACTTCTTTTTTTAAATTCACCAGCAGGCAACAAAAAAATAAAAAAAAAATTATTGCCAACAAAAGATGTCGTAGCCATAAATAGCAGTAACTCTATTTTCCTTTTTTATCCATTTGTGATACTTCTTTTGTAAACGTATTTTATTTTTATATTGCCACGTAGTTAATCTATATCACTGTCACATCATCATAATAATTATTCGAACACGTAGTCAACCTTCAGTCACGAACACGTATATTATCATTATTAGTTTATCATATATCTTATAAGTAGTTTAGAAAATATATAAATACTCCTTCACATTTCATATAATAAAAACATCATCTTTCAACTTATACTTTATTTATTTATTATCTTTTGTTCTATTCTATTTCTAATTGGCTACGGTGTTATCCGCCAAAATATATTACGACAAAGAGAAAAAAAAACTATTGACATTTTAAATCCAAAAAGTAATGAACGCCCAATGGGGGGCTCGAACCCCCGACATTTCGGTTAAAAGCCGAACGCTCTACCGACTGAGCTAACCGGGCTCCTTGTATTTGATAAAAAGTAGGCAAAATGTGATCGCCTCATATATTTTGAGTTTTATTTTATTTTTATTACAATATTATTGGTTTTGATAGTAGATTTTTTTTATTTTTTTTTATTTTTTTGTGATTTTACTTTCCTTTTATTTCAGATTGATTTTTCTCAAAAACCGTTGATTTGCCGTGAACCTCTATTGTTTTTGTATTATCTTTTATTTCATTTTTATCTTTATTTACCCTATACTCAACCTATTGTAACTAGGGATCCTGATCCTCATGGTTCGATTCAGTTTGGTTCCTCAAGAGAACCAATTCGGACCGACCTTTAGTAAGAACTGAGAAGAACTGGAGAACCGACGATAGTAATTTGATAGTCTTTTTTTTTTTTTTTTAAAAAAAAAACAGAAATCTCAAAATATAAGTATGATAAATTTTTATATGCAGCCAATAATAAGTATAATAAAAAAAGCAGAAGTAATTTTTTAATTAATTATCAAAAAAACTGAAATACTTTTTCTAAAGGGTGAATGGAGGTGATGATCTTCAATTAAGTATTGTATGTGGCTCTATTAAAGCGATAATATATAGTAATAGTAACTATGGAGTATTTTATTTAAAGCTGCCATACTACATGGAAGTTAGAAAATTACTGTTGTTATATCTTTAAAATAATTAGCAAAAAGAAATAAGTAAATGAAAGCTGTTATATCAATATAATAAATAAAATAAGAGACATAAATAAGTCAACGGGACCCAAAAGAATAATAATTGAACTGAAGTTTATTAAAATAAAATATTATCTCTATTTATATGAATTTTATTATCAGTGGGATATATAGATATATATATATGTAAGATTTATATTTGTTATGGCCATGATGTGAATTATAAATATAAGATTAATAATATTAAAATTAGACTTTGAGTGGTTGATGATATGATATATCTACACAGCTATTATCTTTTATTATTATAGAAGATGGACTTCTGTGTTTTTATAAATCATGGTCCAAATAGTAGGGAAATACATGAAATGTCAGCAAAGCATAATTAAAGGTACACTATACTTTAATAATCAAAATGACAAATAATTATCTTTATAAATAATATGTGTTGGATACAACAAAAGCTGTCTTAAATGAAAGTAAGAAATGTATTGTTGGTTATTTATAAAAATAAATACCCGTCAAAAACAGCTATTGTATTATTGCTGTTACATGAAGACAAAGTTAAGTAGAGATAAAGCTTTAAGTAAAAGAGAACTGAAGAGAAGAATTCGAAAGTGGAAAAAGTACGAGTATTTATACTATTTGCTCTTGTAAGAATAATCAATAGCTTTTGTAAAAGATTACAATTGCTCTTGTAAAAAGAAGCAATCGCGAAAAGGCTCAAAAGTGGGATCCAATTAAACAGCACAACGAATTTATACTATAACAAGATTTATGATGATAACATGTGACTATAATTGATAATAATAATAATAATAATAAAGATAAAGATAATTATAATGCTGTTTATAATGGGGAAACTACTAATACTACTAATGCTATATATAAGAAAAAAACTGAGTAATGGTACGAACGTTACAACAAAAAAAAATTATTTGGGATAAAGAGATAATGTTCTTATAATACAATGGATAGTATCAACAAATTTAGGAAAATATATATCATTATTTTGATATTTATAAAAAAAATTCTTATTTATCATCATTTTAAACATTTCTTGAAAGTAGTAGTAGATACACATTATACTACTACTATTATTATCAAATAAGTTATTGAAGTATTTATGAATATGGATTTAGTAGGAAAATAAAAAAAATAATAACAGAATAAGTCTTGTGAGAATTTTTTAGGTGTTTTATTATATAAAATAATATAATGATAAAAAGATAAACATTTCTATATTACAAGTAAGTTATATATATATATATATATATATTCTAAATGTGCATTTCCCTGTATTTGTAGATGATGTTATATTATTTTAAATTGTGTATTACGTATGTGATTATGAATAAATAAATTATGTTTTGATTATTGTATTTGTATATTATTATAAAGTGTCATTGTGGTAGAATTATTATTTGTGTATTTAGAAAGCGACCAATGTGAGATTATTTTATTTAGTGTTTTAATCTTTAATTTATATTCGAATTGTCTGAGATGAAGGATTGACATATGTTATATGACCGTTATTAGTCATTTTTCCCAAAAATAAGATGAAATAGAAAAAATAATGCAGTACCTGCAGGTTGGCCTGGTAGTTGACGAGGTGTTTTTTTTGGTGATTATAGTTATGTCGTGGTTATACTACGGTGGAGTAAGTAATCAATCACTACCCTTTACATATATCTCAACAATAAAAGTCTATGGAGTGTGTATAGCTACAGAAAAGCGAAAACAAAAGATATACAAAAGTTAATAAAAAGACGAACCATTACCATCCTCTTCTTTATTTTTTTGTAGAATTTCTGTTTGAATAATTGTTGTTGCTTTTTATTTATCGATGGCAATTGGCGAATGAGCATTATCTATAAATTTGTTATAAATAACAAAATTTATAATATTATTCTGTTCTAGTCAAGATTATCTATAATAAAAGATTATTTCGTGCGTCGTCATTCTTCCTAGCCTTTACGTAACCTAAAGGTTTAACACGTTTTTTCTCAAATATGGCGGTTAAGTTTAGTTATAATAGTTGATAGTTTTTTATGGGTTGAGAATTTATTTTGCTAATTTAATAATATAATATAATCATTATAATTTCTTTGACATATTATTATTTATACTCTTTCAATTTTTTGATATTTTATTAAAAGCATAATACTAAGACTTCCGATAATAACAAAAGTGGGGTCAATAGTAGTGCTGGTAATATCTGGGTTATGCAACATCCTTTGATTATCACTTATAACGATTCCCTCCTTTCAGCTATTGACAGGATCTAATTTTTAACTTCATTTTTTCAAACGCTTTTTTTTATATTCTGGGTAGAACTTCTTACTATTTTATGATATGTAATAATATAGATGTTAATTTATGAAAAAAAGTATCTGTTGTATGATATCGATGAGCATTCAAATATCAGTAGCTTTTGTTTTCAAATAATATAGTCCAAAGAATTTTTACAGCACTGTAGATAACTTGTAAATTATAAGCTTTTGCCCGGTTCATACATATATAGATGTAGACCTAGCTACCAGCTTATTATATGATAGTACTACGTCCCGTTCGGATCGTTATTAATAAAATAAAAAGAAAATATAAGAAGTTCCAAGCAAAAGACTCAAGAAATAAGGAAAGTTATATCAATAACTTATTCAATAGAAAGAAAAATATATAAAAGAGCGGCTTTATAACCAGCAAATTCAACCGATAGCCGGGAAAAGAGTTTTATTTCAATAAAATTAAAGAGAGTAAACTAATTGCTATTTTGTGTGAAAGGAAGAAATTATCCTTTTTATACTAATTATTTGATAATCTAACTCCTTAATTCAAATCTTATTTCAAGTGGAATCGAATCTTCTTCCAGGTAAAATCGTATCAGTATTACGAGTAAGAACGATTTTTATTAGTTAGAGGTAAGCTTGGTTATTATGGCTTGTAAACGTCTGGTATTAATTTAAATTGAAAATAATAATGATACTGATGATAAAGATATGAATATGATAATAATAAAAAAAGAAGAGTAAATATAAGAGATGAAGAAAAAAAATATCAAGCAAGAGGAAAAAAGAAGATAATAATAAAAAGAAAGAAAAGGGATGTAACAATAGCTCATATAGCAAGCACACGCTAATCTTTTACGCAAGTAACGAATATACAATATATAAAAAGTAGAGCTAGTAACAAAAGATCAACAACTGATCGATAATGTTAAGAAAAGAAAAAACGCCATAGATCATGATCAATTGTTGGAAATGAATAAGAAATTTTTATGCCAAATATATGCTATAGAATAACATAGCAATAAGAAAGCAGAAAGACACACAGCCCGCATAGATAATAGGCTAAATGATTAGGAAAGTAATCTACGACAGTGAAGAGCTTCTCATTGTTTGATAAAAGGTCTTGGGAACAGCAACTACCTTCAAAAAAATGAATTATATATAATCACAGTGTTATATTGCATGATTCATGGAAGTATCAATACCGAGAGTATGGTTAATAACACGGTTTTAACGGTTAAATAATACTAAATTTTGGAACATATTAGCTATTACGCCCAGTTAATGAAAAAAGTGCTCTATACAAATAATAGACTTATAAAACTATAGTTGCTTACGTAAGAATGGTAAAGTATAAAGCATAAAAAAATGTCAGAGAGCATGGAAAATAGAAGAGTGAAAAGAAACGAAAAACAAAAATGGAGAACACAAAAAATCCTACTGATAATATATCAATGGGGTAACATTTAAGCTTTTCTCGTGTGACCAAATTTACGCCTATATTTTGTTTTTACTGCGGTTTTTACATACAAATACACACAAAACTATTTATTTTATGATTATTTTCTTTGAGAAAAATGCTAGATTTTACATTGACTTTACCAGCTGAAATTGTCAGTAACATTTTTTCGTACCTTGACCAGGAAAATTGTATAGATTGTATGTTGGTATGTAAACATTGGCACCATTTGTTCCCAAGTTACATTCAATCAACAAATGTTTGGGAAGACTTGACCATCTCTCCCGAAACCTGGAATAAGATTAGCGATTCGGTGTTAAAATGCCTTGGTCCGCACGTTAAAAATGTTTCTATCCAGTCACAGGACACATGTATCGTATTAAAGAGTCTTGATAAACAACGATGCGGAATAAAATCTCTCGGTAAGAAAAAAAGTCCATCAACTCAATGTTGTTGAGTAATATATTGTGCTTTTATGCGGTTTTTTAACAGTAATTACTGACTTTGAAAATGATGGTGAGATGACAGATATATACGATCACCAAATTCCTTTGAGAAGATATGGCCGAACGGTCACGGATGATGATATTAAACTACCTGTAACAATCTCGGAATTCTCGACCACACTAACCGAATTGTTCATACATTCGCATACAACAGACATTTCATTAACATTGCTGTTGGATTATTTGCCAGCATTAACACACCTTTCTGTAACATTCGAATATAAAGCCCATCATTCATTGCATTCTACAGAAAGCATTGCTAGCAACACGTCACCACGCAACAGCATGAAAAATCTGATTTATTTGCGATTGGATAATACACTTGACTTTGATAGTCGGATTTGTCCAGTATTATACCGGTGCCCAAATATCCGTTTCTTGATGATACCATCCGATATTGGACAAGATGAAATACGTGACTTACCGACACAATGTCTTTATACTGCTCTTCATATTTGTCCACAAATTAATTACATACTTATGAATGTTGAACCATTGGAAGGTAGTCAAATGAAGCAATGGTTACAATTATCCAAAAAGCAAATCCTTTGGAATGATAATGACAAGAAAGATATCACCACTAAGATGATTGATGATCAGCAAGAAAAAGAGGGTGTTAAACTAGTGCGAGGACTTGTATTTGGTGCAAATGATCAAGATGAGCTGACAAGAATCTTCCCACTATTGGAAAACTCACGATCCTGGTTGGAATATTTACGGATTGAATGTATCAATACTGGATTAAACGACCTTTTAATAAGAAAAATATTTCCTCAACTCAAAGCACTGGAAATTTTTGGCTTATTCTTTACAAGTGAAGAATGGATAGACATCCTTCATGGACATCCACAGTTGGAACACTTGGAAACAGAACTATGGTTTCAAGCATCAGAAGAATTGGATAGCGTGATCGAATTGATCGGCAAATTGGAGCGGTTAAAACGGCTTGTATTATACTGTCCTGCAATAAGTACACTTCCAGAAATTGTTAGTAAAAAAATCTATTTGCTTTGTCAATCAAGAAACCAGTTGGAGACTTTGGAATTGCCTGGATTTCCGGTTTCCGATAAAGACTTACTTTGCTTGTTAGAAGGGTTACCTAAATTGCGGGCTTTATATTTGAGTGGAAGCAAACAGACTTTAACTGAGGATGGATTAATTGCGTTTGCAAATAGACTCAGAAAGAAAGAGAAATTGATGATGGGAACTATACAATGCTTGGATCTACATAATATAGAAGGGGTTACCAATAAAGTACTGAAACATTTGGGAATGATCGAAAATCTGGCTGTACTACGTATTACAAGTAACAAGAATATCTCTGATACAGGAATTGCTGCTTATTTTGGTCTGCAGAATAATAGTAGTAAAGTTCACAAGAAGAAAAAGGTCGAAGTGGATCGATGTCCTGGAATTTCTAAGGAAAATGCTTTAGTTTCCCCCTTTTAAGTGAATATTTGTAAACGAATCTGTAAATTCTACAAGGCTGGCTCTTCTTTTTTATTGCTATCGCCTATGTATGTAACTTATTGCATTATAGTATAATATCTGTTAAAGTACACATCCAATATAATTTATGCAGGCTAAATACAAATAATAAACTTTTTGTTTTTTACAATTAAGAGCTTTTAATTAAAAGGTCATGCACGCGTGAAGGTTTTTCTTTCTAGCTTTTTTAGACGCACATTCGATATGTATGGAAATTAATTAATGTTTCTCCTCTTGAAGTAGCATAATAAATATAACGAGTAAGAGAAAGAAAAAGAAAGGTGACATTATTGGTTTGATTTTGTGGCCCGCAAAAAATATCTATTTGAAGAAACATTGCTATGTACTTTAGCAGTTATCAACAAACATACATCCACAATACAAATGAAGAGAAAAGCCAATGGATGATCTATAAGTGAGTAGCATAAGAATGAAGCTAAATAATGTGTTAATTTATTAGTAGAAGAACTTGATAATAATGGGAAAAAGCCATGCCGTTCATTTTTATGTGGGTATTGAATAAATATAACTTTATTACTGTACATTTATAGATATCATTTATATCCAAAAAAGAGAATATGTTGTAATAATTGAAAAGCTTCTCAGTAGGGAGAACGTTAAACTAGTGGAAGAAAAACATAATAGTGGGGGAATAGAGTATTTATAAAGTATCTCGCACAAGAACGAATGATTGCAAAAATCAGAAATAATTAATCTAACAATCCTTTGCATATGTGTTGGAGCTTTGATATATTTATTCTTTTATAGAAAAACAACAAGTAGAAACAAATTTCCAAAGACATTAATGATGTCTGATATAGTTTTCTTTTTCCTTTTTTAAAGAACTTTAACGAATATTTTTATTAGTACGAAAAAAATAGATTACTCAAGTTTTTTCTTCTTCAAAGAGCGTTTTAGAAAAATAGTAGTTTTATCCTAATAATTGAACATATTGCTATTATCGTCTAGGTTTATTATTAGATATATTTTATCGATAAAGCGCTAATTTGCTTTCATTATGTTCGTCTTCTTTACTAATGTATGTTTCGATTGCTTTTGACGTATTACAAAACAGGCTAAAAAAGTTATGTTGGTTGCGTGGTGGCGATCATGTTATATCATTCTCATGATCACCGTTTCAAATATAATCGAGATTCTTCTTCGATGATCTAAAGATATAACATATAAAAATGAAATATAATTAACAATCGATTACTGTTATAACCAACATATTATTAAAGTAAAACTTCAAAATAAGAATTTAGAAAATAGCTATCACGAGCTACCTTTTTATTTTTTCGTTCCTTCAGACTTTATCACTTGGGTACTATGGATACCAGCTTGTATTCGCTATTTGGTTAGTTATCCTTAATATTTCGTGCACATCATTAAATGTTGGAAGCCTAGACCTTACTATTAATGTAATTTGGTTGTTTAAGATATAGCTTTACATCAATATAAAGAGAATAGAGCAAGGTTTAATTTTTTTCATTAGAATGGAAGACCACAGTAGCCGGGGCATTTGAGCATGTTGTGATCAGCTTTCTCAACATACATTATGGACACTATACTGTAGCATAATAATATACAACTTTTTAATTAAGTACTTGTACTTATACTCCTCTATCTATTATATTATTATTCATCTACTTTTAATAGCCTTATATCTTAATAAAGCTAAAATACAGGAGCTAGTACTACATGATACTTTGAATAACAAATAACATTGCTCTACAAGTCAATTAATTATTTTTATGCATTTGACCTGTCATGGTTCGTAAATTGTAATCTGGTAGATTAAAACTGTTATAAATATTGGATAAATATTAATAAAAGTATATATTGATATTATGAATTATTATTGTTTAAAAAGTCAAAATAAACATGGAAGAATTGAAAGAATTGATTCAGTATACAATATTGTGTAACTAATATTAATTAGAAAACAAATGCTAATATAGTATCATAATGCCTTGCAAAAAAGAGAACCTTATCCTTTATGTATCAGATATTTTTTCTCCTTTTATAGTTTGTAAATAAAGTTCTTGTCCTGCATATCAGTCAGGTCCAAAGTAGCGTCTGTTTCTTTTTCCAGTAGATTTACAAGTCGGCTTTCATTTTCCTTGGCCATAACAAAACGCATGACAAGATAGGATGCAATAGCAACGGCGTTACCAATACAAAAGCCAGTCATAGCACCCACGTATCTTGGGAATTTATATATTAATAATACAGGAGAAAATGAAATAGAGTTATTATCAACAAATAATACTATTACTTGCTAATAATAATAATAATAATAAATGCTTTTATTATACGTTACCTTCTCTCTTCAAAATTACAAGAGGGCCAACAAAGCTTCCTAATGTGTAGAACATCACAAAGGCTCCGTTATAAAAAATCTTTTTTACTATAGCTACATATGTATTGTGTTTCAGAATAATCATATTAATTCACTCTATATATATAATCAAAAGTTTGCAATATATACATGATATGATTGTTCATTTACCCGGAGACATTGCTTCCAATTGTAGTAATCAACAAATTATAGCCGGCAGTAAGCATCCACGATATATATAATCCTGCTAATTTTGCAGAACCCTCTTTAACTACCGCAAGAATAATGCAACCAGTCAAACTTAAAGTAGACATAAAAGCTCCAGTGTAACAAATTTGACCTGTACGACGCGCCACAATAGTGGCAAATAGTACGCCTAGCAATAAAGCTGTGCCACCAGGTGTTTTGAGAAGAATAGATTCTCCAGGCTATATTAATATGTAAACAAGTATATAAGAGTTAGGTTGTAACTTTTATATTCAATATTAATAGTAAGGGTTTATACGAATAACCTTAGGATAAAATTAGGGTACTCTTATACATACAGAAAAGTTACCAAGTTGATTAATGAATTGCGCACTAAATACTTAAAGTGCTCTATTCTGCATATTCAAACCCATGGCTGCAAGACATGTACAATAAAATCGTATTTCCTTCAATGATTCAAGCATTTGTCCCCATTATTTTTTCGATGACGTAGTACTACTATCTTTCATTGGTTTATTACAAATAATCTTTTCTTCTTTGATTAATCGCAACATCCAATGTTTGGAACTATCAATCAAAAAGAAAAAACAAAGAGCACCCAAAAGAACTGTCATCGCACCAAATATAAGATGGTTTTTATTTTGTTTATATATATATTGTACATATTCAGTAATAATTAAATTGAAAGCACCAATTTTGTTGTTCTTCATCTTTTATAAACAACAACAAGTGCAGCAATAAACAACTGTTTATATATTCTCCTTGTCTTTCTCACTCTATCATTAGATTTTACATCTTATCAAATAATAACGTACCAGCGCCACATCATAATTCCCGTTGGTGACCCATTTCTGAAACACCAAAAGCTACCACTGCTCCAAAGATTGAACCAAATCCACTCCCCATTGTTACAGCGCCATACATGACTGTTTGCTCAGACCTCCTAAACAGTGTGTTGACAGTAAGATAGACACTGAAAAAAAAAGAGTACAATAAAAATTATTTTCTACTCCCTGTAGCGTAAAATTCTTCGTGCTTTGGAAATGTGTCGTGATTTCTTTTTATTTTCTTCTTCATTTTATGTCTTTATCTGCTTCTCACATGACTATATATATTTATCTGGGCATAGCAGTCTCTTCTAAGAGGCCTAATAAAAAGCGCATAACTATAAGCTGTGAAAGTTGTTGCAGAAACTGGTTCCAAGCATGACCTAATATTAGAATATTGACAACATTTATTGTTACTTGTATATATAAGTCTATATGTATCAAGACAGCTAAGAACAAAAAACGAGGTGTATAGTCACAGCGCTTACCAGTACCCAAAGAAAAATACAGATACCCACATAACGACCAACGGGAACCTTCTGAAGCATAATATTGTTAATTGGTTGACACACTAGATGCCCAATGAAGAACATAGAACCAAGCCAACTGCATTGTGTTCCAGTTAATTCAACATCTTTATAAATACCAAGTACTGCTGATACACTCAAACTAGTACGTCGCTTTTTTTACGTGTTTTGATATTTTCATTATTCACTACTCATCCATCCCTACTATGTTGTATTCTCACTCTCCTCAACATCAAACTATAAATATACCGTTGCAAGTAAGCCTATACCCTGTATCAGGGAGCAGAATATAATTCAACATTCAGATTGTGTAGCGATAATTGGGGCACAACAAACATCTTATAATCTAACTATAAAAATATTTATGTATTTTAACTTTAATCAATTAACAGTGTATCTTTGTATGGGGTAGTAGATGTCAAAGTAAAAATAAGACTTGACGATAACTATTATTACTACAATGTTATTGGCCAAAGAACACACATGTAATGTATGTTATTTCTTAAATATTTACGCCACAAAGTGTAAAAGAATAAATAATTATTAGAGATTAGTAAAACTTGTTATATTTCTGAGAAAAATATATACAAAAGTCGTGTTTTATTGTTTCATTGTGCATGTAGGTAGTTATCGTGAGTATACCCTGTGATTGAAGCAACATTCTGTGCAATATTCATGCGATAAAATGATGTTCACTATAAGAAATTCAGAAAACCATCAGCTGTTATATTTATATAACATCTCTAAAAATGAATTGGATTCGTTCATAATACTATAAATATTAGAATCATGACGATATTCTATCATTCTTCCATCCTTATACAAAAACAGGTTTTTGATTCGGATTTCTGTACATGGCTGTATATTATTATGTTTATAATCCTTAGCCACGCATGATAATGTAATAACTAGAAATACAAACACAGGATTTTGTAAATCATATCTCTGCTTTATTTCTGGCTCATTTGAAATCTAATCAAGATAGTAGGGAGAGTAGTTCACGAAGTTTTCAAGATTCAGTCAATGCAAAAAAAGATACCTGATTATTTTATGAGACGCTGAAAGTACGTAGAAGTATTATAGACATATTAACAATTCTTTATTCATTCAAAACGTTTTGAGCTCTATGTATAAATGTTCCCGTTTTCATTTATTTGAATCTCAATTATTGGTATTTGTTGTAAAAATTGATGAATAAAAATATACAAAAAGGGATACTCATTAAAAGAAGTTACTTCTGGGATTCTTATTAGTTTGTGGTTTCACTGGGGACTATATAACAAGTTTACCACAAAATAACATTAATCAAAATTTATCTATATATATATTTACAATAATATCTATAAAATTAAACAAAACTTACATCCAATAACACCACAAGCAAGACGAGTACCAGCATTACCGGTGGTCTTAGAATCGGGGCTATCACCTTGACCCAAATCATCTTCACCGGAGTGCAAAACAACACCACGGCTATATATACATATTGCGTGTTATGTCAGTTTTTTATAGAGTATCGTGAACACACAAATTAAAATGAAAATGTATGTGGCAGCTCGAGAGTAATAAAAACTTACCCAATGATGGAATGAGGACCAAGCAAGTTAACATTTTCCATGTTCAACTTGAAAATGGCTGTACCATCTTCACCAACTTCAACGTTACCAAAGTCACCAACGTGACGGATTTTATCGGTGGGACCGCCGTGGGTATGGTTGAATGGATTATAATGTCCACCCAAAGAGTCACAGCCTACATATTATTATTACATAAAATTTTAGAATATTATGTACAGAGTAAAATAGACCGTGAGAGAGTGAGAAAGGCTAATTACCATTGGTCAAATCACCATATTGGTGAACATGTAAACCATGCTTTCCAGGAGGGACACCAGTAAGATTGGCAAAGATAGAAGTAGAGTCATTAGGCCCACATTGATGGAAAGAAACGTAACCAAAGACTGCAGCAGCAGCACCTTGTAAGACAGCGATAGCGTTAACCATTGTTTCAAATTATTATATAGAACACGTCCGTATATCACCAAGAAAAAAAAAGAAAAGACCAAGTAATAATGTCATCGCTTTATCTCCTCTTTATATAAATAACTTGAGTTTTTTTTTATTCTCAAAGGTGACACAATGTTTTTTTTTCTTCTATGAATATTTTCTATGATGAGTTTTGAAGCAACATATATTACATCAAAAGTAACATATCCTGTTTCGGCATTATCATTATTTATACGATGATAAGTGAACTTTCTGATTCCCGCGGCGAAAATTTTTCTCGTATTATTAGTATAGCGAACTGAACATTCCCAACCTGTTATGTAACAAAGCGCATAGCTCATTTGTTATTTTCCAGCCCATCCGTTTTGTCCGCGCTCTTTCCTTGTGATAAGTGCTGTCTAGTAAAGTGTCATGGTATGTATTAAACAGATATGCGCTTGATTTTTTTGAGTATATATTAGAGTAGTATTTTAGGTTAACAAAAAACTACTTCTGGGCTATATCATTAGCTGAAAACCAGAAATTATTGAAATGTTTTACATTTTACAGCTGTTTCTCTTGGATTGTATATTGCTGAAAGAAAAATGAGAAACATAATATAATTACTGTTGATTATGCATAAATAACAGAAAAGTTACTACACCATTTTAAATATTATTGTTATGGTGACGATGAAACAATTGACCGTCATTGTTTATTTTGACGCATTATTCCTAATTCCCTTTTTTTCTTTTAATTAGAGACATAAAATTATGCTAGTTTAAAAATTCGATAAAATTGGTGAATTTTACTCTACGCAAACACCCATACAAGGCGGTCGATCCCTCAATATAGTTTAGTCGATCTTTAACGGAAATTATTTAAAATAAAATACGATGGTTTTATTCTTAATGTAGGAACGAGAGAATGACAATGATATGACCCTGTCAAATGAAAAGGATCCAGTTCGGATAAATCGTCAGTTATTAAAGTCAGTAATGTGAGGTGACACCAAATACCTCATCAATTCCGATGAATTAAAAAATTCTTTGCTGAGTAACATGTATAGCCCATCTGATAAACCAAAATCATTTTGATACATATTGTAAGTATATTGTTGTTATAAACAAGTCGATGACAAACTGACTTTAATAATTTTATTAAGTATTAATCAATAGAAACATGATAAAATATCATTAACGAGCATTTTTTTTTACTAAAATATTAAATCACTTGTTTTGCTTGTCAATTATATAGTGCTTTGTACCTGATGAGGATATCATATAGGGATGACGGACCCATTCTTTTGACTCTTGCCAATTGTAATATTTTCTAATATTCATATCTTTTTCCCGCTTATATTAAAGCTGGAAACCGGGCTCTTTTATCAGATCTTCAATTTTTTATGCACAAAGGAATGGGCCAAAAAAAAAAAAAAAGCATTATCTGATCGGTGTTGTACGTTTTTGTCATCTTGTACAACTTTCTATATTGACTTCACAGTATTTGTAAAAAGTGTAGAATGCTAGGGATGAGGCTATGGTATTTTAACACTTTTCAAAAGTGAGCATATATTTTAAGATTACTATGGATGCATCGGAACTTTCAAAGTAGCTGAATTTTTAAGAGAATCTCATTATTATTATTTGATCAAGTGAAAATATTGAGAGTATATGTTTTTCTTTTTTTATAATAAATATATCCAACATAAATTTTATTTCCATGTGATTCCAATAAAAGACAGACATTTTGTGCTGCTTCCCTAAACCGTTTCTGCTTTTTTTTTTCATAAGCAAAAGATTTCTTCAAACCAACTTTGAAATTCAAATCTATTCAATTTCTCATTGTAAAAACCTAGCAACCGTTTCAGTCGGTTGGTACGTACTATATTATTTTTTAATATAAACGTTCCCTAAGATGTCTTGATAATTCTTTTTATATATTTTTTGTGTTTAAATTCAATAAATAAAAATATTCCTTGTAGATATTGTTGATTCATGGATGGTGGGGAATTAGGGTATAGTAAACAGAAACTTGTTTAATAACATATATATGTAACTTCATTCTTTTTGGTGTTTTAAGACACCCCCTAGCCTCTTCTCGATTTTACCGAAAATTTGAGTTTCAGAAACAGGAAATATGTTTTTCCGTTTAAAATTCCGATAATGGTAATAGTAATAACGAAAAAAAAAATTGACGAAAAAAAATTGACAATAAAAAAGTGACAATAAAAAATGATAATAAAAAATAATAATAAAAAAAAGTGATACGTAATAATAATAGTAATAATAATAAAAGTAATGATAATGGATGATGGCAAAAATTAATAATTTAGAGTTAATCTTGAAATACATGGATCCTTGATGAAACATGTAATATTTGTAGAATAAAAAGACCATGCATCAAAAAATTATAAATACAGACTTGAATATGATTAATTAATAATGTCTATCATTTTATTTACTTTTATATAAGTTTATGGATTCTCATAAAAGACCATATTTCTATTATCTATTTTACCTTGCCTTGTTTGATTTTATTTACCACTTGTTGAACAAAAATACGAATAGTGGATGAGTAAATGAAATGGGAATCTAAACATATGAAAAAAAAATGGGTAGAAATGTAGTTTAGAGGTAGCGTGTATATGGATTATCGTCACGCCACGTTCGATCACGGCGTCGTCGTTCACGATACCGACGAACATGATGAAAGTAATCATTGATGTTGTTATCACGGACTGAACGATCAAAGACGTCACGTTGATGCTGGTCTAATAAACCACGATAGTTGTTATAAGCACCACCAAGTGCTTGCTGCATATTAGCAAATGCTTCCTGAAGGTGAGCAATCGACTCCTCTGCTTCTATTTGTTGTTGCCATTGGTCATTGACTATTATATCTTCTCTTTCTCCTTAAAGTAAAAAAAAGTATAACAATTTTCTTTTAGAAAAAAACAGGTACTTTATTTTTTTTTTGATCACTGAGTTTTTTACGGAAACAAATTTATCCGCGATTTTTTCGGGTCACGTGTACGGTAAAATCGAGAAGGGGCTGGCTAGTCGTTTAAGGTAGTTCCGAATGAATTGGATGAATGAAAAGATAAAAGAGAAAGCATAATTGGGTGGGTTTAACTGTAATTAAATTGCCGCAAAAAAAAACCAGGTACAACAATAAACTTTCTGTTTTTTTTTTCTTTTTCTGAAACAAAATAATCAATGACCATTAATATTCCAGCTCGATTAGTTCGCCAGACGATTTCTGGTACAAAATATATATTTATTTCACCTAATACAACAAAGAATACCACATTGTGTTTTATTCCTGGTTATCGATCTGAATTTATGACATCACGTAAAAGTCATTTGACATATGATATTGCTCAAAGAAACGGTTTTGGATTCATGGCATGGGATCATTATCCAATAGATGGATCGGTTCAACAATGGTATGAAAATAGTTGTCAACTCATTCTCGATAATCCATTGCAAAATATCTATTTAATCTGTTCAAGTATGGGAACTTGGATATCATTATTACTTGCTCAACGATTCCCGAATGAAATCCGTGGCATTGTGGGTATCGGCGGTGGGGTCGATTTTACTGAACGTTGGCTAACAGAACAAGTACCAATGGAACATCGAGATAATCGAAACTATATATGGAAACGACCCTCTCAATATGATCCTTCTGGTTATTATGAAATACCTATAGCAAGTTTACTTGATTCACGATCTGTTCTTTTACTCAACAAGTACAAAGATAAAAATAATAGAAATAAGAATGATAATAATAAGATACAATGTCCAATTACTCTCTTACATGGAGCCAATGATGTTGACGTACCTTTAGCTCATGCGCAAGAACTAATGAGAACATTACAAGCATGGGGGAATAATAATGTTAAGCTCGATATAATTCAAGATGGAGATCATCGGTTATCGAGACCAGAGGATCTAAAGCAAATAGAACGGAGGATTACTAACATGTTGCAGAACAACTGAAGATGAAACCATTATGATATATAAAAATACCATTTATGGGAACAACTATTGTTCTGTCTGTTCTCTTTTCTCTCTCTTCTTTTTTCCTCCTTTTCTTTTCTCTTTTCTTTATTTATTTATTTTAATATATATACTTGTTTGTTAATTGGACAAATGGGGTTAAAATATCGAGAATATTTAAATGGTAAAAAAGTCTATGGCTGTTCGACATGTCGTTCACACCTTTCAACAAGTGATAAAGTCATGTCAAAGGTAATTTTGTCTTTCTTTAGTATTCCTTTGTAATAATTCAATTAGTAATGGAAAGGTTTGTAAATAAATTAGGATTTCCAAGGACAATATGGTCAAGCATATTTATTCTGTGGAGTGTAAGTGTTACTTATATTACTATAATATATGAAGCAAGAAACTATTTAACTAATAATAAAAGCATAGTGTTAATATCGAAGAAGGTGAAGAACAACAAGAAAGGTAAATAAAAAAGGAAACTTTTTGACAGATCAACCAACTATAAAGAAATGTATATTAAATAATATATATATAGAAATATGACGACAGGAAGACATCGAATTGCATCTATAAGCTGTGTACGCTGTGGAACCATGTTAGGGTGGAAATATGTAAGTCCAGAGTATTTATTTCTCCCTTTCGCATGAATAATACTATAGCTAATAATTACAATTCTTAGATTAAAGCATATGATTCTCAACAGAAATATAAGGAAGGAAAATATATTTTGGAGAAAAGTTTACTGCGACTTGTTGATTAAATATATATCATTTCTCTCTTTCTCCAAAATCAACACCTTAAGAACCAAATTGTACATACAAATGTGACATTATATTATATTATGTTTTTACCCTTCTCTCTATATAATTTATATACTTTTTCTTTCCTTCATCCTTTTCCTTTAAAAAATGTGTTTTCTTTGGCTAACGTCTTTTATGTCTACTTGATCGAGAACGGGAACGGGATCGAGATCTTCTTTTTGATGACTTTGAATGATGATGGTGATGGTCATAATGAGAACGACGACTACTACTACTACTTGATTTATGATGATGTGAAGAGGAAGAATGTCGTCTACTACTTGGACTTCTCGAGCGAGATCTATGCTTGGATCGTTTTATGGATGGACTACGTCGCCTTCTTCGTCTATTACTACTACTATCACTATTATTATCTGATCCACTTGTACTAGGTGATCGATATCGTCGTCGTTTTCCATGTGATGATGGACTAGGTGATCGGTCATTGTCAGAACCGCTTGGTGAATAATATCGTCTAGTTGTAGATTTTTTATCCGATGATGATTTTTTTTCTGAAACATCTCGATCTCCTTTATATGATCCACGAAGTACATTTAATTCATATTCACGTTCTTGATGTTTCTTTTCTCGTTCATCTGCATCAATTTTTTTTAATTAAAAAATGAGTCATTAGTTTTACTTTTAATACTTCAGCAAATAAAGTTCTCTTCCGAATATAATCTTACTTTGTTTTTCTAATCCTTCGCGCATTTTCAATCGAAGTCTTTCCATAGGTGTTAACTTTTTTGTATCTTTGGATAGTGCTGATGATGATGATGGTTGGTTATTTTCTATAGATGATTTTCTTCTTCATGTTCATTTAGTAAGTTCACACTTATACAAATATCTCAATTGTGTTATAGATAATATAATTGAAAAATAGGGATTTTACCCTCTTTCTTGAGAAGCATGACGATCTCGTGATGAAGATGCTAATGTTGACGATGTTCGGGGATCTTCATCATGCTGTTCAGGTAGGTTGGATGAAGAAGAGCCGAATTCAATCACTACATCAGATTGAGAATTACTATTTTCATCTTCTTCAACTGAACTATCACTTTCAGAATCATTATAGTAAGGTTCATAAGTTGGACTAGATCGACCTCCTCTAGATGGACTTTTTCGATCATATCGTGATCGTCTTCTTCTACGTCGACTACTACGTTCATCTCTTGATCGTCGACTGCTACTTCCACTACTGGCATCCTTTGATTTTCCTCCATTGTCTTTACCCTACCATTTTCTTCCTTTAGTAAAAAAAAATTCTAATAACAACCGATTGGGATCATCATTCTATCCTTCCTTTCTTTTTATTATTACTATTTACCTGCTTAGCTTTTAATTCTCTTAATTGTTCATCACGATCTCTTTTGACCATGCGCAGAAGACGAGAATAATTACGAATACCATATTTACTTGCCATATCATTAAGTGTTTTTTTATCCTTATCAGTTAAATCATCCACATATTGAAGAATATCAGCTTCTTTTAGTAATTGAGATTCGTCTTCTTGTTCTAGAGCATCGTCATTGGATACATTTGAAGTACCATAATCATATCCATATCCTTTTTCTGGTTTTCTACATATAAATTTAGAATTGGTTAACTATCATTCATCTATATTATATAAATTATTTATTTCCTACTTTGAATTATTTAACATGGCTAAAAGTGCTTTATGCCTTTCTAATAGTTTTGTCCATTCTTCTTCCACTTCATTTAATCGTTCTCGTTCAGAAACTATAATAATATATTTAGATATATGTATTTTTTTTCATTATTAATATTAATATTAATATTAATATTATTACCTTTTAGTCGCTCAGCTTCTACAAGATCATGATATCGTTCAAAATTCAATTCATCCATCATGTGTTGTTCTTTTACAGGCATTATTTGTTTTGTCTTTTTTTCAGGAACATAATCCAATAATGAGCGACCATCAAATCTATTTCGTTTTCACACACACACACACACACACACACACACACACACAGATAGATTAGTTTATATACTATACATAAATAGTTTCATTCTTATATTGTTCACCTGTCAATTCTAATATCAGTATTGCCTTGCCAAGGCATGCTATAAATACAGTAGAATATATACATAAGTCTCGTTATTATCGTTCCTGTAATTTTTCTCATTGTCTTTTATTCAAAAGAGAAAGGGTGTAAGTGTTCGTTAATTACTCACAGATTATCTTGATTCTCATGATAATAAAACTGTTCAGCATCAGGATAAAGTTTTGTTGATGACCCAATGACTCTTAGTAATTGCTTTGGGTCGCCAAGCTATATATTTGTAATAGTTTATAGTAGTTTGTTATTGTTTTTTTAAATAAACAAATAGTTTCAGAATAAAATATTCAATAGTAAATAATATAAGATATATACCCGTGATTCATAGAAAGCGCGTCGACGTTCAGCACGTTTTTTATGATCTACCATCAACTCTTTGATCTAAGTTTATGTTTATGAGCATTAGACACAAGTTGGCAAATTGAACACGGAAAAACAAACAGAAAAAAAAACGTGTATAATTATATATATGAGAAGAGAGAAAGAGAGAGAGGTCAAATTGGATTCTGATTACCCTCTTTTCATTAGCCCTAGCTTCATGCCACATGTTTATAATATGTATATGCAAGGCGAATAAAAAAAATATAATTATTCTAAAACGCCAACATCAGCCCCTCATATCACTTTACACAGAAAATAAATAGAAGATTCGGTTGTTTAAAATAAACAAAAGGGTTCATACAACTGCAGGTTTCTTTCTTTCCCTCTCTCACTTCAGTTTATTTTTTGCATTGTATATTATAATAATAAATGCATCATGGCTTCTTCACCAACATACCATTCTGTTCCCATCACTGACATTTCGACGTCACCTACTTTACAACAACCTATTAAAAGAGGACGATCCATGTTAGCAGCTGTCATGCTGGGTATATGTATTATTTCGTTTGTACTTCAAACAGAGTTAGCACAATATGTTCAACGAACAACAAATTATCATAAACCTTATTTGATTTTGTACGTATAAATTATTTACTTTATAACTTTCTTTTTTTCTTTGTTTTGGCTTGGTGTGATTGTAATATATATATATACGGGGGTGTATGAAAATCAATCAATGTATCAATACAACAAGCTTATATACATTATGGGTATACAGTGTTTCTGTAAAATGAGCTGATCAAGGAAGTAAAATACTACCATTATCCGATTCTATTTTCGTCTCACAAGCTTGACTCATGTGATGTCAGGTGTATGGGTGGGGAAACAGGGAAGGGAAAGAATAGAGGAGAAGGATGTTGAAATGCAAAAAAAAATTCAAGTTATTAATTTTTTAAATCAACAAAATGGACACTACAACCACATTTTCTATTCGACCTGTTCAAAACAAAATATCTATCAAAACTTGAAAAAAAAATAGATATGTAAGCCATTGTTGTTATGTTTTTATGGCACCTATCCAGTTTGTTGGTGAATTAATTGTACGATACAAGAGTCCAAATAAAAGTTTATTGGAATTAATCAAAGATACGGCTCGTGAATGTAAACTGGAATTGGAACAATCTTTAGAAGATTTACAACAAGTCCGTGGTCAGCAACATGTATCAAGATTTTCATTTTGTATTCGCACTGTCATCTATATTGCGGCATTATTAACCATTCCATCCTATTTATGGTATGTCAGTGTCAATTTGACAAGTATGGCCAATTTAACTGCTATTTTCAATACTGGATGTTTTTTTGCCTATCTTTTTTCTATCATGATGTTGGGTGATAAATTGGCCATGTCCAAAATAGCTGCTGTCTTTTTATGTATCGCTGGTGTATTTGCAATGGCGTTTTGGCCTTCTCCCGATTCTAATGATAATGATGATCAAGTGAGCGATGGAACTGGTGATGGTGATGACGACAATAACAAGAGTTATGCTGCATCCATCTTTGGTATTGTTGTAGCAGCTTTTGCGGCAGCTACTTATGGATTTTATGAAGTCTATTATAAAAAATATGCAGCACCACCACGGCCTTCGGTATTATTTGCTAATGCTGTCACCACCGGTATTGGTATCACGACATTTTTGTTACTATGGATTCCTATCCCTATCTTTCATTGGATTGGCCATGAAACTTTTGAAGTCCCTGATCTGCGTACGTTCATTTTTATGTTAGGTATTGCCTCCATGAGTGTTATTTACAATGCTACTTTTATGTGTGTGATTGCATTGGTAAATCCAGTTTTCGCAGCAGTAGGTGTCATGTTAACTGTACCTGCCGTCGCTATTACGGATGTATTCGTTACAGGCATTATGACCCCTCCTTCAACTATTGTTGGTAGTATACTTATACTAATTGGCTTTTATATTCTTAATCGTCAAGTCAAAGTCGAATCATAGTAATCAATATTATATATATATATATATTATCCCCCTCACCATCAAGGTTACCCATACATCAATCTATTTTTTTCTCTAAATAAACCTCTTGCCCCTCATATATATACTAATTTTTTTTCTTTACTACATAGAAAAACATATAAATCAATTTATAAAAATAAATATATCAATAAAACTTGCATAAATTTTTCATTTTTGTAATAGTTATAATTTGCAAAAGCAAAGGGGTATATAAATGGTACTTTTTTTAATACAGTTCAAATAGTCCAGAACGTTTTATTTTTTAAATTGAAATTTTGTTAAGAACAAAAAAGAAGACAAAATTTCTTAGTAGAAGAAACCAAGAATCTTGCCACCAACGTGCTTGCGACGAGCTTCTTCGTGGTCCATGATACCGGCAGAGGTGGTCAAGATGACATAACCGAATTGACGCGAGGGCAAAAGGTTGGCGGTCCACTTTTCAAGTTCAGAAATCTTGATGTTGAAACGGGGGCTGATAACACCACACTTGTTCAAACGACCGTTCAATTGGATAACGATCTTACCGGAACGGTGATCATCGATTTCTTCGAATTCACCAATGTAACCTAATAGAGTATATTTCCCATTTCCATTTAATAAATTAATAATCCATTATTATACATATGTTTCATATTATAATAAAAAAAGAGGGGTAAATAATAATAAATGTGTCAAATCTTCTAACGGATTTATAACATATTCCATAGTGCTATATATCCGGCATTAGACGTGAAGTTACTCTTCCGCATCATTAAAGGGCAAAAATGGTAATAATTTTTTCATAAAGAAAAAAAGCCACTTTCAACCAGTTAAATACGGGTCTTGTGTGTTTGTTTTGTAAATGTGGAAAAGAGAAAAAAAGGAATGTGAAAGAAATATTATACTAAAATGCTTACCGTGCTTTTGCATGACAGACAAGAACTTGACAATGACCTTGGAGGAAGGACGGATCATGACTTGACGCTTACCACGGCGTTCAGCGTTGTTGATGCTGTTCAAGCAGTCGTTCAAAACAGAGGCGCGGACCATCTAATAATTGAAAGTATGTGTGTATATTGTTAATATTCAAAAGCGTATATACTTAAATGAGTGTCGTCCCTCAATATAAAATCCAAATGGGACGATTCATAAAAGCATCGCCCTTTTAGTCTCAAGCAAGTGGCAAACCATCTTTTACAAGAATGGGCTTTGCAAGTGACATTGTATATGTTATTTTCAAATATATTGTTCAAATGGATTGTATAGATGAGGTATAGGGATGGATGGATGGGTTTTTATATATATATCTTGGATGGATGGATTACCTTTCGGCTATAGATATAATGGAAGAGGAGGATCTTTCAAGAGGTCCAGGAAATTTTCAAGTTTTATTTTATCTATCGGGACCTAAAAAAATTGGTTGTCAAGGCGATGGCTTGTGCTACCTGACAAACTTCTGTTGCTATGCAACAGTTTTTTTTGAAAGTAAGCTTTATTTATACATTGTATTTTTGTTTTTGATCTTCAGTTTTCAACTATATTAATAAACACTCTTATGTTTCGTATTGAAATTTTTGATCTGTTCAAAAAGTGTATTGTATGTTAAAAAGAAGCACCTGTTTAAAAATTCTCAGAAATAAAATATTTTTGTATTGATAAAAGCTTAAATGTTTTTTTAGTGTAATTACGTCCTTACCTTTACAATATATATTTTTTTAACTCTTATTTAATTATCAAATATCTGTTTGTTTAACACGACGAAAAAACTATTGATAATAATAATAGCTAAAAAGAATACTTACCGAAAACAAAAAAGATGATACTAGAAGGAAGAGCAACACAAACCAGCAAGTTCATTTTTAATTGTATGATACCTCTGTTAGAAATAAAAAAGATATACATTACCAGTAACACTGTACATTGCTGAGCTATTTTATTGTTTATAATGATATATAAAAATGGGTGTTGTGTAATTGAAATGACCGTGCATATCGAATATGCATAAAGGTGAAGTTTATTTTTTTTAAGGAAATCATAATAATAATAACAGAGGTGGAAGCCTACCTATGCAACTTGCTAATTTTTTTTTCAACAAGAATAAATAATAAAAAGGATTGATTTAAGAATACAGCACACTATTTTTTGCTTAACAGTAACTCTAGAAATCATTATAAGGGTGGTTATTTAGCAAAAAAAAAAAATGTCAATGAAATTTTATTTTCTTTTTCCCAGCCCTTCAAAAATTTACCTCTTTTTTCTTATTTGTCAAAAGCCGGAATCACCCCGAGGTGCAAAAGTAAATTGAATTGAAAACATATTAAAATGGTTCAACGTAAGTATAGTTGGTGGTTGATTGGCATTATAGAATAAATAAAGCAACATAACAATTAACAATAGTAACTTTTTTTTAGCAAACAACAAAGTTTATCCGTTTGCATATATTAGTGAAAAGATCTATGAAAAATGGAAGAAAAGAATCGAGTAACTGTCAAAAAAAAGTTGGTCTCAATCGAAAGATTATATTGATAACACATATTAACCATTTTTTTCTTCTTACCTTAGTACTTTAGCAGAACAAACTAGAACGACCATTACGTATAATTTTATTGAACAGGTAAAAATTATCTTAATCGTCGCGAGAAAAAATAGACTTTTTTTTTGCAAAGAAAAGAACGCGTTGCTTTCACGTTTTTTTTTTGGTTAGCTTTGACAATTAACAACATTATAAAAAATAATAATAGTTCTTTGATATAACTGGTCGTTCACAAGAAGGTGTTGAGAAAGCGTAAGTATCTATGTACCTTTTTATCACTATTATTATTGTAAATGACCTAATTTTCTCGATATGAAAATACTTTACCCTTTAAAATAGTGTACACCATATTTGTCAGGGATTGTTGCCAAAGCTTGTAAGTTTGTTTTTTTTGTATCACATGAAAATCGGGATTTCTTTTTTTTTTTGCATTATGGATGAGGTGGGATGGTTGAGGATAGAAAGTGAAAAGGAAATTAATCAATTTATAACTCTTTCTTTCCAATATATATACAATAGAATGAAAACATTGATGATAATATGATGAGAGGAACATTTGCAACATTAGCAGAAATGGAGGAAGCTGCTACAAGGAAAATATTGGATTTCACCTCAGATGATCCACCATCACCAGAAAATAGTAACTCCATTATGAACATGTCATCTCAACATCAACAACAACAACAACAGCAATATCAAAAGCAAAAGGTGTATGTTGGCCGACCTTTAGAATTGGAAGAATATGATGATATTAAAGCAGCTATGAATAAGATTGATCTTAATGGATCCAAGGCGGAAGAAGGAGATGATGAAGAAGAAGAAGAAGAAAAAGACGAGCCTGATCATAAGAAACATAAAGCTATTTTCAAATTTTCAAAAAATGTTTCAAATCCGGTAGAAGTATTGAAAGGGGGCCCACCCGGTCCCAATTTACAAGCGATAGATTACTTAAAAGACGTTATGGTATTGACCGATACTGACTGTTATCTTCAAGGACAGGTAAATGAAATAGGAATAGGAGGGGGAGAAGCTAGCAGATTGGATTTTTTTTTGATACTGACATTACACATACAAAAACATACTATCTTTTTGGGTGATGCATTAAGGATATTCATATTTCAGGTGATGATCAAGAACAAGTTGAAGACGCTCTTCAAAGATTTCTTACTATACAAACGGTTTATGTAAGTAGTTTATTTTAATTATAGTAAGTGACATTGTGTTAAATAACATAAATGTGTATGTTATGACTCTATTTTAGAAACGTGCTCGTCGCCCAGTTACGATTGTACCATGCATTCATTATCCTACAGATTCACCTTATTATGGTCTATACTTCTGTAATTTGAATCGTTATGCTCAAAAAGAATACGTGGATTTACTTTATCACGATTCATTGAGACCCATGTATGTACTCTTACCTGTATTTAAGAATCCAGAAACAGGACAATTCCAAAAACCAAGAGATTTGCTTGAAGCAGCTCCTCGTATTAATCCTCATCAGCAAGCACCACCACCCCGACCACAGCATATGCAGCATATGCAGCAACCGCAACAACCACAACAACCACAACAACCTCCTCAAATTGCTCACCCCCCACGACCAACTTGGGTTCAACAACCAAGACAGCCACCAACCCCCAATAATTATAACTCCCGTAGTAACTCAGCGGCAAATATCCGTCAGCCCATGTCAAACAATAGTACTGAAATTCCATTATGGGGTGAAAATCGAAGCTTTGTTAATAATTATGCTGGACAATCTTCGACCTTATCTCCTTCTACGTCACCCACAACACCTTCACCTTCAAGTCGATTAGGCTATCAACAACATCATCAACAATTACTGCAGGAACAGCAACAACAACAAGAGCAACCTAAGGAAGATTTTCCTTCGTTACCGAGTGCATCACAACGTCAACGAACATATATTCCTATGAAAGAAAATAATAATGGAGAGAAGCAACAACGTCGTGTGATTAGATTAATAAACCAACAATACGGTCCTGGTCACCAAGGACCTCATCGATCACAGTTGGAAACGTAAGTTTTGGCCACTTTGTTTTTTTTTTTACTGAGAAAGGTAAAATTTAGAATGTTATAATAATGAGTCTCATTTATTTATTAGTGCCCGCGAGTATAACTTAAACAATATCCAAACTGCCTTAACGGAAGGGTAAGAAAAAAAATGTTGTCCATTTGAAAAAGGATGAGTGGAGAAGGAGAATTTTAGAAAAATTAAATTTTGTTTTATTCACTTGATTAGATTGGAAAGCGTACGCGGATTTAAAGGGGAAGTTAAGCTTGAAGCAAAGTAAGTATTATATTTAATAGTATTATTATTATTATTATTATTCATGTTCTATAGATTTCTTTCATTTACTAATATTAATAATTATAATTACAACTTTATTTATACTTAGGCTTGGTAAAGTGTTGTGGACTGACTTATCGAATGAAGTAGCAAAAAAAATATGGGAATTTCAAGATATTAAGGACCTTGTAGTGAAAGAACACGGTGCCAAGCCAGTGTTTAATGATGTGTAATTATTTTGTTATAAGGATTATTATAGGATAAGAGAGAAAGAAAAGAAAGAGAAGTGAAAAAGAAGTGATGTGTTACTTATATAATGAATAATCACTATATATAGAACAACTGCTTCAGAGAAAATTATTTCGACTATATCAGATATTTTGCCTAGACCTTTTAAACATACAGGATACTTCGAAATCCACTGTCAGGCACGTAATCAACCAGCTTTGGAATATAAACCCGTTGTTATGATTATGAATCAAGGTATTGTCGAATTGAAAAAAGTAATCACTCGTCAGCAAAAGGTGACTGAAATCGACTGGGTGTCGTTAGATCGGTATGATGATTTTTTTAATTTTATATATAATAAGGTAAATCAAAAGACTAACTTATATCAATACATTAGTAAATTTGATTTTCAGTTATCACTTTCTGCCGAAGAACGTTGCCGAGAAGACGTGAAACCTTACAGTACATTTATTAAAAAGGTTTCAGTTTGGTAAGTCATTATAATGGATAGAAAGAGAAAGAGAATTGTGAATGGAAAGATGGTTGGATGAAGAGCAGCTTTCGTACTAACTCTATGTCTTTCAATATATTATTATTGCTATTAGTCCTATTAGTAATAAAATCACTTTTGAAAATGTTCGTGATTTCTTGAAGGTGGATCACATTTTACACAAACAAAAAACTTTCTATCGGATCCATTTTCCTTTTATTGTTGAAATCACTCGAGTGGAACGCGTCCCCATTCGGCCCCAACCCAATAGTGGCTACGGTGCCAACAAGTTTCTCGGTCTGACTGGGAAAGGACAAGTATGGTTCGATCTTCAAGTATATTATACCAATCACGACGAACCTTTCCGAACCAATTTAAGTCTTTCTACTGGCGAATTAGCTTCCTGGACAGTAGAGGATATTCTTGGACCGGAAAATGAACCCCAAAAATTGATTGAATATATCAAATGTCTTTTAGTGTTGACTGAAAAATGTGAACCTTTATTCCATTGAAAAAGAAAATTGACCTTTCAAATATCACCAAAAGTAGTTTGTAGCAGTATATAGTTGCTATTGACGTCTCCTTCTTTTTTTTTTCTTTCTTTGAACAAACACAAATCTCTTTCTAGTATATCTTGAAATTTATATTCAAAATTTAATACAATTCATAAGCAAAGGAACAAGATTTATAATGTCCAATTGTTTTATTATGTATAGTATTATTTACTGCTTTTACGCATCTTATAATGTTTGGGTTGGGATGGGATATCTGTCAACATACTGAAAAAATACAAGTCATTATTATTCTTATCATCAATCGATTATTAGCCAGATTATCATCGTTACATAAATCACACTTTAGATACTTTACCACATCATTTTTAATCTCGTTCTAGCAGGTGTCTAATAATAATCAGAATACTAATATCAATACTGGACTCGTTACAAAGTAGAGATAAAAGAAAAAGAAAAACCAAACAAACAATTATAACAAACCTCAACATCACGAACGGAATGAAGCGCAAGAACTGAGTATTGTTGCAATGCTGTTGCAGCTGCTTGACGACGGAGCTGGACACCATGATCGTCTCGTCTCGTCTGTTTAATTTCAACATTCTGTATCTCTTGTCCTGCTTGATTCATTTCGGGAGCGGTGAACATTCGTCCCTTTCTTTTTTCTTGCTAATATGATTTATGCTGTGTAATAATAAAACAAACCCCCCCCCTTTCAAAAATGTTCGACTTAAAATATATGATGCTAGTAGCTCCGACTTCGCTGCATGACCACTTTTATCAAAGTACAGGCAATAAGTGTACTTACTTTCTTGACATACAAAGAAAATTAATAACGTACACATCGATTATGATTATAGCAACTATCAGTAAGTAGATAAGCAAAAACGAGTCAAACCAATATGCGAATTGCGTATAAAAGAGTTGGGTAATACACTAATATGAACTAGCGTAAGTACATCAATGATTGAAACTGTCTAGCTATATAATACTAGGAATAGAGCCGGTGACAAATTCTTTAATATTTAAGTAGCAAAGTAAGGATTCACATGATAAAAGTCCACACGAACATTCTATTTTTTTTGTAAGCTCAAATATTCTTCTTGGCTTTCCTTGCTGTATAATATAATAGTTCCCTTAATATCTATTTAGTATACTTGATACTCATTAAATGTTCCAGAGTCAACCAGGTTAGTGCCATTTTGGAATAACAGTTTTCGATTCTCGAATTTAAACCTGAAGATAATTAAAATTTGCAACGACTGATAATAATTTTATGCTTTATCGAGCCATTTTTTTCTATACATATTTTAATTTTTATATTACATTTCTCACATCTTTTTTAATTACTTACTGAAGAGAGATTGTCAGCAAAAAAAGTGGCTATTTAAAAAAAATTGGTCTGAATAGCAAGACAAAGTTCATGTAAAAACAAGTATAAGAATGCTAGAGAGCAGCATAATTGTTTTTTTGTCGCTGTCATTTTTAATGTGTAGCAACGCGCTTTTCTAATCCATCTTGTCATAAAGTCTCTCTTTTCTTCTCCTCAATGAAAAGAGTAAGTCAATAATAGGATCGATTTTTTTTAACTGTTAGGGCAAAAGTAAGATTTGTTCGTTTAAGCGATCTACATAATAAAGTCGCCATGACGGGTATTATATCCAATCGCAATATTAAGAAGCAGCAGTTTTTATTAATTTTTGATTACGTTTTTATTGCTACGTATAATAAATTAACTTCGTTCTAGAAGTAGTTTAG
This sequence comes from Circinella umbellata, assembly GCA_025093555.1. Taxonomy (NCBI): domain Eukaryota; kingdom Fungi; phylum Mucoromycota; class Mucoromycetes; order Mucorales; family Lichtheimiaceae; genus Circinella; species Circinella umbellata. The sequence continues at coordinate 976,851 of JAIWNF010000004.1, read as the reverse complement.
TATTATTATTATTATTATTATTATAAGCCATATGATAAGCTTTATTTGCGAGCAGACACTATCAAAGAAAAAAGAACTGAGCAGTAATGATAGAAAAATAGCTATCATTAAAATATCTAACAGCCATGTTTAATTTGTAAGCATACAATCGAGTAGGAGGAGAAGTCATAGTATTCTTCTTTTGAATTGATCTTTCTATCACTATTCGGATACTGTAGCGTGAAGGTTATAATAATGACAAGTTGACTTTCTGTTTAAAGGTAGGAAAAATCAACTGCAAGTGTTCAAAGAGTGTAATACAAAGAGATAATAATAAATAATAGTGTATAAGAGACTTTTTAATAAGAGACAAATAATCGACGGTAAAAAAGATAATGATATAGACAGTAAATTAGATCAAACGGCAAAGTGGTTTTATGTTGGTAAATAAAAGACTGGGGGATTAAACTATAATGTAGACTTGTTCATTGTGGCACATTATGAATTCATATAAGCTTTTTTCGCGTGGTAGCTCAAACCCTGACTTCAACGATGGTGCGTAATTTGCCGAATGCTGTTTAATAAAACTTTCCCATAGCTTTTGGACATAATCAGGGTGCACTGGCATGTAAGCGAGATAATAATGTTGGTCCAGGTACGAAAGTATAAAAGTGTCTTCAATAAGCAGTTTATCCATGAATAGAATAACTTTTCCGGAATTATGGATTATTTTGATGTGTATAAAAAAGGAAATGGGAAAAGCAATAGAAAGTGAGAATTTAGGTGGCGCTTTGTTATGCAGCGGTAAAATTAATAACAATAAGCACAATGTAAGAAAATTGATCTTGAAAAAAAAAATAAGTTTTGCGCTATGTTATCCTAATGTTGCTCTAATGTATACGACGTTTAGTTGGTAATGATAAAAATTTAAAAAAGGTATATTTATGTTGCACCATAGAAGATTATGTTATACAACAGGTTACTATAACGGTCAATCATAATTATGTATCATTGTGTACGTAACAACCTAGCATCTAGAAGTTCATTACAAGCGTTTTGGAACTGTGGATCTCTACTTTAAACAATAATCATCAATAGCGTCATATTCATCTACAATGAACATTCAGCTAAAAATATGAATATGTATATTTTGAAGATAAGATTTACCTAGACACGCGGAGCCATGTGGTTCAAAAAATAAAGTCGGAGAGAAGTCAAGGAAGGATGTGAATCCAGCTTTATTTTCTTTTGCTCCATATTATATTATATATATATATATATATCACACATATATAAATGAATCGAACCACAGGAGCCACCAGTACGGCATTACCTATGCCTTCTTCACCTTCATTACAGCCATTAATATTACAGCAACAAGATGCCGACGATGAAAACGATGGGGATTTATCTGTATTGCCATCATCGCAGTCTTCTCCTTTATCATGGGATCATTTACGACGCCAAGCACGACAAGTAGAAAATGAAATTGAACTCAAATTAGCCTCATTATCTAAATTAGGCGCTTCGGTTGCTTCTCGATCCAATGGTAGTTCTAACAACGGTAACAATGATTCTTTACCCATGGGTAAACCAAGTCAAGAATTAGAAATTGAAGAGTTATTAAAAAAGGTATATATATTATTGTCATTGTTATGCAAAAGAAAAGATATATATATATATATATATATACATGCGTATGTAGTAAACTTATATTTGATTTTATTGTTGGTGGTTGGGAGGATAGCTTAATTCAGTAATTGCATCAATGGGGGAAGTATTAGAGCGACCTAGTGCAACACCAACAAATCCATCCATGACACATATGTTGGAACGACATAAAGATATCATGTATGACTACAACAAAGAGTTTCGGAGAGTTAAGGTAACAACTTTGGAAAAAGAAAATAAGGGGAAAATGACATAGAATAACACATAAAAATGTTTACATATGAAAAAAGACGAATATGAAAGCAGCGCGGGATAAAGCAAATTTGATGGATCAGGTGCAGGATGAAATCAGAATGTATAATACTTCAAACGGGGATGGATCAGACTATTATCTTTCAGAACGTAACCGCATTGAAGGAACACATCGTATGACTGATATGATCTTAGAGTAATTTTTTTTTTTTTTTTGGTTTATTAACTTGGTTTATATTTGTGTACAATCTTTTGCTTTGGGGGACTTTTATGAAACGTTTTTGTTTGTGTAATGTTCAATAATAATAATAATTATATATTATACATATATAGTCAAGCTTATGCAACACGACAAGATATTTCTCGACAAGGTCGGATGTTACAAAATGTGAATAGTCGGGTTACTGGAGTAATTGGTGAGTTTTTCTTGTGTGTGGGGTTACCATGACAATGGCTATAATAATGAATACGGGTCACTGGTAATAATATTAAATGAAAATGCGGCTACTGAATTTACCACCTTTCCTTATATTTATTTGAAAGGACGTATACCTGGTATCAACAATTTAATCAGTCGAATCAACACGAGGAGAAAACGAGATACTCTCATCATGGCTGGTGTTATATCTACTTGTATTATTCTTATTCTACTCTATTGGTTCCATACTTAAAATAATATACAATATTTTACCTCTTTTTTTAATTGTTTTTGGCTGAACCTTTTCGTCACCATCTTCATTGGTTGTAATTGCTATTTTTTATACTATATTTGTTCCAGGTGATTGACCGGATTTTAAAGCCGACATACATACAGGGTTTGATCCTACTTAAATCGAAGGAGAAGAAACGCTATTGACAGATCTACTTTTTTTTTTTCCCTCCTACCTATGATGAATCATAAAATACTCCTTAGAAAAAATTGGGGTTGACATCAGCATTCTACAGAAGTGTGTATCTAATGTCGTTGGATCAAGTCACAGATGGATATTGCTGTTTTTCTGTTTTGATACTATTATATACACGAATCATGTTAGTTATTGTGTGTGTATTATGTGTGTGTCTGTTTTTGGGGGAGGGAGTTAAAGGGAGAAATAAGAAAGGAGAGACAAAGATTTTTATTTATTGATTTTTGGGGGAGTGTGTGTGGGTAATCTGAGAGAAGAGAGGAGTAATAAAAAAAATGATCTGGAAAACGAAAAAAACGTTTGTTACGCAAAAGAAAAGGACGTTGACCATTTTTGGATTCATGGCATTCGATTATTACATTTTATATTTTATAAAGTACGCCATCTCTTATTCTCTTTCGCTTTTCTTTTCATGTTCCCGCGCATTATCTAACACTCTTCTGCTTCTGCTTTTTATACTTCATTAATATTCAAAAAATATAGTTAGTTTGGAAGAGAAAATAATAATGTCACCACCACCTAATGATACTGTATTATCGACAACAACAACACCTCCTGCTTCACCTTCAAAGCTTGTTCATGCTTTAAATAAAAGTGACGCTACACAACAACAAAGAGAAAGTAAACAAAAACAACAAACACTTTTGTCGTCCAAAAGTACACCTTTTCAAGCTCATAGACGTATTCGTACAACAAGTTTTGGTGTAGGTCCTACACCTACTCGTGCTCCAAGCATGACAATTCATCAGCGTCGTCGAACCGCGTCGGGCGCTGGTCATTTGAACAGCAGCATTACTATCAATAATAATAAACCTGATGTTCAATTACTACCTCGTTTGGAAGAAGAGAATGCGAACTTGCCTCCTCAGGTACAGTATTTTAATTCAGGGTTAAAAAAAACAATAATAAAAAATTATTATTTTTCTCTACTTTAATATGCAGTTATCAATACAATAACGAGAATTAATAATAATTATGATATCAATAGGATTCAATTGATTTTATTTTGGCACAAATCGAACGACAAAATGCATTGCTTGATGAAGATCCTAAATCAGTCTGTATTCAATCAAATGAATTAAAAGCTCATTTATCCACCATGCAAAACTTGGTATCTGAACAACAGCAAGAAACTTCAACAACGTCCGTAACAAAAGACGACAACGAAAACAATAATAATGATATTGATTGGGAATTTTGGACGGCTTTGACCGAAGATTTCGGTGCTGTCGCTCTTAAATTACCTCACTTATTGTCAGCAAAACTCAAGGCTGGTATTCCTGATAAAGTTCGTGGTGTGATCTGGCAAGCCATGACCTCTAGCGCTTCCTTGAATCTCGAGACTTTATATGGCCAATTAACAGATGAGCACTCACCCTATGAACGTATCATTCAAAGAGATTTAGCTCGTACTTTTCCTAATGTAGATATGTTCAAACAAGAAGGAGGGGATGGTCAACAAAAGTTAATGAGAGTATTGAAAGCTTATAGTTTATATGATGCCCATGTTGGTTATTGTCAAGGTTTAGCATTTTTAGTGGGTCCTTTACTTATGAATGTAAGTTTCTTTTTTGCTTTACAAACGATTTTAAATAAGGACACAACAGAAACGTGAATGTAAATAGCTGTTAATATAAATGATCTACATATTCTTCTTTTTATTATTTATACAAAATAGATGCCAGAACAGCAAGCATTTTGTGTTTTTGTCAGGTTAGTTTCTACTTTATTAATTTCTAATTTAATATTAATAAAAAATATCATTATAATGATAAATTAATTATTATAGACTTATGGAAACCTATGAAATGCGTACCATGTTTACCCTCAATATGGAAGGTTTGCAGCTGCGGCTATACCAATTTTCAAGCCTGTTGTCTCAAATTCTACCGGAGCTTTCGGATCATCTTGCCGATCACGCTGTTCACCCTCCCATGTATGCTTCTCAATGGTTTTTGACCTTATTCGCCTATGCTTTCCCAATCCCATTAGTCATGCGCATTTATGATATCATTTTTGCTGAAGGTGCCGCTGAAACAATTATGCGTGTTGCTATTGCCATGTTGAAACATTCCCAAGAAGAATTATTGGCCATGAATGAATTCGAAGATATTTTGGATCATGTCACATCCAAGCTTCACCTTGCATATATTACTGTTGCTGGTGATAATGATGAAGAGAAGAAACAACAGCAGAATGATGATAATGTTGGTAGTTTACAAATTATTAATGAAGCCATGGAGTTAAGCGGATTAATTACCCGTGAAAAAATGGATCATTTGGCTGATTTGTACGTTCGTGAATTGGAGCAAGAAAAGAAGCAAACTGAACAAGTCTTGGCGGTTCGATTCAATTTCTGGTCCAAAGATAAAGATAACAAAAAGAGTAACAGTAACAGCAGCAATAACAACAATAAGAAGCGCGAATCAGGCGGCTGGTTAAGCAAGCGGTCTTCCACATCTAGCAGTGACGAATCACCCGAAAAACAACCTAGTACACCCATTTCCACAACCAACACTATTGCAACTACAGCATCTTCCTCATCCACTCAACAACAAGACGTTGCAACGCTACACCAACAAATTGAAGACTTATTACTCGCCTTATCACAAATACAGAAAGATCATATCCAATTAAAACAAGAATTAGTTCAAGTCAGAATGGACAAGATGGATGTTGAAGCCGAACGCGATGCCATGAAAATGACCTTATGGGATATGGAGCAACATGACAATGACGACGAAAATAAATCAGAATTTTCACAAATGATGTCCACTACCATTCAACAACAAAAGCAACAATTGAAACTTCAACAAGAACAGCAAGATAATACAATTAAAAAAATGCAGTCCGAAATTGATCGTATGCAATCCAGTCAGTTCGAACTGCAACAACAAAATGAAGAGCTGCGCTATCAAAACGAAATGGCTAAACAAGCTCAGGAAGGTCTGATTGAAAAATTGGTCAATATCAAAAACAAAATGGAGCAGGTCGAAAGTGATCACATTAAAGTTGTCAAAGAACGAGATCATTTAAGACCTTTGGAACAAAAATTGAAGGATGCCGAAAAGACAGCACATGAATTACAGTTTGAAAAGTTACGATTGTTGGATGATCTAGAATCCATTAAAGAGCAGAGTGATCAATTGACAACACCTCCTACAACGCCTTCAACGACGGGAAGAAGATCGAGTTTGATGATGACGCGAAATAAGTCAAGTTCGGGTGTAACTACCCCTACGATACAAAACACTACAAGAGGAAGAAAACCACGGCCTCAGTCTGTTTTTGTATCGTCAGCAGAAACAAGATGTCTTGAATTGGAACAATTATTAGCAGATGCAAAGCTACAAATTGCAGAACTTGAGACATTTGGTCCAACTTCAACAAGTACAAGTACAGCATCTAAAAAGAGCATCACAAATAATAAACGAAGGAGTTTTGATCCGGTTGCTTTGAGTCGTACATCAGCAACTCAAGGGTTACTTAACAACAATAACGCTAACAAACGATCCAGTTTCTATGGTCGTCTATGGAGCTCAGTAACGACAACACAGCAGCAACAAGACACACCACCAACGAGTCCTATTTAAAAAATAAAATAAAAGAAAACAAAAAAATATATATTTGACGTCATGCATGCGTTACGTTCATATTTTCCCGCCAATTCATAAACACAAAATTTACCATTACACAAACACTGATAAACACAGCTACAACAAGCGAACGAACAAACAAGCCCCTTACTACATAAACTTTCTACAGCAAACGTTATAACGTCATCTTTGTCATTGTTATCATAATCATTTATTATTCGTACAACCACATACCATTCATTACTTTATATACACTTTTTATTTTACTTTATTCCTAAACCAAAAAAAAAAAAAACTTTTGATTATATCATTTGGAATTATGCCCACCCATTCATTTTTATATATCCCTAATCCTCATTATTATTTAGTGTTTCCTCACTCCCATATACCTCGAAAATCCCCCTTTATACGTAATGTATGTCATGTATGCCGTTTACATTTTTTATTTTTACTTTTATTATTATATATTATATATTATATATTTTATTTTTTTTATTTAAGCCGTGTATGTTTTACCCACCCACCCACACATACACTAGTATATATTGTTTAATTTAAATTAGTAGTTAGTTAATATATACTGCTGACATATTTATCAAGAGATAATTGACCCATTTTACTATTAGTTTATGCAGCTTTGTTTATAATATACTTTTTTGTTTTCAGCCATAATTTTTTGAGTCTTATCTTCTGCTTCATGAATTGTCATAATGATAAACTACCATAGTGCCGTAAGTGGTTTTCTTTTTCATTATTAACCGACTATTTCGTCTTGAAAAAGAATCGTTTGGTCGTGTTAATGCCTAAGGGTTAGTATGTTGGGGGTGTTAGCTTTAATTCGAAACTGCTGGAACAAACTAGAGATTTATGTTTCACATTACTCTATTGGAGAACGTCACCAATAAAAAAAAGCTAACAACCAGGCACAACTTTGAGAAAGTATAAAAATAATATCTCGAATATATAGAAGATTAAAAATAATTGGGCATATCTGTTCTATGTGAAACATCAGCAAGGTGTGTGAGCCATAACTAACCTGAATCGAGCAAAGAAGCATCGGCCACGTATCGAATTTCAAGGAGGCTGTCAAAATCTCGACTGCCACGTATCACCATGATATTCCTAAACCCCGCATCCAATCATAAATTGCAACATGGCTTGCTGTTAAAGTATTTATAAACGGAACGAGAAATGACAAAGAGAAAATCATACTTCTTTTCTTTTTTCTTTTTCTTTGTACATACAACAGAATATTATAACCATGCATCGATCGGCCTCATTATTGGCCCTTCTTGCCATTGTATGTGCTTTATTTGTTGGCACTCAAACTGTTTTAGCTGATGATAAAGAAGCTTATGGAACTGGTAAGTAATGAAACGCGTAACTATGGAAGAAAAACAACATTTTCTTGATCAACAGAATCCAATAACACCATAACACAACAACAGCAAAGGGAAGCAACGAGGTCGACTAACTGAGGATTATATATAATTAAATTGTATTTGTGTAGTGATTGGTATTGATTTGGGTACCACTTATTCTTGTGTTGGTGTCCAAAAGAACGGACGCGTTGATATTATTGCCAATGACCAAGGTCATCGTATTACTCCTTCTTATGTTGCATTCACTGATGATGAACGTTTAATTGGTGATGCCGCCAAGAACCAATATGCCGCCAATCCTGAACGTACTGTCTTTGATGCTAAGCGTCTCATTGGTCGTCGTTACAATGACAAGGATGTCCAAAACGATGTCAAGCATTTCCCCTTCAAGTTGGTAAACAAGAATGGTGCTCCTAACATTAAGGTTCCTGTCAAGAATGAAGACAAGGTCTTTACTCCTGAAGAAATCTCTGGCATGGTTTTGACCAAGATGAAGGAAACTGCTGAAGCTTACTTGGGTACTCCAGTTACTCATGCTGTCGTTACCGTTCCTGCCTATTTCAATGATGCTCAACGTCAAGCTACCAAGGATGCTGGTACTATTGCCGGTTTGAACATCTTACGTATTATCAACGAACCTACTGCTGCTGCCATTGCTTATGGATTAGATAAGACTGGAGGTGAAAAGAACGTGTTAGTCTATGATTTGGGTGGTGGTACTTTCGATGTCTCCCTTTTGTCAATCGACGATGGTATCTTCGAAGTTCTTGCAACTGCTGGTGATACTCATTTGGGTGGTGAAGATTTCGATAGCCGTGTCATGGATCATTTCATCAAGCTCTGGAAGAAGAAGAACGGTGAAGATATTACCAAGGATTTGAAGTCCATGGGTAAATTGAAGCGTGAAGTCGAAAAGGCTAAGCGTGCTTTGTCATCTCAAATGTCTGTTCGTATTGAAATTGAATCTTTCCATAAGGGTAAGGACTTCTCTGAAACCTTGACCCGCGCCAAGTTTGAAGAATTGAACAATGATTTGTTCAGAAAGACTTTGAAGCCTGTTGAACAAGTCTTGAAGGATGCTGGTTTCACAAAGGATCAAGTTGACGATATTGTTCTTGTTGGTGGTTCTACTCGTATTCCCAAGGTCCAAAAATTGTTGGAAGATTATTTCAATGGCAAGAAGCCTTCCAAGGGTATCAATCCTGATGAAGCTGTTGCTTATGGTGCTGCTGTTCAAGGTGGTATTCTTTCTGGTGAAGAAGGTTCTGATAAGGTTCTTCTTTTGGATGTTAACCCTTTGACTCTCGGTATTGAGGTAAATATATATAAGTTTTGGACCAGTAGCATTGGGGATTTTTGTGTATAATGTCTTTTTCTTTTTAAATACACAAGTTAACCAAGATAATTCTATCTCTTATTATTATTTAGACTACTGGTGGTGTCATGACCAAGTTGATTCCTCGTAACACTGTCATTCCTACCAAGAAGTCTCAAATCTTCTCCACTGCCGCCGATAACCAACCTACCGTCTTAATTCAAGTTTATGAAGGTGAACGTGCCATGACCAAGGATAATAACAAGCTTGGTAAGTTTGAATTGAACGGTATTGCTCCTGCTCCACGAGGTGTCCCACAAATCGAAGTTTCTTTTGAAGTCGATGCCAATGGTATCTTAAAGGTCAGTGCTGCCGATAAGGCCTCTGGCAAATCCGAAACCATCACTATTACCAATGACAAGGGTCGTTTATCTCAAGAAGATATTGACCGTATGGTTCGTGAAGCTGAAGAGTTCGCTGAAGAAGATAAACAAGTCCGTGAACGTACCGAATCCAAGAACCAATTGGAAAACTATATCTATACCTTGAAGTCTCAATTGAGTGATGATTCCGGTGCCTTCAGCAAGATTGATGATGATGACCGTGATGCCATTGAAGATGCTATCCGTGAAAAGTTGGACTGGTTGGATGAAACCCCTAATGCCGAAAAGGAAGATTTTGATGAAAAGCGCGAGGAACTTGAATCCATCGTTAACCCAATTACTGCTAAGCTTTACGCTGATGGCGGTGCTCCTGGTGGTTATGAAGAAGATGATGAACCTCTTCGTGATCATGATGAGTTGTAAATATAAAAAATAATATCAACAAACTATTAAAAAATATATCATTACTACTTTTTGGGCTATCATCCCTTTTCTTTCTGATCCTTTCCCACTCAACTATACAACATTACATACACGAACAAATACATCTCATATATAGTATTATATCACTCACACACACACACACACACACACACACACACACACACACACACACACACACACACGCACAAACACAGCAGTTCATGACTGTTTTCATTTTTTTTTCGCTTGTTTAAAAAGGAATAAACATAAAAAAAAGTAATAGAACCAAAAAAAAAGACTCTTTCGTTTACGCTGTTGTACCTTTTGATTGTTCTCAAATATATTTATGATACCAGCATTGAATATTAAAATTATTAAGAAATAACTATGTATTACAATATGTTTTCTGAAATAGGTGAACATTGTTTGGAAGTTTATTCGTAAATAAATTTCCAAGTGCGCAAAAAAAAATAACTATAATGCGCAAAGTAGTCTAAAAATCCAGTACTCTGTTTTTCGCCCTTTTTCTATTGTGTGTCACATACTCTGATACAGTTTAAATAGCAAGTCGTTCAGCGTATAAATGACAAATTACAGTGTCATCATAGATTATCATAGATTGGCAATAATACACAATTTAAATAAGTTTTGACCTTTTCTTTGATATTACTGCCAAAGTGTATCTTTGCACTCGCTTGGATTAAAAAAGGTCGCTAAATGACTCGATAACCACGATAGCACAGCAAAGTTTTTTTTGTACCAAAATATGCGTGGAAAAGATTGTTTTTTTTATACATAATAAGAAAGTATCGAAAGGTACTTTATCTAGATGATTTTGATATTCTTTTGCTTTTTAGAAACTATGTACGTAAACTTAACTAATGCATAATAATTTTGTATGTCTTGGATTCTAATTATCACATGTCAACAGCTTCTACATGTAAAAGCCGAACATTATTGTATATTGTATATTATTCTAAGATGACCTCATCGAATTTTGTAATCACATATATCAATACGTATACAATATAATTTACTAACTGTATTATAATAATAAAATGTATATTATTATAAGTACTCAAGAAACTTATTTTACGTTTAAAATGTTAATATTTTAAATTTCTTCCTTGATTAAATGCTCATTGATTGTAGTTCTAGTCTTTTGTTGTAGTCTTACGCATGTAACTTCTGTGCTTGTACAGAAAATGGAATACGAGCGTCAAAGACTTCCAAATGGAACGGGTATACGTAGACCAAAAATATTCAGATCAACCTCGAATTATACTTTTATGTGGAAATAATTGACCACAACAACGAACTGTTTGAAAACCATTTTTCCTGACTTCTTATCCTTTGCGAAGCATACATGGGTAACAATATTTAAAATGGTATCTCAATACGTAATATCTTGCTAAATACCGTTTTTTATATGCTCGTCAACCGTATGTCCTTGAAAGTAAAACTCGTTACAGAGGCTTTAAATATCTCAGTACTTTGGTAGACCGTTTTTTGATAGTCTAAAACTAGTTTGCATTTTTAATAAGTGGGAAGGGTAAAATGATCTACTATGTTGACTCTAGTATTATTAGACCAAGTCGTCATATTGTAATTTTATCACAGATTATCTTCAAAAAAAAAAGTGCTGGCAATATAATGCCCAGTTGATGCTTCAACACTTGATGTTGTTTTACTTTAAAATTTATATACGTATAAACGAGAACATATGATATATTGCTATTAACGTGTAATCGAAGAAGTTATGAATTCTCTCTGTACATATAGTATTTGCAATCCTTTAAAAAATTATGCACGTCGAGTCAAAAAAAAAAAGTCAACTATTCCACAGTAAAGCAACGTCACCTGTTATCTTTACTCACTTATTAGCAAAGGTCGAATTTGTTGTCAAAGGAAAAAATATGAAATCAAGATTTACAATGTACATGTAGAGCTATATTCAGTATTAACTAAGATGCATTTGTCGCACACACCTGAGTCATTTGTAATTAGCGTTTCAAAGCTTTTATAACAAGGTAAGTGTGATTTTATTCGATCATTTTTTATGCTGCTGTATATAATACATATCTTGGCAAAGGAACGTTCACTTCCAAAGCTGAATGACAAAACTTAGTGTATTTTAGTAGGACGTCAACTACTATTGAATGTCACATTTTTTTTTTCATATTTTATTGATTAAGATAACGGCAAATGTCATTTTTTTCTTTTTCTTTTCTTCCTTTTTCATATTGACTTTCAACATATATATACCGTCTGAAAGTACTATTAATTGTCGTTACTGAATATATTGCTCGGCAAGTTGGAGTTATGCATACGTATCAAGATAAAACGGGGAAAGTATTTACCATACTTCTTCATTTAATTAGACTGGATTTTCTTCTTGTGATTCAGGTAAAAATACTCATGATAGTGCGCTTTTAGCGTTACAAGTTTTTTGATGCGCTAAAAATAATCGATGCGATCAAGCACGAGAAATATACATAATTTTCCCGAGCCAACAAGGTAATATATATTATACAACAGTGCTTCTATAATTGCCATGATACATCAGTAATAATATTTTATTAATCAAATAGAGCGCGCAATACGTAACATTATTAAGAAAATGAACAAGCAAAGATTGGATAATGGGATTATGCTACGGAAGAAGCAAAATAAATAATGTTATGTTAAAAGAGAGTGGTTTTTTGTAGATGTAAGTAGACTTATTTAGGCTTTTGTGGAGATAAAAGAAGAGGTCGAAATAAGGATACGGCAAGTTTGTATAATATCTATTTTCATATAATATATTCGTGTTATCAAGAAAAATGATTCACCTCCTATAAAGTATGTGATGATCAATGTACATGTAGACAAAGGAGATAATATTATGTACAATTAGGAGTTTTTAACATCCCTGAAAAACTTGATATGCTGATAATAAATTATAATGAAATCAAAAGACGGGGTGTAAGGCGCATCCCTTAAACAAGTGTACCCCTCGCCGGTAGATTATTTTACTTCTAGACAATATTAGAAGAGTGCATGCTAAAAGTTTTCTGCTTATTGTTATATAACATCAGATTTCTTATTCATTGTGCGATATGTAATACATTATAAGTTTGATAATGACATAATTGTTCAGTTCTATTTTTTTTGCAGAACCCGATCAGTGAAGTCCCGTGTCACATTTTTTGTCTTTTCACTGATTTCTCGGAACGCATGTACGTGACCAAACGTCTTCGTATAAACCACAAAAGATCGGTTATTTATTTAGAGCAGGGATGGTGCAGAATATTCTTTTATGATTTAGAGAAATAGTTCCAACCCCCAAAGAATTCTTTCACTAAAAGATATATAAACCTTTGCTTGGATTTTTTTTCATAGCATACATCATTTAAATCAATTATATTATATATTACTATGAACACCTTGTATGACTATAATCAGTATTATTCCTTCATTAACTTGTTTGAACAGCAAGCTGAACGTTACAGTGATAGTATATTTATACGTTATCAACTACCCAGTACCCAAGAATTTAAGACGCTGAGCTACTCTCAAGTAAATTGTATTTCAACCAATCTAGCAAATAAATGGTCATCTAGCCTGAATGGTATCAAAACGATTGGACTTATCGCAGACCATTCGATCTACTATATGGTAACCATGTTGGCTATTTTCAAGCTACAGCCTGTTCTTTTAGCGTTATCACCACGTAACTCTATTGAGGCCAATGTCAACTTAATGGCGAAAACTAATACGCATTTTGTTATCGCATCTCAAAAGTACGCTGATGTAGCCAATCAATGTGCATCCAAGATCCCCGGTGGCTGCAACATCAAGATTCTCGAGCCATTCGATCTTGAAAAACTCTCCCAACCTAGTACAGCAATGCGATCCGCTTCCAAAACGGCATCAATCATGGATATTGAAAAAATTGTATTGATCATTCACAGTTCCGGTAGTACAGAATTTCCCAAACCAATTCGTCTCAGTAACCGCTACATGTTTGGGCTTGTACAGCTACTGACATCAAAGATGCAAGAAGATGCTCACTGCTTGGAATCATCTGATGTAATGCTTGCGTCCTTTCCACTTTTTCACGCTTTTGGTATCTTTTGCGCCTTTTTGCCAATGATTTTTGGTGCGAGCTGTTTAATTTTGGAACGCATCCCTCCCACTCCAGGTGAGATTGCCAAGGCAATCGACAAGCATAATGTCACTATGTTGGGGTTACCCCCCATGATATTGGAACAAATTGCCGAGTATATTGAGGAAAAACCCGAAGCTGAAGAGATTTATCAACGTATTAAGTTCTCCATTTATGGTGGTGCTAGCCTTAGACGACAAGTAGGTGATTACTTGATTTCTAAGGGTATGAATATTCGAGCTGCTTATGGTACTACAGGTACAAATCTACCAATATAGTTTTCTCTTTTTCTTTTAGTAAAAAAATAGCTAAAAAACTAATACGATATGCGTATAACTGTATATAGAAATTAATGCCATGTGTATTGCCAATATATCAAGTGACTACAATAATCAGTGGTATTCGATGCGTCCCCCATCATCTGTGTTGCCTTACTGTGTTTGGGAAGCAACGGACGAAACTAAAAGTATCCATCATCTTGTTCTCAAGGCAGGGTGCCCTATTTTGGCTACAAACATTCGCAATCGACCTAATGGTGACTATGCAACTGGCGATTTGTTTATGGAAGACCCACCTAAATCAGGGTATTGGCGCCATCTTGGCCGCAACGATGACACACTTGTCATGTAAGCTGTTTTTATTTTTATATGCATAGCATATACCAAACTAATCATCCTCTGTTATTCGAGAAACTACTTACACATTGCTACTGATTTTTTTATATACGTAACAGGGAAAATGGCGAGAAAACAAACCCCATTCCTATAGAACATCGAATAAATTCAGCCAAAGTTATCAATTCTTGTGTTGTCATTGGTGAAAGCAGACAATGTACCGCCACTTTGATCCAGTTAGAATTAGAGCACGCCATGAAGTATCGACTAGAAGATATCATTTCTGAAGGTAACAACCACTTTTACTGGGATATATAGTAAAAAAAGAGTATGTTCTTAATTGCTTTGTTTATTATATTTATATAGTTCATGAAGCTGTCGAATGTGCCAATAAATCGGCTCCTAGTCATAGCATAATCCTTCCACAGATGGTCTACATTTTGCCACTGAGCCGACATCTTCCTAAGACACTCAAAGGCAACGTTATACGCAAAAGTGCCATTAAAAAATATAACCAAGAGATTGAAAAAATGTATAATGACTTTTTGCAAGGAACTGCTACAAGTACAATTAGTGAAACTGATGCAAACCTAAGCATCTATGAATTTCTCACCCAATCGGCTTCTCAAGTACTTCACAGGGACTCAATTGATGCTGACATATCTCTGTTTGACTATGGTCTGAATTCCCTCTTGTCTATCCAGTTACATAACAAACTTGCTGTACGGTTTGCAGATATTCCAAAAAACTTTTTGTTTGAACATCCAACATTGACATCCATGAAAGAAGCTCTTACAGCAAATGTAATTCTAAAAGAAGAAGAGCGGCGCGAAACACGATATCAAGATACTCAAAATCTTCTCAACTACTACATCAAAAGGGCTGATTCTGATTTTCCAATGGCTACTACCAACGCGGTAACTTCAGATGATGAACAGCATACAATTTTGCTCTCTGGTGCTACTGGTTCTTTGGGTGCATTCATGTTACGCGATTTAATTCTTTCTCCTCAAGTTAAGAAAGTTTACTGTTTGGTTCGTGGTACAAACTATATGCAACGTTTGGTGAAATCATTTCAAGACCGACTGTTGGATACCTCGTTGTTGAAAAATACTGGCAAAGTGGAGGCCTTGCCAATGGAACTAAATGAGCCTTATCTTGGTTGGGGCGAAGAAAAATGCAGTAAACTCAAGAAGGAAGTTACTATTGTTCAACACTGTGCATGGCTTTTAGATTTCAATCACCCCGTCCAACATTTTGACCGTGAATGTATTCAAGGCATGTATAATTTGCTTCAATTCGCATACCGTAGGGAAAACCCCATTCACTTTCATGCTGTTTCCAGTATTAGTGCTACGGCTGCATGTGGTAAACCTTCCGTTCCTGAAATCCCATTACCAAAAAATCCTCATATTGCCATGCCTATGGGTTATGCACAATCCAAATATATTGTTGAGCACCTTTTCAATTTTTTAACTAAACAAAAGAACTTTCCTTGTATTGTCGAACGGATGGGGCAGGTTGTGGGTGACAGCGTACATGGCGTTTGGAACATATCTGAGCAATATCCACTTTTAATGGTAGGAGGTACACAGCTTGGGTTGATGCCAAACTTAAAAGGAATTAATGTCGATTGGTTGCCTGTTGATTATGCCGCCAAAAGTATCGTGGAAATTATGCTCAAGATGGGTCACGCAGAGTTACAAACAATACAACAACAAGGATATTATCATATTGTTAACCCGAATCGTGTAGATTGGTATGAAGTACTTAAGACGATGAATGCATGTGGTATGAAGTTTGACGTAGTTGAACCAGAAGAATGGGTTCGCGTATTGAGTAAGCATCAAGACAATCCTGCTTATCGTTTGATGTCGTTCTTTGAAGATAACTTCAAATCGTCACATGGAGAGCAAAGTATGCCAGTATGGGAAACAGAAAAAACAGTTCAAGTAGCACCAGTCTTAGCAGAGTCGCCTGCTTTTAGTGAAGCATTATTAAAGAAACATCTTGTTTTTTGGCGTAATCTAGGATTCTATACTCCATTGTAAATTAAATACCGTTAAAGAATAAAAGGAAAAAAGTTTACACTGGGAAATTTCACATGTGGTTGGATTATATAAAAAACTACGTAACGTGAGATGCCTTTTCGGTCAGCTTTCCCCACATTTTTTTTCAGGACAAGAAAATTATAAAAAGGGGCAGGTTGTCATGAAAGCTTTAATAAAAGCACGTACAATGTCCACCATAGTAACACAGGCAATCGCAAAGGATATTCGTGCTTCTGCAACGTAAATATATACTTTGTTTGTTTGGTCATTTTCTTTTCCATTTAAAAGAGGTTTGTCATTCGAAAATATTATACACTAACTTCTTGGAACGTATCATAATATTTATACAACAATAGACTTATTGTAGCTGCACCTACCACTAAAACTACCTCAGGACACAATTACGACTTATTAATGATGAAACGGTATTCACATTTAACTTTTTTTTTTTTTTTTTTGGAATGAATATAATAAAAAAAGGAAAAGTAAATATAGTAATAAAAACGTGGGAAAAGAATAGAAATGCGAAGAGTAGCTTTATTAATGCACACGTCTTTCCTGGAGGTGTTGTGGACAAGCATGATGAAAACTGGAAACTGGACAACGTCCCAGAGTAATTTATCTTTTTCATATTTATTAGAAACATATATAGCCCTATTTTATTACATCATTCTAATCTTAACATTATTGACAACTTCATTTTATAAACATATTATAGTCTGACTAACAAAATTTGTGCCATTCGAGAAACTTTTGAAGAATCAGGTCTTTTACTTACACATCCACCAGCATATACAGTATTTAAGGATGCGGCAACTAGAGAAGCATGGCGTGAGCGTGTTCATAACGATGCATCTCAGTTCAAAGTATTATGTGAATCTCATAAACTTGTACCTGCAGTTGATAAGTTGATTCCTTTTGCAAATTGGATCACTCCTGCTGCTGAACGTCGGCGTTACAATACATACTTTTATCTCACGGTCCTTGATCCCTCAACTGCAGTTCATGAAACAACTGCTGCTGATGGGAAAGAGCTGGTTCAATTGGATTGGTTTACACCGGATCAAGGTGAATATCAAAGAAAATGAAGGGGCATATAAAATCATAATTAAATAGAAAACAAAAAAATCATTTTCTAATGATTTAATTATATCTATCTTTAGCATTATCTGCATGGCGTGAGGAAAAGATTGTATTGATCCCACCTCAGTGGTATAGCTTATATACAATGGCTCCTATCAAAGATTATAAAGAGCTTGCAAAAAAAGCTGGTTTTGGTGCGTTAAGAACAAGAGATGGACGTGTTTCTACTGTCATGCCACAGCGTGGTGCTGTGGATGAAAATTGTACTCGGGCAAAGGATGGATACCATACATTCTTGGCATATCCCGGCGATGAAGAATACCTGGATATTCAAACTGGCGAACCTTCTGGAAAGGCTGGTGATCGTCATCGTATTTATATCCGTGGCGCTATGCAGTATTTTGATTTGGAGAAAAATGTTGATGTACCTGAATCAAAATCTAAACTTTAGGTTTATTATTATAACTATTATTAGTTCTGTTTATTTTATATGTATTATAATAATGGTAAATACATTGTAATATTTTAGTAATAACAAGGTATAAATAATGCAATATTGATATACTATTACCCTATGTGTATTGAGTTATGCAAAAATATATGCAGCAAATGATATATTTCCAAAATATAATTCATTCCATAGAACTAATGTTGTATCATGATATTTTTCCTAAATAAACCATCGTTCAAACCTTGGGTCTCTTATTAGACATATTATTGGTGAAGTATTTAGCTTTTAGCCTTCAAATAAAACTATATAATGATTGGAAAATACTTAAAAATTAAAATTGAGTTTACTACATACGTAATTTATTTAAATAGATGTACGTATCAAAGATTGTTATTTTTCAACGAGCACATGGTTGATTTTAATATATATCCACGTAAGGTTTGGACGAGAATAACAGCACAAGATGGTAATATACTAAAACACGCCGCTTTTGGCTGTTACGAAGGAATTCTATCATAAAAAAAAATACAGACCTCATAATCCATAACTTTCCGCAATTGCTATTACTTTGTGACAGAGCTCGCTACATGTATCTGTAATAAACGAGTGATATATACTGGATTTTTAGACTGCTTTTGCGCACCCTGATTTTATTTTGCGCATATAAACTTATTTCGAGAATGGATAATGCTAATGTTCCCAAATATATTTGATACGTAACGGCATTGATATTAAGATTATTAAGAAATATGTATTATAATATATTCTCTGAAATAGGTGAACATTGTAAGGAAGTTTATGTGTACGTAAATAAAAAGTTAATGCGCAAAAATAAAATTAGGGTGCGCAAAAGCAGTATAAAAATCCAAACAACCATCATAGTATCACGTAGTTCCCGTTATTGTGTGGTGGCGTGATGCGTCCCCCTCCCCATCATCATGGTAAGACTTATTCATAAACTGACTCTCATGAGTCCGAAGCACGAACTGAAGATCAAATCCGACTATTAGTGAATGTATTTCTGAAAGGCGTCTATGTTGTTATTATTCATAATCAATTACACCAAAATGCAACTAAGTGTAATTTTATCGTAGACTCTTATTTTGTTGTGGTGCTTTTTATTTGGATAATAATATCTAAACGTTAATTGTCGCGGTTCATCTTTTCTATTGAGTGAGATAATCTATAAGTAAAGTTGCCAAGTAAAGCTTTACTAAGAATATTAACGTACGAATATTTTTGCTGTAAAATTGACGTAAATATGTATCGTCGATGCTGAATGATACCAACCCCTTTTTCTATATATACTGTAGTTGGGATTTTCTATCTACAATTTTTATGCAAAGGCTCAAAACGAGCAGCTGTTCTGTATACCTCCAAATATAAAGCTACTATATATCCACTAGCATCCTTATTATTATTTTATTTTTGGTGAATCAAACAAAATTGTTGAAGGAAATTATAGAAATTTTCTTGTATATTCATGTTTGTGCAACATAAACCAAGAAATAATGTTGCTTTAATAGTATTACAGTATTATTGTTAGCTTCTTCAGTTTATCACTCGGATTTTTCATTAAACAATTATCACCAAATAGAGAAATTATAACAGGCTTTGCTTAACTGTATAATAAGTCGATGCAGAGTGAAGAAAAACGAGGAAATTACATGGGTGCGACAATATACCATATCCTTGTCAAAATCGTTTAGCGCTCTTCCAAATAAGAGTGCATTTGCATACACTTATAAGACTAGAGTCTAGCACTTAAAAGAGCAAAGTTGTTGTTACCGCGTACAATCAGATAATGATAGTCATGTGCTACCCTCTAAATCTAATGGTACGTATATTATAGAAAAAAAGAAAGATTTTTGCAAATTTTGAAACATGGTTTATTTTCCAGGAACGGAAAATTGTTTATGCATGTTTTTTCCTCTCTTCAAGAAAAAAAGAGTAAATAGCTACAAAGTCAGTTAATAAATGATTAATGTACGACAAATTCTCAAATAGATGGTTTTTATAGTTTATTTAAGTGCCTTAAGAATGGGAACGCTGATTAATACCTCAACTTGATGATGCACTGTGACACCATCAATTTAAAAGAGATATCCTCTATGCACGACGTTGTGAGTCAATTTTCTTTAGTTTTCATACTTTAAGCCACTCGATATTCCATTTTTGGATAGAATTCGATCTCATTTCCATTTTTTTTTGTTCAGCGTTCCCTGGTCCTTTGCTTTACTTCTTGCTTGTCAACCTTTTGTAGCCCCTTTTTAATCCTCTTCTAGGCGCACACGAGGCAGAAAAGTTTCGCTTTTTCATTCTTATACAGGTGACGACATTTTTCTTCTCAGTCTATTATAATATAAATTCACAAATGTTGTCTCTTGCAAGAAAGCTTTCGACTCCTGTTGCCACTCGGCTCGCTGCTAGAGCAACCTCTACCCTGGTCACCAAACCTCTTTTATCCGCCACTCCTCGACAAATCCAAAATCGATCCTATAGCAACGATTTGAGCAATGCTGCTGCTGAAAAGGTAAAACAAAAACCTCGAGCAGTAACTGTCATTTCTATACCGAGGAATTAATTATACTTACAATTTTTATTATTTTTGCAATTTGACAGGAAACCATTGTCAAGTTGCTTTATAACATTGGCTCGCGTAAAGAAGTTGAACAATACTTGCGTCACTTTTCTTCCGTCGAATCACAAAAGTTTGCCGTCATCAAAGTCGGCGGTGCTGTATTGACTGACGAACTCGAAACACTTGCATCCGCACTTACCTTTTTGAACCGAGTTGGTCTTTACCCTATTGTTCTTCATGGTGCTGGTCCACAATTGAACCGCTTGCTTGAAGATGCTGGTGTCGAACCTCAATATGAAGAAGGTATCCGTATCACTGATCCTCAAACACTCGAAATTGCTCGCAAGGTATTCATGTCTGAAAATTTGAAATTGGTCGATGCATTGGAACGTCATGGTACTCGTGCTCGTCCTATTCCTGGTGGCGTGTTTGTCGCCGATTATTTGGACAAAGAAAAATATCAATATGTTGGTAAGATCACTTCTGTCAATAAGGATGCTATTGAATCATCTATCCGTTCTGGTGCTTTGCCTATTTTGACATCGCTCGCCGAAACGCCTGATGGCCAAATATTGAATGTCAATGCCGATGTTGCAGCCGCTGAATTGGCCACTGTCATTGAACCATTGAAGATTGTTTTCTTGAACGAGAAGAATGGTTTGTACCACGGTGTTACCGGTAAAAAGATTGATACAATCAATTTAGATGAAGAATATGAGGATTTGATGAAGGAATCCTGGGTGCGTTACGGTACTAAACTTAAGATTCGTGAATGCAAGGAATTATTGGATGGTCTGCCACGTTCTTCCTCTGTTGCAATTATTTCTGCTGGTCATTTGCACAAGGAATTGTTTACTGATTCGGGTGCAGGTACATTGATCCGTCGTGGTCACAAGTTGTTTAAGTTTGATCAATTGGATCAGGTTGACCCTGATAAGATCCGTCGTATCATGGAAGCCGAAGATGATGTGGTCAAGGCTGGTGAAACTTCCGTTGCAAGCTACTTGCGTGATTTGCAAAAGAAGAACGTCACTTTGTATACAGATGAACCTGGCCAGGTCTTAGCTATTGTTACTAAAGATCCTACTGATCCCTCCAAGCCTGCCGTTTTGGAAAAGTTGTTAGCAAGCAAGACTGCTGTTTTGAACAATGTTCCTGATAACTTATGGAATACTATTCGCAAGGACTTTGATGTATTGACATGGCGTGTAGGTGGTGTCAAGTCTGAAGATGGAAACTTGGATCGTTCATGGCATTTTGAACGTGCCGATGGTTCGCTTCGTAACCCTCAAGATGGAAGTACCATGTTCTTTTATGGTATTCAAGATTCCGATAGTGTTAAGCAAACTTTGGATGGATTTAAGGGTAGTAAAGTTCCTTCTGGCACTCGTTCTTATTCAACTTTCGCTCAACAGCGCCGTGGGTTCGCCTCTTCCTCCGTCGCTGCTCAAAAGAATGTCGGTTTGATCGGTGCTCGTGGTTATACTGGTCGTGAATTGATAAACCTTATCAATAACCATCCCGAACTTAACCTCACTCACGTCAGCTCGCGTGAATTGGAAGGCAAGCCTCTCGAAGGTTACAGCAAGGCCGATTTGACCTATGTCAACTTGAAACCTGAAGATCTTAAGGCTCAAGAACAAGTCGATGCTTGGGTTTTGGCTTTGCCTAATGGTGTCTGTGCTCCTTTTGTTAACCAAGTAGAAAAGGATATCAAAGAAGGAAAATCATCCGATAAGGTGCTTGTTGATCTCAGTGCTGACTATCGATTTGATAACACCTGGTCTTATGGTCTTCCTGGTAATTATATTTCTTGATTTCCTTTCATTTCATCGAAATCGTTTTCTATTAGCACAAAATATTAATATTATTTCTCTTAAATAGAATTCAATCGTAATAACTTGCATGGTACTACCCGTATTTCCAACCCTGGTTGCTATGCTACTGGTGCACAAATGTCTCTTCGTCCATTGTTGCCCTTCTTTGACAAATATTCCGCACCTACTGTCTTCGGCGTATCGGGTTATTCTGGTGCTGGCACCAAGCCCTCACCCAAGAACGATCCCGAGGTATTGCGTGACAACCTTCTCCCTTATGCTTTGACTAACCATATTCACGAACGTGAAGTTTCTTATCAACTTGGTACTCCCATCAACTTTATCCCTCATGTTGCTTCCTATTTCCAAGGTATCCAATTGTCAGTGAATGTTCCCTTGAACAAGACCATGACTGGTAAGGATGTCCACAATGTATTTAATGAATTCTATCAAGGTGAAAAGCTTGTTAAGGTATTGGAAAGTGGTGAGCCTTATGTTCGTGATAACTCTGGTAAACACTTTGTCCGTATCGGTGGTTTCAGTGTTCATCCAGATGGAAAGCGTGTTGTGATTGCTGCTACCATAGATAATCTTTTGAAGGGTGCTGCTACTCAAGCTGTTCAAAACTTGAATTTGGCCTTGGGCTTTGATGAATATGCTGGCATTCCTATCGAATAAATTGAAATATTTTATCCTTCACCTTTAAACATCCTATTTTCATATCCTTTCCACACACACACACACACACACTCGCGCAAATCAAATCTTAACAACTACTACCCTCTACATCAAATTTAAATGCATTCCTTGTTCTGTATAGAAAAATAAAAAGTTCATCATAATTAAAGTTTTCTTGTATTAGCAAGCTGCAGGTACAAAAGATGGTAATAAATTACATGTATAATAAGTGGAAAAGAGGAAAGAATGTACAAGAAGGAGGGTAAATGGTTATAGAAGGCACAAAAAAAATGAAGAGGAGTTTACTATTATTACTAATACTACTACTGTTATTATTATTATTATTTATTTATTCTCTTCGTCATTATCATTAGCATATTGTATATAATCTGATCGATGACGGTGAGTGAATTTTTTACCCTTCTTCTGATTTCGATAAACATCTTGAATCATATTGTAAAAGAATCGATAATAAAACAACAAATTATCATAACGTCCATCATAACATCCTTCTTTTGTTTCATAAGTTTCAGCAAATTCACGGTATATATAATAAATCGCTTCAATCGTAGCGAGATGATTTTCACCCATTTGCTGATAACGCCAAAAATGAGTTTTACGAGGGGCAATGGTTACTTTTTGCATTCGTTGCAATAAAGGTGTTTCACGTACAATTTTGCCTGCTTGTTTCCATGTTCCATCAATGACAGTAATACGATCAAATGATTCACGAGGTATTTCATCGAGCCGTTTAGCATCATCTCCGGGGAATAATAAAAGAGAACGTTCAGGTTGTTGAAATTCAGGAATTTCTTGCCAGGAATAAACTTTGACGTCGTCGTTGGCAATGACAGCTGAGTGAAGTGCGGTTGATTTACCGTCTAATTCTCTTTCATGTTTGATCCTAATAAATATACATAACAGTAAAATTAATTAACAAGCCATTCGTTATAAATAATTACATATAAATATCAGAGAGTATTCTAAAGGAGTGCTACATCATAATAGCCAAAAGGAAAAAGGAAGAAAATTAACGCTTTTAAGCTTTATTCGGTGCTTACACATTTAGTGGTACAGGCAACTTTATGTAAGGAATCTCGGACCGATCCATACCTACAACAGAAAAACATCGGTAACAGAAGTATTTAACTGATTTTTTACATTGTGCACAAGTTGTTCGTTGTTTCACTGTGTTAAGTACACTATCGTCGCTAATCTTCAAATCGTTAAAAGGAGAAGTTGGTTTAATTCGTTTGGTTTCATTTTCTCCTGCATGTTGTTCATTACTATTGTCTTTTTCTCCTTCTGAAAACGATCGTTTGATAGATGATGGTTCCTTTTCTGAAGAAAAAAAATCCTTTGCTTCTGTTTCTGTTGTTGAAGCACTTTGTTCTGTGTCGCTCATTTTATAGTATGGGGTTGCAATAAAGGGATCAAGAGGGACAAATTTAGCGTCGTCAGAAAAAGTTGTCAATGCAAAATTAATGGAGGCTTAGTTGAATGTCCTCTTGTTTAATTCCGGGAGCAACTGCCGCTATATCAACAACGTACACAATATACATATAACCTATAATGTCGCTACGATTACTGTCACGTTCCACACAACTTTATAGACCACGTACAGCGTTCGCCATTCGACCATGTAATTATCTTTAAATCTTTTGGGGATTTTCGATAGAATATAATACACATGTTTCATGAAATTAACTAAATTAAATTTGACACAAATTTAAACTTTTAGTGGCTACTGCTAATAACAACAGCTCCTCTTCTTCAACATCTGCTAGCGCTGGCGCTGGGAAAGATGCAGCAGAAGCCATTTCCAACCCAATACTTGGCAAACCAGCAGAAGGTAAAAGTATAAATAATTTTGAGTACTCCTACTCAACTAACTCGTTCTTTAATAATATTGATAGTCGAACCAGTAAAGGAAACTGTTAAGTTGGAACAAGATACAAAAAAGAAGGAAAACGAACCAGAAATTGGATATGCACATGGTGCTTATCATTGGACTTTGGAACGATTTTCAGCTATCAGTTTGATTCCGTTGATGAGTACACAAGCTATTTATGGTGCACATCCTATTTGTGATGGTCTTCTTGGTGTCGTATTACCTTTCCATTTGTATCTAGGATTTGAATCCTGTATTATAGATTATATCCCTAAACGTGAATATCCACGTTTACATCGTACTGCCAAGTGGACATTACTTGGAACGACGGGTTTGGTTATGTGGAGTTGTTTTGAATTCAATACTAATGAGATTGGTTTGACAGAATTTATTCAGCGAACCTGGACAGCTTAAAATGAATTTTTGTACAGATTAGTTTAGTTAGTTTTTTTGTTTATTTCAAGCATTACAATTATTATTAAAATTATATATTATGATAGATAACAGTATCTCTAAGGACCTGTTTTTTTACTGGAGTATTAAAAGAAATCAATGTTGGAATTAAATTAAATGATATACTAAATTTGTACAATTTGCTCAGAAACAGCATAATTCATTACCACGTAGCATCACTCTGATTCAGGTTTTTTTATGGTTACATGGATTGTATAACACTATACGTAATATGCATCCGCTTGGGTCAATACAAACACAAACTGATTATACAAAATACATTGTATGATACGCGTATCTTTTTTAATGCAAGTGCTATATGTATAACCACAGCTACTTTTCCTCTATCTCGCACTTCTTCATATGCGAAATAATTAAAAAAAATCATTTTCTAATATATTGATTGAAATGAATGCATTGGGCTAATTCTTATGGTCTACCTATTTCTCAACGTGATTCTACAGTGATTTAACTTAACTCTGGAAAAGATTGACAGTAGTAAGAGCCCTAATTCAACATCGATACGGACAAATATGTTGTGTTTTAAATTCGAGATACTCAAGTATAAAAGATATGTCTACATTCTCAGTAATCGTGTACAGTACTAGAGATGCTTAGTCAAAGAATATGCTTTTTAAGCTAAGCTTCTAGTTCCAATCAAATATTATTTATTTTTATGGTGGCATGACACCCCCAGCACCGCCACGAGCGAAAATAAAAAACATTCACTCATTAGCCTTCACAAACGCAAGCCACGTATAAAGGAACCAAATAAAGGGATAGTTTCTAACAACAGTGGTGTCATTCTTTTCTTTATTCTTTGCAACATCTTTGGGTTGTTTCCAAAGACATCAGCTTAGCTTCTCGTCATCTCGTATTTCCCTGATGTTTTAGCCAAAATGATTCATAAGTTACTGCTGTTGACGCACCTGACATTAGCGTCTAATCTCGGACATTCAAAATTTCTTCTACATGAGCCAAAATGATAATATTGATAGCAATACAAAAAATGTCATAAATCATCACTGTATAACATATACACATCTTGATGATTCTTTAATTTTAAAGATTGAAGTTATCCCTGACTATATTAATTCCAGGAATCCGATTTTTTTTATATCTATTTCGCGGCTCTCACTCATTGTACATCAAAAGTAAGGGTCTATAAAATTTTAAATTATCTTCAACAGTTTATTTTATTATGTGGAAGTATTACCAGCAACAGGAAAAGAAAATAATCACTAAAAGATAGTCGCGATCATCAGGGAACAGCAATAACTTCAACAGCGACAGCGACAGCTGTAACGCTGGTCTTAAAGATACAAATCACAACCATAGTAGTAAAAGTAACTCTGTAGCTGAACAAAACTTTCCATCAAACCAAGTGTTATTAGAAGAAAGCATTATCAAAGACAAATAGATTCTAATCATCGTCTAATATTACTCAACAAAAAGATAAACATAGCAGAGTGATCCATATATAATGACTTGTTTATATTTGCAACATAAGCTGTTGCTATGGGATCAAAGTTAGCTTCGATAGATTTATGTGAAAATGGATTTTATTTAAAGGTAGTCTGTTCTTTTTTTTTAAAAAAAAAATAGTACGTAATAATAAAAACCGAAGTACACTAAAAAAAAGAATAGAAGCAAATGTATATAGAATTATTGTAGTTTTTTTATTGAAATAGACAAATATATATATATATATATATATATATATATATAATAGCGATGCGTAGAAATAACAAGCGCAATATAATTGTCAAGAGTTCCATATAAGAGTTGATATAATATGCATGATGTAATAAGTGGTTAATGTTGACTGAAAGTCAAAATATGATTTATTCTGTGGTGATTTGGATAATATTATATTCCTTTCATCTATATAAAAAACGAGAGAAATACAGAAAGGATTGGGAAAGAAGCTGCTTCATAACTAATATTTTGTGCTTCGTTTTTTATGTGTATAATGCTTATGAAAAGATGTTATGATAATGCGTAATAGCGACCAAGTGTAATTTTCTTGTATAACTAAAAGAGCAGTGTATATAAAAAGAGTTTTAGTTTTATTGTTTTCTATTATAACAGAACTTGAAAAACGTTACGTATAGTAAAAAAAGTTGTTATATGTCAAAGAGAAAATATTTTCTTAACTAGTATAAAATCATACGTGATAATTACTTTTTTGATAATTAGTGCTTCTTGCTCTGTTCTTGTACGTATAGTTATAAAGAGAGTAGAATATTAATGATGGAACCTAAGCACCTGTATTAGTTGGATCAATGCCTTGAGTATAGGTTAATCGGGCCCCCATAGGATCAACAAAGCGTCCCAAAATATCAGGAACATTGCTATTTCTCACAGGATCCTTGAGGAATGTATGCGATGCATTAGGCTTCTCTTCTTGTTCTTGTTTATTTTTTTGTAAACAGGTTTCACTGTTAACTTTCTTGGTTTGTGTGAACAAGGGCATGTTATTATGTGTAATTAAAGGTAAAGGTTTCCAGAAAAGGAGTAAAGTACGTAGTGTTTAGTGTGAAGAAAATAAAAAAGAAAAAGAAGTAAGTAAATATCTTTTTTGTTTATATGTATTTTTTTATCTTCTTTGAAACTGCGGGAACAAACCCAACCATATGGATTCTCTGAGGCAGGAGGATAATTATAAGTGAAGAAACATGCTTGTGTATTGAATTCCCCCGATCGATGATTGTTACCATGTATTCTCTTTTGATCAATTGTACGGTAAAACTGTATCGTGACTGCAATCTTTTTTAATCTTAGTCAGTTTCTCTCAACAACCGTTCAGGTTTTGTTGCACTATGAGTTATTTTATTTCTTTATTTTCTATGGTATTGACGGGTAAAGAAATATATGGCAAAATAATTAATAAATAGAAATCAATGTCCTACTAATATAGTTTGTACAAGAGAAAATATAATTATAAATGGCCAAGAAGTTTACGTCAATAGGTATCTTCTTCTATATCTCTATAATACAGTACAAGACTTTATTTTATTTTTGGCGAAAGACAAAAGATCAATTTGTTTTATTAAAAACAATTCCCTTTTAGTCATGAATGGAAGCAAATATTTTTCAGAGAAGAAAAAAAATCTCTTAGTAACTGAATCTTTTTTTTAAAATATACTTTTGTCTCTTCAAAGAAGTGTACAATATATACCCCAGTGGGAAATGTCACTAGTTTACAGTGATCAAGCAATGTATTACCCGAATTGTAGGTACAACAATAAAGTTAATCATTACTGGACCGGACTACCGATGAATTTTGAGCTTAATTTAACCCAACCAGTAACCAAAAATTATTAAACTACAAAGTCAACTTGGCTTCTATAGAAACAATAGTTAATATACTTTTTTGGGACTTTGAATGACTTATTTCTTCCTTGACCTTCCTTCCATTGTGAAAACCAGAAAAAAAATGTGACAGCCACTTATTATTACTGGATCTGTCTGCCTTTCTCTTTTTTTTTGTCTGATACATAATCTTTCTGTTACTCCAAACCCTATTCATTATTTTCAAAAAATTTGGGGAACCTCTTTTCGTCATGTAAAACTTTCTCTCGTCCCCAATTTTTTTTTTATCTGTATAGCTAAACTTTTCTTAAGCATAATTGCGTTATATTATTTGATTTATTTCGGAACGGAACCATATTTTTTAATATCAAAGTACAATTGGAGTGTCTATTAAAATAATTTAACAATATAGTTAAATTTTTTTGAAGATATTCTATATTATGAGCAAGCTAAGAGAGAAAAATTAACATCAAATACATACTTTAATTATTATATACTGCTGCATAACATGACTGACTTCTTCGCGCGAGTCCATTTTTACTGTTTTTATATTACTTATTACTAATCCCGCTTCTCCGTATATATATATCATACCATAACAAAGCAATTAGGGCTAATGCTCTCTTGATATGATATCTCCATTTCTTCGATCCAAATCACTATTGCTGGTGTTGTACTAAAAAATAGTTATGTTAAACTTTACACCTTTTTTGTAATGCTGACTTTTCTATGGTTGTGAAACTTACCATATATTGTATATTATTATTTTATACCTCTTTTCGATCCTTTTTTTTATAATACGTAACATTCTCATAAGCATCCCATTGTTTTTTCTTGATATTACATAGATATATTTGTAGCTTCGCCATGTCCTGACGACCTATACCATGTCTGCTAATTTTAGATAAATATACGTCAAGCTAGTAGGTTCCAAAGCGCTTACACCGACGAAATTAATTATAACTTGAGGCAATTATGATTGGGGTCATGTATTTAATATTTAACATGTTGTGCTTTTTCTCATATGCACGGTATACTTTTTTTTTTCGTAATTTTTCCTTTCGCTATCTGAAGAATCTATTGTCAGTCAGGAGAAAGAAACATTTCCGTTACTGCATTTAAGCACAGGCATAGGATTCAACAGAACGCCTGCTGCTTAATAGCTATGATACCTGAAGCTTGCGCCAATTTTCCCGAAGACTTTGATTTCAAAATGTTTTAATATGTAAGCAGGGGGTGGAGCATTATCATAGGCGATATTACTAAAAGGCTATCTTGAATGAAGCGCAGTTGGCTGGATGCTCGGAGAAGCTATGATGGCCAGATTTATTTTGGTGGTGGGAACGGAGATAAACTTTTTTCAACATAGTCTTTATGCAACGAATCTACCAGGTCTAATTGATCTTTTTTCTAGTGCATTGTTTGATTTAAGTAATCACCAAAATGGTAGTAGTGTAAATGAAGCACTCAGAGAAGCTCATTTCGAACAAGCGCAAAACCACACGGCGTGATATTTGTCCATATGTTTAACGATATTGAAACCAGTTCGATGTACAGACAACATCTAACAATTTTTATCGCCACGTTGCAATAAAAGAGCTTTCTATGTTGTCCCTTAGGTCCAATTAGTCACCTGATAGAAATATATTATTACAACATACCATGAACAACTATAATTTACCTTCATGAACTGGTGTTGCTGGGTACCATGCAGGGTATTGTTCTATCGATACCACAATTCATCCACAATCGATATATTATATCGACGACAAAACTATGAACATGTACATGACAATCAAGCATTTCTAGAAGATTTCAATTACACCATATTGTTTTTTACCTGCAATAAAAAACAATAGCAAACGAAATGCCACACAAATCGCTTCCGAACATTTTATTCAAATTAATACTGCCAGACATAATGGTCAATGGACGGCTATGAGTATGGCAGACAGGAATAAATATACCGATTTAATAGAATGGCTTGTCAACATGAATGTTTGTACAAAGTGCTACATGACTCACTATCATCGGCGACAAGTAGAATTACTTACACAACTCAGATCACATATACCAGATCATAAGCAAGTCGATAAAGATGGGGTTAATTTTTTTTATTGGAAGTTACACTCACGCATATTTTCTTTCTGTATTTCCTGGGTACCCCAACAAAAATACGAGTAGAGAGTCATTAAACAAAGTAATTGGTATTTGTTTTGTTCGAGAAGGTGAAAGAATCATTGTGTAGGAAAAAATGATATTTAGCTTGATAGGAGTCTGGAGGAAATATTAAGTATTTTATTTGAAAGTGATTGTCGTACGTAGTGATGTTCCAAAAAAAATATTGTTGAATAAAATTGCATACAATATCATACTACTATTTGTTATCGTCATCCTTTTACTTGATTGATATTGTTATAGTATGTACAATCGAAGTAAAAAATAGATATAAAATTCCAAAAGGTCAACTTAAAATTCAAATAGATTAACCTCATTTTTTGATTGCTTTTAATGATACAAGACAGTACTCTCATTACTATAATGTTGATCTTGAGGAAATAGATCATATGTATTATATAAACATATCTTGAAAGCGTTACACAACAACAGTTGGTACTGAGCAGCTATAAATATCGTCCTCACGAACACCAAAGTTTAATTCTATCCCGATCAATTCGTGCCCTAATTCTGTTTTATCACCAATACCTCTCTTGCTGTACCAGTTGTAGCTTTTTCTTTATATAAATAATGAAATTTAAGGAGGTTAAGAAAGGGGTTTATGTGCTTTGAATATTGATTATTCGATCTGCGGCTGACAAGGCTCAGAAACTACTTCACACGTGGACCAATCACACAACGCTGCTGTCGGTATACCAATGCATTAAACGTAATTTAGCACTTCCTTTATTTATTTGTCGCTAACAAAAAATATAAAATACAATAGCAGCCCTCGCTTCCCCCTTTTTTATTATATCTTTTGCACTCTTCCAACTGCAAAAGTAGCCTAAATGAGCAGTAGCGAACAACAACAAGAAATTGGGCTTTATTGCGCCTATGGTGCACTTATGACAATGGCATTTGTACCAATCTACACTGGATCGATTGCGTCATTAGGTGGTATGAAGCGACCTGAGAATGCCACCAAACGTAAAAAAACAGATTCACCACTTGAAGACTCTGAAGATGAAGATGAAGGAATTACTGAAAGTTTGTCTTCTAGTGACGCGTGGATGTTTCCTGTAATGGGTTCAATTGTCTTATTTTCCTTATACATGTTATTTCGGTACCTTGATACTGAGATTCTAAACTACTTGATCACTGGTTACTTTTCACTTATGGGTTGTGCTGCAGTTGCAAAGACAGGGTTTATGATTACCAAGAAGGTCATCCCAGTCAATTTACTCAAGTCATATGTCAGTAAATATCGATTAACTCTAAGTCGACAAGGAAAACGTAAGAAAATTAAAGCAGTAAAGGGTGAAAGGGGATGGTATATATATGTAAATATATATGCAGACGTGTATGGATAAATCAAACTGGAGAGGTTAACGGAATAGAATTATGTTTTATATGTGCTTTATTGATTATTAAAGTCATTAATCTTGCGCTTTTTTTTTCTTTTAAATAGGGTTATCACATGTTAGCTTCACTGTTGTACATTTCATGTTACTGGGAGCATCTGTCTTGTTGACTGCATATTACAGTATGACTAAAAATTGGATCGCTTCTAATATTTTTGGTCTGTCATTTTCGATCAATGCTATTCAATTACTGTCTCTCGACTCATTTAAGACTGGTATGATTCTTTTGAGCGGCTTGTTCTTTTATGACATCTTTTGGGTTTTTGGTACCGAAGTCATGGTGAGTGTCGCAAAGAACTTCGATGCTCCTATCAAGGTGATCTGGCCACGTGATATAATTGGCTATCTTTTGGATACTGGCAAATCTGAATATGGATTTACAATGCTTGGATTGGGTGATATTGTTATTCCTGGTAAGTTTGACAGGGAGGAAAAGAGAATATATATTTATGTGTGTGTGTGTGTGTGTGTGTGTGTGTGTGTGTTGTATATAAGAATATTGTCAATCTAATATTTTTTTTTTCTCTGAAAGGTATTTTTGTTGCTTTATGTTTACGATTTGATCGTCACATGTCCTGGGAACGTGAACCCAAGGGCGAATTCCGTTCCACCAAATTCACCAAGCCATACTTCACCGCCTGCGCTTTTGCTTATATTCTTGGATTGGCCACTACCATGTTTGTCATGCATGTTTTCCATGCAGCTCAACCAGCACTTTTGTATCTTTCACCTGCTTGTATTCTTTCAGTATTAATCACTGCTGCTGTACGTGGTGAATTAAAGGATTTGTTTGCATATACAACTGAAGAAGAAAAAGAAGAAGAGAAGGACGAAAAGGATGCTAACAAGAAGAGCAAGAAGAAAGAAATCACTGAAGAAATCGAGACCAAAGAACATGAGCAAGTTGTGGAGGAAACATCTGAGGCACAAGCAACAGAAGACGGTGATGATGAAGGTGAAGAGGAAGATTATGTTGCCGTCGATAAATCAGAATCACCCAAAGGTGGTAAAAAGAAGAAAGGAGGCAAAGGTGGTCGTAAGAAAAAGTAATCCAAGAAAAACAAATGAACAATGTTTTAGAGTAACTAAAAAAATACTATTAATACACATTAATTGTTATTATCGTCTTTGTGCTTCTTCTTCCCAGATATCATTTTTTTAATGTATTACTCTTTATTTCATGTGGTTTTTATTATTATACGTGACTAATATGGAATGGAATTAAATTAAATTAGACGATATAATTGGTAGCTTTATCACAAAATGAATTATAAAGTGTTTATGCAATTGTGATTAAAGGTACAAGTAGAAAAATTTCTGGGTCTACTTAGATCCAAAGATACCAAAAACTCGTACCAACATACATATTGTTAGGCAATATGATGTTGAAATCAGGATAAGGTTTGCTACACAATAATAGTTTCTTTGCTATATACGTACATATTTTTAAACCTCTAGAATATGAAATAGAGCTTTGCTAGCGAATGATCTGTTTAGACGCAATAACAAATCAGTTCGCTTATAGGACTGAAAGTATTTTTCCATGTATCATACTCTTTGCTATTCATTCTCTTTAAAAAGTTTCCACATATTATATCGACATACAAAACAGAAAACCAACTAAACCAAGTATTATTTAGACTATGATTTACATAGTGCTATTATTAACATCGGGCCTTTCGGTTCCCGTATATGATACGTACCTGGAATCTACAGCTCATGTCCAATAATGAAAATATTATCGAAATGGATACTCTAGAATGTAAACCTTCTGATTTTTTCTAGATGTGGGAATGTAGTTCACTTGTACCACGGTGAAGCACACCGAATAGAGTAGCTACGAGTAATTTTTTCTATTATTTTTAACAACCAAAACGATAATATGGCTTGTAACATATGCGAAAGGTTCAATGATACCAGAAATAGCATTTCAAGTGCTATAGCTAGCGAAAATGGTACTATTATCTGATAATAAGATTTCTTATTTGTTTGCAGTAATTGCACCATATAAGGAAATCATCCTGATCAGAAAGCGCCTTTTAGTCTATCTATGTACATTTGATCAGTTCTAGAAGGACCGTCTAGTGATGTAACTTTAAAGAAACTCAATTTTACCAACGAATGGTGACATTGATTATGCCGCTACAACAAGTGTCAATTATTTGGTGTATATTTTTAGTAATAGGTATTAAAACAACTGGAAATCAAAACTGATAGTCTTTGGGAATATATCATACTTGTTTGCCACAATCGCCTAGGCACGAATAAATGAAAACTATACGTAGTAGCTCACTTGCGCTCTTCCACATGTCAATGTGCCTTTGTTGTAATTACACAGAATTAGCTCTTTTTCTATGGCATAATGTTGAATAGAATGCTATAAAATGTTGAAGCTTTATAATATTGACAAAGGCCCTCTGTATCCAATATAACCATGGCTTTCGCATAAACGTCCACAGTCTACATATGATACATACTTACAGTACTCCTATGTAACAACATAAGATGGTGTTGGTTGTTTTTAATGATTGGTGAAGAATTAAGAAATGACTTATCTAGCAGAGCCATTTTACTACCATTTCTGCAAAGTAAGATATTTTTTTTTATAAGGACATGGTAGCATCTGTCGTTATTATAGTTATACTTATGGTTAGCTTTGGCTTTAATCAATGATACACCTATGTACGTACCCGTTTCTTTGAAAGTAGACAACAGTATCCGGCTTATGTGTATTCAACTTTTAACCACTATGGGGGATCAGTTTCTAGTAGATGAATTTTACCAAAATACCATCTGATCGGGGGAATGTTGTGTTATGTTTAATCAATAATTAAGTTACTTTATTAGAGTAGAAATTTAAAAGTCAAAATATCATTGAATTTACTTCTACCCTGGGTAAAAAATGAATTAAATTATATAATAATGATTGGAGGGTATATGTAAAAAGTGACGATCCTTTCATTTAATTAGGTGAATTACATACAATACAGTATCTGGTCATAGTATATACACCAGTTGACGTTCCAAGTACAATTATCAACAGCCTTTTTGTCGGGAAATCGTGACAGTGGCAGTGTACCAACACTGATTATCATTATTGTTGTTTTCACGCGGTGATTGCTTTGATTCAGGCGTAACGATAAAATAATCTTTTTTCTTCTGCTTTGTTGTCGGAAGTCTACATAATAGTTTCTGCACTACTGTAGACGGGCATATACCACATGCTGATATATGACAAAATACAATCTTGTTTAAACTCTTACTCTTGCTCCATATTGTCAAAATAGCCGCCAACTTATCATATTTGCCTTTTGTATCCAATTTAGCTGGAGCCATGGTAGTGGATTCAAAGCGAAGTTCTGTTAAGTAAGGAAGATTACCCAGCGCGTTGATTACAGTAGGACAATGTAACTGTTGAAGGTAGTTAAATTTATAGAGAACCAATTTTTTAATAACTGTTTTGTAGAGTGTCCTGATAAATGCGATGAATTCGTCATCATTATTCATGCAGTGCATTTCAGAAAGCCTTGCCTCAAGGCTTGTAAGCGTTGGTATATGGGCAATGGCTGTCAGTAATTTGTATGTAACGGGAGGTACATTACACAGTTTTATGTGTTTGATGTTGCAAACGGTCATATTGCTGTTGTTACTATTGTTGCGCTGCATAGTAGATAGTGCCGATCTAGATGATAATGTCGGGTATAAAAACATGGCTGGAGTCAATATGGTTTCCCCTTCTGAATGATTGCATGTAATGTTCATTAAATTCAAATGTGTTAACTTGGGACAGTATTGAGAGAAAATATGTGGATGGTTATTAAATGGAACCCGTCCATTAGCAATTACAAGCTCTTCTAGAGCTGGTATTCGTTTCAACAATCCAATCACACTCCACTCATCAAAAAATGAATAGCCACAAAGATCTAGCCGACGTAGGTGAGGCAATACATCAAGTGGTTTAATAATTGGCTGACTTAGTGTTATTGCCATTGTTGGTAAAGGGAACATGTCGTGTGCCAAAACTAATGTATCAAGACTTGGACAACGGTTAAGTAGATGGATAATAGAGCTCGGATCCTCGTTATATTTAATGTAACTACAGATCAATGTGCGTAACTGGCCTAGGTTCATCAATGATCTACGAAACACAGACGGCCAATTTGTTCCTTGATAATTGTCATTATAACTTTTACTTAATATCAAACATTCTAAGGTTTCTTGGTGTCGTATGACGAATTGTGCAGTCGAGCTGCTGTTGTCGCACAGTGCAAGATGATAGAACTGCTTATTATTATTATTATATTGGCGACGAATCGACGTCAAAAATCTATGTTGCTGATAGCTTTGGAAAAGTGCGTTTTGAACGAGATCGCCTTGTTCTTTTGTAGTGTAATACGTGCCTTTATCCGTAAAGTAGATGAGTTTTGGACACCATGAATTTAGTTCGTTCAGTTGTATGCCATCAGTAAAAGTAGTAGTAGTAGTAGATAGAGACGTATTACCGTTGCTGTCGGTATTTCTGTCGCTAGGAGAACAGAAATCACAGAAGATTTTTGTTGTGTCTATACCAATGAGGTATTGAAGATTTGGACAACGTTTTAATAACGGTTCAAGTTGCTTACGTGTACCTGCCAATCCTCGAATATCTAAATAAACCATTTTCTTATTCATGGTGGTCGTCGTGTTAAATGGTTCCAATTCGTATATGTCATTGGAATTTTTATCGAGATCAAGAGGGATGACTGTGAGGTGAGTGAGTTCGGGACATGCGGCTAGTAGCTGAGTCAATACAATATTCGAATTATGTCTGGTTATTGATAAACGAGTTAGACGGCGATTGGAACATGTTAATTGCTGTAAAATATGTATAAATCGTCGTTGATGTAATGTCCTGCAACCAGTAAAAGCTATATATACAACCAAGTAAACAACGATAAAAATACACATTGTTTAGTATATTGTATTTCGCTTTTAATGACACTCTTCTTCTTACACATCTTTCTGGTTCGTATTTCTCTCGATCACTGCTTACTTAGAGATTCAATTTCATCACAGCCCCACGTTATCAGCTTATTCATTATGATATAAAGTTCTTCCATTTCCCGAAAAGAATCCAATTGAACGGATCTGACATATCGCATACATTGTTCTCGTCGGTAGTTGGGCATGCGAATATCATTTTCCGAAAGTCGCACATGTTTCCAAATATATCTGGTATACATAGGAACTTGATGAAACCAGGAACGATTTACAGCCATACAGTTTATGCATTCTTGTTGATCAAGGAATGAAAATATAGCCGCAATAATGTCGAATGGCAGATTATTATTCAAAATGTCAACATGTATTCCTTTTGTCGTTAGTAACATGGTTGACAAAGGAAGTAAATTGAATGAGGATCTGATACGAAAAAATAAAGAAAAAGGGTAATAAATATTAAATAAAGTGACAGTATAGTAGTTTGAAAAAGGAATCGAACAAAGAAATAAATAAGGTACTGATTCCTGAGAATCACGTGGACACAAAAAAAGAGTCAACGCACTTTGCTATACAATCGTCTAATCCAAAAATTCACATGAATATTATCATATATATCACATATATTTAAGATTATTAATATAAATAAAAGATGAAAAGACATGTGCTACATTATTATATTATTAGCTTGATATCTCGAAGAGGCGAAGAGAGAGAAGAATAAATCTAGGATCATTTAAATAGAGGAGGGAAAATGAAAGGGAAAGCCAACAAACTTTCAAATATACGTCTGTACAAATAAAAAAAAATGTTATTAAAGGGAAAAGCCTAAGAAAAAAATGTTTCGTCAAATGTTGGGTTTCTGTCAGGTTTCTGCTGTTGTTGGGTAGATGGGGTTGATGGTATACCAAAGATACTATCAAAATCGTTACTCTTGGAACTATCATGTTGTTGTGAAACTGCAGAAGTAACCACGGCCGATCCTTGTTGCTGTCCAGCTGGACTTGGACTACCAAACAATGAATTAAGATCATCCTTTACAGAGCTAATATTGCCTGTAGCTGGTGTTACAGGTACTGTTGTAGATGATTCTTCTTCAAAGGCAGCTAAATCAAATCCATACTTAGCAACGTTTTTGGCTTGTGATGGTGATAAAGAAACGGCTGAATGATGAAGTTGAGGTGAAGCAGCAAATGGTTTTTGTTGTTGAAATTGAGGAGATGCAAATGATTGCTTTGGGGTATGTTGTTGTTGATGTTGCTGAATAGGCGTTGTATGTGATTGAATAGGCGTCGAGTGAACTGATCCACTGTTACCTGTATTCACAGGTGATTGAAAACTTTGTTCCATCGTGGTTAAATCGGGGAACTTTGCTTCAATGACACTGATATCCACATTTGGAGAGCCCGTTCGTGCTTGTTGTTTGGCAACAGCTTCTTCTTTTAATTTATTAAGCGACATATTAGGTGAAGAGGTGGCTGATTTGCTATTACTCTCTTTGAATCCGGCAAATGGATCAAATGTCTTTTGACGAGAAACAGGACTACCAGCAGACTGTGGACTAGTAGGTATATGAGGTGTACTGCTGGGACCTGTATTATTACCTTGTACTGTGGCAAACAATTCAGTTGAAGGTGCGTTTGATAATTTAAAAAAGTCATTATTATTTGGTGCCTCATGTGTTGCTGAAGACGATGGATTATTACTAAGCTGTTGATTTTGAATTTCTTGGGTTTCCAGTTGAGCGTTCTCTGCTCGTTTTTGGAAGTGTTTGGATTCTTGCTTATACATTTGTATATCTTGTGTTAATCCTTCCTTCTTTTCCTTGGCTAATGCTAATTGACGTTCTGCTTCAAGTGCTGTTTGCTTAAGTGTTTCTAATGCAGCTTTCTCTCGTTCCAATGTTGCTTGAAGTTGAACAATGGCATTATTTTCTGTTTCTAGCTGGGTACGTAGCTGATTGTTGCGTTCTGACTGATTTAGTGTTTCTGCCCGCACAGATGCCAAGTTGGTTTCAAGTTCGGACCGCTGTGTTGCATATGAACTGCCTGTTGCTAATGATTGCTGTGGTTGTGCTGCATAATTATTGCCAGTCGCTGAAGCCTGTTGTAATGCAGATGACTGCTGATTCGTTTCTCCTCCTAATCCCAATAAATCGGCAGTAGTTTGCTGGTGTTGCTGCTGAGGGGGAGCAGATGCAGATTGCTGTGAAAACACCTGGTCTATATTTGATGATCAATCAGCTTCAGTAGACAAATAATCCGACTAATAATCCCGTCCAAGATTTTATTTTTTTATTACCTGGTAAAGCACTAGGTATTTGTGCGCCTGCAGTCCTTCGATTGATTAAATGCATTGCTACAGCAAATTGCTGCGGATTCAATTGACCTGCTTGTTGTGTATCTGCCAAATCCCAAATACGTGCCAAATCAGCTTCTGGCAATTTGGAATGTCTAAAAAAGACAACCGCATCACCACCTGTATATGA
Source organism: Circinella umbellata (assembly GCA_025093555.1). Taxonomy (NCBI): domain Eukaryota; kingdom Fungi; phylum Mucoromycota; class Mucoromycetes; order Mucorales; family Lichtheimiaceae; genus Circinella; species Circinella umbellata. The sequence goes on along the minus strand of JAIWNF010000004.1, from coordinate 936,818 downwards.
TTTCATGTAGCAAGGACAAAATAATTATTTAATGTTTTTATTTCTCAATATATATCAAAAACCCCAAGACACATAATCTGAAATCAACTTTCTTACCAGAAATGAAACCAGTGCTATTTGTATCCAGTTTATCAAAATACTCTTTATATTTCGAGAACTCTTCTGCTGAAATATCCATTTCACTTCGTCCGGGATGATGTAATTGTTGGGATGTAAAAATACCTGTTGTTTGGCGTTGTAATGTAGGCGATCTACTTCCCATGACAGGAGACAGCATACGACCTGAAGCTGCGGCTGCATAAATAGGTGCTGGTAATGACGGAGGTAAAGTTTGCCCTTGCAAAGATCGAGCAATATAATGCATTGCAATAATAAACTCTGTTTGATTCAAAGTATTTGATTTACGCGTTGCTGCCAACGTCCATATTTGATGTAATGTTGCTGATTGTAAATTGGAACGCATGAAGATATCACGGGCTTTATCTGCTTGTAACACACCATCCACCGGTCCAGAAGACTGAAAGATATTGATGTATTTATTACGCTCTTCAGGTAAAATAGTATCATTACCACTCCCAGAAGTAGCAGTAGCAGGATTGTTAGCTTGTAAATTTGGACTAGCAGGTGTTGGGCGATTTGTACTTGGTACTGGAGGAGGTGTTTGTGGTTGTTGAACGGGTATACCATCCAGCTGTGGTAATGGAACTATATATTACATAAGTCCATTTTATTGTAATTTAATATACTTTCTTCTACTATCTTGCTACTTATTTTTTCCTCAAAATTTATTAACAAAACGCACCAACCTTGAGTCTTCAATACTGGACTAGCAGGAATAATTCCATGTTGTGCACAAGCAATCAACTTAAGAGCAATACAAAACTCTTGGTCGGTTAAGAATCCTTTTTTATCACTGTCAGCAGCGTCCCATATCTAATATTATTTTATTATTTATTTTGTTTGTTTTGTTTCGACTTATTTTGTTTTGTACGTAATATTCTTTTTCTTTCCTTTCTCTTCTTCAATCACAATTCACTTACCTCGTTTAAAATATTGTCAGGTACGTTAGCCTTTTTGAAAAATGCAATGGCTTCATCTTTCAAAAGAACGCCTTTGCCTTCTGCATCAGCTCTTCGAAAGAATCGAACATAGTGTGTTTTTTCTTGTGGGTCAAGTAATGTTTCCCAAGACCCTAACAAGTTAAACATTAAAAAAATTGAGTATTCAATCATTTTGTTTATATTAATATATTATATCTGTTATTCATTTTTGCGGGATATTCTTTATCTATAAGTCTATTAAATTGAAATAATTACCGGATGATGTGTTTGCATTATAATTTGGACTAGCCATGGAATATTATTAAGGAGAGGAGGATAGTGGAAAAAATGAAAAACTGGATTATTAAAGATACCTTTTCCTATACACCACTTTAATGTTGCGGAGTATCAGGAATACACGTGTTGTGCTTGGAACAATTGAGTTTATGCAAAAAAAAAGAAACCCTTGCAACGCTAAGCATTTGTGCCGATAATCCCATGAAACCAGTGCTAGGTAGTATTACCCCATCTTTTTCATTTTATGAAATAGTTTATATTATGAGATTCAATATCATTTTAAACTCTTTGCCAAGATATATATATATATATATATATCTGTGTGTGTGTGTGTGTGTGTTTATGTATGATTAGTTTCATGTTTCACATATGGATAGAGTAAAATGTGTTTGAACAGTTGATATATATATATATATATGTATATATCCTCCGTTAATTGTCTTTATGATAAAGTATACGTATCCTGAGTATCGAGATCACATTTTGAGGTCAATAATATATGATATCATACACACACATCCTACGTACTACTCATCATTATGACCTATGGGTAGTCTTTTTTTTCTCTCAGTAAGAGTTTGCTCTGTGCCTGCATGATGTCACATCCCCCGATGTCAGTGTCTATTTGTATACCACCATTATTATCTATTAGTAATAATAAAGCTGGTGTCATGCTGGTGGTACTTTGTTTTCGCGTAGCGAATTTTTCTTATTCTGATATGTGAATCATTATTAAACTCTACATAACGACTATATTTTATTGAAAGAAAAAAACGTTTGAAAGTATTCTAGCCATTTTTCTGGCAGCAAAAGAGCTTATAAATGTTGTATGATTTATCAAAGTATAATCACATGTTGATATTTTGCATGAATTTGTTTTCATTGTCTACGTAATTAGACACAGAGTTAATATCATTATTATTATTATTATTATTACGTAGTATATTGTCACTTTTACCTCATTCTCCTTTTTTTATATATCATAGGAAGAAAACCCAAGACTTACTCTTATATATTGAACAACTCTTTGCTGTTCTCTTTCTTTTTGATCTTTTTTTTTTTACTTTTAATTTTACAAGATGACCAGAACTGATATTATCCAAAAAGTGGCTAATGTCATTGTTTTCATTTTTTTTGCAAGTATGACCGGTTATACAACTTTTGGCAAAGACCGGATTGCCAACTTATTGGAAGAATATGAAACGTTAGTATTACTTTTATAAAATAATTAAAATAAATAATAGATTTCTCAATTATATAGCTGAAAAATCTTTTTTTTGTGTATTTTTAAAACAGTTACTTTAGCCCAGGTAATAGACACACTTATAAGGATAGTTATAAACAACAAAATGTTCATTATAATCCTCCTCGTCAATGTCATAATATATAGCTCGATGGTTATTTCTCGCGTGGTCAAGTATTCACATTTTTCTGTTTTGTTTTGTCATTTATCAATGGACTGATGCAGCTCATGATATTGTTACGCGTGATGTCAATTGGATGTTTGTTATTTCGGCTGTACTCAATTCAATCTGGTTTCGCCTTCTGGTAAGCATAATGTATGAGGGTAAATGGAAGAATAGAGAAAATACACATGTTACCGATATATTGATCATACTTATCAGCATACAATAATAATCATGATGTCATGTATATAGGAAGACGGGCATACAATTTTATCTTTTATCATTAGCTTGATTCTTGTCAGCTCCGTTTCCATTATTTTTCGTAAGAATATATTTCCGTATTATTACTATGTATATAATAGCTTTCTAAAATATATACAGAGTCAATATTATAAACTAAATGAACAACTACTATTAACCGTTATTATTAGATAATTTGGCACAACAAGGAGCCAGCTCATGGGCTGAAAAATTGTTTATCCATGCACCTTTTTCGTTATGGCATGGATTTACTATTTTTTTAGTCGTATTGGATGCATTTATTGCTTTTACCAAGGTTGATAAAGATGAATATCATACTGTCTTACCACCTGCCCCTCTACAAGTTGCTTTGGTCTATCTTGCGCTGATATTCTTGACAATATCAGCTATAGGCTATGTTCAGTATAAACATGATCGTGGTGATGTGACTTCATCATGGGTAATTGCATTTAGTTTATGGGCTGTATTCGATCAGGTAAATAAATATACACTGTCTTCCTCGCTATTACTTATTGGCAGCGAGCTGTGTGATTGACCCCCTAATCCCTTTCAATATTTAACCGTTGTTGGCCAGATCGTTATTTTTTTATAACACTTTTATCAATATTAATATATTTTGTCATACCATACATATGTCATTATGATCGTTTTCTTATTAGCAACGACCGTTTGATGTCATCTGTTGGCCAACATTAGTAGCAGCTATTTTGAGTACCATTTATCCAGCCAAGGTAACTAAACAGGATAAAGGATTTTATTTATATATAGTAACATTGTATTATAAAAATATATGCATATAAATGTTGATGGACTAAAATTACTGTTTTTATTAGCCGTACATTTACAAACTGTTCAGAATATCGACCTCAAGTTCAGAAGCAAGTACCCCGCTTCTTGGTTAAAAAAAATAGGTTAGCTTATCTAAACAGTTGGTTGTAGTAGCAGGACCCAGCCCAAAAAATTATTTCCGTTATCTTGCAACAAATATCCATTCTAAGTAGTATTCACACCTAATAGCCTTTGTTTCTCTTGTTGTTGACTTTGTTATTGTTAAAAAATCACCATCATGAGTATGAAATGATTAATCATCATCTCGCAATAAAAAAAAACATTGAGACATTGAATGATGGTCTGTCGATATGATTTACATCAATCCAATATTTGACATATTACTCCTGTCAGTAGGTGAATCTACCCAGCTTTTTCTCTTTGAGGGGGAGGGGATGAAGAGAATGAGGCGCGGCGGGACAAGAAGGAAAAGCACGTTTAGAGTTTTTTCTTTTATCCTTTTCAAAGTTAGATGCATGGCGTTGGTGTAACGTTGGACCAGGAATGGGGGTTGGGGCTCTCAATAGATGATAGTAGTACAACAGGCACCAAAAATCTTAAATCCCCCCGACGGTGGGATTTGGGACGGGAACCTCCATTTGGTGGTTTTATAATAATTTATCAACTTATCACGAAGAGGATTTAAAAGATCAACCCGTGAGTGTCGCATATAATATTCGTTTTACTAGCTATCATTATTATCCAAGTAATTATCCAGTTTTCATTATCAGCCCACCCTCTTCGTGAAACAACAGGTTAAGAGAAGCTGTATAAAAAGAAAAGCGAAATTATACTCTTTTTGTTTTTCTTTTCTTTTTTTTTTTTTCCTCAACAACAACAAAAATTCTTCATAGGACAAACTTTTATTAAAAAAATGCTAGGTAAATTCTTTAGCCATCTATAAGTATTGATCTTCATAAAAAAAAAGATTATTTGATTTCCCGATGTCGTCCCTTTCGTGTTTTTCGTACGACGAAGAAATTTTTTTTTTTGAAACCAATAACATGGAACGCTGACCCATAAATATTAACTTTTTCTTCCTATTACGAATACCCTTTTTTTCTGCTTTTTCTTCTTTTTCCAATCAATTATAATATCATGTCTGGTAATTTTTTTTCTTTTTTTTTCTAACAACAATAACCATAACAACGAAAAGCTAATATGAAAATATTTTGTTACTATGATAAAATATAAAGGTCCAACTCCATTGAAAGGTACATCATCATTGTCACCCATTCGTGCTACACCCATCAAGTTTGATCCCCTTGACGAGAATCTCGATGGGTTGTTAGAGTCCAACCGTCGTTGGGCTCAAGAAGTCAAAGAGCAACAACCTGAATTTTTCAAGAATATTAATTTAAAACAAGAACCCAAAATTTTATGGATTGGTTGTTCTGATTCACGTGTACCTGCCGAACAAATTCTTCAATTGGGACCTGGGGAGATTTTTGTTCATCGTAATATTGCCAACGTCGTTGCCAATGCTGATCTCAACTGTTTATCAGTTGTTCAATATGCTGTTGAAGTATTAAAGGTTCAACATATCATTGTTTGTGGTCATTATAATTGTGGCGGTGTAGCCGCTGCTTCCGGGCATGGTCAATACGGCTTGATTGATAACTGGCTTCGTAATATCAAGGATGTTTATCGATGTAAGTTTATTTATACAATCTTTGGGGTTATTGATGTTGGGGCGGAGAATGGGCTAGGAAATGCATAAAGATGGAAAGATCTCATTTACTGCTCATGTTATGACGCAATTACTAAACCTCCCCCCCACCAAATTATTATCTATTAGTACATCATCATGAATTAGATTCTATAGAAAATGATACCGCACGTTTCCGTAAATTGGTTGAATTAAATGCTACTAACTCTGCCGAAAACTTGTGTCATTCTACTATTGTACAAAATGCATGGAAAAATGGTCAAAATTTAACTATACATGCTTGGACTTACGATCTTTCGGATGGGTATGTTTCGAGTTTTGATTTGGCTGGGATTTAGCTGGGATGAACGGGTTTTTAACTTTTTTTTTTTTTTTTTTTTTTTTTCAAATTTTATAGTCATGCACGAAGATTGGCTTATCGTGCAAAGGATAACACTACCATGGAATATATCTATAATGTATCTGAATAAAAAAAATGATATTATTTTTGCTTAGAATATTTTTTTATAAGTATTATTGGGTGAGAAGAAAAAATGGAGAAGGAGGATGATAAAATGGATATGAAGGGGATGTGTTTGCTTTTCAGCAAAAATGATTTTAACGAGATTTTTTTTTATGAAGAATGCGAAATTATATAAAAGATGTGGATTATTAGTGTGTTCTAGATTATTATATGCGATTTATGGTTGTGAGGCAGCGAGAGAGAGAGAGAGAGAGATTTATGCTATTTAATGGCGAAACGTGATTTCTTTGTTTTGCTTGAAAGGAAAGAAAAAAGTTATAAAAATATTTACAAATTAAAGTGATAACGATTATACACAACGTAGATCTTGATACTTTCCCGAAGAATGTGAGTCGCTTGATAAAGTGGAGGTAGTACACCTCCTTGTTGTTGAATCCAATTATCAAGGGCATCCAGAACCAACGAATCAGGCATTAGTCCAAATTTAGCGACATCTTGAGAACGATTCGGTTTGGTTAATCCAGTAGATGCTGGGGATGGGTGTACTGAAGTAGTTAGTGTTGTTGACGAATTATTGTTGGTAATACTAGGTGAACTTGGCCAATAAAATGAAAATCCATAGTCATGATGCGCTGTAATAACAATTTTGAGCACAGCTTTTGGTTTTCCGGTCAAGATTTCTGTCGCTGTAAATAACCGCAACGGTGTAATATGAGCTCGTGATACGACAAGATTATTGCTGAGTTGATAAGTACGTGTCAAAAATCCTTTTAATCCATTAATTTTCTATAAATACATATCACAAAATTAGATTATCAATTTCCCTGCCTTCGTTTTTTTTCTCTCTTTCTTTCTTTCTTATATAATATACCTCTTTGTTATATTACTATTATTATACCTTTTGAACATGAGTAATCGGCGGAAGTTCACGAGGTGGTGGTAGGGGTGGCAGTGGGGATTCATTGTTATCTTGCTTTTCTCTGCCATCATCATGATTATCATCAATATTATTATTATCAACAACAGTAACCATATTATCAACTTGTTTATATTTTTGAAATCGTACTTGCTTAATTTGCGGTGAAGCAGGTGGTGTAATAAGTGGGTCATCTTTTTGCGGTGTAGGTGGAGGTGTTGATGGTAAACGAGTATCTAAGGTAGTTTTCCTCGGGGGTTTCGGAGGAGTTGCTGGTAGTGAAGGAGGTGGGAAAGAAGGAGGCGGGTGAAGTGGTGGTGCCGGTGGGAGCGAATATTCAGTGGATATTCGATGAAGTTGTTTTTGAATTGATTGTGAACGTTCAAGTAATCGATAATACCGATCCAGCGGTTGTTTATTATTCTTTGCTACTGTTGACGTTACTGATGATGTTGATGATGTATCTATATATAAATAATAATAAGTTTTATATGGTAAAAATAAGCAATTAATATTATTATTGCTATTATAATTATAGTAATGAACACCAAATAATAAGAATAAAAATAAAAATAAAAATAACAAAAGTTATTTCTGTTTTATTTGTCTTATTTATTTCATTCTGCTATCTCTCTTTTTTTGCTTCACTTCTCCCTTCCCCGTCTTCATCCTCTATTCTCCTTGTTTTTATTTATTTATCCTATTTGTAACTCACCATCGTATTTATCATTTCCAGTAGTAATAGCATCATGATTAAATGTTCTCGGTGCTTTGATTTTTTGTAAACCTTGAATTTGTAATTGTAATTGCTCTGCCATGGATATCACTTTGGTATAATGTTGTCGATCATGTTCAGAATGGAGTTGTGAAGCGAGCTTGGTTAAATCTCGATGATTTGTATTAATCATAATGACATGGCTGTGTTGAGTTTTGTTTTTGACAGGTTCTCGAGTACCCACTTTATAAAGAAAAAAAGTAGAAAAGAGAGAAAGGAAGAAAAGAAAGGAAGGGAAGGGAAGGGAAAAAACGAACAAGAAGCTGAAGGAGGGTGATCTAAAATATGTTTATCTGTTTATATGCGTGTATGTGTGAATATGTATGGCATAGAGAGAAAAGAGAAAGAAAGAAGAGATAGTAAAAAAAAGGGGGGGATCAATAGGGATAAAGAAGGGGTTATATATATTTATATATACATGTATATGAATGTTATTTACAATTTTTGACTTTTTATATTGTAAAATTGTATATATACGGTATGTGATTATTATAATACTTATTTAGATAGGATAATAAAGTGAGATGAGCTCCTTAATATATTTTTTTACTTTTTACTTTTTACTTTTTACTTTTCACTTTTTATTTCTTATTTCTTATATACTCACATATATTGACTGATACATATTTAATGTCTATCTGCCTAGAAGTTCAAAGTAAAAGAAAAAGGAAATTATACATATATTTTATTTATTTATATAGTTAAATAAAAAAAGACAAATTTGTTTATACAACCCCTTTTCCATAGTTTAAAAAACGTCAACCTCATTACGTTGCATAGGAACAGCTTATTCACCAGAAGCTTTTCATTCCCATGGAGACACAATCTTAGCTTACATGCGTTGTCTTGCTCGTTAATAAAAAAACAAAACAAAACGAAGTTGAGTCGTTTATTATTTCACTTGGCTTTGTATGCTGTATGCATATGAGCATGTGTGGCAATTAATGGTAATAAGGGTGATTATGAATATGCACTACGTATAAACTACTCTTTAGTATAGGACTTAAGGTTCGTGCAGCAAAAGTAACATAAAGGTAATTTATTGGCAGGAACCCTTTATTTACTTTTTGTGCATTTTCCGGGGGTTCGGTTTTTCTTTGTCTACGTGTGTATCTTGAACGCGTGAACCATGTGAGTGATACTGCAGTTTTATTTACACTATTGTTTATATGTAATTCTTTATCACTATTTTCTAAATCAACGAACAAACAATAAACCCCATTGTATATTATTCATTGTTTGTGCCTGAATTATTATTAAATAAATTAATGCATAATTCTTAATCATTATTAGAGATTATGGTTAATGTAAACATTCATAGTAAGATTTAAATAGCTGAAAAGACAGAATATTTGAGAATTTGGCAGGATGATCCAATTACAGCATGAAGAAAGATAAAAAAATGAATTACGCAATCAGTTAGATGATGTGGTGAGGCGATGGTATGATTATTATTTATGAAAATTCCAGCAATGTAATTATTATTTAGCTATAATTATATAAATTACGTATCGAAAAAAAAAACGTGAGTGGAAACTAAATATAGATTTGTATAAATTCAATAAAGTAAGGGCGCGGTTCATCTGATTTTCTTTTGTTTTTTACTAGCATGACATTTTAATAATCTTTAGGAGAAACAGAGGGAACAATAATACCGATTTAAATAAGTTTAACTAATAGTTGGATATTTCGGATAGCTATTTCGATGTTTCCGATAGTGGGGACAAAAGAAGTTTCTACATATTTATCATAAAGTGTAATTCATTAGTCAATCAATCGACAACCAACCAGCAGATAAAACTACAAGTACCAAATGCTATTAAATTATCAAGAAATATCAAGAATCATCCATTTTGTCTGTCATAGAATCATATTTATTTTAGGGTATCATGCTTTCTTTTTTATACATATCGATAATGTGATAGATGTACTCTGATTAACATAAAAAAAAGCGGTTCAACAACAATGGAAAAAGAAAATATACAAATAAATGCACATATGCCTTTTTTCCCCAATTTGTAAAATACAGTAATTGTTAAATGTATAACACCATTTTAATATGATCTGTAGGAGTCTGTGCATTTACTATTGTTGGATAAAAACGCTGATATTGGTTATAAATAAAACAAGAGCAGTAGTAATTGAAAGCAAAATTATAACACTTTATGGATTTTTCCCACGGGTTCTCACGTATAATAATCAATAACCACAAATGTTGGACAGCTATGACTGAAATACCATATATGTGGAGCAATTGTTTGACTAGTCAATTACGATTCAAACCAACCAAAATATTACTAATTATTTTAATAGGGAAAGCTGAAGTTTTTTGGGCAAATGTAGAGTAGAAATAAAAAGAAATATGGAGCAATCAATGTTTTATATTATCACCAGTGCTATTTAACTGCTGTAAACGTATGTGTAAATATAAACAGAGAATCCAGTAGCACCGAAAAAAAAGCAAGTCTTTAGAAGTAGGATAAAAACAAAAAAAAATGAACAAGCTCGTGAGTTTTTTAGACGCGGTATCGATAAAATAGAATTGATCTTTAATGAAAAAAAGAGACTATACACTTGTGCTACGAGAAAAAGAAAGAAAAACAAATAACATAATATAATAATAATAAACTAAAACATAGAGAAAGAGCCACCAATAAAAATTAAAAAAAATAAGGGACATAGGGAGTATAATAGAAAGTAAAAAATAATAAAGAAATTATAAGTAAGGAGGAGAAAGTAAAAGTAGAGTGAGAAAAAAAAAGAAAAACTCTGCGCAGAGTTGTTATATAATTGGGTGTATGAAGTTAAGAGTAATCATAGGAAAGGTATTGAAAAATAGAGATAATATGCAGAATATTAAGTAAAAACATAAAGTAAATGAAAAGTTATTATTTAAATGCTTATGACGTTTTTTGTTTTTTGTTGTTAATGATGAAAACTCGTTGAAGAGAAAACAGAAAAGTTGTCTTTGTATTGAGCATTGATTGCTTTTGTTGGGTATATAAGATAATAATAATACCATTTAAAAGATGATATCAAAAAAAGATGAAGATTGACGATTGTAGATGGGATAATCCTTGACGGAAGTAGGTGGTGGTAGCGGATAAGATGTTGGTGTGGCATAAACTGACGGATGATGTTGAGGTTGTTGACAAGTAATTGGAAACAATGGCGGTAAATGAATAGTAGTAGAAGGTGGGGTCAAAAGTGGAGGTAAAGAATGCCATTCGGATTGCATAGGCGAAGCAAATGATGGAGCAGGAGATGTTGTAATAGACGAAGGAGAATAACCCATATAACTCATGTTCGGCGACGAATTCAATGTACTAGATGATGATACCGTTGTAGCTGCTGAAGTAGATGAACAACTACTACTACGCCGGCTCCAGCTAGTGCTATCATCCGTAGGTGAAGTTGGATTAGTAGGTACTTCAAATGGTTTCCATTGTAGCGTCGTACGTTTTACGGTGGTTCCATGTGCCATTTTTTGATGTTTTGTCAAAATGGTCTTTCGTGCAAAACTCTTATTGCAACCTTCATGTCGACATTTATATGGTCTTCTGCCCGTATGGATACGTCGATGTCGTGCCAACGAGCTACTATCACTGAAGCTTTTCCCGCAATCTGTATATTCACACACGTGAGGTCTTTCACCAGAATGCGTTCTCATATGTACTTTGAGTGCAGAACGCTAAAGATAAATGATACATAAAGAAATCATTAGCATCAGTACCCCGAAAAATGTAAAAAAAAAATGAAGAGGGCGTTTTTTTTTCAGGGGATTCTATATCTCCAAATGTAAATAATAAAAAGCATACCTGGATAAAACACTTTCCACATCCAATTTCGTCACACGCATAGGGTCTGGAAAAAATAAGAATTTTTTTTTTTAAATTAGTTAATGCAATATAAAGATATTGTTTTTTTTTTCTTCCTCCAATTGATTTTGAAAAAAACGAAGGCTATAAAAATTGGTTGATCCTTTACCTTTCATTGGTATGGATGCGGAGATGACGTGCAAGATCTGAACGACGTCCTATTTGATAATAAAAACATATCATGGGTTAGTGATTGCTTTTTTAACTTTTTTATTTTGCTATTTATGCTAATGATATAACATACCAAATGCTTTTTTGCAATTGGCAACCGTGCAACGGTGTTGCTTGGCAGGGTTGTTTTGGGTTTCGACATGAATCAATTCAAGAATATCCATTTTGTTTTTATTGATGTTTAGTTGCTGTGACTACATGAGATATATCACTATATTAGTTACTTGTTATTAGAGGAACAATAATTATTGTTTCTTACTCACCTAATAGAAGAAGATATTTTGATGCTTTTTTTTAAAGGTTTTTTTTAGTTCTGTTATGCGTTGATCGTTGGTTTTTTTTTGGTTTTTGATAGATTTCGAAAAAAAACAATAAGCGGAGTTTTTTGATAATACAAATTGATATAAAAGATGTTTTTAAAACTTATACAAAGAAAATAATAGATAAGAATAAAAAAAATTATATAAAAATAGGGTAGAAAAAATACAAGAAAGGTTAAGAGATATATTCTTTTGTTGTTGCTCGAGAAATACTGTTTTATCGTATTCCTTTTTACGCGAAGAAGACGCGATGTGATTTTTCAGTACAACTGTAGGTGATAGGAAAAGAGAGAAAAAAAAAGATAGATGATTTTGTTCATAAGGTTATTTATATATGATTGTACTTTTATTTATTTCTTATTCCTCGGTAGCTGTTCTCGCTGTGAGATTAAAGTATTAGAGGGGTCTATCTTCGTGTGTGTGGGGGGTTTGGGGGAGGAAGGGAAAAGAAGGGAAGATTTGGGGGATGAAGGTAAATATTATAAGGGGATAATGGATGGAGATATAAAAAAGGATTTCAATGACGAATTATTCTGAGGAGAAAAATAAAGATTGGGGGAGACTAGAAGCATGTATAACAAAAGACACAGAAGAGGAAAGGGGTTGATAATAGAAAAATAAAAGACCAAAATTGAGAAAAGAATATAAAAAGGGGGATACAAGTGTGCTTTTTGTGTGTGTGCGTGTGTGTGGGGGGGGAGCCTAATAAAAAGAAAACTGAAAAGGGATTTGGGATAAGATGTGCAATCGAACAAGATATGTAAATCAAAAAGAATACTGCGTGGCTAATAGTTTCAATGCAACATGTGCGTTGGGTTTGTTGTTTATTGTAGTGTTATTAATATATTATTATTATTATGTGCAAATCATTTGGGCAGTTAATATTAATAAAGTGAGTATGCTTTTTTTTTGTTCTTTTTGACATGACATAGCTGTTCTTTATGCTAATTTCCATAATTTATTCTGTCACCCGATTACGTACTCTATCAGTATGTGCGTAAACCCTGATTTCCATTTTCGTAAAATACTACCACCTTTGACAGCTCAAACGATAATGATGCGGATCTTTGTGGATAAGGGGTAACTCGCGTTTAAAAAAGTTTAGAATTTTTTTTTTCGCTCGTATGATATTAATATCATTATAAAACAGCATCGTCACATAAATTATTTCTTCTCCTTTCTCGTTTATCACTTTTGAGATTCGTGCTCCTTCCAAAATTCACTTTCTTCTCCGCTCAAATACTTTCCCCTCTGCATGCACGGGCGCACAAACACCAGTATGACTTACTATAGTATCTCATATAGTAATAACTAGCAGCTGCTTTTTCTCGGGGTAGAGTGCGAACGGAGAAATGAAAGCGAGAAGCTGCATATTAAGGCACTTTTATTGATTAAATATCTTGGTCATATTGCAATCACTATGAAATCTATCATTCATTACCCATTTATCTTCAAATACTTAAATAAGAATATTTTATATTCACATATGCTATTAAACATGTGTTAACATGAGAATGTTTAAAATAATGAATGATGCATTCATTTTTTTAGTACATCAAAATCATGAAATCAAGAAGAAAAATTCCCAAATAAAGAAAAGTGCACGAACCACACTTATTCATTATTCTTTGCGTATTTAATTCATCATTGCGCTTTTTTTTTATACGTGCATTTATATTTGTGTGTATCATCATTATTGTTATAGTTATAGCTATTAATATTTATATGTATAATGTGTATACTAATATAAACGTGAAAAGCAGGTCTTTTTAAAATCGACTGCATTTTTATCAAATCCAATGACATTTCATCACCAAAGTCAATAATAAAAATAAGGATTAAGGGTTTATTGACATAAAAAGTCAGGAAGCCATACATACATGTAATAACATAGACGTGTAACTATTTTTCATTAGTCAAATATGATCTATATGCTTGTAACGATTTTCGCTAATAAGCAGCAGCTTAGATAATAATAAAATAATCTTCTATTTGAAATAACCCGCCCTTGTTAGAACAAGCAACCCCCCCCCTCCTTTTTTACTATCGATGTTCACTGTTTTTTCTTCGCCCTTACTTTCTCCTTTAAACTTTTTTTTATTGGTGCAGAAATCAGTTGCTCCAATGTGATTGACATGTTTCAAACTCGCTTATACATTTCGTATTTGTGAAGTAAGAAAAGATAATATTTTAGCGGTTCAACAAGTAATTATTCTTTTTTATTATGATATGATACCTAATGAAAATAGGAATCACAGCATTCTCTTTACTGTATATATATCTTTATAGCAGTAATATTCTAAAATAATAATAAAGATCATTAGTTTATTATACGACTAGTATTATATATTTTTATTTTAGATAATAATCAAATACAAGAATCATGTATACCGCTCCTAACATTTTTCTTTTTCTTTTTCGTAACTAAAATATCTAATATTATAATATATTATATATGTAATACATAAGGGAGCGAGATCATCATGTAATATTGTTCCACATGGAAAACAAAAAATACGGGATCGGTCGACACACCAAACAAAGTATCAGTTACCATTTTGGTCCACGTCGTCGTTGATGGGGGGTTCTTTAGAATTTTTAAGGAGAGTTATATCGACCACGGATATAAAAAAAAAACCTAGAAGAAATTCATTGCTATTAATATTATGTGAAGATTCACGGACTATATTTTTGTTTATTTTATAACTAGAAAGATGAAAAAGGAAAATTGAGTAGACTTTTTTTATAATAAAATGTATCAAAAAAAAAAAGTAGTTCATTATATTAACTTGCGTCTTCTTTTATTTGTTTATATTTATGTGATCTGATCTACTAATAATAAAAAATTCTAAAATACTGCACCAAACCCGAAAGTTTGCTTGATTGACCGCCAATAATAGCCTGTCCAGTTCCGTTGTGTCAATTCCTCCTCACCGATCGGCACACCTGTTTGTTTTACATGTAATTTAACACCATCATTTCCTTGTTCAAATGTCATTGATACAGTGGAATAATGACCTAAAAAGGGATAAAATGATGATAATAATAGTATAAAGGAAGAGCAAGAAGAAGGGGGTTATTATGTATGTATGTGTGTATATGTAAGTGGTATATATGATATTAACATTTATCAATTGGATTGATTAGATTATAATAAACTTATAATCGTTTCTTATATATATATATATATATATGTATATGTATCTTTTCCATTTTTCCTTCCCCCCGCAATAACCTATTTCATCGTGCAAAATCAGAAACAGTATATGCTTTATTATTTTTCTTACCTTCAGGCCATGACTGTAATCTCCAAGTCTGAACAATTTTTTTATCAGGTTCCTAAATTGAATAAAAAAAGGCATACTTTAATCAGTATGTATATTCTCAAATGTGCATTAATGTAGGAGAGATAATTATGATAAGGGAGAAGGATGAGCAAAGTAAGAATGATAATAATATAATAAAATATTATTATAAAAGCGTGGAACCACACTGAGAGATAAACAGTAGATAAGTAGATAGAAAGAGAGATTATAAGAAAAAAAAGTGTAAAGGGTTCCTTGATGTATAATCAATATCATGTATTGTCACTATAATACATACCGTCTCTAGGAGCTCACCCCTCACATTACCATTGAAGAGTTCAAACTTGCTTCCTTTCTCCTTGGAGATCTTGGCAGGACCGCGTGTCCAGATTGAGACTCGTTGACCATCGAGTAATGTCTCGTACAATTCATGTGCAGAAGTTTGGAACTCAACTACATCATCAAGCGTCGTTGTATTAACTTTACCAGACGAGCTCTTAGATTTTGTAGAAGTTGTTGATGAAAATGATGTGGTATTATTGTTGACTGACGTCTTTTGCTTAGTGACAGATTCTGGTGCTCGGACAGTTGCATCAGCTGTACCTAATTTCTCTTTTTCGATATGCACATCTGCACCATGGTCTATAATAATAATAAGTTACGTACAATAATAAAGTTTCGATCGATCAGTTCAGAATTAGGTAAAAGTCTTCCACAAATAATAATAAACACTATTAATTTTTTATTTTGTCTTTTTTCCCTTCTTAACCCTAAATCAATGCATCAACAGCAACATCTATCCCCGGTTTTTTTATACCACCCTCTCCCCCAGAAGAAGAAAACCTTTTTCTCCCTTTCAACCACTTTTCTTTTGTAACTCTTCCTTTCCCCCCACAAAAAAATCCCAAAAACCAGATGCTTTTCTTTTTTTTTCCTACTTACATTTAATAAGATCTTCAGAGAATGTCTCGAACTTCTTAATAAGTAATGGTGTCAATGCCTTTCTAATAACTTCACGGATAGGTGACTTATCATTGCTATCATCATTTACGGATATCTCAAACTATAATTTATATACTTTTTCATATCAGTAATTCAGTTCTCTTCCATCTTGGTTACATAATTCACCCCAGGTAAATGCACTATATCTTTTATATTGCTTGTGAATCGCAATAAAAGAATATAACAGCTCCTTAATTTTTTTTAATTATCTAAACATTACCACATAATCATCTGCATCCGTATCATGGGCAACCTCGGGAACAAGGATTTTTCCAGTGGCTTCTGTTCCATCTGCTGTTGTCCCTGCATAACATCATATATTATAGCCATTTGTTAAATTAAGTTAGCACTAATACCACAAATAGGAGAGGAGAGACTGTATTGCTAGTCACTTTTATTTCATATCGATTGTCCATTTGGTCCCTCTCTACATACCCATATACCTCCTACTTACTGATCCCTTCTCTTGTTTTGAAGAAAGTACATAAACCCACCCCTACCCTCCCCACATATAAAACAGAATGCTTTTTCTTTATATATCTCACCTTCCCAATCGAGCTTGATCTGGAGATCATAGATAGTAATAATCTTGCTTTTACGATTATTCAATTCACAATCACCAGTGATTTCATCAATCTTGGTTACTTTCACTTTACTACCATTTTTTTCAGCTTCCAATCCAACAAGTTGCTCTGCAAAATAAGTTTGAGCCCAGTTTAAGCAGTTTTTACTAACCCTATTATCCACAATAAAAAACACAGGAAGTGTTATTGTTTATAGAAGGTTAATAAACTTTCCTGGTTGACGAAAACACCTTTCTTACAGTCTTCTTTAAAATGACATAATGTAAAAAGAAAAAATTGCTTTACCAATGCCTATTTTATAACGAAAAACATTTCAGTTATAAATAAAAGTTCAATTATATAATCAAGATGACAAGCTTTTTATTATATATAAATATACAATTTCTCATATTTATATTACTAACCAGTTGTTAACATTCTTCCAGTTGGACATTTTCTATTTCTGTTTCTTTCAATGACTACAATGAATATATATGAAGAAGTGTGCAGGATAGAAACGAAAGATTTATTATACGTAGAAGTTGATTTTCCGCCAATGGAGATTATTTCTGCTGTGACTTTACACAGCCGAAGTTTCTAGGGTATTCTGTAGCTTTAACGCGTATATCAAAAATGACGCGAAAATATTTATGTAAATGCATACGCGTTAAACTAATCAAAATCAATATGATTTTTTCTTTCTTTCTACTCTTCTCACTCCTTGTATAAAACACTTCGCGTTACATAAATATTTATTTAAACAAAGATATTAAACTTCGTGCTGCTATCAAAACTGCTTTTCGGATATTGATCGACACCTTTACTGTGAGCACAATAAGTTTCTCATATTTTGGCCTAACAGACACCCCACAAATAAAAAGTTATCAAACAAGCTCTTAGGCCATATAAACTATAGTAACAGCGTTATCAACACCAATAGCGCTTACTTGACCGTTCATATGTAACATAGAAGGTATACGTTATTTGCTGTTTACGTATCTTGTCTTCATATGGTGGGCTACAGCTCCCACTTGTGTACATAACGATATAGTGAGAAAATACGAGAAATATTGACTGCTATTGCATAAAAGGTTGAGCTGCTAATATAAGCTTCATAAACATCTTTAAGTTATATTACGAGAATAACTGTATAGATATTGTACCAATGGCTGGATACGACGTAATTATGTCATATTATTGTATGCCCTTGAAAAAATATAAAAGCGGGGTGTCCTTAAAAGTTGAAATTACCTAATGTAGTATGTTTTTGGGGTAAGGAGTAAGAAGAAAAGGAGAGTGCTATAGAGAGGAGAGTATAAAGAACTGTTAAACTCTTCACCTATATTATACTTTCTTTCACCGTCATCCTGAAACTCGGGGAATGGTGTCCCCAAACTCACTTTTTTACTCTTCTCGTACGTACTCTTTTGTATTACCTAGGATACTATATCACTAGTTTGAGTTGGCAACATGTGACAGCAACAGTTTATTATTCTTTTCATAGAGACATTTGTTATTGTGTTACCAACTAAATAATAGTATAATTATTATTTATGATAACGCGCAATTGATAAGTGGTCCATATACGTTGTTATGACCTACATACTATTACGAATAATACTAGCTCTCCGCATTATTAACCTTCCTCTATCTCTTTCTCCTTTATGGGTATCTTTCTTTTTGAATTTCATTTATTAACGCTGACTGGTACCTATAATACGTAAATATTAATTTAGTCATTTCCCCTACGGATGAATTATTTGTGCAAACATGTGGTGTATAATATCTTTTCTTTTTTTTGTACCATGTGTCATGAGAGATATGTTCATCACTTTACTTACCATCACAAAAATTCTAGGACAATGAACCAAAAAAATATTCTCTTGCGCCAGTAAAGTGTTGACTATATGTAAAATGTATAGTGTTGACCATTTTCGCGTTTTTATGCATTACGTGGGTACACGCTTCGTATTATTGATCAACGGGTTGTAGATTGAGAATACTTGATCCAAGAAAGCTATAATCTTCTCCTGAATTCAATGTTATCACTGATCAAGGTAAGCGTAATGTAATTAACCTCTCATGATGATAATATAACATTAATATTGTTAATTTATTTAATCACATACCCACACGCGCGCGAAAAGTAGTTTCTATTATTTTCTCCTCCCTTGATCTCCTTGTCGCATGTTGATGAAGTATGTAAAGTAATTAATAATAACAATAATATATCAGCTTCTTAAATTATAATAAGTATATCAAGAATAAACGAACTTAACTATGTAGTGTTGGCTATCTTGGTGCTAGATAAAATAAAAGCAAAAGCTTAAATTGACTTTTTCTTTTGCTCAATTAATCAATTATAACTAGAACCATAATAGAATCATTCTATTATTTTTGCAGTAGTAGCTAAAAAGCCACAACTTTTAATATGATTGAAAAAAATGGACCAGCAACATATTGTTACTTGATATTGTAATGGGGATCATCCCTCACTTCTTTTATTTTCCCCTTTGCTCAAAAAAATCGCTTTGTATTTTTATGCATTCGTATTTTACAAAAAGAATATTCTAATTATCCTAACCATTATCTTTATTATCCGTGAAAATAAGGGAGTGCAGGTACAAAAGTCGCGTTTTCGCAATACATATATATATATATAATATTATGTGGTAATATGGTTACAATCTGCACTTTTTAAAAACATTTATATATAATACGCACTCCTTATGTACTATGTTTTCTTTTTTCATCTTTTCTCCTACCTCACGCATAATGTCACAATGCTTCTCTCCATCCCGACCCCCAACTTTTGAATAACTTCAATATTACAAGAGAAGGCTACATTTTCTTATAGGAGAAAAAGATCTCATTGTGTGCATAATACATGTATTATGCGTTTGTTTTATCACCCTTTTTATAAATGTATATTTAATGTATGAAAATACATAATAAACCCCAAATACTCTTTTTTTTTTGGATGTTAAAAAATAATTTAGGTGTGATTGCATAAATATAAATCAAATATGACATATTAGTTAATTCAGGGGGGCGGGGAGGAGAAAGAATAAGAAATACAGCAAAAAGGAGAGCACGTACGTAGTAAATACGTATATTATTGTAATAATTACATATTTCTATCCTATTATTTTTATATCATTGGACTTTTTCTGTTAAATTCGATTTAAATGATCGATCGTGGTGAAAAAAGCATACTTGACAAATTTGTTATTATTGTCTCACACAAAATTAATGATCACGATCCCGATACTACTAGGCTTGTATTTTTTACTTTATTATTATTATCACAATTTAAGTTTGATCCTCCGTCTCTTCCCGTCATTTCCTTTTTTATTTTAACAAATAAAAGTACTTTTTATATGTCCCTTTTTTTGAAAAGTGCGTCATGTTTTTGCCTCATGCATTAGCCAAATTATAATACATTATATTTACCTTAGTAGGTAGAACTACTATATGTATGATAATACTAAAGATTTCTTTCGTTCTGTTTCAAATTATTTACTTAACCCCACCATATTTAATATTTGAGTTCTAACAAATTTACAATATAATATGTGTAAAATTGGAAATTAAATGCGTTTTTTATAAGAGTTAGTTGAAGAATAATAGCAACGCTACACATAATTATTTGACATTTCCTCACAAAACACAACAAGTAATAATGCTCATTATATGTGGTACACATTATTTTCTTTTTTCATGTATAATAACAAGAAAATGCATTATCTGGATATCTTTTTAAATTATTCATATACTGTAAACATAATTTTATCAAAGGTAAGAATTAGTATGTACTTCAAAAAAATAAAAGAAGATACGTCATCTTTTGAGAGATTTCATTATACTATCTTGGTGCTTTTGAATTAATAAAACATATCAATATACAGTAGTCGATTATATAAATGATATTCTTTTTCTCGTCAACAGCAGAAACAATTCATGCGACTCTCACTGCATCAATAAAAACCGAAAAATAAATAAAAGAAAAGATCTTCCAATTTATGCGGTTTGTGATAAACTCTATACGCTCATTCTTGAAAAAATGTACAAATAGCCATTATCTGTAATTGTACGTAACAAAAAAATGATAACTTGTCTATTTAAAATTAAACTTTTTTTCGATTATTGTGGATACAGTCAACCCCCGGTTTTTGCACACCTGAGATTTCCTAGTTTTTTGTTGCAGAACCGAAGACTTGCAACAAGCGAGACTTAATATATATTGAAATCGATACAGCATCTCATCAATTATTCTTTGCTAGCATTTTGGGTATTTCCATAATTGGATAAAGATGCATAAGAAAAATGTACACAATTATTAAATTATAGTACGGTTTACTCTCGATTAGCGCAACTCGCCCAACAACCTTGATGCAAGTTGCAAGTTGCGATTCTATCAAGTATTTTTAACATTTCCAAAAACAAACGGTGCAGAACCGGGAGATTCGCAAAAGTGGGAGGTGTAAAGGCGGGGGCTGACTGTAAATAGTAGCCATGAGTTTTTATTTACTTTTATTGGTCCAGTTGACATCAGTATCATAATAAAGTTAGCGAAGCAGCATTTTTCAAAAAAATCAAAAATTATTAACATACGTACATATTGTTAAATAAGTCAACAAAACATAATCATTCATTTTACTTATCACCTGCTTCTGGTGTCACTTCTTTCCTTTTATGGACTGATTAAAATACTTTTCTCTTTTGCTCATAATCGTGCTACCCAAAAAGTGCTGCTTCTTTTGTCATTAAAAACATGTCATGCATTAGTAAATAATATATAGAAATAAAGGTGTGCTTAGCAGTCTCCGTGTTATGCTGCAGTATGTACACCAGGGAAGCTCTAAATCTTGTTTTTCTGCTTCAAAAAAAGTCTACGACCGACTATAACACTGGTAGAATCTTACAAAACACATGGCTAAAAGTCACGATGGAGTTATTTAATACATATTTGTTACGTATCAATGTAAATGCGCACTTTCTAGGGTTCTTTTAGGTTTTTTAACTGTATTACCTATGAGTCATTTATTTTAAAGAATACATCATGAGAGCAAAAAAAAAATCTTAGTTACTTTGTATCTGAATAAAATTAGTATACGTATTGCTACAATAAGATGAAATAATAAAAAATTCAAAAGAGAAAGTCTATAAATATCAGCAGTATCTTTATATAATATTCTTCTTTTTCTTTATCTTTCCCATTCTTTTCGACGTATTGTTAAAAAAAAATGAGCCATCATCTAACAGTTTCAAATAATGATAAAAGCGACAATACTACCATCACAGATGATACTTTAAACAACGTCATTACATTCTTATTTGAAAATTACGACAATAATGATGGCAATGGTGAAGAGCACAATGACTTTAATTTAGCGCCATCATCCTTATCAACTCATGAATCCTCTCATAAACAACATAATAGAAACAAGAAAAAATACATACATGATTTTGAAAATAAATTTATGATAGTAGCTGATGGGTATTT
Source organism: Circinella umbellata (assembly GCA_025093555.1). NCBI lineage: Eukaryota > Fungi > Mucoromycota > Mucoromycetes > Mucorales > Lichtheimiaceae > Circinella > Circinella umbellata. Next base: position 914,418 of record JAIWNF010000004.1, on the reverse strand, counting down.
GACAGAAGATAACACCAGGGAACAACAACAACAGAAAAAACAACAACAAGAAAGAGTAAAAAGACATCAACAAGAAAATAAAACTTTACCATTAGATATCCCTATCTCGCCAGCATCATTGTCATATTCATCCACTTTCGATGATCATGTTACATATTTACAAAAAACAAAAAAGCCTGTGCTGTCAGTCACATGTCCCGTCAATAACAACAGCACCAAAGATATACTATCGTTAATCCAACATCGCAGCGGGGAATTCACAGTCGGTAGTATGCCAGAACAAGAGTCGCCTATTCCATGGCCATCACAGATCATTAATAATCACACCAGAACTCCGGATAGTGTGACCGAACAACAATATCACTCCGATTATATATTATCATCTGTTCCTGCCATGATGGATGATTCCTCATTATTATTTGACATGGACGATTAAGCTAAAAAAAGGAATCTACACTGTTCTTACTTTCTTTTCTGTCACTCCACAATCAGTAGTGGCTAATCATTTCTAGTATGTAAAGAGTCACATGTCACTTTGTTGTATAATACATCGGATGCCAAGGGAACATATCTACATACCGTTTTATTAATAGAAACATTTGTTGCCCCTTATCAATAAGTATATATCAGATTTCTGTTATTCAAGTGGCATATAATTTATAATCATTGATATAATAATGATAGTCCCACTCAATTTGGCATCAGCCCTGTATAGTACATGTGCCACACAATAGAAGACAGCTTATGCATTGGTGATATGAATGTTACATATAATTTTTCTTTTTATCGAAAGTAGGCTCCAAACTATTTGTGCGCGTATATACATATGCTTATCAAACAGATTTTGAGTGTGAGAGAGAAAGAGAGAGAGAACAGATAATTCAAACCAATTTTTTATAAAAGAAAGTGGTAGGGTTATGGGAAAGTATAATATAGATGACTATAGGCGTATAGATCGGGGATACTATTATAATGTGCTAGCATTAATGCTCAAAGGTTCTATTTCTGGCACTGTCGCAAGTACGAAAAAAAAAACGTTTATACTCGGGAATAAATGCCTTGATGTCTAGCGAATGATCTTTCAAACGACGATTTTCCACCGTTCTAACACAAACATAAAGATTATCGAAAATAAAGAGATGGGTTATACATAATGTATATCTTACATCATGCCTTCAAAAAACTTTGGATGAATACTTCACTTCCAATTAAGTTGCCTTTTTTTATTATCTAAAACTCTTAATCAGACTTTTCGAATAAAAAAAGCACGTTTTGATGATAAACAAATAAACAAATAAATAAAAAACTGGCCAACTTACTCTTTATTCCGAAACAAACATAAAATGAATAAAATAAACATATGTTAGCCTAGTATACCACTCGATAAATGTTATCTGTAAAAGTGTCGTGACAATAAACACCAAAAAAAGCTTACTATGGTTCCTAGTCGTTTCGTTATCGTATTTCTTTTCTCTGCTGCATACTTTATGCTCACCGGGTCCCCAGTGGTAGTATTTGATGATTTTGTAGATGACAAAAAACCATTAATGGAGAGCTTTTCAGAGCTCAACGCTTCTTGGAAGTGCTGTGATGTTGCATTATGGTATATGATCGAATGAACGCTGTCCATTAAATAAAAAGGAAAGGGACATCTTGAATCAACACACATATATATATGGATCCTGTTACCCAACGTAAAAGAAATATAAACGCCATGTGTCCAAGACATTGAAACAAACGAAAGTATACAGTACTTTACGTATGTATAAGTAAATACTACTGATTAAAAAAAACTGTTTATATGAATTTACATTTGTAGACATGACTTTTTTTTATATACTCAAATGATTTATGCATACACATTTAGATGCCGTTTTATTTTTATTTTATCAAAAATAAGTCTACATCAAAAAGATTTTTGTAAATATGGAATATTGATAATCTTTAGACATTTATATTCATAATCGATATATGGTAAGCATAATACATAATACATAATAATAATAATAATAATATACAATAATTGGGATTAAATGTTTTTTGCGCAAATATGCGACTTAATAAAGTAAGATAATAACAATAAGAGCTACCTTATAAAAAGAATAATAGAGCTATTTTGTAAATAAAAAATTGATATTTCTATTTACTTCTTAAAGATCTCAATCTGAATCGCTGCTATTTCTAAAATGTTGTTGAGGTACAGGAACAGCAGCAGGATGTTGGACTGTTTGTTCTTGTTCTCGCATCGGAATTTCGACATGATTGGCAGTGGAGCGGGGAGCTGCTTGATCTGATCTGCTATTTCGGAAATTATTTCCAATGCTTCGACGAGATGCACGATTAGCCTGGTCACCAGGTCGTTTCAACGCAATATCCAATCGTTGGAAAACTTCGTCATCCACATAGTAAGACTTGAACACCAATTCGAGTAATTGCATACGATCTTCCACTTGTGCCAATCGACGACTCTCATCATTAACAAAAATCTGACTTGTACTGGGAGTACCCTTTGCTGCAGTTGGTGATAGTGTTCCTGCAGTAGCAGTCATTCTGTATTCACTATCAAGTGATTCAGTATCGTCAATATAGGTTGCTTCTTCATCATCAACATAACTCCTGCCATAATTTCGCATATCTAGAGAATATCTGTCATGGACTGGATTAACAAGAGGCACCGGTGTTTTGTTGACATTAAACCGATCCTTAAGACCGCTCGAAATTGAACGTCGCATATCACCAACAGACCAACGATGGACAATACCGAATGGAGAACGTGGACGGAAACCAAACATGATGGCTTGAAATGCAACAAATAAACCAAATAGACCACCGATGAAACCAACTCCATTTACCAAAGAGTATATCTTTTGTTCACGATGAATCAGTGTGGTATACGTAGCAGGAGCAATAATCATTCTGGCAATCATGGTGTCCCCCATATCAGGTTGGTTTTGAACTCGCTGTGTAATCGAAACTTCTGGAGTTTTATTGTGGCTTGGTGCAAAACCGACATAATTCCACCCATTGTCGGTTAAATACTCTTTAGATTCAAGTTGATATTGAACATAGGCATAATCAAATGGCTTGAGATCAACAGTATTCACTGAGCTGTAATCATCATTGTCATTAGCAATAAAAGCAGAAATGTCGGAGTCGCTGAGTTTTGGAGATCTATCTGACAAGAAAATAACCCGGTTTGGATCGCGCTCAGCTGGATAAAAAGAGACATGAACACGTCCATTTTCTGAAATATTATCAACTCGGAATGAAAGCTGGAAGTCATGCCCGCTATTTACATCTGGTATCGCTTCTGGTGCCAATTTCAAAACGCTTTGATTGTCACCAATATTGTTTCCAGTAAACAAAAAACACATGTTGTTGCCCAGATTACCCATAAAATGTGGATTGTAATATGCTAAATCTAAACGTGTGATATGATCATTACAGGACAATCCAGTATCAGTCATACATGAAACGAGTGGATACAAAGCACCATCAATTTCTGATTCTTGGATTGAAAATCCTTCAAAACAAATTCGAGCATCTATTGAAGAATAAATAACACACGTCGGTTTTAGCTATTAAATATAAGAAACTCATCAAGCCCAGGTATTGACGATGGACACATATGTTTAGTACATACCAGGAATTGTGACCTGTCCATCTTCTGGTACTTCTGTCACAATATACGTAGATTTTGGACTTTCTATTACTTGAATAATAACAAAAACGAAGAATGCGACAAAAAGAAACATTAAAATGACCTTGGAAACCAAACGAGCAGTTTCTGCCCATAGTGGCTCACCAGTTCTAATATATAAATATATCAAAGCAGTAATATAGTAAGCATATGCCGTGTCTATCATAAGATATAAAAGATTACTAAAATTGCTTTTGGCTGTACCTTGGACTCCAGACTCCATAATGAACACGCATGATTGCTCGACGAACACGATGACGGAAGCGGAACGCCAAATAGAGCAGCAAGAGTACAACAACAACACATACAACAACGACAGCAGCAATTATACCTCCACTGATGCCATTAGGAGACCATTGCCCCTGGTTCAAAATTTCACCGGTAGTAGTGTTTGCAATCCATTTTGCACTTGAAAAGTCTACCTCATTAGTTTCTGGATTCGACACCTTTGCCGCTGCGAGAATATCAAATGTGTTGAAGCGAAATGTCTGGGCACCACCTATAGGTTACATTTAGAACGGATTAGTAAAGCAGAAATTCAGCACGCCATGTATCAATATGCAGTCAAACATACCCAGACCGAATATAAGATATTTTGAAGAGAGTAAAGCACCCGAACCACCAGTACGTGCTCTTGGTTGAATTCCAGCAACTGAAGGTTTGATCCATGCCCATGTTTGGGTATCAAGCATCCACAGGTCGTTGTAATATTCATCATCAACTCCGGGCATACCCAAGTTGTCTCCTCCAAAATAGTACAAATACCGCCCCTCAGGTCCTGTAATTGTTAACAAAGTAAATAATTTTTTTCTACTGGCGAATACTTATAACAAGTATAGCGTCCTAATAAGTTGCTATATGCATACCTAAAACAGCATTCGAATGTACTCTAGCTACCTCAGGATTCCCAATTGCGTCGGCGTTGAGCTCTTGTACTTGCCACGAATCACCTTCAGGATTGTACACAGCAGACTGATTAAAAAGAAAATAATCACTAAATCCTGGATCCATTTGAGAATCACTATACCATCCGCCAACGTATAGAATACGACCATCTCTATATAAATTAAAGTTATCTTGTGATTAGCACTTTTTTTTTCGGAATAAGGAAACCTAAAACAAACACATCATTGATTATTAACATACGGTAAAGCAGTAGCAGTGCTACCATATAATGCGACTGGTGGAGCTGCCAAATTTGTGAATATTCCAGCAGTGGGATCGTATGACCAGTTGTCTTTAATCATTGTGAAGTTATTTAAGCTAGAAATACCACCATGAATATATATCAATCCATTTGCTGCCTTAACAGCTGTGTGTTCTTGTCGGTGAGGCGGTACAGGGCCAGATCCCTCCAGGCCTGGTAATGAGGCCCATGCATTCTGACTAAATGAGTATACTTGAGCACGAATAGGATCCGTTATATTGGGAAAATATCCTTCATACGATCCACCAATGATTGCAACCGAATCGTTATTTGAAAGAACTACAGCCTGAGTGTACATGGTATATGGACCATTGGAATTGACAATTTCGCTATGTACGACGCCATAGCGATCAAAATGAATCTTGGTAAAATCATTAATTGGTTTGGCGCCTCGACCTTGACCTCCATACGAAAAAAAGTCTTCATTTATGGCAAATCCAGTGCCGAATACGTGTTCTGGAATCCTTTCTCTTGTTAACGGTGGTACAGGATAATCACCACAAAAAACACTTGATAATGTTATGAGTAGTAAAAATACTACTATTTGCAGTGGATGCAAAGACAACAAGCTGAACATCGATTTTTGATGTACTTATGTTTAGTTAAATAAATGAACTAATCTGTTGTCGGGTATATACAGTCCAACGAAAAAAAAATGGAAAGAGGCGTGTGATTTGCAAATTAAAAAAAAAAGTAATATAATATAAGAAAGCTTCAGTATTTGTAAATTTGGAAAGGCTCAGCCTCTCATCCACCTGTCCTACCTTGGGCGAAGCAACTTCTAGTTTTATGTAACCATTAAAAATCCAAAAGGATCTCTTATAATCATGAAATAGAAGTAGAAGAAGTTGCCTGTTGTATAACTTTATTCAATATATGTGTTTCGAGAGAGGAGCGGGCGAGACTCTCTAGTTACTGTTAGACTTTCTTTAAAGAAAAAAAGATGTAACATATAAATGTTGAATTTCTCATCGAGAACCCATAAATTTTTATTAGTTTATCTTTCGATAGTTAGATTAAATAGCTTATTTGTATATAGAAACTGTTAATAAGATTGCCTTTTTTTTTTTTACAAAGAGAAGTATGACCGGAAAATAATGACCGTCGATACCTTTTTCTCGACAATAAATTGTCATTGTTATCAACTATCATCGAAAGTATATTTAGAAATTTTATGCCTACTTGGGTTATTATTGTTCAGCCCTTGTTCTTTTTGTCAAGAATCCTAATAAACTTTTTTTACACTTGGATGCTTTCCTATAAAGGGATTTATTCAAAGGTTGTATAAAATATGGAAATAAGTTGGGCAGAAAGGTTAAAGATCAGATCTAATGTGTCACCTTAAGAAGAGGTGGGTAAAAATAGGCGTTACCAAATAAATTTCATCATGTGGATATTGTGCAACAAACACCAGACTAAGGATGTGTTCTCATCTTGCTTTGATACCAAAAGCCAAAAGATATTAATGTACTACTTATCACGTAAATTCCGTACTACTAAGAGCTTTTACTAATTGTTGGCTCACCTTGTTCTTTAACTTGGCGTGACACAAGTTTTAATAAGACCGATGAGGGGTTTTATATGACTAACAGCGCTTTTATGATTTTTTTTTCACTTGGACCACCAGAATTACAGATGAGCTATGCTTTGAGCCAAAATTGACAGCTTAATAAAAACAACTATATAGACTTTTTTTTTTACATCATCTCTTCTATCACTGTCTATATCTGTCAACTATCTACAAAGTCTTTAGTAGCTTGATATTTAGTGTTTAAATAGTGAACAAGTATGTACGTATATGCTTTCTATAAACTATTTGTGAGAATAATATTATATGATAGGCAGCCAGTCGAAATTCGGCACCTTCTTGAATAAACATACTGTCACCACTCGCTATAACGATACCCCCCGTGAGACCAAAAGAGCATCGTTATATCGAATAATCGTTATAACGGATTCTTGATCTGAGCTATAATGATCGGGTAAAATCCTATCCATATGTACTTGATCTCACATGTATCTAATATGTCTTGCAAAAAGAAGAAGACTTTAGCACATTATATCATTCATACATACCGTAAATAAGCTATAAAAATAAAACAGCTCTTTTTTTTCTTTATACAGTTTTCTTTATTATATATTTCTTGTCTTATTACTTCTAATTATATTACAATCGCATGGTCGCACACAATTAACGCTGATCCCCTACTATGATATAAGAAAAAAAATGCAAGTATCATATTATGATAAGAATAAAAAACTGGCTACATATTATTGCTTCCAAATCCATGCAAATTGAAAAAGAAAAAGTTGGACAAGGATATTTGGGAAAAAAACAAATCTAATTTTTATAAGAAGCACAAACAGGATATTACTGGCTTTCTTTTGGAATAGGCGATGCCTGAAGATAAATTTGATGTTCAAATTATTAAACTCTTGACAAAAATGTTTGAACACTAAAGTAAGAACATAAAAAATGCCCAACAAACTAGTATTATTTCCTTTTTTAAATCCAAGATATTAGTTGTCTGCTCGATATAACGATATTTTTTGCTAAAACCCTATCGGGTATCGTTAGATAAAATTAACGATATTTCCCTGCTTAATCTGCCTTGGACCCCAAAACCCTATCGTTATATCGAATATCGTCGGTTATAGCAAGCGGTGACAGTATACATTCATTTTACACATACACACATTGAACGATTAACACCCCCCCTACTTAAATTGTCTTCCCAAGATAGCTGGGCGTAGAAGAACCTTATATAGCCCATTTCAAATGGGTGCACTAAATTTTTAGGTGGTAAATTTTCTTTATTTGGGGATTTTGAGTACTTGGCCACTGAACTACCCAAAACTACCCAAAATCATCTAAAAATGCCTGAAGAAGGTACCTTTTTTTTTTAGATTTTTGTTTATTTTTGAATACTATGATACACCTCATACAGCCTAATAATACCCTCCATACTCTATTCAATATTATCAGTTATGAACTTTATATGATATTGAAATTTAATAAAAAACAATAACAAAAAATAACAAAAATAAGAGTAAAGCCATAAAAAACCCAAACATTAACTTCCTCCATTTTACTTGTACTAGAAAAATTGGCTGCTTTACTTTTATTACCAAAAATGGAGGTATCCAAAAAATTGTTGTGTATATGGAACCCCAAAAATATTGCCATTCTACTAAAAATAATACCTATACATTTATATCAAATTTTAATCGTTGTTGTATATATATTGTATACAGTTTTTTTTTGCTCCTGGTGAAGCACTACGGTACCGCTACAAAGCATTATTTCTTAGGTATATAAAAAAACTTTTGAGAATATTGATTCGCATATGTCAAAGATGCTCGTTGAAAGCCAAACTCTTTTGTTTCTTTTAAGCTATGTCTTACATAATAAACATTCATCACAACAAAGATAGTCAGCAAACAACATATGCAACCGTCGAAAGAGCCTTCAGAGCCCCAATATTTTACTCAGCTATAGGCCGAGTAAGGCCCAAAAATAGTTAGATTCCGCCAGAAAAACTTCAGCAAATGCGGCCGCATTACGTGCCTTACATTTTTACCATTTTCTTTGTAAACCATGTCAGAAATTGATAATAATTATACTTCTTTCATAAATAATCTACCATTTGACATTGTTACCAACATCTTTAAATTTCTCAATCAACACGATTGTTTGACATTGATGTCCTGCTGTCGTTTATTCTTGAAGCAAATTCCGCAATACACAGTTAACATTTGGAAGACCATACGACTCTCAAAAAATAATAATAGTAATATGTTGATGGATATCGACGATAGTTTATGCTTTGCACGTTGCCTCGGAAGTCATGTAAAAAATATCGAATTTAGAAATTTTGACATCGATCGAGATGTATATACCATGATGCAACTTTTATTTGATTGGGGTTGTATTAAAGTCGAATCTTTAGGTACGAAGGTAATCTAACAATTATGATGATAGTTATAATAATAACTATAAAATCAAAGTATAGTTTTTGCATTTCGATAATAGATTGATCTTTTATTTACTCCTTCAGTATATACAAGATGTGCTACAGTCAACCAAGAAGCCTTTTTTCAAAAACTGCGATTATTTGGCGCTGGATCATCATCAACCTTGACGCATATATCCATGATGGAACATGAATCTAATGTTTCACTTTTCTACGTGTTGACTACATGCTCACAGTTGACACACTTGACATATTATCCAACACATGCAGCATGGAGAAAGTATGGTATTTATACTATAGAACCAACTGTCAACGACATTGATGACGATGACGAGAAACAGAAGCCTATTAGAACAACAACACATCATGTTTTCAATCATCTCATTTATTTACATATTGATGCTGAAATGGATCGACGATTACGACTTGAGTATATTCTTAAAAAGTGCCCCAACCTCCAATACCTGATATGTGCTAGTGCACAATCGTGTGAGCTTGCACCTGATTCTATACAGCTTGATAATTTAAAAAAATGGTGTCCAAAACTAGTATATTTTGCAGGCGATGGAAGTTATCGATATCACGATGATGCTATTCCATTGATGTCAACACATGACGAAGATGAAATAATGAAAATAACCAATGCTGGCAATAGGGACAAAAGTGATGATGATGATGATGATGATGAAGAAGAAGATAAAAAATATCAACAGTCAATATCATCGACATTTTACCATTTATCTGTATGTGAACATCAAGGTTTTGACCAAATTGCTCAGCACTTGCAACAATATCAACACCAAGTAGCCTTTCTAAGACTTGTAAAACCCATATTTCATCGCGATAGTCGTGACTGGTCATCTGTATTTCAATCACTCAATCTATCTCGTCTACAAACACTCATATGCGACAGAATCGATTTTAGCGATGTAGGGTCACTTGTCGCTCTTCTCAACACTAGTGCAACGGCAATTCAGACACTCGACATAGATATACGTGTTTTGGGATTACATTCTGTTCATTTGACTATGAATCAAACAACAATTGACTCTTTACATGTATTAAAAAGCTTACATACTCTACGATTATGTGGATTTTCATTTATTAATAGTAATGAGGATGACAGCAACAGAAACAGAAGTTCTATTACCAGTTTATTGAAACGTATCCCTCATTTGAATAATCTCACCCTACAAGAATCACTGGTAACGTTTAGTGATGCAATCGGATCCATGGGCTTTGAATGTTTGAAGAATTTGAACCATTTGGAGCTCACAGATGTTAAGTGGCCCGACAGAAACTACAACAACGTGAGTACCAGACAACAAAATAATAACGATGATTACGGTAATAATGATAATAATACAGGAGATGGAACAGTGATACTACCAGATTTATTTCAATCTTTGATATTACTACAAGGCAACAATAGTTATCTCAAACTTGAAACTATCCGATTAATTCGTATACCCAAAATGACTAATGAATTACTTTATTCAATTGCCCATATACCCTCCCTGAAAGTTCTTCAAGTAATACCTGAACACTCTTATCCACTTTTCATCCAACAATATAGGAATATCAATAATGGCGATGATGCTAATGGCGATCAACAACAAGATGCAATACTGCTTCATTTTTTGAACCTTTTAAAGGAAGCAACAAAAACCAAAGAATTAACGCTACATCATATTGGCTGCAAAATCAGCAATAGTGCTTTTAATGTTCTTGGTGGTTTTCCAGAGCTAAAAAAATTGGACATAATGCTCGTTGGTAAAACAACCGGCACTCCACCACTTCCCATAGATATAGGTGGAATTTTGGATCTTGTTGATAACTCCAGAATTCTTGAATCTATTATCATTCATAATGCTGCAAACGTTAATGGACCTCCAGGTGGACTACTTGAACGCATTTTTCAAGAACGTTCTATTCCTTGGTTTACAGTAACAAGCGCGAATCGCCATTCAACAAAGATGGCTACTGCTCAAAGTAGTAAGAGTGATGATAATAACGATAATAGTCAGTATTTATATATAGATGATTGTATAATTACGCGAATATAATGTCAATAAAAGAAGTGCTATCTTTCTATGGAAAGGTTTTGTCTACATTTATGTGTAACTCAAAAAAAATCATGAAAATGCGGAATTTATATGATCACCGGGGCCTTTTTTTTTTTCTTAATTTGTCACTATGTTTCCTACACGTCTTGTGCATCGATACCCATTATGGCGCCGTCATTATGCAACAGCAGCACATGGTGCAGCTAATTTTCAAGTTTTTAATCGTGACGTAAAACGTATGCAAAAGGATCGTGCTGCTTCAAATGTAGAAACCAGCCGTACGGTTGATTATTTAAAAGACGAAGTAGCTGCTCGTGTCGCAGATCGATTAATGGTAAACAAAACATATACTTTTTTTTAGATCTCTCTCTTTTACTAACTTTTATATATTGATTTTAGGATATCAAACGTGAATTCAACACAGTAGTAGATTTAGGATCGGGTTGTGGCCATATTGTAAAACATGTCAATAAGGATATGATGAAAAAGTTGATCATGTGCGACATTTCGGAACAGGCTTTACGTCGAGACGCTGATGAATATGCACCAGGTAGGGAAAAAAAGGAAAATAGCTTGCGTATATTTATATATACCTCTGTATAAATATGTTATATATGAAAGAGCTTCATGTCATTCCACTAAATGTTTTATAATAATCTAGTGGAAGTGGAACGACGTATCGTGGATGAAGAACATTTACCTTTTGAAGAAAACTCATTAGAGGCTGTTGTAAGCAGTCTATCGATGCATTGGGTGAATGATTTACCAGGTGCATTAATTCAAGTACGTAAAGCATTGGTTCCTGATGGTGTTTTTGTCGGTGCTCTTTTTGGTGGTGATACATTGTTTGAATTAAGGTAACTTCAGCAGTATTGTATAATTAAAATTGGACATAGATGGCTCATAAATCTAACTATTATTAATATTCTTACTATAGAACTTCATTACAATTGGCAGAACTCGAACGAGAAAGTGGTGTATCACCTCACGTATCACCCATGACAGGTAGAATAAAAAAAACATATAAACCAAGTTGTATTGTAAAACCAACTAATATATATCATATAATAGATTCAAGTGATATTGCACGTTTACTTTCGCGTGCTGGATTGACTCTTACGACAGTGGATGTGGACGAAATTGTGGTGGATTACCCATCCATGTTTGAATTAATGGAAGATTTAAAGGCTATGGGTGAAAATAATGCTGTATTAAGCAGGTAAAAAAAGTATAAAGGAAGCCAGCCATCCAAAGAAATAGTTCTTATTAAAACTTTATATGTGTATTCTAGACGACCCATTATCAAACGAGATACATTAATGGCAGCGGCATCTATTTATAAAGGTAAAAGATATTACTGTTACTATAACTATCACTATTACCAAAAACTAGATTGTTTAATAATATATTACCATTTATGATAGAATTACACGGTAATCCAGATGGAACAGTACCTGCCACTTTTCAAATTATATACATGGTAAAGTATCTATATCCATATTTATAAACATTTTCTTTAATACCAAAAGACTTATTTACACCATTGATTTATATAGATTGGCTGGAAACCATCGCCAACACAACCATTACCAAAAAAACGTGGCTCTGCAACAACATCTCTCAAAGATGTTTTGGAGAACTAGGTTCTTTCTTTTTCTTCTTCAATAATAAGTTCTATTTGTACAGTAAATAATATAACACGCAATTTGTTTTTCAAGTCTCACATATACATACGACACGCTCTATATATATGACAAGTTGTATCTAGTCTGGAAAGAAAATGTTCGACAAAGAAAAGTCGGGAATTTTTTATTAATATTTTTTTTTACTTCGATGTGTCGTATAAAAAGGGGTGGGGTTAACGTTGGCAAAAACATTACAAAATTCACACACTTGTAAATTGACTGTTTTGAAAGTTTTTTTATAAATTCTTTATATTTATTCATAAACATGAAAGGTCTGATATTCTGGAAGGGGCCGTATGTTAGAGCATAAGGTTTGTTCTTAGAAGTACAGATTCGATACTGAACCCTGAATAAGGAAAAGTAATTTTTTGTAACTCATCTGGATCGGATAGTCTCATTATTGCGGTCTGCGTATGCATGTATATATAAATAGACATATACTTATATTTTTTCTCTCTCTCCTTTTTGTAACTTCTCTTCATCTACACTTCTGTCTTTTTCCATTCAACTCTTTTTTTTATTATTTGTTTTATTCTTTATTTGTTATCTTGGGCTCGTCAAACACAAGCAAATCTGCTTTCTCGGTCTCGGATAGTATTCAAAAGGAAAAACGAAAAAGATATTCAACCAATATATATATACCTTGTGTTTGTACACAAATCTTTTTGCTGCTAATCTCTTTTGTATATCGATCTACCTGATTTTTTTTAAGATTATTTACATCTAACTCATAATAATAACTCTTGATACAAACGTATATACGCACATTTAGCATTATTGTTATATTACACGTGCAATTTTTATTTATTAAAAGTAAAATAAAACCACGCGACAACATCAGACTCGATATATTCTCCGTATAAATGCGTCTCCATGGTATTCATTTATTATGGTTGTGCCTTTTTGCCACCGTAACCGCAATTAACGCTGAGACAAAGAACAATACTAGTAGTACATGTAACTCACCAATCTATTGCGAAGGCCCTCTCTTACGTACCATCCAGCTCGCTCACCTTTTCCCTGATTCAAAAACATTTGTTGATATGGTATTTACATTTCTTTCTCTTCTCCTACTTTTAATGCATCCATATATGGAAACAATTGCCACTCCACTTATGCATATATATTTGTATACCCTGCGTTTTTACACAGCCTACAAAAAAGCCATTAAAACAGGTATTGGATGCATTTGACGCCATAGGGGGTGAAAACGCATTACATGAATCCATTGTATCGTTTGTCGACATGTATTTCGATCAACCTGGAAGTGAGCTAATTCAATATTCAGTGGAAAAACAAAATCCACCTGAATGGTTAGATACTGTTCATGATCCTATATATCGTGGTTGGCTAGAAAAACTAAGTGATGAATGGCGTGACCTCGCTTTTGAATTCGACACATCGAAGTTATGTGATGGGTGTGTAACAAGTGCTCTACCGGTTAAACGACCTTTTGTTATTCCAGGCGGTCGATTTCGTGAATTTTACTATTGGTAAATGTTTGCAAACAACAAAAACATATAAATGTAAACGATCTGGTTCTTATATTAATTGCTATTATTATTTATCAAAGGGATACCTATTTTGTCATTCGAGGGTTATTATTAAGTGATTTGAATGAATTAGCCAAAGATATGATTGAAAATTTATTAGATTTTGTTGATACATATGGATTCATACGCAAGTATTTTATATCTTTTTTAGTGGAACTAATTTTTGCAAACTAACATCGGTTTTTGTAATCATGTAGCCAACGGTGCGCGTATATATTACTTGAACAGATCACAACCACCGTTACTAACCGAGATGGTTAAAATATACGTTGAAAAAACAGGCGATGAATCATTTTTATACAAATCCTTACCTATTCTCGACAAAGAATACACATACTGGCTTACCAACACTACCGTTCAACTTGATAAAAAACATTCACTGAACAGATACGATGTTCATAATACCTCACCTCGTCCCGAATCGTATAGCGAAGACTACGAAGTTGCCAACGATCCCTTTGAACCTTTAAACGACACCGAACGTCACCAACTTTACAGTAACTTGGCGTCTGGTGCTGAATCAGGATGGGATTATACATCCAGATGGACTAAAACCAAACAAATAACCAACAACGACCCCAACACCATTTTACGTCAACTTAACACCCGAAACATTATTCCCGTCGATCTCAATGCCATGTTATGGAGTATTGAAAACACATTATCTGAATGGCATAGTGCCCCACTTCAGAAACAGTATTATCAACGTCAGGCATCAAAGCGATTAGCAGCTATGGATCAATATTTATGGAATCCAAAACATCACGCATTTTTTGATTATAACATAACGGGTCAACAGCAAAATATTGAATTTACACCAGCAGGAATGGTTCCCTTTTGGCTAGGCGCTGTACCGGATCGTGCATTCAAGTCGCTGCCAAAAGTATTTGATTATGTGATAGAAGCATTAAGACAAGATCCAGGAATATTGACAACCTCCGAATTTAATACAACCATGCAATGGGACTGGCCCAATGGATGGCCACCATTACAGTATATTACTATGCGTGCTATTATGAATGTAGATTACTGGATCCGCCATGACTTTCATAGTGTAAGTCAAATAAAGTATGAAGAAGAAAAAGGTCTTGACCATGATAGAACATCCGAATTTATACAATTGGCCCGAATTATGGGAGAAAGATATGCTGCTTCTTCATTTTGTTCTTGGTATAACACGGGTGGATCATTACCTGGATTATTAGAACGACTGGCATCTGATACAGAGGATAATGGTCATATGTTTGAAAAATTCGATGTGCAGAACATGGGTTCAGCTGGTTCAGGTGGTGAATGTAAGTAGTTTATGTATATATATATAGGCTCGAATAGTTAGAGATAAGTACTGATAATCAGAACATGTTTAGATACTGTACAAGTTGGATTTGGATGGACAAATGGTGTAGCATTATGGATCTTTAATACTTTTTCCGATATAAAAGCACCCGATTGTACCTCGACATTTTCATATCCAGTTTAGAATAATAATAATACTGATTCATTTATAAATACACGCATCCCTCAAGTCTATACACACATGCTTTTCATAATATCATTTTTACGTGTATTAAAGAAAACTAATATAAATAAATATATATTATTGTATATGGTACAAAAAGAAAACAAATTTGGAATGACAAATTAAATGGAATTTAGCAATAAAGAGGAGAATAATGAAGTTATTTACTGATGGTTGGATGATAAGGAAAAAATGATAATGATGTACGAAGATGTAAAGTGGATGTTGTGTATATGTTGTACAGGTTAAGTGGATGAACAATTATTTCTTGCCCTTCTTTTTATTAGCAGCAGCTTCAGCGGTCGCTTCAGTAGCAAGTTTCTTCATGACAGTCAATTTACCAACGGCATTGGCTTTCACGGACATTTCTCGTTCGATATTATTATTAATCTTTGCTGATAATTTTTTTTCGAGTCTTTTTTGAGTAACAAGGGCGGCTTTTTTAGGTGCAATTGTACGAGCTATTATTATAGTAACAAGTTAATTCAAGCATTTTATAAAAACATTTTTATTACATATATATAAATATGAATTGCCATTTACCTCCTTTCTTCATTTGTTTGGCTTTTCTTGGTTGTTTCTTTTGACCTCCTCCGATCTTTTTTAATGAGCCTTGTACCATTTTTACTATATTACGATCTTTGTTAAACAGCCAAGTATGAAACAGTGGAAAAAAAAAAAGAAATCCGGCAAGTAGTAAAAAACTCCGTCACTTTGCTTCTATCAAACTATTAAGTGACTTTATCCTGCAATTTTTTCTTCTTTTCAGGACCAATCATCCTCTCAGAAATTTTTTTTTTTTTTTGACAAGCAGCTTATTTTTTTTTTCCTTAAACCTTTTTCAACACAAACACATTTTTTTAAAAAAAGTTTACGATCTCAAAAAAGGACCGATCTTTTTTTTTACTACCATCCCATCTTATAACGAAATCAACGCTTTACGCTTAATCAACATCAACAATGGGATTTGAAGGACGTGGTCGAGGAGGCAGTCGTGGTGGCCGAGGCGGTGGCCGTGGTGGATTCGGTGGTGATCGTGGCGGCCGAGGCGGTGGCCGTGGCGGTTTTGGCGGCCGTGGTGGATTCGGTGGCGATCGTGGTGGCCGTGGTGGATTCGGTGGTGATCGTGGCGGTCGAGGCGGTGGTCGTGGCGGTTTCGGCGGCCGTGGTGGTGGCCGTGGTGGCATTGGCAAAGACAGCCGTGGCGGCCGTGGTGGTCGTGGAGGAGGTCGTGGCGGCCGCGGTGGTGCTGCTGGTGGTGCACGAGGTGGTAACAAAGTCATTATTGAACCTCATCGTCATGAAGGTATCTTTATTGCTCGTGGTAAAGAAGATTTGCTTGTCACCAAGAATTTGGTTCCCGGTGAATCCGTCTATGGTGAAAAGCGTATTTCCATTGATGGTCCCGAAGGTACCAAGATTGAATATCGTGTATGGAATCCTTTCCGTTCCAAATTAGCCGCTGCTGTTCTTGGTGGTGTTGACCATATTCACATTGCTCCTGGTAAAAAGGTTTTATACTTGGGTGGTGCTTCTGGTACTTCCGTTTCCCATGTTGCCGATGTCGTTGGTCCAGAAGGTGCTGTCTATGCCGTCGAATTCTCTCATCGTTCCGGTCGTGATTTGATCAATATGGCCAAGAAGAGAACAAATGTAGTTCCTATTGTCGAAGATGCCCGTCATCCTCACAAGTATCGTATGTTGGTCCCTATGGTTGATGTCATTTTTGCTGATGTTGCTCAACCTGATCAAGCTCGTATCATTACTTTAAATGCTCATAATTTCTTAAAGAATGACGGTCATATTGTTATTTCTATCAAGGCCTCTTGTATTGATTCTACTGTCGATGCCGCTACTGTATTTGCTCGTGAAGTTAAGAAGCTTCAAGAAGAGCGTGTGAAGCCTCAAGAACAATTGACTTTGGAACCTTATGAAAGAGATCACGCTGTCGTTGTTGGCAAATATGTTCGAAGTAACTAAATTTTCCTTCCTAATTTTCTTTACTCTCTTACCACCCTTATTCTGTTTTATTACCATAGCAACAACAACAACAATCACATCAAAATCCATCATAGCAACCGTCGTATCCATGTAAAACCATACATTGCACCAAACATTTCTACTATTTTTTCTTTTACCATTTTTTTCATTTTTATATTGTCATTCCATTTTCCTAAAAAAAAATCTAGATTGTTGACACATTCTTCTCTATTTTTGTCTTATTTTTTATGTTGTAAATAAAAGAAAAAACAACTTATCATTTTATATGCGTTTATCAGTTACAAGTTTTCTCTATATCTTAATGATAATGGAAAGGGTAACACAAAGGAAAACAGGAGATTGAGAAGAAGAAAGTTAAAGTGCCCAATGAAATTCAGTGTGGTGTCTCAAAAGTATAATTTGAAACTCTACTTCTTTTTTTTTGTGTGAGGTGTATATAACGTGCCCTTTCTTTTTCGTTACTGGGTTATTCATTTTTTTTTTCTCCAAAAATCCTCCTTCATTCTCTCTCCGATTAATTTATTAAATGTACCATGGAGATCAATAAGGATGAAGCCATTCGTTGTTTAAACATTGCAAAGAACCATTATGGGAATGGCAACTACGCGGCTGCTCTACGATTGACCAAGAAATCGATTAATCTGTATCCTACCGATCCAGCAAAGGCATTCCTTGAAAAAGCAGAAGCAGCAGCAGCTAATGGAGACAGCAGCAAACAATCTACAAATAGTAAAACAACTAGTGGTACATCAACATCTTTCAAGTCATCGACGACGACTTCTTCAAGCAGCAGTTCATCCGAGAAAAAATATACACAGGAACAAGTATCAGCTGTAAAAAAGATTTTAGCGTGTGGTTCGGATTATTACCAAGTATTATCTCTGGATAAAAAATGTACTGAAGTACAGATAAAAAAATCTTATCGCAAGGTAGAGTTTAGTACCATCATCTGTATTGATATATCTATTATTATTTTTAAGAGCAACGTAATTATATATAGTAATGCTGAAATATATATTAATTATTTAGCTTGCTTTACAATTCCACCCTGACAAAAATAATGCACCAGGAGCTGATGAAGCATTTAAATGTAAAGTGGTTTATTTTTATTTTTTGTTCACTTGATTTGGGGAGTAAATGGATAAACGGGGGATATTGATAAAAAGGATAGAGAAGCTAAGCGTTTTAGTTTTATGATTAGCATTATTATCATGATATGATGCATAAATACATAACACATAACTAAAAAAAACTCTTTAAATGTATATTTTATAGTAATTTCTAAGGCCTTTACAGTATTATCAGATCCACAAAAACGATCCATTCATGATGCTGGTGGTGGTGATCCCGAACAACGTGGTAGTGGAGGAATGGGAGGAGGAGCAGGATTCCGAGGATTCCATGCTGCCGGACCAGGATTTGCAGGTGATGAGATCTCACCCGAAGACTTATTCAACATGTTCTTTGGTGGTGGTGGAGGAGGAGGCTTTGGACCTGGATTTAGTAGCGCTACGTTTGTCGGCCCTGGATTTGCTCCGCACTATTATCGTAACGGTGCCGGACGCCGTGCACAACAATTCCAACAACAACGACAAAGACAACAAAATGGAACAGCTGGATGGACAGTGTTATTACAAATCTTACCTTTATTGATCTTGTTTGGATATTCTTTATTATCTGGTCTGTTCACGGATAATACCCCAACATTTTCATTGAGACCTACGAATGTTTATTCCCAAGTACGCATGACACAAAGTCATCAAGTTCCTTACTATGTCAATCCATCTGCATTTCGATCGACAGAACAAAGTAGAGCTAAATTGAATCGAGTGGAACAACAAGTAGAAGTGGACTGGGTACGTGGATTACAACATACATGTAATAATGAACGAAGGGAACGTGCCACTCGGCTGAATGCTGCAGCAGGTGTTTTTGGTATTGGACGAAATGAAGAACAGTATCAAAAGGCACTCAAAATGCCAATGAAGAGTTGTGAAGAAATTAAACGATTTGGTTATAACCCGGACTATTAAAATTTCATATTTACTTTTTCTTTGATTATGTGAAGTTTATGTGTATAAAAAAAATATTTCTTTTGTCTTCTTACCCGTTCATATCCCTTTATTCCATGTTTTCTTTACACTTTTAAAAATCATTAGCAATATCAGCCTTCTTTTTTCTCCCTTTTTATTTCTCTCTTGTTAGATAATAGTATCCATATTTTTTCTCTATTTTATGTGTTAACTTAATTCACACATACTACACACATATATATACACCCCACTTTCCCCCGCTTTTTCTTTTATCACATTAACTTTACTTATTATTATATACACAAATATTATTATTCAAGGTCTCGATCAGATTTACCAAAATGCTGGTTTTCATTTATATAAATGAAAATGTTGTCAAAAAATTTATGCATCATTTTTTTTCGTTGTTTCACAACAATCAATTTATCGAGCTTTTCTTCCTGTTTATTATTTTGTCATTGTTTATTAATTCTTTGTTTTATACAATATTCTATACGTAACAAAAAAAAAGTAACTTGATAATCATGACCATTACTAGAAATAATATCTTTTCAAGACAGTACCAACAAAGTAACATAGACTATGGCCATCATACTCCTGCTGAACTAGAAAAACGAAACGAAAAACAAGACCAAGAAAGAAAACGATATCGACGTCAAAAGAGACTATTACCAAAACGATTCATATATCGACCTCGTGTACCTTCAGGTACAGCACGTATACCCCTTGATAGTGATGTTCTACAAGCCATCGATGCTCTTGTAGAAAACGATCAATATCAAGGCAAAAAAATATATATGTTCTTACGGAATACGACCAATATTGCCATACAGCGAATGAAAATGAACATACTGTTGTCAATCACGGATAGTAATAACACTGAACCTTTATTATCCACACCATGGAGGCTGATTCCAAAAGAGAACAAAAAAATGGCAATTCAGTATTTGATGAGAAGGGCATTACGACATAAAAAAAGGATCCGTTTGGACTTGTGCCAGGAAAATTGGATTACCGAACATCTTTTATCGGAATGTTGGAATAAAAATGTTGTTCCAAGAAATATGATGATAGATAATCATCAACATCAAAAGCAGGAGGAGGAACAACAAGAACTTTCACAACAGAGCCTTATTGAAAACAATGATCGGAACGAAAGAGGAGATACCTTAAATGACTTTGTACTTGAATCTAAAGAGGTAATGTCTTTTATGGTTAGATATTACTACTCTTCGTGGAGCGTTCTTTGTTGCCAATGGCTGGTTATCATAATATTAAGAAAGAATGTTCTATTCAATTGATAGGAATATTCCGCACGCTATTATAACCATCAATCACAGTTTTCTGTTGCTACCAGTAGTAAAAGTAGCAGCAATAACAATACAGCAAAATTAACAAAGTGCGATAAAGTTCCTGTTGTTATTCCTGCTTCTCCATCCGATAGGTTAGCTACTATTCATTATCATAAATTATAAAGCAGGAACGAAAAAAAAAACACTCATTCATGTAAAGCTACTAATGACAACCATTTTATAAAAATCAACAAAGCATCTGTGAACCTTTTTCTTATGATGATGCATCTTCGTGTTCTTCACCAAAGTCGGTATTATCCGACCAATCAAATCAACCTTTTATACTTCCTGAAAACTTTGACGTTACAGTGTAAATAGAAAGTTTTCTATCATCTCATGATATCTAATTTCTGTGCTGGTACAATGCTATAAAATCTCTACGCAATACTAAAATCAAAAATATTTTTCAATGTATATGTATACGTATAGTCTATCATTTTACCCATACAAGAAGGCTTCTTCTAGCGATGACGAAAAATAATATAAACGATTAAAAAATAAAAACTAGACTACGTATGATACTATACCTTTTATATTACCTTTGTATATAGTACTACTTTCTATTTGCACAAATATTAATAGTAAAAAAAAAAGTTCCTTTATTTTATCCCATCAGTTATTACAGTTTACCCCACGAGCCCACAATGTAATGGAGACTTTGCATGCTGACTTCTGTGCATACATAAAATATTCTACATACAGAACACTATTTTTTGCACCAACTTCTATGATACATATAACAATCTTAAATTCCTGGTGTCTAACTTACAAAAATACTAATCAATAAAAAAAAAGTTACATATATGTACAGCTACAGAACTACAGTACCTATTTAGCTGTCGTATGAGAAGTAAGTTTTGTTTCTCAAATTACTTGATAGCTCTCAAAAAGTTACATTACCTTAATGAACATTAGTATTAACACAGTATACAGATATAATTGAAGGGAGGAATTAAGTGAACGAGATTAAAAAGTAAAATTGAAAAATCGGTTGTGATGTGCCTTTTCAAATAGTAAAAATCCTAAACTCTCGAGAAATTTGTTATTCTTCTTTTAGTCATGTTTGATCTTCTTCAGTTAGGTTTTCATGTCGAGCCTTTGCATTATCAAAATTAAAAAATAATATTCAAGCTTCAACTTTCAGAGAGTACTGTAAAAACACTTCTCAGGTTTACCAACTATAATATTCTCGCCATGTTATTATTTTTGTCGCTATCATCATCACTCTCTACATAGTCTTTATGTTTACTCTTTTGTGAACACATTAAGCCAAAACATTGTAGTCTTGATAAATCATACTACTTACAAAAGAAAGGTATGTTATTGGGCAAACGTAATGTTTCACTGGAAGTAATGTCATTCCCTCAATAGGTTACTTTATCTTCACCAATTTGTTGACAACACAAAAGAATACATTGTTTATCTATATGATTATTTCAATCCAGTACGTATTGACGATTTACACTTTCTTTCAGCAGTAGGTAAACTGTTGATATAAGACAAAGAAAGCAAAGCAGCCTGACTATTTACATGTGGTATATCAATGACCGAAGAGATTTCAAGCTTTGTCTTCTTGATTTTACTGTATTTCTTGATCAATACTATTATTGTTGTTCGTCTTAATTATATGTTAAAACAATTATGGTAAAAGATTACGTAATGTCTTTATTTAAGTAATTCTGGTTGTTCTGTCCCAATTCTTCCGTGTTCTTGACCGTTCTAAACTGATAGCTACATTCAATATGACCACTGTTTTACACATTCAATACGAAATAGCTAGCTTTTCAGAGCTGGGAAATGTTCCAATAATCATGTGAATGAGTATCTTTGTGCTGTTTTATCTTTCCCAGCAATTGTACGAGTAAAAATATACAATGTGTAGGCTGTCATCACCGCGAAGATTGTGTAAATAGCTCCCCCCTAATCATTTTGAGATAATAAATCATTGAAGCTTCAATGATTCGCGTAAATAAGCTAAAGCATTGGCTCTCGAAGAGCTCTTATTGCTACTTTAAAATAAAAATAAAACGATCGAGGGGATGACCATCAATGCTTTATTTAATGATCTGATTCTCACCCCTGTGGATCTTTCCAAATAAAAGTTAATATAAATGTTTAATTTATAAAATTCTGGCAAGAAAATGGATTATGCTGTGAAATTTTATATGCTCCTCATTGATAATAATGTCAGTTTATAAAGAGATGATAATTGTCGCAACACATAAAGATACACGTTCCACTAGCTTTTCAATTGTGTATCATATGAACTCTCTTGATAAGGATGTTGCATTTCATATTACGTATAAAATACAATTCTATATAAAAGTCCAATAGGTAAGCTTTTATAACATACTTAGTACATTGTTTTCTATTTATCAATTTTATATTTGTACCGCAAATTATGAAGTGTTTTTCTATCAATCAATATAGTTTTATAGTTTTATACGTAGCTTTTTTTTTCCGAGTGCGATAGATCAACATTTTAATATTTGACATTCTTATATTATGTTAAGTAGTTACATTGATCAAACAGTGGATCAAAATAATACTCGATTTAATACAATAAATAAGCCTGTAATGTGTAACAAGGCTGAAACAAGGCGTTTCTTTCTGAGGTTGTACTACATATTTTGTAAACAAACAATTAACAAAAATGCTTTTCTTTTTTTTTGGTTTTTGACACGGACAAGAAAAAAATAAAAATCAATACCCCAATAAGGTAGATTTTATACAATTCATTCAACAAAAAATAGTAATATTACAACTACGCTAAATGTCATGATAGTTAAACTGAAAAGAAATATTCATCCAAGGCTTGCTGTTTTCAGGATCTAAAAGAACAGAACGTGTAGAGAACGTGGTAGTAACTTTATTGACAGTATAGCAACTGCAATAGTAACATCAAAACAATTCCCTAATTTGAAGAGAATCCTTTGTTCTTGCAGATTTCCTATATAAATTGCTATTATAATCAAGCAAGAAGGGGATTGATTGTTTGTTTAAAGTTCTAAAAACAGAGATGGTAATAAATCACAATCAAATATAAAAAAAAAACCGCCCATATCATAAATACATATATCAAAATATATGGAAGAGTGTCGAGTAATAATGAATTCCTTGGGAAAATCGGTAGAAACGGTAATGGAAAAAGCAAGCCACTAATTTACTTATGCGCAATCATGAATTCATTAAAGCTAGTTCCTACTTGATTATGTTATCTAATCCTTCAATAACAAAACATGGGATGTAATTCAACGGTACCTCTCTTGATTGGTATATGCAACAAAAATTGGGTCGCGCAATACCTAGTTTATAAACGTTGACTGCTGATGCGAATGCATAAAGACTTAATCAAGGGCGCACCACGACTATTCCCATAGGTGATCACTCCAACCTCTACCAATTTAACGACGACAGAAACAGATTACTGCATCATCACTTCAAAGTTAGCACCGCAATACAATCGTAGCTTCAACTGCCAATGTTGATTTTTGTAGTTGAGATCAAGTTATTTTGAGGGAAATGATGCTTTTACTTAGCAACTTTTTCTTTGACAAGGATAATGGGTGACTCCTTTTATGTGTTACTCCATTATTACTTTGTACAGTATCTATCATTTTTATGTTAATCATCATTTTCAAGTCTTTCTAACACACAGCTATAACTCCTGTAAAAGCTGAAAGAAAAAAGATGTCCCTCACTCTTTTTTAAAACAAAAATCAAGTACGGAAACGAATTCCGAGTGTTGTTATGTTGCACCAAAAAAAAACCTTCGTCGGTCGCAACTTCCTTTTCTTTTGGGTTCAACTATCTCTTGATCAGTTTTTTCTTTTCTCTTTTCAAAACTTCTCGTTTTACTTTTCTTTTGTATCCCCACAAAAAAAAAGAAGTGAAAAAGATGCTTGTCAGAGCAAGTGCGCGAATTCAAGAAAAACGACTATCCTCATCACAACCGGAGAATCAAGATAAAAGGCATCAAAATTCAATGGAGCCATTATCGTCACCATCAATTTCTATTCATGATATGCTAGCAACTATTTTAAATCGTACCAAAAACATCGATGAAAGGATAGCAACTCTTTTGGATCGTACCGAAATCATTGATGAAACTGTTGCAACCATACTACGTACTCAACAACTACAAGAGCAAGCTTTACATAAAATAGAACAGACACTTGGGATATCTAGTTCCTCAGAAATTATGACAGTAAGCAACGACGAGAACAATAATAGTGACAGTAATAATCTACAATCAATAAATATAACAAAAATAAAGGGTACGGTGACACACAAGAAAGAAAAAAAGCAGACATCAAAACAACATTCCAATTCAACTTCTGTAGCATCATCAAATAAGAGAACGACTATGGCTACCCGTCCTACCCAGCAACATCAGCGGCAGTCACAACACCGAGTAAAAAAGAGTAAACAGTCATCTAAATCATGTTATTCATCAGGTCGAGTTGGCGCAAAGGGTCTCCCAGGATTATTTGTTCAGCATCCACGTAAAAAAAATGGGATCAATATTCGCTCTGCATCAAAAAGTGATTTTATTAAAGCCATTCGTAGTCTTTCAAAATCAGAAAAAACGCAAGAAGAATTATTAGCATTTATGGAAGATACAATGGAAGCAGCAATAAAAAAAGTTAAAAGTAAGGCGACATTCAAACAAGGCGTTCAATCGTGGACGTATCAAGATGCTGATGTCGTCGATGGCGTTATAAAGTGGGTAATAAAAAAAGGCACTAATCATAGCCCCTCTATACCTCTTGGGGAATGCGAAGGAAATTGGTTAGCGCGCGTATGGCTAACGAGGAAGTGGTATGCAGAGGCTGAAAAAGAAAAAAAAGCAAGAACTATAACACAACGATCAAGAGTAAAACAACAACAGGAAGAATCAACTCCTGAATACATGGACGTTGATGATCAGGAATCTTTATCATCATCAGACGACAATGAAATTGAAAAGGATAATGATAATAACAGATAAGTATAATGCATTTGTTAATAGATATATGCATATGCATATCTATGACAACAACATAATAGCTCACATGTTTTTTTTTCGTTGGATACCTTACCCATCCACAACAGATTATCCCAAGATTAAGAACACCCATTGTTATACCAGCTGAAGAACAATCCAATGCTGCTATACTAAATGATCAACCAGAAGATAATATTGCTGGCAATCCCAATCATATATCTTTTGAAAGGAGAACTGAAGAAAAGTATGTATTGAATTAAAAAAGCAGTAATTTTATTTGTATCTACAGTTTATTTATTTGCTTATTTTTTAAACCAATATATAAAATGTATATAGAGCTAATTCCGAATCAACATCACCACAATCAGATACAGTTTATTTCAATGCGAGTAGCGAAAACGCAACTTGTTCATAACATATGAAAGACATTGTAGTACTAGTAATCCATTTATACTCAATTAAAAATAAAATGTACACTACGTAAGCAAAAAGTTTTTATTTTTGCATACAGTATCAAAGAAAGCATGTGTAATAACAACTTCGTGTTTGCAGCTATTCAGGTTGGTTATGTACATGTAAACAAAACTGCAACATAAAATTATCTGCTCTATCTACTAGCAAACATTCTGTGCGCTCATGGCCATTAAATTTTTTCTTTGTCAGTGTTTCATAATTCAAAATATTTTGTTTTGCCTTTGACCAATTTCGTCTGTCATCTTTCTTTTCCTTTTTAATTAGTTTTTTAAACCATGCATGTGTATATGGTATGTGTTCGAATTTGTCAATTTACAAACTATTGTAGCTCATTCGATTGAGTTGTCTATTCATTTGCAAGTACTCCAAGATCCTGCTGGTACGGCATTTAATTTGTTTGTTAATAATAATCACAAACAAAAAATTAATAGTAGTGGCCTACCGACGCCTGTCTTGTTATAAATAAGCCATTATTGTCTTCTTCTGCTGACGGACTCTTTGAAAGGCGTTACTGACATCATAATTATTAGTATGGAATGTATTGTTTCTTTCTTTGCGGGCTATAGTGAACGTGTAGTATCCTAGTACCGATACTTCTTTATTGAACTGTTATGTGTTTATCGGCTCGGCTACGTATTTTGTGACAATCAATTTCTTTGCTAATAATAACAATATAATTATAATTATTAATCAACAGCTCGTTAAGGATTTATGGTAAGTAACAAAATTCTTCACAGTTCTACTTAAATTATATATATATATCAAGAAAACCAAAACACATGTATACGCGATTACTATTCCCATCCTTCCACTGCATTAAAAAAGTATAGTTTACAAATATATTAAATGGAAAAAGGCTAGACCTTATCCCCGTAATATGGGTGAATTTATCAATAGCCACGGTACTGTGCTGTGTACTACTAGAAATTAGACTTTTTTGCTTTCAAAAACACTTACATACTGTATGATTTTGCTATTACGTAATTATTATGCTATTAATGCTGCGTATTCGGATTCTTAATCTATATAAAAATAAAAAGGTACTTTATTACATGGTACAAACTCGTTGTCACTCCTTCTCAGATACTTCTTGTTTCTTGTTGGTTTTTTAAAACATGATGTTACATAACTATAATTATTCAATTTACAATAGTAAAACATTAAGGAAATGTTTATATGCTCGTTTTTAAAATAAATGGTGTCAGG
Source organism: Circinella umbellata (assembly GCA_025093555.1). Lineage (NCBI taxonomy): Eukaryota > Fungi > Mucoromycota > Mucoromycetes > Mucorales > Lichtheimiaceae > Circinella > Circinella umbellata. The sequence continues at coordinate 886,661 of JAIWNF010000004.1, read as the reverse complement.
AACAACTTGCTTAAATTCAGGGTATCATTAATCTTACAAGAGTTGAGCGGCTTGTTGAACATGATCAGCTCTCTATTGACTGTAATAAAATCTGGTGAGAGAGATACTACTTCAACTTTTCTTGTTTGAATTAATACCATAGTCTACTTAAATTCCAGAAAAAAAACACACCTAAAGTGGAAACTCCCCCCACAAGTGTAAAGCACTTGGCACACACCTAGAGAGGTATACATGCTCGGATTGAAAATTATAAGAATAATCATGTAAACAAAGTGCAAGTTTTAATTTCTGGCAGAAAAGGAATTATTGCTGATTTATCGCTTCATCAAGAAAAATTCATGCAACAAATTCAACTAGCTTGTAAAGTTATATTTAGTAAGCTAGAAAAAAAAATTCTGGAGGGGGGGGAGGTTTAATTGTATGGAATTTGCTTGAATGTACGCAGTGTAGCCATTATAAAATTTACTATCCATCTTCTTATCCATCTTTTTCTTTTCGATACCAATCTTTTATTACTGGCGAGAATAAAATATTTTTCTTTTTTATTCTTTATTGCTCACATGCCGTACAAAACACTACAGCAAAAAAGTGCGAAGAAAGGAAATGTTTCACAAATATACAATATTTTCGAGATAAATATTATTATAACAACCGTATTTTGATGGTTTATAGATGGCAGGGCACAACATAATTACATCGAATTGTGTTTAATCTTTGAGGAGTAAGGTGTCCAAAACAATTCTCACTTACGATTTATCAATACCATGTAAAAACTTATAAATAGTATTATCTTATTAGCAGTTTGATCTTGAGATAGAACTACGTACATTATATGTGCATCCATTTTTTTATATACAACAAATACAACTAATTCAATTCTCGATCTTATGACATAAAAATGTGTGTGTAACTGTTAAGGTAAATAATAATACGTATATTATTATACCTATGTTTTCCGATATACAAAATAATTTGAAATATTAATATCCAAGGCGTACCTTCTGATATTGAAAAACACAAACCTTTGTTTTACATACCAGTCAGTGTGTGTGTACGTAATGTTTTTTTTTTTTTTTACAAAACAGAGAAAGATGATAAGATAGAAACGATACTAAAAATGTCAATGATAAACTGCGTGAGAAAAAACAAAAACAAAAGTAACCTGATTCTTTTCTTTATAAAATATGACGGATGTAAAGGTTATTTATCAAGAGCGACAGAAAAAATAACGCCACATGAGGTTTCTTGATATATCTCTCTTTTTTGTTGATGAGATCTATTTTTTCGACAGGATGAATTTGAATTGGATAGTCGTTCTGAGATCGACAATAACACTCTTTTTTTTAAAAAAAAAAAGAAATGTCATCATGGTTTGTCTTGTTAAAAATAACTAATTCTTGATAGATATACGTATTTTTTGAACTTATGATAGTAACTTGGAAATAACAAGTTTATCTTTCCCGCTCATCTGTTCTTAGTTGTTGGCTTTTAAGAAAAATATTTCCAAAATAAGTAAAAAGAAGTAAACATTATTATGTTTGTGATCTGATGATAGATCGAAGAAACATGACAATGAATTCATTACTGTTGTTGTCTTTTAAATATTATTATTATTCTTTGACGTTAAGAAGAAGACATCATCTCGTCAAATACATACATCAATAAATACAACGGATGGTCCCAGATGTGCATTAATCCGTTATTGAAACACTTCTCAGTAAGCTATTTATTTTTATTCATTTTAGTAATAAGTCCATACACAGCCACAAGATTCAAATGAATCAGTAATGCGCTATTTACCTCCAAGAAAACAAAAATAAACTCACTGGACAGGGGTCGAAAAAGAAACCAGAGGAACAGGATGCCACCCAGTAAAATACATCATTATAACATGGTTGGAACAACCTCAAAAGAAATAAGGAGACTATGAAAAAAAAGCACTAAACGAATCTATACTTTATGCAGATTTCTGTGTTTCTTTTTTTCTCTCTTTTCTTTTTTCTGTAACCCAACAAAAAAAAAAAAAGATCCATATGACGTACCATAGTAATGGAAGAAATGATGAGCAGTGAACCCTCATGTGACGCCGTCTATTCGTCCATTCATTCAGCGCTTTAGAAACTCTGTGAGAGAAAAGACATAGATATTCAAAACAGTCAATAGCCTATAGCAGTAAATCAAAAAGTAAACACAATTTTTTTTTTCAATGATGTTTACTAAGCAATTTTGCTTTCTTTCCTTCACAATTTTAAAAATAAATCAGGGTAAATGATTTCCATGATAATTAAATAGCAAGATAAAGTTTTTTAGGTTCGATTATAAATTGTTTTTATGTGGGGTTCCGAATATTACTCCCTCTCTTTTCTTTAACTGTTCTTTTTTGTGTTCACTATTTTCCTAAAATGAACAATTATGCAAAAATCATTTGATCTAAAAAAAAGTCTTCTTTCTTCTTCGATTCATTTCTTTAAATTTACAGTCAGTTAATAACTTTATTATTTTAGTGTTGTGTTGCTTAACAAACAAATAAATTCATTATTACGTCGTCTTTGTGTATTACGAAACACAAGAAAAACTGTATTTACGCACACACAAATAAAAAAACTTTAATTAATCTGATTTCTTCATTAGCCTTTTGTTTTTTTTTCCAAATGAAGAAAAAATAAAATTCAAGAATTGAAGTAGTAAACATGTGTTATAGCTGTTATGATAGCAAAAGAAAGAACTTTGTAAATTGTTGTTTGGTCTCCAGTTGTTTATATAACAAAAGAAATGATGTTTAATAAGGTAGTAAAAAATATACATAATATATTTATATAATAAAAAATTTAAAATAAGGAGCGGAATGGGGGGGGGGGTGGAAGAGAAGAGGGGATTGGAGGGAAACTCGTACAAAAGGGAATTATGTACATCTTACTCTAAAGTGATGTAAATGAAAAAAGAAACAATAGAATAACAGAATAGAGAAAATAGTATAATAAAAAAGAAAAAAGCTTTTAATTATTTTTGTTGTTGTTGTTGAGCAGTACCACTTAAAACTTGAGAAGCATGGTTGGTCTAAGTGAAATAAAATATAATAAAATAATCAGTTAAGAGAAATAAAGTTTAAAAAAAAAATAGAAGCAAAAAGAAGAAATTATTTACCTGAACAGAAGAGAAACGACGCATTTCATTTGGATCCATAGATAACTTTTTATTAAGACCAAGTAAACGACGACCAAAGTTTCGTGGACGTTCCAAAGCACGTAATGAACGAGTACGGTTAGCATAGTAACGAGCGGACGCTGATCCAGAAATGACGGAGGAACGACGAGAAGTACCACCTGTGGTAGTAGCTGGAATAGGAGTAGTATGGGCAGATCGCCAAAGTCGTTGCATTCCAAATTTAAGGAAATCCATAGGAGGGAACCAAACAATATTCCAAATCCAAGCAATACCTGCCCAAGGCCAACCGCAACCTTGAATATAGGTAAATGGCCAATTAGCATATACAGCAATCAGAGTGGCCACAATTTGCGCAATTACAAAGGCACATAACAATAATGTTGAAGGGCGTTCCATGAAGAAGAAGCCATGGGACCGAGTAACAAAGATCAAAGCTTGAGAAATCGAAGCGACTTGAAGATAAATAACAGAATGTAATACCCAATCGTTTGCATCCTCAAAGTGTTGTACACCGAAATGAGATTGGAAAAAGTCTGTCTTGAACGCCACGGCATAAAAGACAATTGTAGAAGCAGCCATATAAAGACCATACACAATAGCATAAGAAAAGATTTCTTTCAAGTTCCAACTATCTGGGAACGGAGAAGGCCGAACACGATCTTTGGAAATGGTCATAATAGTACCATCATTAATCACCGCAATAATAAGAACAAGGAAAGGAGGGAAATCGAATTGGAATGCAAAACACATGACCGCGAACCCAACAACGATACGAATGGTAACAGAACATGTGTATATAGAATAGTTACGCATACGCTGGAAAATACGGCGGGAATGAATGAAGGCTTCAATAATAACTGATAAACCAGGTTCCGTAAGGACAATATCTGCAGCAGAACGGGCTGCATCGGATGCATCCGCAACAGCAACACCAACATTGGCTTTCGAAAGAGCCGGGGCATCATTGACACCATCACCTGTCATGGCCGTCATATGACCCATATCTTGGAGGCGCTCTACAATTTCATATTTGTGTTCAGGATACACACCAGCAAAACCATCGGATTGTAATACCAATTCATCAATAGTAGAATAACCAGAGCCTGCAGGAGGTCCTTCTTTGAGTGTCTTGGATAAATACATGTTATCACCCATACCTAATCGACGACCTGTTTCTTTTGCAATAGCCAATTGATCACCGGTAATCATCTTCACTTGAACACCTAAACCAATGGCACGATCAATCGTTTCCTTGGTATCCGATCGAGGAGGATCATAAATAGGTAACAGACCAATTAATCGGAAACCAAGACCTTCTCCTTCAGGATCACCACTAGGGATTTCGTCAATAGCAACAGCAAGTGAACGTAAACCACGACGAGCAAATTCATCCACATCTTCATCCAATTGTTTTATTTGTTCTGGAGTCTTGTCCCGTGTACACAGGTCCATAATAAATGCAGACATACCTTTGGTAGCGCGGAACATTTTACCATCTGATAATCGTTTGTAAGTAATTTCAGTACGCTTGATAACCGGGTTGAAAGGCTTGAAATCAAGTTCTTCAATACCATCACGAGCCATCTTGACATCAGGCAAGGAATTGACGATACAGAAATCAATGGCATCTTGATTTTCAGTACGAGAGGCATAGGATGAGATCAACATGATACTATCAACATCATGTTCTGCATACGTCTTGACCGTAGGTTTGTCAACAATTAGTTTATTCAAGGTTAAAGTACCAGTCTTGTCCGAACAAAGGATGGTAACGGCGGCCATTTCTTCAATAGCAGTAATACGAGTAACAATTGCTTTGTGTTCAGCAAGTTGTTTAGCACCGATAGCCAAGGTAACCGACAAGACCGTTGGCATAGCAATAGGAATACCACCAATAAGCAAAACCAAAAGATTATCAATACCACGACGATATGAATAATGGAAAGCAGCATATTGAACGATGATCTCAAGAACCAAAAAGATACCAATACTGCATAGACAAAAGTTACCGATATGCGCCAAAATAACTTGTAAATGTCCCATATCTTCGCCTGCTTCACCCACTAATTTGGCAGCACGACCAAAGAATGTATTCAAACCAGTACCAATGACTACAGCTTCAGCTTCGCCTTGTTTCACAGTTGAGCCAGAAAAGACTTCATCACCTGCTTCTTTACCTACAGGTAAAGATTCACCGGTCAAAGCAGCTTGATCAATAGACACAGCACCATGAGCAGTAATTAAACGAGCATCGGCAGGAATAACATCTCCCAACTTGATACTAATCACATCACCAGGTACTAAAGCAGCTGCTTCCATTGTTTTCCATTCACCGTCACGTTTGACTTTACATTCAGGAGCAAGGGCATCCATCAGGGCCTTGACAGCATTACCCGCTTGACGTTCTTCCCAAAAACCAATGGTAGAATTGGCCAAAAGCAATAACATGATACCAACAAAATCAGGCCAATCTGGTGGACGGTTTTCTCCATTAGAAAGAGCAATAGCTACAATGGCAGCCATTTCCATAACCCAAGATAAAGGATTCCACATAAATCCAAGAAATTGTAAGAAAGGATTTTGTTCCTTGGTTTCAATCTTGTTGTAGCCGAACTTTTCAGCACGCGCGGCGGCTTCTTCAGATGTTAAACCTTCTTGTGTTGTTCTACAATAATAAGAATAACATATCATTATGCAGAATTTGTGTGTGTATGTGAGTGTGAGTAGGGGTATATTGTATATGATTAATTATGAATATATTTGTAGATTGAAATCATTTAGGTAAAAGTTTAGAAAAGAAAAGACTTACTGAAGAAGTGTAAAGACATCACCAGGTTCCATAGTCGACATATCATATTTTTCCTTGTCATAAAGTTCTTCAACAGTTAAATTCTTCATGTCAGGAAGAGGTTCCTTTTCATTTGTAGTATGTTTTTCTTCATGTTTTTCATTAATGACCTCTTTAACCTCGACGACTTCGGAGACCACCTTTTTCTCGTCCTCCTTTGAATCGTCGGATGCCATTGTTAATAAAACAAACGGGGTTCGGTTGAATTAAAGTTTTTTTTTTTCGGATCTACAGTAGCTAGTAGTAGTAACTAGGATCAAAATAAATAATAGTAATAATAATGATAATAGTTGATGGTTTTGTTTTTTTTATTATTATTTTTTTCAAAAAGAAATGTAATAAAAATCAAAAACGATAAACAGAAAGCAAAAAAAAAAAAAAAGTGTAAGTCTTTTTATATGTAAAATTTCAAAATAAAAAGCGTGTGTATATAAATGTGTGTGTGTGTCTGCTGTACAAATCGTTTAGAATTGTTTCCCACCTACTTGGTTTAACAACATTATGGAGCACAAAAAAACTTTTTTCCTTATTTTTTAGACCCCCCAAAGTTTCGAAAAGGATCATCATTCAATATAACATCAAAATTCCTTCTTTTTAACAAACATAAAAGTTTAGCCATTTTTGTTATAACCAGCTAGTACAACCATGCCAGTTTTGTTCTTCAGTGTGAAACAATCGGTGGCCCATCCACCTGATCTTTATTTTTATTTTTTTTGCTTCCACGTGTGCAACAATGATTTTCTTTTTCAAAAAAGAAAATCAATGTCACTAATTTATATTATGTTGAGTTATAACTGTTATTCTTTTTTCTTTAATACAGATTTCCATAGTAGGTCAGAAGCCAGTTTTAAGCTACCACAAAAAGAAAATGGGTGTTTATAAATCTTGTGTGGTATAAATGTCTTTCCACCCGTCGTCCGCCGGCTTTTATTTATTTTTTCCCATCTGGTTAATAAAATAAGAAATAACTGTCATCATATACAGTGTATATCATCTTCTCCTTTTTTTCTTTACATGTGAGAATATAAATGATAAAACTGTTCTTCTTAGTAGACCTTATTATTCAGTATCTTCTATTCATGTTTATATCTTCCATATATATAAATGCATTTACAAAACGAGTCTTAAATACATAATGGAATAGAATATCTTTATGATTGATTGTTGTTATGTTTTCTTATCACCGTTTTATTATATTCTATGAAATAATGAGATAATATGTAATGGAGTATACTATAACTCAAACATGTATATCTCAAGATCAAACCTTCTTTTTTTTTTTTTTACATAAACGAGTCATTTTTCTCCTTAATCTTCTTACTATAAGATATGAAGATCACTTTTCCCTAATGTATATATATATATATATATATATTTATTTATATCTTAAACGCTTCACAACTATAACAGACAAGTTATATGTTTATTGTATTGGCGCACGCACTTTGCATTTATTTCTTAATCCTAAAATGCGGAACTACTTCTTGAGGGTGCAAAAAAAAAGAGAGGCACAGAAAAAAAAAACCGCGCTCCTTCTATTTTGTATTGGGTGTGTCTGTGTGAGTGCATTTTTTTTATTATTATTATTTTAATATTTTCTTTTATTCCGTTCGTTCCGATGGATGACGAGATCATTGATATTGACGATGAAAATACCCAACAACAACAACAACAACAACAACAAATCAATGTACCCGATTCTACTACTCCTATAACTTCATCGTAAAGTTTATTTATTTATATAATCAATGAGGGGAAAAGGGATCTAAAGCATAAATGGCTCATTTCTTTTTTTTTGGTGTAAATATATTTACATTTTGATCTAAAATAGTAATTCGACTTTGACACCTGTAATCAATTCTTCACCTTCAACAGAATATGAATCAACACAATGGACAAATAATCATGATCCTGTAAATAACTAATTTACTTTATAATTGAAAAGAGAAACAGGTGACCAAAGAGGAAGGAGTAGAAAAAATATTAACGTTGGCCCATACACTATTTGTAATATGACACGATTTAGGACATGGACGATGAATCAAGAGCTTTAATTGAACAAATGCTTGCAGAAGAACAATACTATTATGGTCAAGATACAATAGCTACCTTACCAACGACAAATACAAATACAACAATAAATAAACGTAAACCTAAAAAATCATTAACGAGTAATAATAATAATAGTACTACAAAGAAATTAAAAACTGAAAGTAAGTTTAATACAATATACACAAATGCAAAAAGAAAGAGTAATATGTATATATTTGGCTTATGCTAAGAATGAACGTTAATTATAGCAATGATATCATCAGCATCGTTACCGTCACACAAGACACGTTGGACATCAACAGAAGATGATTTATTACGATCTGCTATAGTATGTGTTTGTGTTCTCTCAAAGCGGAAGAAAGGAAAGGGAGACTGATCTTTTTTTAATTCTGATTATTATCTTTTATTAGGAACAATATGGATTTGGTAATTGGAAAATTATTGCTGCACAAGTCAAAACAAGAAATTCGTTACAATGTAAAAATCGCGCAAGACATTGGGTTTTATCCGATAAGGTAATATGATAGCCATTTTATCTATCCGTTTTATTATCATAAGGTTTTTGTAAATATACTAAGGTATATATATATATATATATATATGTTTAGCTTGAAAAACAATCAGTTTCTCCATCTTTATCAACATCAACAAAAGAACAACAACATGTTACGATAAAAAAAGAAGAGGAAGAAGATAATAATACGAAACAGGACAAAGGAGTATTGAAAGAGGATTTAGATGATGATGAAGAAATATCTGTAGAAGATAGTGATACTACACCACCATTATCAATGGAAGTATCTATACTCCATTCTGATCAAGAACAACAAGTAAGAACGGAGAACAAGATTGATAATATAAACAATGAAGAAGTACTAGTAGAAAAGCAGGAGGAGGAAAAGTTAAATAATAATAACGATAGCAAAGAACAAGAGACGACTCCAATGGAACAAGATGGCTTTTTTGTTTCTAGTCAACCTAACCAACCAACAACAACAAAGGATAAACTAGAAGCAGATAATTTACTAACCCAAATCAAAGAAAAAGAAGATGTGACACAGATTGATCATCCTACAATTCAGGGACCAACTTCATCCATACTACCCGATCCACAACAACAACAACAACAAGTGACACCAGTATCAATTATAGCATCAAATAATTCAACAACAGCAACAACAGCATCATCTTCAACTCTTTCATCATCATCATCATCATCATTAGCATTAACATCCAATACACCAGTATTAAAAGAACCACAATCAGAATCATTTCATGATAATGATAATGATAATACAACACTAGCAACTAATAATAATAATAATAATATTTTGGTAAGTTGATAATCTCCTTTATATAGAATAGATAGAATGATAAGAATAAGAGTAAATTCATATTATATTATGCTAGTTTGATAAACACATTATATCAGAAGAAGAAAAATCAAGTAATCCAGAATGGTTTTGTAACAAATATTCTAAAACGCCCGATCGATATTTAAAAATACGAAATCATATACTTGATTGTTGGCAACAATGTAAACCACGTTATCTTACAAAAACGAGTGCTCGAAAAGGACTTTCTAATTGTGGTGATGTAAATGCAATTGGTCGCGTGCATACTTATTTAGAAAATATTGGAGCTATCAATGCGAATTGTATTAATAATGCACCACGTTCACATACTATTTCAAAACGATCCACAGAAGAAGAAAATAATAAACATCATCATGATGAAATATTATTAACAGATGAAAATATGTTTGTGGCTGCAGATAGAGTCATTGGATATGATGGGTAAGATTTCTTATTTCGGTATTGTATGTTGTGAATCACAGAGAACATCCATATGAATTTGTTTTTTATTTTGTTTTGTTTAGACCACGAAAACGTAAAGTAAGAAACGAACTGGGTGAATGGTAAGAGTAGTATGATTAATATATAAAGAATCATATGATTTTCTATTAACATATATATTTTATTAAATTATTTAGGGTAGATCCTAAGGAATTAGAAGGACGTGTCATTGAACATGGACAAGGTAAAATATATAGAGATATACATACTAATAATCAATTTGTTTCAAGAGGGGGAATGAAGTTAACTAAAATGTTTCAAATCAGAAATTAAAGCTTCAAGGCCTAAACGAATCATTAAAAGACCACAACATCATTTTGACGGTGAAAGTTATGATCCATTTCGGCTGGTTCCGTTGGAATATTATGATGATGCATATCCTGCTCCATTTATAGTTGATATCACGAGTGATGCTTTGGTAATTTATTTATATTTATATTTATAAACTATAAATGAGATTATATTTATATTTTACTAATGCCATTTATTATTAGCTTGTAATGGATTTTCATTCCCATTTGGCACATACAGAAATTATTGGATTATTAGGTGGTAGTTTTATAAATGATAATAATGGACAATCTCAAAAAATTCTTAAAGTACAAAGTGTATTTCCATGTAAAAGCACAAGTACAGGTATTCAGGTAAATTGTATAATATAACTCAAAGAGAAAAAGATCAAGAACTCATATGATTTTCTCTTTAGTGTGAAATGGATCCTGCTTCCGAAATGAAAGCGCGGGAAGTTTTTGCAGAAAAAGGTTATAGTGTTGTTGGCTGGTATCATTCTCATCCTACATTTGAGCCTCATCCAAGTATACGAGATATTGAAAATCAGACATCTTATCAGGTAAATAACTAATCACAAAAATAATCTCACATTATAAATATATATAATATTGATAAGAATACTATTTTAGACTTTATTTAGACATGAAAATTCGGGTGATGAACCATTTATTGGCGTAATCGTGACTCCATATGATATAGAGACTGTGAGTGATCATTCATTAATACAATATATTCATATCAGTCCACGTTGGAGTGAATCTAGTCCATTTCGTATGTATCTTTTTTTTTTTTCCTTTCTATAAAATATTACTAGTAAAATATTCATAAATACATAAATTATAGGAGTTCCTTATGCTTGTAAAAGGAGGGTACATCAAAGTGAGCAGGTCTCACCACACGTATTTGAAGAGTTCGAGAAACTTGTTATGGAATTTCAAGATTATGAACAGTAAGCAATTATTAATAATTATAAACAAATAGAAAACAGTTGTTAAAAAACCCTTTTTCTTTATTTTTTTATTAGTAAAGTAAATATGTTACATACATTTTCTGGATCACGAACAAGACTTGATAAATTATTGGATTCTATACGTTCCAATTTGTTTTTACCAACTGAACAAGTAACAGAATATGTGGAAAAAATACGACAATTGATATTAAAACAATTTATTAATGATACCAACGAATCAAGTAGTTTATCCCCTACTAGTCATCACAGTACTCCTACATCATCAAATAATAATGAAGAAGATACTAATAGTAGTAATATAAATAAAGATCATACTACTACTTCCACCTAAATATTTATATATATTTGTGGAAATTCTTCTTTTTTTTTTTTACATCATTATAATATGTTATCAATTTTATATATATTTATTATGCTGGATGTAATGCCACTTGAAGGTGGAAACTATTCGGAAATGAGAAAGTAGGTTCTTACACAGACTATAACTTGAATAAAAAGTTTTTTTTTCTTATATAAAGTTTCTTCCTACGTAACCATATGAATCTCACATTTGTTTGTTGATGTGTATGTATGTGGCGTTATAATATGTATAAAATGTGACAACAACAAGTTTAGTTAGGTCCAAATTGGGATGTTGGTATTCAAAAAGAAAAAAAAACCTGTTTGTCGGGATATCCATTTCCCTCATGTCCAACTTTTTCCCTCTCCCAAAACTTATGCATATTTCACCTAAAACATGCGCTTTTGATATGGACACAAGATTAACTACTTGGAATAAACCTCTCTCTTTTCTTTTTGTGGGGGGGGGACTGTTAAAATAGAAATTCCTTTTGGAAAATTTGTCTTTATACAGCAGTTTCTTGAAACATGGTATTACTATCATGCGATTTTTTACGTACGTACCTATCTTGGTCATATGTTTACGTACTGTACATCCCATAATTACAGGTTGTATACTCTTCTTTCTTTTATACGTACGTATAAAAAAAATAAAAACATCAAAAGAATACAATAATAATAATAATAATAATAATAATAATAATAATAATAATAATAATAATAATAATAATAATAATAATAATAATACAATAGCGACAAGCAAAACAATTTATTATAAAAAGCAAACTTTCGAGTGAGGGATATGAAAAAAAAAAACACAAAAACGTAAGAAATAAAATAATATATAAGAAATAGAGAGTTTTTTTTTTACCACACTTGTTTGGAGAATCTTCCAATACTTGCAAGAGATATAGAATGGCAATACCTTTTGATTTTTAAATAGAAGTGGGGGGTTTGGGGGGGAAGGGAAAGAAAAGAGAAAAATCTCATATTTACAGCAAAAGAAGTAGTTACTAAAAAAAATTGTTATGTAAGGAAAAAGGGGTATGATTAATTATTATTCTTTTTTCTTTCCAAAGTGTAAAAATGTGAGTGAATGAAATGAAATGTGTATAATTATATGAGGCCACATCTTGGATTATTTCTTTAAAAAAGTTGAATTATTTAATGCTGGTGAGGGATCCAGTCCCAATATTTTACAGGCGAATTCATAACCAACTCTGGATTCTTTAATTCGACGATAATTTTTTTTCTTACGTGCCACCAATAACATTTCAGTATCATGATCAGGATCACCTAAATCAAATATATCTGTTCGACTAACCCAACCCCTAAAAAATATATATTATTTAGTTAAATGATTCTATTCTATTCTATTACAATAATAATAATTCTTTACCATTTATGATGATCAGGTACTTCATAAAATTCAACTAATACATCTTGCTCTCCATGTTTGGATGATAATACATGTTTTCCAATATCTTCTTCTTTTGTATCCACAATCTACAATATATACGAATTAGATATAAAAGTGCCATACGAAACAAAAATAAAAATAAACTACCTTAGCAGGATGAGGTGGGAATCCTTTTACACGAGCCCATACAATCATTTTAGGTTCAATATTTGTAATAGGTTCGAATTTGATTACTTTTGACGGACGTTCTCTTCTTGGTTTCTTACGTGGGGAAGGTGTGGGTGAATCAACATCACTGTTATTATTACTACTGTTCTCTTCAACATAAAGCCAACCAGGAGGTGCTTTTCGTTTTAAATCCAATTTCAATGGTGAAATGTTTTTTTGTTCGGCTGCTACACTATCTGAATGCCAAAGTAAATTACGTGCTTCAGATGATGTACGTCTTTGAACTTGTTCGGCTGTAGGTGCTACTAAGCCTTCAGATCCCATGCTTCTTGTACGTCGACGTAATGATTTTTTGCTTTCTTGTTTTTCTGTTTCTTCTCCTCCTTTTTCTTCTCCTCCTTCTTCTTCTTCTTTGATAGTTTCCTTTTCTTTTTGAATTGCCTTTGCTCTTGATGATCGTGTAGTTACCCTACTATTATTATTATTAGGACCATTACTAGGTATTTTTGCATCTCCTGATGATGATACCAAAGAAGATGTATCAGATTCCATAACAACTTGTTCTTCTTCTTGTTGTTTTTGTTCTTGTAATAATCTCGCTTTGAGTTTTTCTGCCCGCAATTTTTCTCTTCTAATAGCATCACTCGCACGTTTCTTTCGTTTCGCTTCTTCATGTTTTTCTTTAGCTTTTTCCCGTTCCAATTGTAATTTTTTCTTTGCTTCCAGTTTTTTAGCTAATAAACGTTCTTGTTCTTCTTGTTCTAATCGAGATTTTTCTTCTTCTGCTAATCGAGACTTTTCTTCTTGTTCCAATCGTTCGCGTTCAGCAGCTAATTCTTCAGGAGAAGGAACATGGATTGTGTTATAGGTAAATATTTCGGGATGGATATCAATAGATAAAACACCTGTTTCTTTACGAATCAATAATTCATTGTAATCTTGATTAGCTTGGGTTATCAAGTCAATAGATACTTTCTTTAATCGTTCGGCAGTACGATAATATAAAGTTTCTGGTTTATTGTATGCCATACAATTTTTCCATATTAACATGATATCATTCTAAATAATATAAAAAATTAAATTCAGTCATTTTTCCTCTCTTTCTTTGATATTCACCCCTTATTCTCAATGTATATAAAATCATATAAAAAGGATAGATTTTAACCTCTACTTGTTCCAAACTTGTATACTCGTGCAACGAAAATTTTTCTAGAATATCAGCAAATGACATGGGTGTATCAATGATTTCAGCATAATCGGGTGCAACATCAGGTGTTACAGGGAATCGGAATAATTCCTTTTTATCCATTCTAATAAATTATAAAATGTTGTCAGTACACACTAGCTCATATAATCATACTGGTATTAGAAACTTACTCAATAAGTTGATCTACTAATGGTTTAGCAATATATTCTATTGGGAATAGAATCATTTCTAAATATGCTTTTTGTTTTCGAATACGTTCCAATTTTTGTTTTTCACGTTTTTGTACTTGTTCAGATAACATACGAACTCGTTCTAGATCAGCTCTCAAATTCATCATTGCCTAATATATAGATAAGTTATACAAATAAATATAAATGTATATAATTACTCCGTGATTGTCTAAAAATAAATAAAAGCTCACCGCTGCACGATGTGCTTTTTCTACTTCAGTTTGTTTATGTTGTGAAGATGATGCGGTCCAAGGCTATAATTACAAACAGTTATATGAGTTATCCATTTTTTTTATCTTTATCTTTTTTCTCTTATCCACACACAAATCATTCATTAAATCTGTTACCTCCAAATGCAAACGTTTCAATAAAGGTGCACCACGTCTTGATTCTCGTTTAAGAGACCAGTATCGACATATACTAACAATCAATTGTGATCTTTTTCGCAAATTGGTTGCTTGTCGTACACATTTCATATTCTCTAATTTGTTGATTATATATTCTGGAGCAATAGGTGCACCTGCAGAATAATGATGCTGATGTGCACGGGCTGCTTTCGAACTTGGTAACATTTGTGTCACTGCCGAATTATCATGACCACTATTATTGTTGTTGCTATTGGTTCGTCGTTTCTTTTTATGTTTCTTTTTTCGATTATCTTCTTCTTCTTCTTCTTTTTGTTGTCTTTCTATACTACTTTCAATAGAATGATTTGTCAAAGTACTTATTTCACTAGAGCCATCCACATAACGTTGTCGAGCCATTTGTTGTTGTTGAAGTTGATGATGATGATTTCCTTTTCGTCGATGACTATTTGAAAAAAATGTTTGAGCAGCAGCTACTGTTTGTTCGACATTGACTTGCTCTAAATAATCACGAGGTGTATGTTTATCACAATAAGCTTTGAAAACAACACCGTCATAATGTGAACCATGGGATTTCATTCGCATACAAAGTCTTGCCCATCTTGCACACGTTACATGAAAAGCAACAAAACAATGCTTACTGTCACATTGAATACATGCACCTTGGCGTCGTCGACATATATAACACGTCAATTTCCACCGACTTTTGGGTATATTTTCAATATTATCAATGGGTTCCATATAAACACTGTTGCTGAGACCAACCTCTGGGATCCAAATCGCACATAATAAATGACCCCATTTGTTGGTATTTGTTTGCTTGAATGCACCTCCTTCATTTGGACAAAATATACAAGAAACAGGGTTTTCAGGTGATACTAAACATTTACGACATAACCATTGACCTTCTGGAATATAGGGAATACCATAACAATCTAATTAAAATGAAAAGAGAATGGATTAAAATGAGCTTTCTATAATCACTTTTTAATATATATATGGTCTTTTTACCTTGATGAACAGCTAAATTACATCCGTCACAAAATACAATAGCATTACTATTTTCACATTCTGTATCATCACAAATAGCACATGCAGAATCTTCCGGAAGTGTTGGTTCTTCAGCGACTTGTTTTGGTAAATTTTTAACTAAATCAAACCATTCTTTTTCAAGTTGATCCATAACAGCTTCAAATAAATCACCAGATACTTCTCCAAGATCTTCTTTACGTCGTTCTTCATTTAACATTTGTAACCATGCATCATCTAGATTTATATATTTAATAAATATATAAAATATATTTCTGATACCTCCCTCTTTATCCATTTCTCTCTCTCTTTCTTTCTCTTTACCATGTTCATCCATATCGTATTCAATCATATCCATTAAATCTGCTTCGGATGGTTCTAGAAATTTAATATTATTATTTTTTTCAAATAGAGTTTGAGCAAAATAAAACTATAATGCATTTAATAAAGAAAAATAAAATAAAAATATTTACCAATATATCGAATATAATGATTTTCAGGTCTTTGAAATCTTTGTTGTGAGGCTGTACTTTCCTCTTCCATGTTAATATTATTTGTTATTGTGATTGTTCCTGAATTATCATTTGTTTTTTCATTTTTTGACTCTTCATTCTTGTCATCAGTTACCAAACGAAAAGAAGGTTTAGGTAATGCATCCAAATTCACACCCATATTTGTATCATTTAAAAGTGGAGGTTGTGGACGCGTTGATAATGCTTGGTATAAGTCACCTTCTTTATGATGATCTACTAATGGATCTCCATTTCTTTCTATTGTCTCGATTGTTTGTTGTTGTTCAGGTGATGATGATTCATTATTACTATTTGTCGTATCAATATCAACTACTTGTTCATTATCGCTTTTGTCGTTATCGTTCTCATTGATATCCACATCCATGATATGATCAGAAGAAGAAGAAGAAGATGGTGATGATGATGATACTGTCCCACTAGTTATTGTAACCTTGTCTTCAGTCAAAGCATCAGATGAATTACTGTTTTCGTTTGATTCGTACAACGATAAACTACTATTACTACTAATTAGTTTGTCTTCATCTTCTTGTTCTGTCACTTTTTGTTGTTTATTCAATGATCCATTTTCTACTCCCACTGGAACGGATTCATCGAGGCTCACAGAAGAGAGTTCAGATTCTTCAGAACTTTCGCGTGGAATTTCAGGTACTTCTTGCTGTTTATTATTTTCACTACTATTACTATTATTATCATCGTCTCCTTTCTTGTTGTCAGTTGCCTGTGTTGCTGTTGATAATAAAGTATTATCTATTTGTGTCTCTGTTGTTACTGTTTCATTATTATTAATAACATCTTGTTGACGATCTGCTAATGACACCCTAACAATCTTTAAAGGCTGTTTCAAATTTAAATTGGGAAAGTAATCTTTGTAAGATCGTTCTTCTCTTGGTCTTACTGCTGTATGACCATTAGTATTATTTTCAAGATGGGTTGGAGTAGCGATGGAACTATTCAATACTAAACTATTATTATAAGGTGGTGGTGGTTTGATAGTAAGTTGTCGTTCTTTTTGTGGTTGTTGTAATTGATCTTGTTGAAATTCTTCTGCACGCGGATACTTTTTAGGACGTCCACGACGACCTGTACCTCTACCACGTCCTCGTGTTTTTAAAGGCATATATATGATTGTTATTTTTTTTTTTCTTCCTCAAAAAAAAAAAAAACAAAAAACAAATGGACGTGTATTATGTTTTTGTGTGTGAATTGCCCAATACAGATTGGAGAAATAAAATAAAAAAAAGTTTTCGTAAGAGAGAGAGAGAGAGAGAGAGAGAAGGGAAGGAGACAGACTCACAAAAAATAAAATAAGTTTTCTTGTCTCTTGGTTTTTTTTATTTTTATTTTTTTATTTTTGTATTCTTTTGGTTCCCTTTCTTTCTAATCTAAACCAACTAAAAAATATATAGAACGTTACAATCTCAATAGTATTCTTGTTCTTTTTTTTATATGGATGACTTTATTTGAATTAAAAAAAAGAGTATATATATATAAATATACAGTCAAACAAAAAAAAAAAAGGGGCACCTAGAAAGTAAGACCAGTTGAGTTGAGGCACACAATACCCCAAAAAAAATTAGGCAGCAAAACCTAACTGAGTTTGTATAATAGAATACTTGACTATTTAATATATTACTACTGCATTTACATTCATCAAAGAAAGACAGTATACTTTATTCACTTAATGCAAGTCAAAAGTAAAATCTAATAATAAATTAAAGACAGAAATAGTAAAGTAATAAATCTATCTAATGAAATTCATTATTTGTTTTTGATTAATATTACATATATACTTCAGAACAAAAAGTATTCCATCATCTCTCCATTTCCAAAGAAGGCATTAAAGAATACGTACGATACAAAGAACTCCTATGGTCACTCTTGATCTGCTTTATATACTTTCATACGTAGTACTATATCATTAATCAAAGCTGACTACATAGTGTACTGATCCTACCATGATGTAATTATACAACTTGAAGTTACGTACAGAAAACAAGAAGAGAAGTTCCTTGTACTGTATTTTTCAATGGCTCTTTTGCTCAAAAATGACAAGGGAAGCTATGACAACCAGAGAGAGACACGTGATTTCCTCGTTTTTGAGAGTATTCAATGACATTATATTACCACATATAAGAGTCGGATCACACTTGTATCTTACAAACAATAATGAAGCTCATGTTCACAAAATTATACAATTAGTGGTAACTATCACCTTAAATTTTTCGACCCTAGTATTACATTTGATTAAGAACCACCGCTCTACTCGTTGTTTCTCAGTCATATAATCTCCCCTCTGTACTCTTGATCTATACCTTTTGAGTCTTTGATGACAATGGTGAAAAGGTTCCAAACGACTTATTGACCTTCTTCCTGATCGATTAATCTTTGTCACCGCAGGATTTATAATAATTTCCTCCGACAGATGAATTATGCTTGGACACGAAGACTGTGGCGAAAACTTGGACTGTTTAAGGAGATCATTGGATCATACAGTCAAGACATTAAGGTCAATCGGGGGTGTGCTCCACATTTGCATGATTACTAAGCAGCAGACAATGACTATTTACGTTCACCAACCCTCGCTTTTTGTTTTGCTGCAAAGATTTACAGTTGTGAGAGTTTATTCTTGATCTCTGATCCAATCTCAATATTCTACGTAAATCTCGAAATAGACAACCTTATAGTGGTGTGGTAAACTTAACAACTATACTAAAAAGTCAAAAAGGGAGTTTCAATGTTCAAAATGATTAATCAAAATAGAGCATTTTTACTAGGCTATCAAGATAACATGGATTGTGTACTTTATACGATCCAAACAAGTAACCCAGTCATTATGACAGTCGGGTTCGTGCCAAATAAAATAAACCGACTACGTAACTATTAAGAGAAAAGGAAAAGGTATATCAGGCTTATATTATAAAGTAGTCAAATTATTAATATTAATCAGACTTCCTATTATAAAAAATAATAAATGTCTACCATTTTATTTGAATATTATACATTTTGCATGATAAAGATTAATGATGACATTGAATTATATTTATTTACTGAAGCTTACTATACATATTGGTAACATTATCATTTAACAAAGAAAGAAAGAAAAAAAAAGATATACGCAATATTAAAAGGATTAAAATGTATTATATGATATACTGTAACGGTATTTGTTTATTTGATACAGACAGCATTTGGAGGAGTAGCAACACCTTGATATATATTTAATGGAGCACTTGTAAAAAAGTATTCATAAACACCATCTTGAGCTGAATCTTCAGCAAGTTTTTCAAGGAAGAACATTTCACCACTAAACAAAGTCAAAGAAAAAAAAATTAGCTGTTGTACGTATTAAAATAAAATAAGAAGAAGATTTTTATTATACTTACATTGGCATACCCCAACCACCCAAAAATTGAGAATCTACAAAGAGAAGTGCGTAATAGCATTGCAAAAGGTTAATCTTTTGTTGTTGTTGTTGTTCATACTGACACAATAAGTAGCTAATATTTTTTTTAAAAAAGAAAACTTACGGCATGATTTTTCCCATGTTGGTGGGAACGCTTCGAAGGGAAAATTATCGGAACCCACAGCAGCAAAATGATTATCCCAAATCCATCGGAAAGTTTCTTCGCAAGCTTTGACACCAGCACATTCAGGATGTTCCAAATCCATCATTTCATGCAATCGATGACGTTCCTTTTCATATGCAGCCATCCAGCCAACACGTACCTAACATATATATGATTATATGCTTTGTTTTAATATTTTTATACCTTTCAAAATCAACTTTTCTTTTTTTTTTTTTTATCAAAAATCATAATATAAAATATATACCAAAAGAATATCACCCTTCTTAAAAGTGACATTTTGGGCTTCGGCAACTTGCTTCAATTCTTCTACCGGGATTTCTGAACGAATCAAAGGATTAAAGTCCGGTCTATGTTTCTCAGCCCAACGAGCGTAATCCAACAGAACAGCCCGGCCAGCAATACCGCGGCGTGCCATATGATGAACACCGAGACGACCTGATTCGCCTTTTACGATTTCATCAGGCTTGATACCATTATAAAAAGTTTTTGTAGGCATATGACAAATGTGACGAAGACCATCCCATTGACTAGAAGATTGAGGATTAAATGTATCATAAGAGTCATCAAATGAAATGTTTTCGGCAGTATGTGGATGTAGATTATGCTTAATAGTTTGGCGACCAAACAATGGTGGGTTAGGCTTTTCCAATTCCCAATTCAATGCAAATACCTTGCCTGACTTGATGCATTGACCTGCCTGTTTGAAAATTAAGCAAAGTTGTGTTACAAACATTACCTATCACTGATTATATAGACAAATATGCACAATTTTTATTACCTCTTTAACAACGTCTTCTGTCAAAAGGTTCAAGGTACCTAAATTATCATCTTCACCCCAAACACCCCATGCAGAATGAGGGGGGTATTCAGGTTTGATAGGAAGCTGATCATAAGTAGGTAAATCACTGCTCATAGTTGTGTGCTGGGAATAGAAATGAAAAAAAAAAAAGAGAGAGAGAGAAAGGTAACAAGAAATACAAGCGTGTTGAAATTTCGAATTGCTTTGTGTTGTATTTTTATAAAACAAATCCATTCATTGGAAAACTATAAACCCCGCACGTGTAGTCGCATACTCTCAAGTTATTTCATAATCATCTTTTCCACGGTTTCGTAATTTTCTTCCGCGTAATTTTGCCCATTTAAAGTATACATTTAAACTTATACCGAGATTATTGTTATTATTAGAAAGAAGCTACTTTAGTAATACAATTGAATCACTTTATTTTCTTTTCGTTTAATATGTATTTAAATTACTTTTAAGTATCGATAATGATCACAAAATATAAAGTTTGAATCTAAGGAGATACAAGCGGGGTAATATTAGTGGTGCTATTATTTTGACAGTTCATTTTTAGTTTAGTGTCCAATTTTATTGGGTCCCCATCATGTTAAAGAAAAATCAAAAGTAAAGACAGGGCAATTGTGCTATTAGTCTCGTCCCAGATTTTTTATCCGAGTTTTTCAGACTCGAAAAAAAAGATTAAAGTATATAACATATTGAGTAATGCTTAAGCCAGGAAGTGCAAAGAAATTATATCTATAATACACAGATAATGCTTAGTAATAAAATTTAACCGTGTATATTATACGTTTTTGGGTTTTTTTTTCTAATAGTAAAACAGTAACAATAGTATACGTAGTCACTTGCTTCCTTTGGAGAATATAAAGTTTACTCTTGGTATTTGAAAGGTCCCTGATAAAGCACCCGACTTAACTCTGCTAGAACAAAATCAATCTCAATCTATTATATGTAGACAGTGAAAAAAAATATAAAAGTAAAAAGATAACTTCTTTTGAAATGAATTTTCATGGTCTCTACGTACCATTTTTAGTGTTGATGGCTAAATGTATAATAAAAATACTTTTATATAGGTATAGAGCAGGTTAAACTGTTAGTTTTTTTTATATGTGTGTCCAATGTAATGATTCTATTACTTGCTTTTAATTGTTACACACGATATAAAAAGAGGAAAGGATGCTATCACTCTTATTTCCATGCCAACGGCATATTTATAATTTGAAAACATTTCTGTATACATATCAGACCACAATTATTGAAGTCTTTTAGTCTACAAACTTCTTTTCATCAATTAAGTATCACGGCACAGATCATTAATCTCGTTTCACTAAATGTCTTACAAAGGCTCGATCCATCTATATACATGGGTACGTACTAAATCTTACATATAAAATATATAATGAAAATACATTTGTTGCTAACCATAGATAATAATTATTTTTTTACAATTTGTTGATCATTATTAAAACAATATACCCAAAAAATAATAATAACACATATACAAAATACCAGTTTTAGTTTGATTTTATGGTGTCTATTATCTAATAATATAGGATTAACAGTATAAGAATGGCGAGAAGAAAAAGAAATTACACAATCAAGATGGTGTTGTTTTTCTTTGCTCTTTTCAAATAATATCTTTCTGTTTTTCATTATTGGAAATCATAATGAATTTTTTTTTCGTTCTTGTGCCAAACGAATCACCTCTTCCACTGTTTTCATACCCTCTCGCAATTCTTCTTTTGAATAATGTGCAAAGCATAATCGTAAATAGTTTGAAAATTCATCCGTAGGTTGAGGACCAGGAGTAGCAAAAAGATTACCAGATCCAAGACGAACATCAATGTTGCGTTCAGTGATAATTTCATCCAATAAGGTAACATTAATTCCTGGAGGTAAGCGCATCCACATAAAATATCCACCAGTTGGTAAACTAGCATAACATCCAATGGGTTCTAAAAGCTCTTGATAGGGTTTCCATAACCCTTCGATAAGTCTTTCGTGAAGCACCACTTTCAAATGATCAATGTTTGTTTGTAAATTGACCTGTGGATCGTCAGAATTTAGCATTTGTGATACGATGATACTTGCTATGCACAAAAATAGTATTAATTATTGATGAGAAGATATTCTTTCTAAAAACAATGTCTTATCATTATACTTACAAAAATTGGCAGGATTGCTTCCGGATATAAAAGACCCACTATAGTAACGAAAATAAAAAATAAGAGTTACCCAATACATATTTCACATAGGTGAAATCTACTTTTTTTTTCTTTCAAAAAAAAAAGATATTCTATTGAAGTACCTTAAACCCAGACGTTTCACTAACGTCTCATGGGCCTCAACCCATCCAACTCGCATACCCGGTGCCAGAATCTTTGAGAATGAACAATTGCTAATAACAACAGGTTTACTATTCGATTCCAAATCGTATGCGACAACACGTTTTGGTGCAATACCTTGATATGTTAAAAGATCATATACATCATCACAAATAATTAGGACGTTATATTGTTTTGCTAATTTCACAAGTTTCTCTCGTCGTTCCTCAGATAAGATCGATGATGATGGATTGCCATGTGTTGGTACACAATAAAGAACTGCATTATAATAATCATCAGTAGTATCAGAACCTGAACCAAACTTTTCCTTGAGAGATGATTCTAAAAAATCTATATTCAATCCATTGGCATCATCAGGTACACCAACAAATTGGTTTTTTGAAAAACCAGCGTCTTGAAATATTCTAAATCCAAAATGATAAGTTGGGTTTTGGAAAAATGCATATTTTGTAGTTGATTGAGGTCTTGTTAATATTGTAAGAACATGTTCAATCATTAATGATGCGCCAGGTGAACAGCATAAATTATTTCTGTAAAATAAATACCCATTTTTAGTATTTGAGTTCCCAAAATTTATTTTTTGTGCAGTACTGACCCTTTCCCCCTTCTTTTCTCCCCCTCTTATTTTTAAACTTACACTTCAACTTTGTCATTATATGCTTTTGATAGAAATGTAGCTAAATTCTTTAGGAAACCAGGATCACCGATAAAGCCATTATACTACGTAGATTTCTATTCAATAATTTCGCTTTTACGTTGTTTTGGTAACTTTGGGGGAAGATTGTAGTAGTACAAACCTGTAACATAGTTGGTACTGCATCTGGTAATTTAAAGGCGAGTGATGCTGCCCGCGCTACTCGATCAGATGACAAGAGGTCTAATGATGGTTGTCCTTCCAGAAAATTAACCATTGTTAAACCTTTTGAAACGTGGGAGGAAAACTGAAAATAAAGGGTGAACCAAGATAGTGGCTTCTTTTAAAACAGCGTTATTAAATACCGACAGATTTGCATTGACAACACTACTATCTACCTTTATTTATATAAAGTTTTAATGATATACATGATAGCGTCATATAGAAGAAGAAAGACGTAAGTTTTGCTATCTTGAATATAATAAATGTAATAATACTTCTATTACATTCAGCCAATATGATTTTATCTTTATTTAATCCCTCACAGTTTATAAGCGAAGAAGTTTACTCTTTATAAGCAGATAACATCACTTATCATAAGCGGAAAAAGTTATCTTTTCTAAGCGAATAAATTAACTCTCATAACTGAATAAAGTTATTTATCATAAGCGGACAAACTTGTCCTTTGTAAGCGGATAAACTTATATTTTATATGCGGTAAATTCGTGGGTTTGTGTCCGGAGACAAATGCAAAATCCTGTACCTTAAAATGATCAATTAAGGAAACATTCGAATTAACAACTAACCGGATCACATAATCTTTAATCTACTCACAAGAAACAGAAAAACAAAACACTGGTACTTTATTTTCCTTTATAATGTATCTAGTGGATATGTAACATAGGAGAAGCTAACAAGTAATTTTGTATTGCTATAGTCTGGTTCAAGTGGAAAGCGCAATCGAACCGAAGTCACCGGTTCTTCCTCTTTTTCATCTCGCCCCGCTTCACCTGAATCATCCTCCCCCGCATCCGCTAGTTCTGGTGATTCGCATGAATCCAGTAGTACTACAATAGCATCAACAGAAAGTACTTCCAAACGCGTAAGTATTTTATAACAGCTTATTATAATTAGTTGCCATGTGCTTTAACTTATCTTTTAATGCAGAGAAAGAGGATCATCGACTACTTCGCTGGCAAAGATGTTTCAGATATCAAGCTTAATGAAGACGCTACAAAGGTAACCGAATTTGTCAGCAGCTAGTATTTGGAGGCATGTCTTTAACTTCTTTTTTCTTGACTACAGTGGTACATTGATGGTACAGACATTACAGGCAAGTTTTTGAAGCATCGCGAAAAAACTGTAGAAAAAGCTAAAAAGGGCAGGTTAGAAACTTATCAAGAGGAATTGTAAGTATCAGATTGAAGAATTGAGAAAATTTCTATATGGCTTATCTAGTTGTTGTTTAGGTCCATAAACTGTATTTTTGCCATCGATGACCTTGATTCCATTTATCCCAATTCCACTCTGGAATATGGCTTTGACGATAGCCTTTGGATGAAAATGACCGAAGAGTGTAACGATTTATATCCACTCCAACCATTACCTGTTGGTGTTGAAGATATTTTAAAGAAATTTGACATGGTAACTATCTTTTGTTTATTCTAGAAAAGAATATATTGGTAAACTAATAAAAAAATAGGCCGGAAAACCCAAATTTTCCAACTGTAGTAACATCGTAAAGTCCATGGAAACAGGTAACTCAGAAGACTCAGAATGTACCCAAGATTCATTAAGAAGTCTGTAAGTTAGCACGCATTTATTTTATCTTCGTGATGTTTCTAAAATATATAATATATTCAACCAATTATTTTATTTATTATATTTTAGAGTTAAAAAGTATTCCCCAAAGGCTTCAAAGAAATCTGATAAATTGGAAAGTTCGTTCTCACTCTCGGCCGTATACCCTGTGTTCGTTCCATTCATGGAAGAAACATACTGAACAACGACTTATGGGTACATAGAGCTGTTCAATTAAATATTATCATATTTCGAAATTGCGTGATATATACATAGATCCAATCTTTCTCTGGATATTTATAGCACTGACGGAAAGCCTACCAACGAAAAAGAAAAGGCAGAAAAAAAAAACGGATGCTTATCCGATATGCAAGTAAATTTTGATTATGCTGCCCAAATGCCCAAAGAAGCATTATTGATCGTTGAAATCAAAGCCCCTCAAAAAATCAAGAATGACAGCAGACCTGATCTTGTCAAGCTCGCCAATGAAATGAAGGATGCGTTGGATAAAATGATAAAAGACGGACTTGATGATCCGGAAATCACAGTTGTTGGCATTTTAATTGAAGGTATCTAACCTAAATATCGCTTTTATTAGGAAGGGTAATATTCTAAATTGCAAAATTATAGGTTTCCGCTGCACCATTTTTGGTATGGACCTTTTGTATCATGTCATATATCGTTTGATTCCGCTGTCTATCTTTTACCTCCCTCGAGATCGACATGACTTTTGCAGCCTTACCCACACATATACAGCAATGGTAACTATGAAGGTATGTAAACCAATATTCCGAATAATAATATAACATCTTTTCGTCTACGAATGTTCTTGTTGCATTGAATGAGTAAAGATATATTTTATCGGAAACAAATTGTGTTGTGCACCTGTACTATATAATAGCAGAAATTCAGTAATTTGTGTAATGACCTGTGCTGCAAAAGTTACAATAGCTAACAGCGTATGGATTTACTCTCCAAAAACAGAATTTAGTTACGACAAACGCGAGCCGGTGTCATGCTTTTCACCGAGAAAAAGATCGAAAAACGGTTCGAAGTGATTACATTGTCGAGTCATATGGGTAACCAACAAGCAGCTTTGAAGTTTAACTGCTTTGATCCTTTTTTAAAATACCTTCTTTAAAGAGTGTGTGCAACCGTGGATTGTAAAAAAAAAAAAAAAACTGATTGTAAATTTTAAATCACTCTTTTACCACAACAATAAAAAAAGGGAATGATAGTCAGACGAGGGGAGCGCCAATTTTGAATAGGCAACTTAGTAACATGGCGCGCCCTTCGTCTACCCTTCATCTATTCTTTTTCTTCACTTATTCAAAGTATCCACAATCTCAACAATACTTATTAACAATATATTTAACGTATTGTGCTAATTGAACATAGAGCTTCTTTCTATTTCTACGTACGCCATAAAATATACTCAAAAATCACTGAAGCAAAAAGTTATAAAAGAATGCAATACGTATACTTCTGTAACTATACAAAGAAGCCAATAGCAAAGGAGCGAAGCAATATGACATAGATTAAAAATGGCACTAATTGTAGGCATATAACTATAATACGTACTATATAATACTTGTGCTATAAATAAACGAAATTACAAGAAAAGGACATATGAATTATAATATAGAATGGGTGAGCTAATAGGAGCAGCTCAAAAAAAGATCACGTATCAACATTTATTATGTAGGATAAAGGATAAATCTGTATAATATAAATTACCAAGTAAGAGAGTACCATATAAATAGGGAAGAAGGAAGAAATTGGGTCATACGTAGTATAACGAAAAAAAAAGATGACATAAATATAATAATACAAAACGATAAAAAAAATCAAATCAATAATATTTAATATGAATAACAATAGCTTCTAGAAATCTCTCTTAAAGGCATAATTTTCGTCTTGTGGCTGATCGTAAACTCTAGAGTCAAGATTTTGATTCTTAAACAAGAATTCTATTGTTTCCTCATATGAAATATTGCTGTAGTCTTGTTGAATGAGTCGAACAAGAACACTTTGTATGAAAGATAGCGTCATAGTCTTCAAATGTTATTGTTTTTTGTAATGAACCTATGTTGGAGAATCCTGCTGGTCCATGGATCCCATAATAGCAAGCTTATATTAATATGTACAACACCTATTATTAATATTTGTACAATATTTCCATTGCATAAATATTTCAATACGTTATTACTAAAGCCTTTGAAAGTAAAAATAAAAATTGAATATGATTTTTTACTTTATATGAATTAATTCTTGATTTGATTTGACCCATTGGATATAATACATTAAAAAGAAATTAATATATATATATTTTAATAGTTTTATTCCAAATGGCTTGATATTTTTATTATGATAAAGTATTCAACTGAAGAATGATGATGATTCAACCGGACTGTCATATTTTTATTCGTAATTCTTTTATTTAAAGTAGAGAAAATTCAGTTTAAATAAGATATGTTTCATATAGCAAACTTGAACAAGAGCAAGCAAAGTAAAACAGATGAAGGGCGCGCCATGTTACTAAGTTGCCTATTCAAAATTGGCGCGCCCCTCGTCTGACTATCAATTTTTGGCGCGCCTGTAGTCATTCCCTAAAAAAATACACTATCTGATATATTCATATCCATAAAAAAGTATAAATTAACAACGTTGCTAGTGTTTTGAAGGTCCAGCATTAGAGCTGTTCCAGCTTTTCAACTTGTTCATTGAATTTTGAAATTCTGTTGCACGTCGACCAAGAACAGATACAGGTACGCGTTTTGTTTCTTTTGTTTTTTTTTTTCACTTGAATCTGATATAAAGGAAAACCTTTCCTCTCCGAACAATGTCTAGCACTATATCTCCCCATCTTATTCATAATCCACTACATTGTAATCTTATTGAACACCTTTTTTTTTATGCGCAGCAACCTGGAAACCTAATATATATATATATATATATATACAGGTTTTTTCCAAATTACTTGCGTTACTCGATAAAGATTTTGCGTTGTTTTGGGAAACAAATTTGCGCTAGTAATTTTGCGTCAATAATTTTGCGTCATAAGTTTTGCGTTATAACTTTGCGTTTATATTTTTGCGTCCTTTTTTGCGTTTTTGATAATATAATTATATATCTACTTTTATTTTATTGAAAAGCTAGTTATAAAACAAAAAAAATCCACAATAGCTTGTAAAAAGACTTTTTTTTCGAGACAAGCATCAAAAAACGATTTCGTATGCTTGATCCATCCAACACAGTCATCCCTGGTTACTCTTTTAACAGCTTTAGTTATTCTCGGGGTCAATTGATCCTTCTCACTCAACTTGTCTCTTCGAACACCTACTATGATAATAATATTAAACTTAAGAACAATAATGCTGGCCACATCTCATACTTGCTTAGCTTCACCTTTGACCAGAACTCTTCGATTGGATTGAGGACGGGGGAATAGGGAGCAAGATAAGTGCACTTGTACCCACGTTGTTCCACAAGACAAGCAATTAGTTTATTTGTACGGATGGGTGCGTTATCCATTACCAAGTAACGTCCTTTCATATTATTCTCATCAAGAATATCCATAACCTTGTTGAGAAACTCAACGAAATGTTCTGTACGTGTTCCAATGCGGGCATTCAACACAATGGTACCATCATTTCGCTTTCGTTTTTTACTACTTTGTACAGCTTGTGGCTTTCTGAGAGATACATGATAACACCAAGTTCGCAGACAGCGCCGAGAATAGTAATGGATACACCACGTTGCGAAGGAACTACAGCTCGAGCAGGACTTCCTCTCTTGGATCGACCAAAATTACGACGTATATGGAGGTTAAAACCAGCTTCATCGATAAATACACAACGATTATCGAAGTCAAACTCAGGATCATTGTTCCATTGACTGATCAACTTTGCGCGTTTATCCAGTGTTACTTCTGCCATCCTAGCCATTGGTAACTTTTTGAGTTTTTTCGAAGTCAAACCAGCTTTGTGAACGAGGTGTTTATGAAGTCCGATTAATGTTATTGAAATACCATCAAACTTTTCAGACAAAGCATCTCTTGCTTCAAAAAGTACTGCATCTGCGCTTTTGTCATAGTAGTCGATCAAAAAAGCGGTATGTTCGCCAGTCAACGTAGGTGGACGTCCAAGAATTTTTTTCGTCATAGTATTAGGAACTACCATCTCATTCTCCATCTTGTACTGACGTACATAATGCTGACCAGTCCTGACCTTAATTCCAACCAAAAGTGAGGCTGCTTTTACAGTCATACTCATCTCAATGACATAGTCAAAAAGTTGCTGTCTCCTTTCCTGAGCTAGACTGAGATCTGGTATTGTCTGTTTCAACATTTGTCAATATCACTTCCGTCATCTCTTCATCAACTTCTTGATCCTTGGAAGTACCAAATTGGTAAAGCGATTAGATCCCACCAGTGTTTCCTTGCCATTCCATTTCAGTTTGACGAAGAAGATCTGTGTCAACATCATCAACTGGTTGTTCAGCAGGAGTGTTGTGAGTAAGTATATCATCAGCAATACAATTAAACTCGTAAATAAATTGCATATGAGCCATTTTAAGAAAAGAAAGTTATTGAAGTAAATAAGGAAAGGAACGCAAAATTATTCCTGCTTGGCCCAAATAATTTTGAAAAAACCTGTAATAGGAACCAAATTGCCTTTTTTGGCGCTGAGACGAAGCCACAAGAGGTAATTATATTGAAATCCTGCGAGCTTTTAAAAAAAAAGCATATTCCTTTGTGCCTTGATCTCTCCCAATAAAAAAAAAAAGATCTAAATCTATACAATAAACAATGTCAAGCCGCCTTGCAAAACAAACCCTGGATCTCATTTTAAAAAATAATAATTCCTCTGCTTTAAAACGAAAAGAAGAACAGAAATTAAAAAAAGTGGAAGAAAAGAAACCATTACGACTACCTGATACAAAGAAAGGAATTAAGAAAGTTAAATATGAAATGCGTTATGGACAGCAACAAAAAGCTAAAGCAGCCCTTATGAAACTTGAGAAAAAAGGAGGCAATCCATTAGGTATTTTATTCACTTATTTAATTATGATATAATGCCAAGATAATTGATTTTCTTTATTAATTATTTGTTTATTCTATTCTTTTTTTTTCTCTTCTCATTGTATAAATAAATATTATATGATCACGATGTAATTTATTCTCGGCATAAATGATTAAATAGATGCATTATATAAAGAAGAAGAAGCATTACAGGATAATTTGGAACGTAACTTGAGAATCCTTCAAGCACATCGACTAAAAGCATCCGATAATGAACGAAAAATGCGAAAAAAGGTAACACAAAAATCGATTGAAAAGAAAAAAAAACCATGAATGATACTCGTTAATTCTATAAAAACTGATCTTGAAAAAAATATCAATTGCACTAATAGTTACTGAGGTTTAACAAGCAAGGAGATCAATAATGATAATAATAACAAAATAGTCATAGAGTCATTGTCAGGAGAAAGTGAGAAGAAATAAAATATATCCCATCCCCCCCCAAAAAAAAAAAAAACTTTCGTAGAAATGATAACAAATCATTATTTCTACTATTGAAACTACTTTTTACGAATTGGTACAAAAAAAGACAAAATTGAAACAAAGGATTAACCTTTTGTTTGATTTCTATTATTATGAAATTATACGACGAGTATGCTTCAATATCAAGCTCTTCATAATCGATTTAACTATATAAGAGAAAAGAAAGAGTTGTTACTTTGAGTGAGTATAAAAGAAAGAGAATTTTTAAGGGGGTGTTCAAAAAGAAGGGGGGATGGCAGCACAAGAAATATGTACCGAAACCATATATTGTACAACTTGTATGGGTAGTACAAACAACACTCTGCTATAACTAAACAAATTACTAAAAGAGGTGGATTACTACTTACCACTTTTATTGATCCGCCCTGCTCGATGACTATATTTTTTATTTTCATAACTATAGCTGTTTTCATAATCATCATCATTATTGTCTTCGTCTTCGTCTTCGTCATTACCATTATCAAGAATTGCTCGTGAAAATCGTATATAATGCACTGATGGAGGTTCAATTGAAAAGGAAACACATTGATGTGGGTTACGTCTTGGTTTCTTATTGTTACTAGGAAACCGTGGACAGCAATTGGAATCATTTGAACGAAAGTTATGTTGAATAGTAGGAGAGGTGATTTGTTGTTTATTATACCATGAATCCAGCATGGGTAATGAATCGTAAATGGATGGTTTATTGTTATAAGACATTTTTTAATTATTTAAATAATGATTATATAGTGCAAAAAAGAATAATGTATTTGTTCGTATGTATATGATTTGCTGGTGTTGTGTGAGGAATGGAATGGGTTGGGGTATTTTATGATAACTTTGTGAGTTACGTATAAAGAAATGAAAAAAAAAACGACCGTGTGTAAAATAAAACGAGGAAACAAAAAAGAAAGAAAGAAAAAAGATTGGTAAATGCTTACTTTGTATTTAGAAACCAAAAATAGCCAAGAGAGAAGCAAAAAGAGACAAAGCCAAAAAAATAAAAATAAGTTTAGAGCCGAGAATTACACCTCTTAATAAAAAGAGAAATGAATGAATTTTTACCATATCTTGCAAATAATATCATGCTGGTTATCCCGTAGTGTCGGAGCTCTATTTTATAGAAAGTAACTTATGCACTTCTGGTTGCTGTGGCAACATTATTATAAAATAATCCCGACTGGTGTTCGTTTCATTGTTCCTCTTATATTCAAGGTTTTCTTTGTTCCATTTTTCTATTTACAACTGATAAAATGTTATGAATTTAAATATAGCTCGTTTTTCTCAATATGTTTTCATTTATTCTCTATTTATTCAAGTTATTGCCATTATTGAAAGAAAAAGATAGATCAATTTTTGTTTTGGGGACCCATTCTTCTTTTTTTATCTATTCCTCTTTCCTCTTTCCTCTTTCTTCTTTTTACTTTTATTACTATAATCATAATTATAAATTGATATAGTGATTGAATTAATCTACATAATAATGAAAGTGCTGGG
Organism: Circinella umbellata; assembly: GCA_025093555.1. NCBI lineage: Eukaryota > Fungi > Mucoromycota > Mucoromycetes > Mucorales > Lichtheimiaceae > Circinella > Circinella umbellata. The sequence goes on along the minus strand of JAIWNF010000004.1, from coordinate 853,981 downwards.
CGTTGTTGGAATAAACAAAAAATCATTCAAATACCCAACATCTACTGTGGCTCGAGGTACTTCATTACAAGACAATAATGCTAAACATACCGAGTGTGTTTTTGCAAATGAATCATTAATGATCACTGAAACGAATGATATAACAAAAAGGGTATCTGTCAAAGTACTTCGATTACCAGAACCACCCAAGTTAACTCCCATTCGAATGCCAAGTCATCTTCAACGCCGTAACACCATTAGACGCTCCAGTAAAGTACGTCCATCATCAGAAACACGTCGACTAGTACAGCAACGTATTCTTAAAAACCAAACACAAAAGGATAATCTGCTAAAAATCCCAGAAGCACATCAACATCAACAGCAAAAGTTTGCCGAGCGACAAGAAAAACAATCAATGAAAACCACCAATCACCAAGAAGATTACAATAATAGTAACAACAACTATAACTATAGCAATAACAAAAATGAATTTATATGTAATAATGTCAGTAATATTAGTACTGAAGGTAGTAATAGCCACTACGTGAATGTTTTACCAACAAAACGTCAGCATCACTTCCACCACCTTCATTATATACATCCTGAAAGTGATATTTTTATGCCTGCTGTAACACAAGCATTACTTAATGAAAGGTCGAATACGGTAGCCAGTATTACTGAAAAGACTGCTGTTGCTCCTAGTTCAACAACTCCTGATAAAAAGATAGTGGTAGTACAGCAAGATAGTACTCCTTCTTCGATTTCATATTCTTGCTCCTACTATTCATCGTCATCCATATCAACATCGTTAACTACCCCTCAACATCCACCACCTCCTCCACCTCCTTCTTTTACATCACCTTCTTTACCACATCATTACGATCACAAACAACGAAATTATACTGCTGATAATAGTAACGACGGCAACAAAATAGGATACATGCTTCGTTGGATTTCTTCCCGAGTTCAAAATGCTTTTATAAAAAAAGGTAAAAAAAAAAAATACAACTCCTTAAAATATACGTATGTCTTTTATATGTATGCAAGCGACGCTTTTGTATAGTATATGCATAAATATATGTATATTGATTCAAATTGTCTATAAATATTTACACTTATAATAGATAATCGGTGTTCACCTATATATTTGAACTCTAATCATATATACAACAATAGTAACTTTAGTAGTCATATCAACGTATCTTGTCCAACCATTGTTGTACCTGACAACAAAAACGATAGTAATGATCACCATGACGATGACGATGAAAATAGTTTTATATTAAGGCGACCATCACCAATATTTTTAGATTCAACCATTACAGTATAAAGAAGGAAGGTTACGCAAAAGCAAAAAAAAAAAGATTGACATTTCCATTTATAAATGAAACGTGGAAATAGGTTGTTACTGTATATGAGAGAAGATGTCCTCTATTAAAAATTTAGTTTGGGTTACACAAAAATTCCATTCATCGCCATAAACGTCGTGATCAATTCAAATTAGCTCATGGTTACAGCACCACCATATACAACAACAACAAAAAAAACGCGCTCCGGGTCCACATAATATACACTTCTCCCCTTTTTCTCCTTATTTTTTATTACTTTCTTTTATAAAACTTTTTTTTTCTTCTTGTTACCCTGCAAGTAAAAAAAACAAAGCTACATAACACTATTTTTTGAAGCAGGCCCTTTCTCTTCCAACAACTTACTCTCCTTCTTTTTTTTTTATATCTCCTCTTTTTTTTTTCCTAGAAGTTCTAAAACGTACTTTTTTTATTTTTACTTTTCATCATCTAAATTTATATAATTTCATTCTTCTATAATAATGTCTTGTAAGGAACAACCAACATAGTCAATTATTATATTTCGTTTATTTTATTATAATAACATCATCTCGTTTGACAAAAATAATAATAATTAATTCTCTTTTATATTATATATTATAAATTTAGCTGATCAAGCAAACGGCTCATCATCTGGTGTAAAGTATTTCACATTTTTATATTATTTTAATTCAGCATTTCTTAAACTTTATAAATATCTGTATACACTTTGAAACTCATATTTATGAATTTATATACATTATAGATTACTGTTGTCCGCAAGAAACTTGCAGGTTATGTAGGTTTTGCCAACCTTCCTAATCAAGTTCACCGCAAGTCGGTAAAAAAGGGTTTCCAGTTCACCTGCATGGTTGTTGGTATGTTTTAGTTTTATCTATTCTGAAATACACAATATATATATATATATATATATACTCATTTATTATCATTATAGGTGAATCTGGCTTGGGTAAATCAACATTAGTAAACACCCTTTTCAACACTGGACTTTATCCACCAAAGGAAAACGTCGAACCTACACATGAAACTCCTGAAACAGTGGAAATCCAATCTATCACTGCTGATATTGAAGAAAATGGCGTCAAGCTGCGCTTGACTGTCGTTGATTCACCTGGTTTTGGTGATTTCGTCAACAACGAACAAAGGTAAACTATTTGGAAATAGAAAGAGAAAATATATGCTGAATCAATACAATCATTATTATTGTTGATCAATAAGAACAATGCCAGAAAGCGATACTAATAGCAACAACAACTAATTATTATTATTATTATAATTCATTTAGCTGGAAACCTATCTTAGACAGCATTGAATCTCGTTTCGACGCTTATCTTGAACAAGAAAACCGTGTCAACCGTCGTCGTATGGTCGACAACCGTATCCATGCTTGTCTTTACTTTATTGCTCCAACAGGTCACGCATTGAAGCCATTGGATATTGAATTTATGCGTCGCCTTCACACTCGTGTCAATTTGATTCCTGTCATTGCCAAGGCAGATACCTTAACTGAAGAAGAAGTTTATGCATTCAAGCAACGTATTTTGGCTGACATTAACTACCACAAGATTCAGATTTATCAAGCTCCTGCTTACGAATATGATGATCAAGAAACAATTGAAGAAAACCGTGAAATCATGTCCAAGATTCCATTTGCTGTTGTTGGTTCGGACAAGGAAGTAGAAGTGGATGGTAAAAAAGTCCGTGGTCGTAAATACCCTTGGGGTGTGATTGAAGTTGACAACGAAGAACATTGTGATTTTGTCAAATTGAGACAAATGTTGATTCGTACACACATGGAAGAACTTAAGGAATATACCAATGATGTCTTGTATGAAAATTATCGTACCGAAAAGTTAACTGCTATGGGTATTCAACAAGACCCTACTGTCTTCAAGGAAGTCAATCCTGTTCAAAAGATGGAGGAGGAACGTGTTGCACACGAACAAAAGCTTTCCAAAATGGAAGCCGAAATGCGTGCAGTCTTCCAAGCCAAGGTACAGGAAAAAGAATCCAAATTGAAGCATTCCGAAGAAGAATTGTATGCTCGTCACAAACAAATGAAGGAAGCACTCGACAAACAACGATTGGATTTGGAAGAAAAGAGACGTCGTCTCGAATCGGGTCGACCTATTACTCCCGAAAAATCTGCCAAGAAGAGAGGTTTTACTTTCAACAAGTAAAAACCCCTTTCTTTGATCTTCTTTTTTTTCCTCATCCTTTAATTTCTTATCATTTTTATCTTTTTTTTGCTCTCTGTAACAAACCACATAGCCTACTTACATCTTATCTTTCTTTATTCACCTTTTTTCCCTTACCCAATCAGTTATAATAATGTGATAATTACAGTTAGAGATATGAGAACAAAAAAAACCTTGTTTTCTATTTTTTTTTTCTTTCTCTTTCTTCTCCATTTCTCCCTCCCTTTTTTCCCGTCTTTATTTTTTTCTCCTCGTTTTGCTTCTTACACCACATATATTATTATATTATACTTTTTTTATATATTAAAAAGAATACTTGACTTATTTTAATTTTGTGAGAAGGTGAAGGTGCCAATCCTGCTGACTACAAGTATTTATTATTATCAATATAAGAATATAACTAATATTAAGATCTGTTATCTTCAACATAATAACGACGTGAAGGGTATCCTTGACCTGGTACATCACAGAATAATTGCTTATATTTCCAACTACCCTTCTCATCCTAAAAACGAATACCATTATCAATAATACATTCCTCATTTACATGGTAATTATCCCATATTATGACAATATTTGTAATTTTATTTTTACTTTTTACCTTGATCATTTCCAACATACAAGTTCCTTCATCATTTGGTCCTTCAACATAGAATCGCATAAACAAATGAGGGTCACCTTGTGCATCATTTACAATTTGATGATGAATACGTCTATTTCTTTTCATTCTACTTCGGCTTGGTTCACCATGACCTTTAATGGGCGCACCTAATAACTCGGATAACTAAAGGATAAATATAAATTCTGTGCGATAAATATAATGGAAAAAAAAGAAGTAAAAAGAAGGATTTAGGGGTTTTATTTTATTTTATTTTACCTCAGGATGCTCACGGATACGATCAACAGAATTTGAAAAAATGGCAGTAGTACTATCTGATCCAAATAGTTCAGAGCCGACAAAGTAAATTAATGCAGAAGTCACTGCTAAACCTGTAAGAATTACTCCAATATCCACTGTCACCTTAGATGCAGCAACCACTATTGAATACATGTTTTTTTTTATTAGTGCACTTTGAACTATTATTATAACTAGTACAAACTTGACTTGCAACAATACCTTTCTGTGGTGTTGATAATTCTTTCCATTCTTTTGCAGTGTGTTTCGAAATCATTGATGCTCGTTGTTCTGGTTTTTTATCATTGACAGTTGCATAGCGACGGCATGAAGTTGAGAGATTGTTAGAGACGCGTAATGTTGGCTGTTGCTGTTGTCGTACCAATGTACGCGAAATTACTGGTACCTGACTATATTTCCGTATGATTATGTGAGTCAGACTTTATCAATTAAGACAAAAAAAAAGGTACTATTTTAAAGAAAAAGCAAGAATATGTCATGTACCGTGATAACATTCGACTCATGTTTATACAAATAAGTTTTAATGGAAGCAACCTGGTTATTTTTATTTCTTCTCATTATTCTGTTTTTGCATAAACACTCCGAAAACTAACTGACTAGCGGGGGGTGGGTGAGAAAGACCCGCTAAATTAGTTAACATAAGAAAAGGCTTAAATGTGGTGTGGATTTCTGAATATAACACACAGTTTCAGTAGAGGTCTTAATGTAAATAGCGGATTATATAGCAACATAGTTAGTTTAGTTTACTGAAAACTGTTGCTTACTAACTATGCTTACATGTGATATATATTATCGTATTTGGATTTTTCTTACGCAGGGCTGTAAAATGGATGTCTCTAATCTGACTCCCATGTAGTATACCTATCAACATATGAGCTTGTTATACCATACTTTTTACAACAATTTTTTGTATATATTACTATTTAAAAGTGTTATCAAATACTTATGATTCAAGCTTTAGTACCATGACAGATACTTGTAAAAAATTGCAGATCAAATATAGTAAACACTCGCTTTTTTCAACCAGAAAGTTTTTGAATACTGAGGCTAAAACTTATAGAGAGAATGCTACCTAAATTTACTCGTAATACCACTTCAGGCTTTGAGATAAAACAATGAAAAACAAACTTTATTGTATAAAAATGGGTTGTAAATATTTAGTGAACAATATAAGTAGTTTCAACTGCTTCATTTGTCGATTATTGTAACATAACTAGTGCTTTTTTATAAATAAATAAATATATATATATGAAGAGCATTACATAACTAAATATATACGTTTATTCTATTTTTATTCTCATTCAATAATAAATCTGAAAAGGTGATATACGAAGCGAAAAGTAGCAATTTTGTACTTTTGTATTGATTCACCTCAGCAAGAATATACAGGTTACCTCGGCCTATCTTCGCACCGACTTAGCTAAGAAACTACGAATAATCCAGAGCGTGTGAATGCATTTGATTCTTACGTACTTTGTGTAGCATATTATCTTGAACGCCGCAGTTGTACAATTCAGAAGAGAAGATGTTATTATAGCCTTAATTTATCCGAAAAAAGGATCCTTACGACCAGTGCTCACATTACAATTATCATTATTTTAAATATCAATCAAGCGGTCATATTAATACTAATTACTTGAGCAGTTCAACAAATAATAGAATTTTACGTTTTTGCTACAATAAAGAAAAGCATTTAGCAGACATTTCAAAGATTTCAAACAACCTTCTGATTATATGTTATACTAACTTCTGGTTTTGCCGATAAAAAAGCTAAAGAAAATGAAAAACAGAACAAAAAAGTGTATACATATTGCATAAAAGCTCATATTATAATTGTAAATAGTGCATGACCTCATTGATATAAATGTTCATGGTAATAACAGCTTTAATTATATATTTATATAAAGTAAGATAAACTGTTTTGTAAAGTTGGCAGACCAATGCACAATCATTAACTCTACCTCTTAATAGTGATATACAGTATATCCTCTGAATTATAAAACCAGCTATTATATACAGTAAATAGGTAAAGATTATCTACAAAGAGGATCACCAGACTATCTAATATCAATATGTATATTTTGAGATGAACTGTAGAAACAACAGGTTCTTTTAGCATACCATTGGAATTTTCAAAATAAGTAAAGAAAAAAGGAAAGCCATATCTATATTTATCCCCTTGTCTATTCGTATTGTCATTTATACAGACATGGTATTTTATGCAGATTTTCTCTTTCTAATATTACTTTTTTTTAACAATAGTAAATTAAATCACAACTTGAATAAATACTGTTTTCGTGATAGCTTCTCGGAAATAAATTACTTTTATGAGCACTTACTCAGAAATTCCGTAGTTCACCAGTTTCTTTTGTCTTATCTAATAATAATAAACGCGTGAAAAATCTGGAGCCGAGACATTCAAGCGAATCAAACAGTTTGCTTAAGTGATCAAATATAAGTCGGGAAATGAACTACGTACATACAGAATTAAGATTATATATAATCCTCAAGTTCTGTCGCGGGGAGTGATGATGTTTTATCAATTCTCCCAGGGTCGGCCTCCCTATCATACTAATCAAAATAATAAACCCTCTTTTTATTGTGTATACATGGTATTGTTATACTCCAAGTACACATGCGCACGCACGCTCACACATACATACACATACACCGCAAAAAAAAGGGAACAATTCCAAAAATATCATAGCTTGCACTGTACTAATGTCATATTTTGTGAAAATTACAATATTAGGTGATAGTATACTAATTAATTGTCGCATAGTCGCATAAATTATATATAATTTGAATCTGATGAACAATTTTAACCCTTTAGTATGATACACCATTAATTTTTAAACTTTCCCGACTCTTTACAGTTTATAAGCGTCCTATAATTTCAAGGACAGATAGGTTGGAAATCGATAGCACTTCATAATTCACTTAACAAATTATACACAAAAAGAACTTTCTTTTATTTCTCCTAAATACAGAATCGTTTTTGTTTAATTATCTATGTTGGTATAAAAGCGATCATTTTTTACGAAAATAATATTATACGTACGTATTTAAATATTGTAGTATAATAACCTAAAAAAATTACTCTGCCACATTTTTGATAAAATAAAAAAAAAAACTGGACATCTGATGATAAAAATCGATAAGCAGACTATATACGTAGTCAGGTAGGTCAAAGCTATTGTCTCTAGGCTCTGATTATATAAACACCTGAGCTTTAACAATAAACGACAATGTGTTACGTGAAAAGAAAAATTGGTGTGGAATATTTCATATTAGGAAACTGGATGATTTTTTTTGTCATTGTGACACCAATACTAACTTCTGGGATGGACAAGGATAAAATGAAGTGCTCGTCAAATTTTTTCTTCATCCTCATTGATCAACAAGATAGAAGAATATTAAAAAAAGATTGAGTTTCGGTGGCATCATTTTCTAAACCACTACTAATATGGTTACAAAAATTATATAATACAGAAGTATTAGTAATTTCGTTTTATTATCAGTGTAGACCGATTTATTGATAGTCAACCCATTTTAGATAAAATTAGCTGTTAATGTCAGGATTTATTTCAATCGAAGAAGTAAAGGGTTCGTTTACTGGTCCCTGAATTTTCTTTTCTTCCTAAAAAAAAATTGATGGTCAACATACGCGCAACAAGGAAACATACTATAGAGCTTTTTTTTTTCGATGGCAGTCGGGAAAAGTATTTTAACTTATACTTTTCCCATAATACGTGGTTTTTACTTGCGGGACCAAGCGGTAATTTTTGGAATCGAGGATGAACCGCCGCGGTTCATCTGAACAATACACGTTCACACAAAACCCCATATTCCAAAGCTAGGCTGTAACAAATGTACTCCATAGTTTATATAATACAATTGTTGACAAATCTTGTTTTGGACGAAAATGTTAGTAGTACACAGTTTTATTATATTCTAACTTTTTAAACTATATATAACCTTTGCCTTCTTTTTTTAACCTTTTTTTTTCTCTTCTCTTCCCTTTTTTCATTTTTACTGAACTTTTAATCTGCTGGCTCAGCTTCATTTTTTTTTTTCATATTACTCCTTCATTCTTTTTTCTTCTTCTTATATTTATTATATTAGTGACGTCTACAACACACCAATCCATCTTTTTTCTTTCTTTCTGCTGTTTTGACGACGACAACAGCAACTGCCACCATTACTTCTCCTATTTCTCAACATAACCCACGACCGTCGAAAAGTATATCACAAAAAATGCGGTCGCTTTTAAATCGATTTCGAACACGAAAATTATCGCCAGGCAACATGAATGGCAACGGTGTTCGCAAATTGGATGTAAAGGAGGGTCCACCAAAAAATGCAGATGAATCGGCTGCTATCATTGAAGAACTCAACCAAACTTTTGATGTTTCGTTGGCACAAATGAAAAATATTTCTGAACAACTCAAAAAAGAAATGCAAAAAGGATTAAATCAAGAGGGCGCCACAGGTGATTCTATCTTTTATCTTACATACATAAAACCCACTAGTAATAATAATAATAATAATCTAATATGACTTGATATTTAATATATAGTTGCTATGCTCCCAACTTTTGTTAGTGGGCGTCCAACAGGTGAAGAAAAGGGCCGGTACCTTGCATTAGATTTGGGTGGGACATTTTTACGAGTTTGCGAAGTTGATCTTTGCGGCAATAAGGAATTCAAAATACAACAGAAAAAATATAAAGTACCACTGACCTTGAAGGAAGGTGACTTCCGTGATTTATGTGATTTTATTGCCGAATGCTTGGATAATTTTATTGCAGAATTAAATGCTACTGGTTCAATATTATCTTCTTCTTTATCTTCGAGCGCTAATGTGACTACTGCTGCTGGTAGTAGTAGTAACAATAGTACTCATGATACCAGTAGTGGTAGCAGCAACAATGGTATTGAACCATCCCCAGTAGAAAAATATCAACTTGGATTTACATTTTCCTTTCCTCTTTTCCAAACGGATATTAACCGAGGTGTATTAAAACAATGGACCAAAGGATATAGTTGTACGAATTCAGTGCACGAAGATGTTGTAGAAATGTTACAAGACGCTTTCTTACGTAAACAAGTGCCTGTGAATATTGCAGCAGTAAGTAATGAGATCTTCTTCTCTATTTATATATATGCTCATCATCTGATTGGTTAAATATATTAAGCTCACCGCGGTTCTATTTCCATTTTTGGCATAATTCGTAGATTGTTAATGATGCAGTTGGAACGCTGATGGCGCTGGCGTACAGCGTACCTGAGACGGCAATAGGTGTGATACTTGGTACTGGTACAAACGCATGTAAGTTAATTTCTATGTCTACCTTTCTTTTTTATCTGCGTATCTTATTATTAAAGTTTAAAAATATAAATAAATATAATTTTTTTTTCTGAACGTTATGGCGTGACCTTTTTTTATTATTGTTAAATTATTAGGTTATTATGAAAAAATAAAAGATATCAAAAAATGGGATGGTGGTGAAACGCTTAATGATGAAATGGTTGTCAATACCGAATGGGGTGCCTTTGATTGCGAGCGACTGGTTTTACCATTGACTGTTCATGATCGTAAAGTAGACCGAGAGTCACTCCGTCCACGACAACAAATGTTTGAAAAGATGATTTCTGGCATGTACTTGGGCGAAATCTCACGGAACGTCATCTTACATCTGATCGATCGACAAATTATATTTGACGGCTATTCATCGAACGATTTCAACAAGCAACACAGTTTTGATACAGCTTATATGTCTTCAATCGAATTAGATAATTCACCCGATTTACAAGAGACGCGTCATATTCTAGAAGATGTTCTTAGCATTCCGTCCACTTCATTAATGGATCGGCAATTAGTGAAAGGTGTATGCGAGATCGTTGGACGACGTGCGGCACGATTATCTGCATGCGGTATAGCAGCTGTCTTAAAACAAAGTAACTTGGTTACTTCCGGCTGTACGATCGGTATTGATGGTTCCTTGTTCGAGCACTATCCTTGTTTCGAAGCCAACATGATGCAGGCATTAAAAGATATGTTTGGTCCGTATATTTCTTACAAGGTGAAGTTCTCTTTGGCTCGTGATGGATCTGGGCTGGGTGCTGCTATTGTTGCTATGTTGGCCCATAAAAATTCTCAAAAGGCCACTTCTTCGGGTGCACCTACAGCAACTTCATCATCAGTATCACCATCTGTAGCAGAAGAAAAAGAACAAACGCAACCAATTACTGACGACGAAGAAAAGAAAACCCCAAAAGAAGAAAATATTATAGAGGCCACAGAATCCAATGGTAAGCAACAAGACATTAAAATAACAAATGGTAATGGCAAAACTCCAAATCAAGAAGATGATGAAGAACAACCTGACCATAAAGATAAAAAACAAGATATCCAAAAAGAATAAATGTATACAAGAAGCTTTTTTTTCATTATATATCCCTATTACAAGTTTAGTACTGTAACCTATTCTGAAGAAAGTCCCCTTTCAACAAGTTATTGTTACTGGATCCTTTTTTTTTTTTTTTTTTTTTTTTTGTATTTTTAAATAACTTATGTTTGAATTGTTAGTACAGCAGATCCTCTTCCTTTCTTTTCTTAATCTATTTACCCATTATGTATTCTTTTCATTATACTTATTATATATTCCCTTCTTCCTATTGCCTATTTACTAATATTTAAACCACATTCCTTTTATTATCTTCATCCTCATCCATTCTTTGTAAACATCAACAATACTACACAGCAAATGTAAACATGATTTTTTTAAAACTCGTTACTGGTTAAACGAAATTAGAAACGAATTTTTCTTTTTCTTTTTCTTTTTTTGTTATCGCACAACAATTTATGATGATATTTTTTTTTATTTTTGCTTTAAATATAATGGCTAATAATATTGCGTGACAATTAATAATATCTCAATTTTGTGGGTAATATCACTCTACTACAGTACATATTACATAATTGCGCTTACTATGAATGATTTTAAATTGTAAGTTGCTGACGCAAAATTATACAGTATCATATATATTTAAACATGTTTGAATAGTAGTTTTGGTATAGACAGAAGGTAAATAAAATTTATTAGAAGAGCAATAGTTTTGACAATAATAGTAAAAGTATTGTAGTCGGGTACAGTAATAGCACAGAGGAATTATTACTATTATTACTATTGATTTAAGCATAGAAATTTTTATCCCAACCAGCATCGCAGAAATTCGAAGTACCTGCATATTGCTATTATATAATAATAAAAGAATTTGAATTATTAAGTTGCATTGCATCACGTTGTTATTATTAATAAGCCATTTTGATAATATTTTACCTTGATGGTAGGGGTTGTCCAACCGCCGAATGACTCGAAATCGTCAAAGGACATTACATCATCATAATGCTACATATATATAAAGGTCATGAGTTGGTGTTTAAACTTAAAGATACATTATATGTTACAAATGAGAAAAAGGATCTTACAGGATACCAAAGCGGAACTGAAGAGTCAAGTTCCCAATCGACAGAACCAGTAATAGAGGTCCATTGAACCTTGCTGGCATAAACACCCCATTTTTCTCCAGAGTTATCCAAAGCCTTTTTGAATTCTTGAAGAGCTATCAACAAAAAAAAATGACAGACCATAAAAGATAAACATATTAATAAATATTGTGATCACAGCAATGCACGACAGTGTACAAATCATTTATAATCAAATATCAATGGACATTATCGATAGAAAAAGCGATAGAAAAACATTCATTACCCGTGCGAGCACCTTCAGCAGAGGGGAAGTTATCAGCTTCAGGGTCAACTTCGACATCCAACCACAAAGTACCGATATCCATAGTGTTTTCGTCGATTAAATTAATAACATCTTGAACTTGATCAGCAGGAGACTTGCAAGTATCACGACCGGTACAGGGGAAAATATAAAGATCGACGGATGTATAACCACCAGCGATGGCATTTTTGTAGTTTTCAACGACATTCTTATCAACGGCACCTCCCTATTGTTTTTTCAAACAAATTAAACAAGAATTTCTTAATATGAATAATATTTTGACTTTCCATTACATAATAACAGTATATAACGTAGTTTCTCACTTAGATAATCATACTTACGGGATTTTGACCCCAGGCTTCAATGTAACCACGAATGATGGCATTTTCATAGCCGGTTTCCTTTGCGCAAGCCCATTGTTCTGTCGTTATCAAACTAGAAGCATCAACACCAGTGGCAGCTTCAACACCAATATTAGAGAAGAAGGAAAGGACAGTAGCAACTGATGCAAGAATTGTAAAAGGAGAGGAAGGCTTCATTTTTTTTTATAAAATAATAATAGTAGAAAGTTGAATTAACTGTACAAGTAAAATATTCAGGGTCTTTTATATCTTTTTGTTGTTGTTGGGTTTGATTTGGAGTGCGCGGACAAGAAGGTTATACACAGTATAAATTGAGCAAGTACACTAGTAAATATATATCAGGTGAAGCTATTATAATACATATGTGTATACATAATACTATTCTTTGCTGATTGCTCTTCTACACGTTATTTTATAGAGAGTATAACTAATACGTAAGTAATAAAATATATTGAAAGAATGTGACACTTGTACTTTATTATGCAATTGCTACGTACTGGGGCGAACTTTGGGTCTTTACTATCTTGTGGTATTATTTTTACCATGTTTCCTTACATTTATCTTGATGTGCCATGGTTCATCGTGGTTCCTGATAAAATATAGTTAGATAGTTGAAGTACAGGTTGCTCTAACTAATTTTATTTTAGTGCATGTATACATTACAAGAAAGATTATAATTTCAATCCAAGGTCGCACTATATATATAGTATTGGTATAATAAATACATTATTATGCATTATTTCCACATGAAGAAGCTCAAAATTTCCCAGGTTTATTATACTTTGTGTGTGAAACATATTGTACAATCGGCGATAAAAGCACTAGTTGAGCGGCCGTGAAACAATGTTTAGATAACTTTATCTCTTTTAAAGAATATGTCTACAATTTAATTAGTTTATTTATTATATTTATAATTATAAATAAATGAAGATAATTGCAATTACTGGTGTGATTAATAATTTCAAAGAGATCGGCGAATTGTTCCAGAATTTGCGGTTTTTCTGACCGCGCGAGATTATTGATAAAGAAAAAAGAGTCAGAAATAAATTAACCAAAAATGGTTAAAATTGTTGGGCTTCCTCGTCTTGCTGGTCAGTGTCCCACCCACATTCGTACACCGAGCTTCACTGGTGGGTTGTAACTTGAGGCTAAGCTATTTATATTTCCTAAAACGTATAAGTCCAATTCCATGTAAAAGAGGAGATCAGTAGTTTCTACTCTTGATGACCAATGCGTTAATAAGTAGATACAGGAGGGCTTGTGGCTATGATTGAATAGATGAAAGAATCATATGTTTGAATGCGCCACAAGAACGACAGGATTTAAAAACCGAGTTTTATGCAATAATTTCAGCTTATGTGTTGATAAGTTACTGTATACCAGAATAATAATTATGAATTTTAATAGCACATCTAATATATGATATGTAGAAGGTGTTTCTGCGCCTGATTGCGGGATTACGTATAAATCTTACAGAACAGAAAATCTCAAAATCAAAGCAGCAAACATAATATATTTTACTTAAAATATTCATTATAAAAAATGAATCAAACTTTTTATGAAAGTCAAAGGCATTTTAACTCATTATGTCGTTGTTAAAATGTCGCTCCATATATATAATATGTATATATATATATTAGCCTCAGGTGCACATACTATCGTTTTCAATAGTAGAACATAAACCTGCTTGACACTCGTGTATTGCCAAACTTTCTATCAGAATCTATCAATTTAAAGTTCCACGAACACAATATTATGGAGCCATTTTTACTTATGATATAATCAGCATAAATTTAAAATGTTCTTGAATACAATACCTATTATAAAACGTCTTTCGACAGGAGAACATAACATTACCCTGAAGAAGTTGCATATCATTGAGGAGCATATCAAGAAAAACCTTTTCCACTAAAAATTGATAATATGAATTAGCAATAACATTGGTATCAAGTATGTATAATCTATTAATTGTCTCTAACTATTAAAGTAATAATAACATGATTATACATAATAGCTGGACAACAAACAAGGTGGGATTTAAGAAGTGAAAATAATATAGATGTGTATACAGTAATTAACACTTTTTATCTATACATAATATTACAATACTTCTGTGCCCCTGATGCTTTTAATCAGTTTTCGTTAAGTACGTATCTACACTTTTTTTGTTTCTCTCGCACTCCCCATGAATTTTAATTTAATCGTCTATACATTATCCAGAGAAGATGTTCCGTTCTACAATTCCCCAATGCTTTAGTTTAGACGATCTTCAAAACGCAAAAATTATGGACTGCCTCCAAATAGACAAAGACTGCTACTATTTTCGGGCGAAGCGTTGGGGAATTTCAATAACCCCAATCAATGTACGACAATATAAATGTGTTTCATGTTTCATAAAACGCATTTATAGGATCACATTGAGCATTTATTCACCTATGAATATCTTAAACACATCACTACAAAATAAGTCTATGATGATGATGAAGATTACATAATTATATTTCTAATATGATCGATCCTGATGATACGCACAGAGTTAATAATATAATAAGCCAGTTAGAACAATTGTGAGACATACAAAGGTTATTCATGTCCAACAGTCACTTTAAATTATATTTATTAGCTTCATCCAATCTGTGGCAAAGGTAATAGCACAGATGAGGTTTACTGCCTCTTACTAGTTGCGTTTACTACTCAATTAGGATCACGAACCTTTTTACTTTCTTTTTCTTATCATCGAGGCATTGACGAATAGGTTTAATTCCAGCAAGTAGCAAAGCCTTAATACCGTTATAGTACATTAAGCCACTAAACAGATACTGACAATATATACGTATGCTATCAGAATTTATTGAATTCACCAATTTTAATAACTTTCCGTTTTTTTCAGATATTTTGTTTTTCATTTTTCATAAAAAAAAAAGTCCTCGAAAAAAAAATTACAATATTATGTCACACAAACTCAATACCGTAGCGCTCGCACCTAACTGATAATGAAAGATCGGTTTGCCCTAATATAAAATAATACAATCCCATCTACGAAAAAAGGCTAATGATTAAGAAGAATTACTCTGTTCTACCTATAAAATTCATACAAGTTGGCGTTTCTACGTATCCAACATAGGGACCATGCCAACTTTTTTTTTTACCTATAATATCGATGTTTTCACTTCAGTACACCATAACGTTGCTGATTTTCTAGTAATGTCAAAAAAATGGAAGCAAATTTGTACTTTAATGGATGGATTATGTAGATAAAAGTGTTGGTTTTGAAAAAAAAAATCTTCCATAGAAAAAAAGTGACAGCCTTTTACACAGTCTATATATACGTGGTTCCAGGTTTCATTTATATAAAAGCAGTAAAAGAGCCATAATAAAGGATTACAGATAGACTAAACTATAAAGTAAAGTTTAATAATAGCTTAATAGTTGCCTGGGCGCATTTGGATGACTCTGCGTAAGTAATATTACGTAACTAGCCTAACTTGAAACATTAACTGAATACGTAGCTTCCGTCGATTTTATTTTGTTTATTTGTTTTCGACAAATCTCCAGTAGTTCACGCTCAAAACGTTTTTCCTTTTTTTTTTTTTTACCGTACTCCTTTAACCACAGTGAATTGATATTATCACCTCGAAATATCATGCCCATTTATATAATACAAATCATACTGGCATTCATTAATATTTATAACAAAATACAATTAATGCTAAAAGCGAGCATTGTATTACTGTACTACTATAGTTTATATACTTAAACCAGATATTTTGTCAACGCAACCATATATCCATGGAAACTACAGTACGTACAAGTAGCATATAGCATTCTTTTTAAAAATATTGGATTAGTATATCAATGGTATCTCGATCTCATACACGATTTATAGGTGACAGATTACTGTACTATTAAATAGTCAGTGTACAATGTATCAGCTGTGAAACTATTATATTCAACGTACCTTACGTATAACACTTATTATCATTCTTCAGATTCAGTACAAGTAGTTTTGTATACTTATACTATTAATACCAATTATAGAATTATCGTGCATTTTAACATATGTAAGTATAAGGAAAAAAAAAGATGATCACAAAAATGTTATGTGAAAAAAGAATAGAAATAAAAAGGACATAAGCAGACCTGAAGCTTAGAAAAATGGAGAGAATAGAAGAAAGAACGACATTCCTCCAGGATAGTTGATATTTTAGGTTGAATGGTTTTGTTTATTAAAGTGAAATACTAGCGTACCCAACGCATATTGACATGTGTCTACTTCCTTGCCGTACAGATGTACGAATGAAAGGAAGATACTTGTTGTAAATATACATAAAGAGAAGATATGTAATAGCCAACCTCTCACGCATTACAAAAAAAGGTGAACTAGTTGAGAAAAAAGTAGTGGATGGTTGGAACATGATGGGTAAAAAAATCAATGGGAAGGTAAAGAAAACACATTGGTATTTCTCGAAGAATGTGAAGAAGAAAACGCGGTAAAAGACATTGAAAGTGATAAACAAAGAATAAGCATATTGTAGTAACAAATACCAAGCATTATAATTTTGACCCGTAAATAACAATACGTAATTATCTTTTACCGTGCTTACATTAATAGATAAAATGATTATGGTGCAATTCATACATCAAGTGATATTACTGGGGTTTGATATGCTTATTATTTTTGGTTATCGCATCACAAAATTCGTATTAACACGTACTATCAAGATTTCAAGTTAGTGGCAGTTCTTATTTAATATTTCTAAATAGATTGTTTTTACATTACGTATGTCCATATGGTTATTAATTATATGTATTTTATGCCATTAGTTTCAAATGACTGACAGCCTAGAAACGTATTCTCGTTGATAAGCTAATCAAGAATTTTGATTAAAAACGAACATAGAAAAATAATCTTACTAAACTTTAGGGTTATCAAGGCTTATCAAATTAGCACCTATAATATTATATCAATTTCTAGATACTTTTTTAATAGTTAAAACTTTCTAATTATTATCTTCAATGTATAATAAGCTAATAAGAGATTATTAGATGAGGCGAAGAATGCATAAATAACAGTTGAGTTAATTCGTATATGGCAATCAAACATGTAAGCCAATCAAAACTTACCACCTCTGGTTCGGGGGTGTAAATTCATAAAGAAACACGCGAATTCGACACACTTTTCTTTTTCTTTCCCTCTTTGAACTTGATATATATTTGATACAATGGTAAATTAATAGAATAATGTTGCGTTTTGATATATAATAAAAATATGTGTTTTCTTATCATTTACATATAGTATATATATATATATGTATGTATTAATATAGAGATTATTTATTAATTAACTTTGCTCTTTGTTTGATCTTCTATTATTTAGGCTGATTCTTCATCTTCATCGACACCCAAGGGTACAGTTCGGTAAATAAAGTCTTTTCGATTCTTTTTTTCTTTCTCTTTATTGTAAAAAGAAAGAGCGGGAAGTGTTACAGAAGTTAAAAAAATGAAACCAATTGAAGCTTTGTGAATGAAAAGGACGGGATTATAAGGAAACTCCAAGATTAAAAAGGATGGAGATCGCTTAAGCAAAAAAGAAAAGAGAAAAATGAGTATACTCAATTCATTAAAACTTTTATAGGAGACGCGTTACCGGACGATCGAATAACAATGCTGCACGAGGACCTATGCCAGGTGGTAGCACTTCAAATATGATGCGTATCTATTCAGATGATTCGCCTGGTCTTCGAGTGTAAGTCTCTTAGGAAATCAGGAAAAAAAAGAAATAAGAACAATTGTAATAGATGAACTAAATTTATATTCGTGGGTTTGATATATTAGTGATCCTGTAGTTGTTCTTGTTTTATCGTTGACTTTTATTGCCTCGGTGTTCGGTTTGCATATTGTGGGCAAGTTCTTGCGAGCTTAAAAAGAATGATGATTATAATAATTAAATTTCAAAAAGCATTCATTGGGTCAAATAAAGGCAATGAGAAAAAAAAATTAGAGAGCTGTTATTTTATCCATATGGACAAAAAATATTCATTAATGTAACAACAATGTGCCTCTTGTCTTGTTCTTCTTTTAACTCAAAAAAAATGTACATTCCCTTTCATGTTTATCAACATCAATTTATATTACATCCATCCTCTCCCTCTTTCTTTCTTTGTCTCCTATGATTTTAAATAAAGTATAAAAAAAAAGAATAATAATAATACTACTACTACTACTTGACACTATTTTCTTTACTTCAGACAGAAATTTGAAAAAGTGTGATATGGAACGCTAGATGGGTACATGTATATATTCACAAAATAAACTTAGTATTGCTATAGTAACAATGCATTTATATATTATATGGCAAAACAATTTTGATAATCAATCCCCAATAGGAATCGTTACTTATTCGCAGTATAGTGAAGTAAGGAATTGGTTCATAAAGTCAATCGCGTATAAAGAATACTCTTTGCTCATAGTCTTAATAATAGGACTAAAAGCTTTGGCAAGGCTAATTGCAACTTGCCAAAAGAAAAAATCTGCTTCTGTTAGCTACATGATACAAGCTACTGTCTGTATAAAATTTACAGTGACTAATCAGTAACTATCAGTACGTACTAATTTAAAACCTCAAAATTATGGTTAGGTTCCAAACAGGTATTGATTACAACAATGGACTCGGTACTTACTTCAAACATTATTACATGAACAGCTAAAATTTAAAATGCTTTGTAAGCCGGTAAGGTCTGTGCGTTTTTGATTGTTCATTGATTGATGTGTTTACTTTGTAGTTGTGATCACAAGATAAAGCAGGTTAGATAAGCTACTTCTACGTGGTCGATATCTATTTAATTTTTGTAATTTTTTTTATAGTAGTGAATTATTACTACAGTGTCACTTTTCCAGAACCTTTTAGTAGATACAAGCAAAAGGACAGTGGTAGTGAAAGCGACGGGCATAAATCAAACAGCTATAATCTTCTTCGGGGCCATCTTAGTTGACACTGAAATCCATTCTGGATAGCTATACATGTATTTTATGAATATAGGATAAGATATTCGATTGATAAATAAAACCTTATTCAGTTGTTGAAGCGGCTTTTTTTTATTATAAGTAGGATTACTGTATATATATATAATTATTGCTTCTTTGTAAAATAAACTTAAAGCTTGCTATTCAAGTTGATTTTGACGGCTTTAATTTGGGTATAATTGGCGAGTGCATATTCACTGTTCTCGCGCCCAATACCACTTTGCTTATATCCACCAAATGGACTGTTTTCAGTAACAATACTTGTACAATTAACCCCTAAAATAGGTATATGTATATTATTTAGTAAATAATACTATATTATAGAAATAATAATAGCATTAACATTTTGATACTCACACACTGAGCCTGCTTCAAGAGCGTTTGATACTGTAACTGCACGCGTAATATTTGATGTAAAAACGGAAGCAGCGAGACCAAAAATCGTATCATTAGCTTGTTTAATCACATCCTTTGTATCCTTAAATTTACAAATAGCAACGACAGGCCCAAAAATTTCCTCTTTCATGATACGCATATCTGGTTTTACGTCTTTATAAAAAGCATTAATACATACAATACACGCTTTCGCTACTTATCATAATTATTCACTATATTCGTTAGTTCATACCTGTGAAAACTGTAGGCTCCATAAAATATCCACCATTATTATTAACTCGTTTACCACCAAGATGACATGTAGCACCTTCCTTTTTGCCAATATCAATATAGCTCATAATACGCTTAAGATGGGTTTCTGAGATTTGAGGACCTTGGAAAGTGGATTTATCAAACGGACAGCCCACTTTACCGGATAATACTAGTTTTTCAAATCTCTTTACAAATTCATCATAAATCCCTTCTTGCTATGTATATTTATAAATCGTATAAAAATACATGGAGTTATTATGTTAGTAAGTACATATAACAAAGAAAAAAAAAGTTTGCTGCGCTATGTAATAATATAAGCAAAAATAATAATAATTTTTATCCTTTTCTCCTCCTTTTACAACTATTTGAACGTTATATCTTATCAGCAGAAGCTACAACATACCACATAGATACGGCTTCCCGCAAAACACATTTGTCCAGCATTATAAAAAATACCAAAACGTGACCAAAATACTGCTTCATCTAAATTTTCAACATCATCAAAAATAATATTGGGTGATTTGCCACCAAGTTCAAGTGTAATTTTTTTTAAATTACTTTCAGCAGCTGCTTTCATAATAGCACGACCCACATTGACACTACCAGTAAATGCAATTTTGTCACATTTCATATGACGAGCCAACGAATCTCCTGCAATATGACCATATCCTGTAATGATATTAATAACACCAGGCGCTATTATGATATATCATACAGACATTTTGTTTTAGTAGATTAATTAGCATTATATACGAGCCCATTCTACTGTAGCCAATAGAATTTATACAATTATATGAAGAATCAAAATAAAATATTATACCAAATCCAGCTTCTTTCACCAAAGCAGCAAATTTCAAGGCAGATAAAGGTGTCATTTCAGAAGTCTTGACAACGATAGTATTTCCCGTACAAATAGCAGGGGCGACCTTCCAAATAAGCATTACAATCTTAAAAAAAAAGAGAGAAAATATTCAAATTAGGGTACATAATTGAGTATTTTTATGAATATGATTTAACATACAGGAAAATTCCATGGAATAATAGCACCACAAACACCAATAGGCTCATGAACAGTATATGAAAGTTTTCCTTGCGTATCAATAACTTTTCCGTGAAGTTTATCACAGAAACCTGCAAAATACCGTCTGAAAAGATGAAAAAAAAAATTATTTACTATTCATCTATTTTTCTTACAAAATCAAAATCGAAATAAAATAAAAACGGATAGTAGGTTCTACTATGTATAAAAATCAAATAACCACGGCCACTTTTTTTTTTTTTACTTACATATAATTTGAAACATCAATTATATCTCTTTGAGCATTTCTAAGGGGCTTTCCATTATCTAACGTTTCCAAATGTGCTAAATCATTTACATCGCGTTCCACAAGATCTGCAAGTTTATGCATAAGTCTTGCGCGGTTACGTGGAGTTGAAGTCTTCCATCCACCATGAAAAGCTTTATAAGCAGCTTCAACAGCTGTATTCACTTGTTGTGATTCAGCTAGTATTTAGAAACTGATTAGAAAAATAAGAACTTGCAAAGCAGTCTGTTTCAAAATATGATATTATGGTGACAGCAGTAAAAGAAACTGTTTTCGTTGCTAAATTTTTACTGTGTACCGTCCTTACCAGCTTGAACCGAAGTGATCACTTTCCCAGTAGCTGGATTGATTGTTTCAATTGTACTTTTCCCTGAAACAAATTCGTTATTGATAAATAATCCAGTATTCACTAAATAATAATAAAAGAAAAAGAGGAAAAGTCGTGATCATATTCATGGTTCTGAATTTAATAGACTGATAATGTCAAGATAAAGCAACAAACAAAAATAAAGTGGATAAAGTATTTTGTTGTGGTTTGTAAAAAGTAATAGATTAAAACTAACAATTAACTTTATAACCGTCTGGGGCCGTGATATCAGTATTAAACGTCATAATCAGAAAATATTAAGAAAAAAGCAAAACAAAAATCGATAGTAAAAGGGAAAGTAAGAGTTTATAATAATTTCAGAAACAGTCCAAATTGATTCCAAATTTAGAAAAGATGAGAAATCGTTTTGTCATGATTTTTTTGCTTAAAAAAAAATATATATTGACTTCTCTTTTGTTCCGTATTATAATTAGATTGGCATTGAGTAATAAACATAATGTATTATAGAAAAATTATCATTGAATACTATAATGGGAAAATATATCACATACCATGACAACCCAAAGGGTAACCATCCATCCTTTTATACGCTGAATAATATCCAACCGCAAACATGTTTTCACAGAGATGTGGGAATAATCCACCCAACAAAATTATTGCCATAATTTATACGTATCTCAAATGGTGCCTAATTGTAAACGAGTTAATAAAAAGGAAATATTACTCGTACATATCGTATCATGACAAGTGAATTATCAAAGAAAATAAATTACATTACAATGCTTCTATAAACTTTCTAAGGCCAAAAGAGTTAAATTGGGAAAAGTGTATACAAACGATACATGCATATGAAACATTATGCATGTAAGAGTATAGGTAATTGAACTTTATTTATATTATGCGATTCAGTACGTCCACTTTTCAGCTGGTTGTTAAAGAAAAAGAACATTGCTTTACTTTTAAAAAAAATGTACAGTATGTCTTTTTTGTTTGTACGTAGTTATAGGAAAATGACTTACTACTATAATAAGTATGTGACACTCTTTGGCTGTGTGGATAATCTGCTATCTAGATTGGTACTTTTATTGATTATCTTTAATCTACGTACGTATCTTATGTATGAGTATATATTCCTTTTCCTCAGTATCATTAAGTCTGCTTGTGGGAAATCGAGAGACCCTTTTGGTATATGATTTGCTATTATATAGCTTCAAGAAACATTCGTTACGTATATAAAATAGGGTATATAAAAAAATGATAAGAATGATTGCTAATTTGATTATGAGCCTATTCTTATTTAAGTTTATTACTATGATATATATATCTACTACTATAAATCAATTAGTAGTAACGATCAAAGGTAACACATGATCTAAAAACATTCTTTTTACTTCTTCAACGCGTGAAATTGATGAATTCCATATTTTGTGAGTGTGTTACCTTTAAATGAAAAGCATTGGGACAGACAGCAAGTGGCTTTTTTTTTTCCTTTTTCCCATATGCTTAAAACCCTTTTTTTGGGTTGTTCCACAAACATGATAACGATTACAAAATTATAGGATTGATAACCTGTTTCTGTTTTTTTTTTGATTTTGATGGATCTTGAAAAATAAATTCTTCTTTTTAATGTTTACAACTACCATTGATAGAGAGAAAAATAAAATAAAGATAATATGAAAGAAGTATATTATGTATATATGAAAAGAGAGAGACTTTTTTTTTTGGAATGAAAAATATATATATATATATGAAATGTTAAAGAAATAAATATGAAAAAAATGTTATGTGAAGTTAAAAAAGAGAGAGATAGGAAGAGAGGAGAGCGAGCGAGAGAGAGAGAATCTTTCATACTTGATAACTTTTTTTTTTTTTGAATTGAATTGAATGTAAAAATGTATTGTTTGTATATAAAAATATGTTGAAATAATATAAATAATTTATAAACGAAATAGTAAAAAAAAAAGAGCAAAAAAAAATCTATTCGGGGACATGCGAAAACAAATATGAGACAGATTCACCATTATGAGTTCTATAATAGTAATTGAATAGAAATAATAGTTAGTTATCATAGTACGAACCCTAATGTGATAAAAAGCATGTATAATTTACCTTCGGATAGCTTCGGCCAAAGTAGGTGAGATATCAATAACATCAAGTTTGGGGCAGATAGCCTATATAATGAAAAAGGTATATTACATAACATATGATGAGTCATTTGTTTCATACTAATTATGCTTCTTTCTGGAATACGCGGAAGCAAATATAACTTTAATAATAATAATAATAAAAAAAACTTACCATTTTATCTTCATGAGGAATAGTATTGGTAACCACAAGTTTCTCAATCACTGATTCATTAATCACCTTAATAGCTTTACCAGATAAGATACCATGAGCAACAATAGCATATACCTTTTCAGCACCATTTTCAACCAAAGTTTTGGCAGCCAAACCCAAAGTACCACATGTATCTGCCATATCATCTACAAGAATTGCAATCTTTCCACGGACATCACCAACCAAAACCATACGCGATACTTCATTAGCGCGCTTACGTTCCTTGTGAATTAATGCAAAGTCAAGATTCAAACGGTCTGCGATCGACGTAGCCCTATCATTTTTTTTAAAGAAAAGAAAAATATATAAGTAATCTGTGTCCCCGACAACATCTTGATCATAGTCTTACACACTCACACTCACAAATGAATGTAATAAAGCTCTTATTGATAAATAGAAAAAAAAAGGAATTCTTACCGTTTGGCACCACCAGCATCGGGAGAAACAATCAATCCATTCTTCCAGTTGGGGATTTGAGTAGAGATATACTTAATCATGGATGGTTCACAATACAAGTTATCAACAGGAACATTAAAGAAACCTTGAATTTGCGATGCATGCAAATCCATTGTAATGACATGATTAGCACCAGCAACAGTCAACATATTAGCAGTTAATTTAGCAGTGATGGGAGCACGGCTCTTATCCTTCTTGTCTTGACGAGCATAAGGGAAACAAGGAATGACAGCTGTAATACGACGAGCAGAAGCAGTCTTGCATGCATTGATCATAATCAATAATTCCATCAAATTATCATTGATTTCACCACAACCGGATTGAATAATGAAAACATCTTCGTCACGAACAGATTCACCAATAGTAACTGAAGTTTCTTGGTTGGAATATTTCATGACAACAGCCTTGGCCAAGTCGATACCAATACGGTTAGCAACGAGCTTGGCAAGTTCAGGGTGAGAGTTACCAGTAAAGATCTTGATTGAGTTATCGGCCATGGTTTATAATTTCTTTTTTTTTTAATTTAAAATGAGAGGGTATGCAAAAAAAAAAAAAAAACAATAATGAATATATATATATGTCTAAATGAAGTTAATGAGTAGAGAGGGGTGGGGTTATTATGTGAAAAAAACCGGTTATAAAAACCTTTTTTATGATTTGTTGTTTTAGTTTGTGTTGTTATTGGGATAACCGTAGAAGGTTTCCTTGTCAATATAAAAAGTTATGAAATGAAAAAAAAAAAGTGGGGGTTGAAGAGAAGTGAAGGGAAGGAGAAGGAGAAGGAGAAGAAAAAGGTCAAAACTTTTTTTTTTTTTTACTTTGGCCACTCCAAAAAAGTCCGCAAAAGAAAGAAAACAGTGGCTCTCCAGTACTTATAATAATGCTCGTCACATGCCCCCCGCATTTAGTGAGACTCTATTTTTTTTTTTTATAAAGGTGAAGGCTGGAATCGGTTCATCGGAACTAAGCACCGTTTTTTTTCCAACAAATTTTACCATGGATCAAATAATATAGGTAGAAAAAAACCCACCTTTCAAAAATAAAGTTCTAAGCCTTTATTTCCCAATAATGAAAAGGATGAATTAAAAAAAAAATATAAACAAAAAAAGTGTCAACGTGGATAAAAAACCAAGTTTGAGTCGGTTCAACAAAAAAACATAAAAATTTTTTCTGTATATTTTATTTTAGGCAAGTCGATTTCTCACTCATGAAGAGCTCTGTAGTAAAAAAAAAAAAATTCTTCTCTAAACAACCGACAGCCGAGAATCAAATGATTTTTATGTTTATTCTTTTATGAAGAACAAAAAAGAAAAAAAAAACCGTGCACAGTTATAACATTATTATTCGATCAAAAAAATGTTTAATTTTAATAATAGAGAGTTTGTAGTACACACAATATAATGATTTGTGCCTCTTTCTCTCCCACTCTCTCACCCACATAACAATCATGTCATGTAACGACAAATAAAAAAAAATTGGTACGCAATTAAAAATATTTCTTTGTATTACAAAAGAACTAAAAACGAAATATCACGTGGGAAAATATGTATTTTGCTTCTCGGCCGGGCTTTTTTGTTAAACCCGTTTGCCCGAAACCGTCCGTGTATAGTGTGCCCGCTTTATATATCAATCAAGTATATTTCCGTCTTGTGCTAATGATAAGGTAATAGTCGCTATTGTATTTGTATTGGGTATCTCATCATTCATTTTTATGTTATCTTGTGGAATATACACTGTAGTATCAGTTAAAATGGCTTGTCGATGATGAGGTTTAATATCACACTCAAATACTCCCGCTGTAAGATGAACTTCTTTTGCTATGGTTACATTCGCTGTTGCTAAGGAATATGACATTTGTTGTTGTGGGATAACAGCCTTTTGATAGGATCGATGTATTCTGGTTCTTGTAAACATATTTGTTTTTTAATAATGAAAAAGAAGTTGTAAGGAGATGAAAGAAAAAAGTAATCCACGAATAAATTCATTATTATTTAATATTGGTTTTAGTTTTGTATGATAATCATGCTTTCTTGTTTTTTTCTTTAAGCATTGGATAGCATTCATGTGATCATAAGATAAAAGGATAATACATCATTTACTATTATATTAAATATTATATATATTTATACATAAGATTGTTTGAATGCCAAAAAAGAGGGTATTATTATGTTCATTGAGCAAAAAAATAAAAAAATAAAATAAAGGGCTATATATTACATGATATTACAGCATAGAAACTTATTTCCAATAGGTGCGAAAGGATCATCTTGACGATCAGTTGCACCCCACACAGATGGAACGAGAGGATCACGCGTATTATTACAAAAATCAATCAAACTATTTCTCAACAAAATCGGGCTTAATTTTTTTTATTTTATTTTTTTGGGTAGTATGATTGTTTTTACGCATGAAATTCTATAAAACGGATTTACCTTTCTGAAGCTGCACTCACTGGTATTCGTGGCATATCTAATTGTTCTTTAAGTCGTTGACTATATTCATTTATTCGTTTCAACTTTGATTCAGATAGATGGTGATGTGTACGCTTTACTTTCATTTTTTCTTTTTGTTCTGTTCAAATAAGAAAATACGTAGGAAAAAGAAAAGGAAATTAAATAAAAAGGTTTATGCAGCTTTCTTCTTTTATATGTATATATTTATATATTTTCCTTTATTTTTACATATGTCGCAAAGGGAATAAAAAAAAACAAACAATTCATATATTTAACGAATTCCAGGATTTAAGGTGATAGCAATGACAATGACAAATAAAATTATTAGAATACAAGAACAACAGCCGAAAAACGCCCATTTTCCTTCTTTTAAAACCATTTTCCAACTTGAAATATACTCATATATTGTTCTTGTTTTTTCTTCTTTATCTTCTTCATAGTCCTGTATAATTATGAAATCTTGTGGTGGTACTTGTTGTAATGATACTCCGTAATAAGATTCAAGTAATGTTAAAGGAGGAGGAGGTCTATCGATATTTTGATATGGTGGTGGATGTTGATCATTCTCTTGACCTTGTCGATTATATACTGAATGATAGTAATCAAAGTCTTGATAATAACGATATGCTGGTGGTGGAGATTGTATCACTGTTACTCTTGTCAATGTTGATATTGATTGAGTAAAACCATTATTGCTTGTCTTTTCTATTTCCCGATCATTATACATAGTTTCTCATATAATTAAAATAAAAGAACAAAGACCATAAGAAGAAAAGAAAGCGAGCATATATAAAAGAATCAAAGAAAATGATTAATTAATTATTTATTCCATGACATAATAGTGATGATCATAAGTAAAAAGTAGTAAAAGGAGAGAGGAGAATTTCTATCTACTTTATACCTTTTATTTTCACTATGAAAAAAGAAATTACATATGAGGTGTGTATTATTTATTACTCGTATTAAGTTCATTGAATGTGCTACTAACTGATCAGCCCCCCTCCCCTCCCCCATTAAAAAAAAAGTGGTTTTCAATAATCTATATGCCTTTCAAAGTAACGATGCCGACCTACCATTTTTTTTTTGCCATGCAACATCAGCTCCGACCTAAAATTTCGGAAGGCTTATTTTTTGGACATGAAAAAAGAATTCTCTCTCTCTTTTTTTTTTTTTTTTTCGCTACTGCCTCCTTTGCTTGTTGCTCATCGATCATGGCTGAAAAGAACGGAGAACCCGGAATGACTAGCAAAGATTACTACTTTGACTCATATGCCCATTTTGGTACGTTATATATATATTTATATATTTGTTACAAGGCGGATTCGAACAGCCTTTTGATCTAACTTCATAATACTTTTTTTATATATATCTTTTTTTTTTCTTTAAAAAATAGGCATTCACGAAGTAAGTCGATAATTTCCTGTTATATGTATATTTGTTCTTTATAAGCTCTCAATATATGCTAAACTAGATTGTGTATTATTATAGGAAATGCTTAAGGACGAAGTACGAACATTGTCGTACCGATCAGCGATCTATAACAACAAACACTTGTTCAAGGACAAGATCGTGCTTGACGTTGGATGTGGTACCGGTATTCTTTCCATGTTCGCAGCCAAGGCAGGAGCCAAGCATGTCTATGGTGTAAGTATATATATATATTTATATCAATTAGAAAAAGGCAGAAGAATAAGATTTTGATTATATAAAACAATATCAGAAAACTAATGATAAAATGCTGGGAAAAATATGTAATTTTTTTTTTTAATCAGATTGACATGTCAAATATTATCATTCAAGCACGCGACATTGTTAAAGATAATCATCTCTCTGATAAGGTTACTTTGATTCAAGGAAAGATGGAAGAAGTTGAATTACCTGTTGATAAGGTTGATATCATCATTTCAGAATGGATGGGTTACTTTTTATTGTATGAATCCATGTTGGATACTGTTTTAGTTGCTCGTGATAAGTTCTTGGTAAGTTACGCGTTCTATTGTTAGTGTGTGGCGTTTTTAGGAAAAAGAAAATTAACAGGAGTCTCTCCCCCCCTTTTTTTTTATTGCTATTAGGCTCCCGGTGGTGCATTGTTCCCTGATAAAGCAACTATGTTTTTAGCTGCCATTGAAGATGGTGAATACAAGGAAGAAAAAATTGATTACTGGGATAATGTATATGGATTTGATTATTCATCTATTAAGAAACTTGCTATCAAGGAGCCTTTGGTCGATACTGTTGAAGGTCGTGCTGTTGTCACCAGCCCTTGTGCATTCAAAGAAATTGATTTAAACACTGTTCAAAAGAGTGATTTAACTTTTGAAGCCCCTTTCAAGTTAACTGCTGCTCGTGATGACTTTGTACATGCTTTTATTGCTTGGTTCGATTGTGGTTTTACTCAATGCCATAAACCTATTTGGTTCTCTACTGGTCCTCAAGCAAGATATACTCATTGGAAACAAACTGTATTTTATACACCCGATTACTTAACTGTCAAGACTGGTGAAACTATTGAAGGTAAATTATCTTGTACTCCCAACAAGCGTAATCCAAGAGATCTTGATATCCGTATCGATTATGAATTTGAAAATCAACATGGTCGTGTAGCTCATTCTTGTGATTTCAAGCTGTAAGTATATTTTTTTCTTATGACGTGTTTAATTATGAGGGTTTAGTTATTAACGAATATTCATTATATATTATTCAATAGGTCCTAAATCAATTCCGTTCCTCCTTTTTTTCTTGTTATTTTTATATATATATATTTATTTCATATCTCGAGTTCCCTTTCCCACCATTTCCTTTCTTTTTCATCCTTTTTTTTTCATTTCCTGCAATTATCATAAGAGTTCAAAAAACAAAGAAATTGTCGCATCTGCATTGATTACTACAAATTATTTTTATTTTATTTTATTGATCTTATCGTATATGTTCGAATAAGAAACGAGAGAAATTATATGCCAGTAAAAAAAAAAAAGGTGAAATGGGATTATTTACATGAATGATACAAAGGATAAGTATATACAAAGATAAAAAAAAAATTACAAAGAATTGTGTATATCAGTGAACCAGTCAGGACACTCAATATCACCATTCGATCGTTGCCAATCTATTTGACCCTCTTGTTTCCCCATAATTGCTCGTTGCCATCCTTCAGGTACACCTTTGGCACCTACTGACGATTCGCCAACATAAAGTTTATAATCCTGGGACCATGCCACTTTATTTTGTAAACATCGTTGGATTGTCTTGTATGCTTCGAGGTTAGCATAAGGCACCATGGTCTTTGGATCAAGATAACGTGCCTGCATACCCGTAATTGGACATATTGTAGGTTTTGTGGGTCTTGTAGGTCGTTCCGCCCAAGAAGCTAATTCTGGTATCAAATCTGTTTGATCCATTTCGCGATCAGTCAATCCAGTTAACGACACAGTAGGTTTTGTGTGAATCTGTTCTTCATCTGCTGTTTGCATAAATGATATCAAATTACGACCCATAGCATCACTTTGTTCCATATCTCGTTTCTCTTGCCATGCTAAGGCTGCTGGATCTGTAATTTCTGTTTGTATATTATAATTCTCATCTATTGAAGGCGATAATGGAAACGATGATGATGATGATGATGGTGTAATCATGAAAATTTTACGTCGTTTAGGTCTTTTATCTGGATCTTCTGTAAAAGATGTATATCTTACAAAAGGCCCCACAATTCGTTTTTTATCCTTTTTTTTCGCTCTTGCTCTTCTTTCAGCTTCTTTTTGTTGCCATTGTTCTAATGATTCCAAATTTTCACGTTCTGTTATAGCAGCTTCTGCTAATAACTCTTCTTGTGTTAACTGTTTCACGACAGGTCGATCTCGTTTTGGAAGTTTTTCCTTTCGATTTTTATATTCACGAATTTGTTCTTCAACTTGAAGTCGATTACGTACTGTGTTAGATCGAGAGGATTGTCGAACAAAATCTACGTCACTACGTCGAGAACCTCGTTGTCGTGGTTGCTCATCTGTTGATTTTTCTTTTCTTTGTTCCTTAGGTTGTTGGTGTTGTTGCCTTTTGGGACGTGATTGAAAAGCTGCAGGTGGCAATGGTGCTCTTCGTGCCTAGATTATTATAATAGAGTTTAGTCTAATTTTTTTTCCCCTTTTTCTTTACTGTAATATCCCATATATATGTATACCTGACGTTCTTGTTTTTCAATCGCTTTATCAGCTTCTCGCCCTAATTCTTCTTGTTCACGTTCTTCATCGGACGATTCCGTATCGAAATCAGAATCCAAAGTATCTTGTACTTCGTCTTCAGCTATAAAAGAAAAAAAAAAAATCTCGTTTAAAAAAAAAAGAAATTTATTTATTTTTTTTAATTTCAATTCAATTTTTTAAAAATTTACGTTTAGTAAAAAACTCTTCGTCTTCACTTATAGATTCTTCAAAAAGGTCTTCCATTTCAACCTCTTGATCCAATAGTGCACGCATACTATCAAACGAACAAATAAAAGTGAAGCATTAGCTTTTTGGGGGGGGGGCTTTTTTTTTTTAGACTTGTAGTTTATTAAAAAATATCATGTTCATATTACCGATTACCAGCATTGGCGCGTCTTTCTCGTTCTCTTGCAAACGACATGAGAGAAAAAGTTACTGGAAAAAAAAAAAGTGAAAAGGGGGAGGAAAGAAAATTGAATGAGTTTACTGAACTCAGGGTGTAATATATATAAAAAAAAAAATCTGAAATGCGTTACACCGACCAAGGGCATTTTCTACTTACAATCATAAATGAGGTCGCTCTTATTATCAATTATATTGAAAAGACATGTGTTTGAACTAACCTTGCAAGAAGATGAGAAAAGAAAAACACAAGTATAATATCATAACACTGTAACCTAAGTACGTAGAATGTTCTGCACGAGGTAGAATATAATAGCTTCTTTGTTATTTTCACAAAATAATTATAATATGCTAGTTTATTATATTAAAATAACTTTTAGTAAATGAGAAAAATATATACGTGGCATGAAGTTCTGTATAATAATTCAAGAAACTTCGGTTTGTATATGACAGTTTCTTGTTACGTAAGTTATCTGCCAGATGAAAAAAAAAACTTAATTATTATACTGCGTAGTGCTCATTTATTTATTTGGAATATGGTGCATTTCACTTGTAATCGCCAATAATTCCCACTGGTTTCTAGAGGCTTCAGCTTCACACTAAATCAATATTTTCTAAATCCACACTTTAAGTATTATTTTTAAGCTTATTATAAATAGTTATTAAAGTTTAGAAAGTTGTAAAAATGTTTTAAAAAAAAGCTGAAGCTTGTCAAAGTTGGTTGGTCATAGCCCATTTCTGACCATTTTGGCTGGGCAAGGGACAAAATTGAAAGATGAAAACTACACGTCGGAGTTCTTAAGCATAGGTGGAGCAAATCATGTGATATGAGTAGTAGGTGAAAATCTTAGAATGAGCTGTATCACAGTATCACAATATTGGAATCTAAGGCCATAAATAAAGATAACTATGGAAAAGAATTTTTAGTCTACCAAAAATATACATATATTTGATAAAGTTTACTGCATTTAACATTAATGCTTAAACAAATTGATTGTACTATATACCTCATATGTATAAGCTTCTTCTTATAAGCTTATAACAGTAGTGTACTGTAGTTATTTTTGCTATTACTTAAAAGGAAATAAGAAATAGAGAGTTCTAAATTCTAAGTGCTAATATTAATTGCAGAATTGATTCTGCAAAGAATTACATACTAAAGGCAATGTAATACTAGGTACGTAGACAAGTTTCTTGATTTTGGTTTATGTAAAACACAAGAAAAAAATTGTAAAATAGGGAGGGAGTTAGTTTTAAGTTTTAAGCTATGATATAAGACTATTGAGTAATGTAATGTATCTATCTGTTTAAATTTATAAATACATAATAGTGTTTTATCAGAACATAATCATACCATAAGCCTACAAAAGAAGTAGTAAAACTTATTAAAAGTTTTAGTATAAAACACAACTTTATGATAGCGCAAAAACAACTACAGTATCTATAAAAGTAATAACTGTAACACAAATTACCAAATAAAGAAGCGGATTTTAAAGTTGAAAAATTGAAATAAAATAAAATAAATTATTGGCGATTACAAGTGAAATGCACCATATATATAATAACATAAGCTTCTTTCAATAAAAATGATTATAAAGAGTTAAATGTGTGTAGTTACGTATTCATTATTACAAATCAAGACAATACTTATCTATTCATAATGAAAAAAAGCAGCAAATCTATGATCCTGGGAAAGTATCATGAATAATGGATATAGAAATACGTAAAAATATTACTATGACAACACTCTCAAAAAAAAAGACAAAAGAAAAAAAAAACTCAAAGCGAAAAATGAAAGAATGCGGGAATACATATCAAACCAAGAAGATTAACCACTTCATCTTTGTTATAATCACGCTTTTCAGGCACATATAATACCGCGAGGCAAAAAAAATAGAAAAGCGTATCTCATTATGCAATTACTTGACGGAATTTGAAGTAGAGACTTCTCTTTAAAACGACTTTTTCTTGCTTAACCATGAGATCTACTTTCAACTTTCACTTTTAGTTAACCCCCTTATTCATTTCTTTCACCCAATAGAACGGTGTATATACCATTTTGTGTGTGTATAAAATTTGCGGACAAGTAGGTGAAATGGTGTCTTCTTCGGTGTTTAGCGCTCTAATGAAAGATATGAAATACATTATCATTATAATATCACGATAATAATATCTTATTCTATGAAAAATGAAAACTTGACTGATTATAATGTAAGAATCATAAATGATAGATCGTAGAGTTGATGCGTTAGGTTAGTCACTTTTAAGAAATATTATCATACTACGTATAAGATCTATTCGCATATTTGTATAACTAACCGACGTTTTTTCATTATCAGGGAAAATCTCAAAAGTCGCAAAAAACCAGCTTAGCATGTGCTCAAATCATGTCAGGTACAGTATACTGTACAAGAGAACGTGTATTGGTGTTGTCAAATATACATTTTAAGATGTAACAAAGATCTTCTATATTAATTTATAAATTACTGTATATATTGTGCTATTTTATTAATACATAATGTTATTATATCCTATGGTATTCCGTTATAATCTGAATTATTTTAATTTAGTTAAAGGAAATAATATGTACATGACGATAAAAAATAATAATAATATTAAATACAAATGTAATGAAGTGATAACTTTTTTTTTTCTTTTGGTTGTTGGAGGATATTTTTCAAATTGTTATATGCATGACATTTTTTATCTTGTTCCTTTTTGAGAATAACATTAAACAGTAGTTGATTTGTTTAGTGTTTGCCAAACATCCCTCGCAGTACTAATGACTTCTGTCGGTAATCCTAAATATATCAGATAATGAATGAAGGTTATAGTTAGTTTTTTTTTATCTCCTTTGAAAAGTGTTTGATAAACATGGACATTATCAATAAGGAAGTTGTTTTTGGATAGCCCTCATATACAATATAAAAGCCATTATCATTATTGATAAAGTTAAATTACCTGCCAACTGCGCCACTTTCAATCCATGCGATTTTCGACATACACCCGGTTGAACCTTGTGCAAAAACACGAATCGTCCCATTTGATCTTCTACAAGATCCGTTTTATAAAGTTGAATCGTAGCTAATTCTTGTTTTTGTTTGACCATATCTGCCAATTCATGATAATGAGTAGCAAATATTAAACGAGACTTGATGTGCGTATGAATATAGGCTAAGATAGCATAAGCTAATGAAATACCATCCGCTGTTGCTGTACCACGTCCTACTTCGTCCATAATCACCAATGACTTTTTTGTTGCATAGGTTAAAATATTGGCCGTCTCCATCATTTCTATCATAAATGTTGACAAGTCTTGTGCAAGATCATCAGCAGTGCCAATACGACTCATGATTCGATCGGCAACTCCAATTCTTGCTTTATGTGCTGGAACATATGAACCCATATGAGCCAGGATCATGATGATGGCATTTTGTCGTAAAAAAGTACTCTTTTAGAATGAATGACACATAAATAAAAAGCTAGTATATAAGTTGAGGTCCTTGAATGTGATCAATAATGGTATGTGCTTGTGCTTATTTTTTTAATACAAACCTTGCCTCCCATATTCGGAGCAGTCAACAGCCAGCTACGTTCATCATCATTATCTTGGCTTTTTGTTAATATACAGTCATTCTTGACAAATGACCTTCCTTTTTGTGCCAAACTAGCTTCTACTACAGGGTGTCGACCACCCAAAATAATCATTTCTGCTCCATCTTCTTGTTCCAGCATCACAGGTCGAACATATTTATATCTCCTTGCCATCCAAGCGAAAGAACAAAATACATCTAATTTTGCCAACATACCACTGGCTGCAATAATAGATGTGGAATCCTCAAGAACTCGATCCACTGCTTTGTCCCAAATTTGACTTTCCAATTCCACGATTTGTGCATGTGTATTCTGTATTTGAATTGATAAATTAGTCCATTCAGGTAATTGAAATCGATGTTTACCCTTTGTCTTATGAACAAGAAAGGCTTCGGGATATTCATCAACTAATTTTTTAGCTTGAGTTGCATTAATTTCAACTACATGTCTATAAAGTGCTGAATTTGCGGCAAGTGATACAGAGTTGCCCCCAATAGAGCGTAAAGTATTTTGTAGTTGTTCTTTCTGTTTAAAAAATGTGTCGAGTTGTTGATGCAAGTGTTTGAGTCGTGGATCAAAGTCAGATCGAATGAATCCATAGTTAAAATCTTTGGCCTCGTCTGACATAATACGTTCATGGTCAATGACAGAGTCTATATAATTTGCCAAGTCTTCATGTGGGTTTAATCGACCTATTAATTCATTAATAGCTGTCGTTGTTGTCGTTGTTGAAGATGACGATGGTGCTTGAATAGTAGTAGAAGTAGTAGTGGATGAGACATGCTCCAGCAATACTTTTTTTGTTCTCTTAATAGCACTCAAAGTCGAACCTATCTCCAATAAATCCAGATGTTGGCCACGCCGAAGTGCTAATCGTTGTAATGCCCGTTGTGCGTCCGAGCTTTCTCTTAAAATCGAACGAACATCATCCAAAATAAAATTATCACATACAAGAAAATTGACAATATCATGTCGTCGTTCAATAGTATGAATCGAAGAAGAAGGTGCTAGCAACCATTGTGCTAATTGTCTTGCCCCAGCATTGGTAACTGTATAGTTGATGCCACTCAATAAACTATTGGTCCTTCCACCTTCTCGTAAATTTTTAACTAGTTCCAACGAAGCAACTGTAGCACTATCGATTTGTAATGTTTCATTGGCACTCATTCTTACGGGTTTCAAAAGTCTTGGTTTTCCATGTGGATGGGTGTTGTTGATATAATCTAATAATGCGTTACTTGCCCCTAACTCTTTGTTGTTAAAAGTAGTAATAGTAGTAGTAGTGGGATCAGAGTCATATGTTGCTGCTGGTGATGTGGTAGTAGTATCAAATAATGTATCAAGCATACGACGTCCGGCATCTGGATCAAAATGATCTTGAGCCACAAATGTGATTGAAATATGAGGGTTACTTGATATTATCCGTGCCAGTGGATGATTGGGATCTTCTTGTTCTTGATCTTCAATCAATGGTTTGAATGATTCAGGTAAAATAATTTCACGAGGTCGGATGCGTGCAATATCATCTTTAAGTATGTCAAGTGTTGAAGATTGGATCATGAATTCGCCTACTGAGATATCAATCCATGCTAATCCTAATTCACTATTGTTAGGTGGAGACAATGATGAGAATGATGGCGGTAACGGATATATCGGTGAAATGGCCATAAGGTAATTGTATGTGTGTGAATCCAAAAAGCGTTCTTCAATTACGGTGCCAGGAGTAATAACACGTGTAATAAGTCGTTGGATTCCAACGATCGAATCATCTCCTTCACGTTTGACAGGATTATATTGTTCACATAATGCTACACGACAGCCCAATCTATTGACAAGTATATCCAAGTATCTATCCAGTGAACGTAAAGGAAATCCAGCAAAGTCAACAGTAGTACCTGATGTCATTTCTTTTCGCGTCAATTTGAGATCCAGTTGTGAAGCATATTCCGTAGCATGGGATTCATACAACTAATAATAATATTTTATACAAGGTAAGCCACTTGATATTAATGTATAAAAATCAGCACACACGCATTTAATTTATCATTATTATTTACCACAAACCTCATAAAAGTCGCCCACTTGTACTAATAACACACAATCTGGATGTTGTTCCGTGTACTTCCGCACTGTATCTAAGACGATTGAACCTGTTGATTCCAATTTCGGTTCAAGGCTTTTTTCTTTTTTCTTTTTCGTCGTTGTTGTAGCTGTTATTTCTGTCCCTGTTTCTGTCCCTGTTTCTGTTGCTAATGAATGTTGTTCTTGTTCTGCTTTTTTTGACGCGCGTTTTCGCTTCTTTTTCACGGTACTGGTAGTAGGATTGACCTCTTTTATATTTGTTTGCGGTTCTTCAACTTTACCAAATATGTCGTCGATACTTCCTCGCGTAACACGTTTTAATGCCAATGGTGTTGTCGAAATGGTCCTTTTTGATGATACTGTTAGTTGAATTAATAAACGAGGTCCAGGTCGACATAATGCAAGACGAAACATTGTCAAAATGTAAAAATAAAAAAAAATAAAGGACGATCATCAACTGTTTTCTTTTTCTGTAACTTTGGTATTACTTTGTCGGAGATGTGGTTACAACTGTCAACGAGGAAAGGAAACACAAAAAAAAAAACTTTAAATAACTTGCATGATTGAAAGTTTATTACATATAAGAAGAATTAATACACTTTGGTTTACGAAAGGGAGGGGGTTAAGTCTTAAGGATTTTTTAAGATATTTTTTTTTTCGCTTTATACACACAGATTTTTAAAGGATGCGAAGAAGGATGAGAAGTGATCAAGAAAGAAAGGGAATTTATACTTAATATATCAATAATAATAATAATAATAATAATAATCAAAACGGGAGGGGGATAAAAGAAAAGTTATCGTTGACTTGATTTATACATTCCTTCATAGAAGGGTTTCAAACGACTCCTATCCACTGTAGCAATATAATATGTACCACCATTATTTGTCCAACTTACAGCTTCTGAAAAGTATTCGAATTCTTCTACACGTAAGATCGATTCTGGCATATGAAAAGTACGTTGGTTAATCTTGTGACTTTTGGGTACAAATGATTTTAAGGAGATAATCTTTGTCCCTTCGTTTAAATCCAAGAATAATTGAGCCAACGAATGGTTGGTTTCCCAATCAAATGCATAATTGTTAACTAATAATACATCTGTTCGTTTTAGTGTTTCATACATATCACTTGATCCAACATCTAAAAAGTCTCCATGTCGAAAATGTATTTTACCCGTTGGTAAACGCCATGCCCTATATAAAACAAATTAAATGAGTTACTATTATTATTAATATTTAAACACATGTCATTCATTCAATTTTGAACTACTTACTTCATTCTAGCAGCATATTCCTTTAATTGTCGTTTCGCACATTTACATGGTACTTCCATAATTTCAATACCATAAGCTTCACATCCTGTTTGAGCAGCTACTTGTAATACTACATTACCAATACCGCATCCCATATCCATAAATACACTGTGTGAATTTATTTTGGTCTTGGTAATGAATTGCTTGACTAATATAGGATTGATTTCTCCATACACATTATTCGAAAATGCTAAATCATAAATATATAAATATATAAATATATAACACGAATTAGTTTTTCCTCCTTCTCATAATATCCCAGTTATATATATATATATATATATTACCTTGATAATTGTTAAGTGCATCCGCCTGCGGCGCAACAGTTCTACTATATACTTGGTATAAAATATGACAAGCTAAATCATAACTTGGATGACGCATAGCTTTGGCATTCTTACTGAGTTCACCCTTGGCTTTTAAATCACGAATTATTCGATTAAAATCATTGACTGCTTCGATAAATCCATTGGCGTTACGTCGATTACGATGTTTCGTCAAATTACGCATAATGCCCTGAGATTCATCACCTAATAAATCTTGTTGTTCTGGTGTGAGATAACAATCATAGATAAAATAAGCGGATCGGATTAAATCGGTAATAGGGTTATATTCATCCTTGTCCTCTATATCATCCACTGCCTGCAGTGTCTTGTGATTTTGATGATGACGACGGTCGTTATTATCACTGCTATTACTATTACCATTATTGGTGGTTGTGTTCTTTAACACAGGTCGTAACAATAAGAAGCTATAAATAAACACCATTGCAGGTTTAGTATTAGTACTGTTTATATTCTTACCCCACACACACTTTCTTGTCTCACATGATAATACATACTTTTCACTGTCACCTGGATATTCTAATATCGCTTGTAAATTAGGATCACCCACTGGTGAAGCTCGAGAATCATGAGTGTTTTCACTATTTTCTGCAATGAAATCTAATAAGTTATAATAATCCGAGAAAATAAGTTAGAATTGAATTAAAAAAATACCTGACATGATATTTTTCTTTTACTTTCCAGAAAAAAGGCTCCCCTGACATTATAACGACTGTAGTAACAAACAAAAGAAATTACAAAGAAATTACTTACATGGGCGATATTTTGAATGAGAAGCTCGTACAATACGGTCAGAAGTAATCATTTTGGGTCTTGCATTAACCGTTGGTTTAGTAGTACTAGTATTAGCAGTAGTAGCAGCAGAGGGTTTTTTATTATTATTTTTATTATCTTCTCGTAGTCTTTTTTCCGGTGTTGCTGTGGTAAGGTCATTCGACTTTGAAAGTCTTCGTTTAATACTGGTTGTTGTTGTTGCTTTAGTATTATCCATTCGTTTATTCATATGTTTTTCCTCTGTACATGCAATTGCTGTATTCATTTTATTATATTATTATTTTTAGTTTGAAACGTAAAAAAAAGGAAAGAATAAAAAAAGAGGGGAAGAAAAAAAAAAAAGCTGGATGGTGTGTGACACTAAAAAAAAGAATTCCATCAAAAAATTATTATAGGGAACTCTCTCGAAATTACTCAATTTGGGAATATCAAAAAAGAAATGAAACTTATTCCAATTAAGGACTGACATGATTTCTAGAAATTTTAAATAGTTAGCAGTGAGGAAGATAAAACAATATGATGATATCTTAACGGATTGACAAAGGTGATATATAATATTTTGTGCTTAAAGAGCATAGCTTCTTTTAAGTGATCTATGTAATTGTAAGGAAGTCAACCAAAGATATTACTAATAGAACATCTTTTCTGTGAAACGAAAATTGAGGTTTTCTTGTGAAGCTAGATGATCAATTCTGTTGTAACGTTATCAAATCTCTTTCTACGTACACCTTGTTCAGTCCGGACTGGGTCATCAGCACTTATAATTAGCATTTAGCTGTTATGGTATCACCCTGATTCCAGATAATCATCCAACCTTAACCCTTCCAATCATGTATTCATGGACGCCTTCTTCAGCCAAAGAAGAAACAAGTGTCGCATATATTACTATAACAGACTGTTAATCTTACTAATAAAAAAATAGCAAAAAATATATCATACAATCTGTAACTGATTTTAGAACCTGGTGAAACTAGGCATCAAAGTATAAAATTGAAAATGGATGCAGCGAAGAGCTTTTTTGCTTAAATTTGGTGTCACCGCTGCCTTTTTATTATCTGTTACGAATTTCAATAAAGTCGTGCCATCCTGCAGTCGTGCCATTCCCCTATGCCTGTGCTTATTTTTATTCTGCTATGTTCAGTCGTGCCATTGATTCTGTCTTATTACCCTCCTTCTAGTAAGTGCACCTTTGCATAAACAATATTTATTGACATTTATAATGAAGTTAAAAAAACAGCACTTTTGTTTTGTTTTACGTAAATAATTTTTAGTTTTTGTTCTAGTACGTAGTATAATGATAATGGATTAACTTATCCAACTTATTGTAGCATTTTCAATAGAAGAATCGTCACAATTATTGTATTTAACAAGAATAATACGTACGTATAAAACATTTTTTTTATGAATTCGATATATCATGGAAAGATTTAAGCTTTTAGTTTTAAGGTGATGATAATCTTTCATTATTTAATATACATTTTATTTACGTATTTGATAAATGGAATAATACAAGCTTAAGAGAATAAAATAAATAAGTAAAATCAATATAATAATAAATATAACAAATAAAAATCTTTATAAAGAAAGTATATTTTGGTCATATATAAAGAAAAAGTACATTTTTAAGAAAGTTCACAAAGAGATATCACCAAAGTGACCCTCGATCTCCTTCGAATATTCACTGGGGAAGGCCGATTGTTCCTTAAGAACTTTACGGAGAATACGCCAAAGAATCCACTTGATAGACATACAATCCAGCTCTGGATAAAAGACGTGTGTAGTATGGTAATACGTATAAATATGCTTTCAAATATTATAACACCACGTACCTTTTGCCCCAAGCCCGATTCAACCTCCCAAGCATTCTGTTTAAGTTATATATAAGTATAAAGAACAGTGATTAGTAATTAGCTTGATTCATACAACTCTCTCTCTCTCTCTCTCTCTCTCATTCATCCCTATCTAAACACACATACACACACAGGTACAATACAACGTACTCTCTCCCGTTTTATGTAGTTGCACATTTGTTTTGACGTACAGTTATTTGATAACGATCAACCACAAATTTTTTCTTAGATATTATGACAGAAAATGGAGTTAGGAACCAACAATGTCAAGATAAATGACTTGGAAAAAAACGTACTTTCTGACTATGTACTATCTATCGCGTATATTCAAAAACAAATGACAGCAACTCTTATCTGCCGCTCTACCCATCCAGACGAAAGAAAAAAATAACTACGTATTCAGCAACCTAAAAAAAGCAATTTCAAGTCTCCATTTAAGTAAAATCATGGACTGATTGAGGGAAGTTTGCTGGCAAGTGAAATTCGCATAATAAAGTTGACCAGAGGATTATTTTTTATAAGTATCCAGAACATCTTCATACTTGAAATAATTGTCAGCACAACATTCTAATTAAAAAAACTAAAAATGAAATCCCACCAAATGTATTGAAGAAATTACATGTGGGTCGCATAATACGCCAATGATTGCCTCTGAAACCCAAACACGTTCTATTGTTAATCCATCACGGGCTAAGAGTAACATTTTATGACACTCATCAATACAAAGATTACCAGTTTTAAAAATAGCCTATCTATTCCATAACATTTTATTTCAAACAGAAAAACACTCTTTTCACCCAAAGTACCGCAACCACCTCCATCCAATATTCAGAATATCAGTTATTATTTACAGCGACAGCGACAATAGCCTAGTAAAACAAAACAAAGAAATTATCGCGGTGCTCAAATTGTCGGTCAGATATCTCTCCTGATGGAAGAGTTGGTACTTGCGAAAGTCAGATATTTTTTGTTGTTTGTTATAACACACTTTTCTCTTTGTTTTTTTTTTTTTTTTTTTTTTTTTTTTTTTGG
The DNA here is from genome assembly GCA_025093555.1 of Circinella umbellata. Lineage (NCBI taxonomy): Eukaryota > Fungi > Mucoromycota > Mucoromycetes > Mucorales > Lichtheimiaceae > Circinella > Circinella umbellata. The sequence goes on along the minus strand of JAIWNF010000004.1, from coordinate 811,229 downwards.
TTACCCATACACATGATACCTAAACCGAAAATTGATATTTGTTTACCAAAGATTTAAATTGGTTTCCTAAAAATAACACTGATTTAAGAACGTTTATATCGATAGAAGAATCAGTTTTTATATTAAATTCTTAGTCCTCTCCAGTTTTCTCCTTTCTTTATGCATTTCTACGATATGTTTATATAAAATACAGCTTTACAAAGAAAATATTTATAGTATAATAAGAGATTTATCAAAGAACAATCATTTTTATACATTAATAATTAATATTTCGTTGTTCCATAATAACAACTGGTAGCCACGGCAACCGTCACATGTGTATGTAGAGTTAATTTTTGGTTTGAGGTCGCTGTTAAAGCAGTTTTTTTTTCTCCTTCCTTTCTCCTCCCTATACATACTTCAATTTATATATAAATAACACCACACGTCAATTCATCTCTCTCTCTCCTCGTAACCCCCTTCATCATATTATTTACTTTTCTACATATATTAAATAAAAAAAAGCATTCCATTATATCTAGAGACAAAATAACAACAGTAACTACCATGGCAGAAGCATTCCTTGGACTTGTTATTGGAGTACAATTGCATTCCGGCCTAAAACTCAATGGCACCGTGGCTCATATTGAACCCACTTCACAACAGATGACTTTGAAAGATGGTACATATATATATACATATATATATGAGATACGCTAAATAACAAATTTCTACAACCCTTGGATATTATATTAATAAACGTATAAAAAAAACGAAACATATTTATCTTATTAGTCGAAGTTATTTTTCCCGGGCAACCACCTCATTTAACTTCACTTTATGGTGTTAATGGAAATGAGATTGCTGATTTACAAGTTATTCAAAAAAAAGCCGAAAAGTCCCCCAACACTATTAATAATCAAAAGAAAGTAACACCATCAACGACAACTACAACAACAACAGCAACAGTAATACCAACACAATCCAAAAGCTGTAATGTATCAAGTACGAACAACAGTAATAGAAAGAAAACAGTTGAAAAAAAGACAAGTAACGATCGAGTAAAAAATATCCAACAACAAAAGAAGGTTTGTTATTCTTACTTATTAATATGTGTATATAGTAATCATTAAATCGATTATATCGAATAACCCTACCTTTTTTCTTTTGTAATATAGAATAACATGCCCGTCAAATCGTTATCTTCAAGTACAGGTAAAAACATTAATTGTGTGTATAAGTGTATATAAGTTTTTTCTTTGGGGAAGAAGAATTAATAATGGCTTTTAATTATTGCCGAATCAAGGACGAAAACAACAACAACAGCAACAACAACGTATAGCAGCAGTAACACAAGGAAAAGAAAATGGATGGGCAAATCAAGACGTTAGTGGATTTAGAGAAAAAGAATTCGATTTTCAAGCCAATCTGAATATGTTTGATAAAGCAAAGGTGTTTGCAGAAATTCGTGTAAGACTTTCTATTATATCTTATGTGAATTAAAGTTGATAACGTTAAAGATCAGAAACTTAGGAAAATGATTAAATATTTAGGAATTGGACGATACAGAAGCGGATACATTATTGGTGACATTGAATCGATTACCACGAAAAGATGGACAATTACCACAAGTACCTCGGAAAAATTTGTTACCTACTGAAAATGTTTTGGGTAGTGAAGATGAGGATGATGAAAGCATTGGAGACGAGAGTGATACAGAATCACGGACCACGTCAGATGAAAGTATTCGAGTACGACGTAACAATCGTCAAAAAAATACCAATAATAATAAACGAGACGCGTCATCATCCCCTATTCCTACCATTTTACAATCCAACAATAATAGCAATAACAAAAATGGTAGTAGGTTAAGAACAACAGAAAGCCATATTAATTGTGTACTTGTATCACCATTGCAAATGGCTCACGCAGAGCATGAATGTGGTAATTTTTATTCATTTATTTTTCTCCTGAACAAACAATCATAGTTTAAATAATAACAATAATGTTTTTGGCGTGTCTTAGTGAAAGTAACCGGTCCATCAGAAGATCAACTTATAGAAAATGGAGGTCGATGTATTAGTATGAAAGTACTTGAAATTCTTGGTACGCATTATATAATAATTATAGTAAATAGAAGGAAGGACACAATAGGATAATAGTTAGGGAAAATTAATACGTTTCTATTCGGATATATATATATATAGGGGGCATTCGACGAAGAAAACAAAATGATATTGTACCTGTTGTCATTGTATTGGCAGGAAATAATAAGATTGGAGCCAATGGATTATCTACTGCGCGCCATTTAATCAACCGTGGGTACCACGTCGCTGTTTGCATGAATGAGCAAAGAACGGTATTGTGTGACACGGTTGCACAGCAACAAACCATGATTGAACAAGCTGGAGGAAAACTGATTGGTGATCCTAAAGGTAATTTACTATGATCACCATATTTCTCTCTTCTCCATCTTTATAGTAGTTAATTTATCTAATTTTTATGAAAACAACGACAAATAAAGAATTGGAAGGATGGAAAGCAGATTTGATTGTGGATGCTATGATAGGTTCTCAACAATCACAAACTGAGGAAGAAGATCAAGATGAAGAAGATAAAGTAGCAAATGAAACTTTACGTGAAATGATTCAATGGGCATCTCAGCAATCTGCACCCATTTTAAGTATTGATTTCCCAAGTGCAATGCATGGACCTGATGGTATGTCTTTTTTTTGTTCATTTGTGAAAGACGAACGCCCACGCACACCAGTGCTCTATTCTAAAACTTGGAATTTAAATACTTTTTACATATTAGATGTTATTCATCCTCAATGGACTGTTTGTCTTGGAGCACCCAAATCTGGATGTATTTCACAGGAAGTGACAGGAGAATTATATATGGCTGACATTGGTATTCCTAAAATATGTTGGAAAAGAGCTGGTGTCAAAGGTTGGACTGCACCTTGGGGTGCTGATTTTTTGGTTGCATTAGAATATGTAATATAAATATACAGAAAAATCACATACAACACATACATATATATATACATATACATACATCCATACAGACAAAAGCAATTGTTGTTGTCATTTTCTCTATTCATCTTTTTTTTATCACAGTTTTTTTTTTTTTGAAAAAAAAAGGTGTACGTGTATGAGAGAGGAAGAAGGAGAGATAAACACGATTAGAAAAGATAAAGTAAAAAGGAAAGGTATTATTAACAATTTTTTCGTGATACAAAGGCAGAATAGAAGGAAAGAGAGGGGTATGTATAATTATAGTATCTAAATGGTCTTTTTTTTGTTTTTCAGTATGTGAGTGGGAGAAGTGTATATATGAGTCTGTCAATAATAATAGTAATAATAATGATAATAATAGTAATAACATATACGGGGAGAATTACAGCATACAGAGTAAAATATTAAATGGAATGAAATTTAGTGTCAAATTGGGTTAATTAAGCGCCACTAAAAGATCCCATCTTTGCACGAGCTTGCCTGTCTGCTTGTCTCTTAACCAAATAACTTAATTTATCCATAACGTCTTCTAGTTTGTTCTTTCGTTCTTGGAGATCCAAATGTTTTTGTATAGGTGGGTTTTCTCGTGCAAATTGCAAGATTTGTCTACGGTTCATTTGATATACTAAGCGATTATCCACTTCACGAGGGAATTGGAAAAAGAATTCATTCAATAACTCAACTTGTATAAACATGACGGCCTACATAATAAACAAAAAAATACTTTCGTTTAATCAAAAATTCTCATTGTAACATGCACACACACATATATTAAGTAAAAAAAAAAGACACTTACCGTATAAGTCAATTTTTCAGCAATGACATTAAGGAAAGCTTCGGGACAGTATTGCTTGTTTTCAGCTGATTTGCATTGTCTGCTCTTGAGTGCTGCAATACGATACTTCAAAATCATAGCGCGATCACGTAAAAACAATGCTTCTCTTGCCTTTTCCAGAATCTTGGGATTATAAAATGTATGTTTAATTGCATCTTCATCTTCCAAAGAAAATAATTGCTCTTCTGTGGCCGATCCACCTTCTTCAGCAATTTGTCGGAGACGTTCTTGACGACGACCATCCTCTCGTTCTTGATCCAATAAATATTTGATAGCACCTTTGAGTTTCTTTTTACCAACGGCATTCTTGAGCGAATTGGCCATTTGGTCACACATATCTAATTCCTTTTCTAATAATCCGACGGATCGTTTGACACCTTCAGCCCACTCCATGTCAGTGACTTCTACTTCATATTTGTAAGGCTTGATTGTATTTTCCACTTGATCGCTTGTAGTTAAAAACTTAGATCGTAATATTTCACTTGTGAAACTCATAACCTTTTTACGTGTATCAGGATGAAATGAAAATGGATCAGCATTTGCCAAGCGTTCCATATTACTCATCAAAACGTCCACTACTAATTGAGTTGTGGATCTTCCAATACCCGATTTGGTCAATGCTGCCGACGCCAGATCAACCTTGTAAAGCCAATAAATATCATCTATCGAAGCTTTGGGTAATTCTGCAATTTTAGGATCGGACCAATATTGCTCAGCACAAATATCCAATACCCGCTGTTCCAGCATGGTCCGCACTTCATGCCGCACTTGCGGTTTACCAAACCTTGTGGCAAAGTCCTTGAAGTTGTGTTTAAGAGAGTCAATTGATTCAGCCACATATGATTCAGCAGTGACTCGTCGGTCATTATATTGTACTTTGAATTGATATCGTGCCTCTTCTAATTCCTGTTGTACTGCATCCACAATACTATAAAGCGAGCGTCCCATACTTTGTTCCAATACATTCATCAACTTGTGTCGCAAAGTAGCAGTACCAACTTGAATATCACGTTGATTATAAACCAAATGGTGGCTTTGGAAAAAAGCTTCTTCATTTCGAATCAATGCACTTGTCATGTTGCCAGTAACATTTTCAGGGGATCGACAAACGACACCAATGTATCCCAAATGCAAAGGATAGTCTGAATTACGAAGGACAGAAGCACCTACTTCTGCAGGCACCAAATCCATTTTTGTGATGACACCAATGGTGCGTAAACCAAGGGGATCGCATTTACGACTTGCACGTAATGCAGGAGAGTTTGCTAAATCCACATTAGCAGCGCAGACAGCCAGTATTATATTGGGTCCACGAATGTATTTTTCGCAAAGCTCTTCAATTTTGGTTTTCAATGATTCAGGTTGATTCTTATTACTTATTTGAATATAACCAGGTAAATCAATCAAGGTCAAATCAGGTACATTGGGTGAATAGATACGAAGCTCGATGGGTTTTTCGGAAACACATTCAGTATCAGGAACAGCCATATTCATATCCACCAAAGTCTTTTGTACTTTTTTGAAATCATGCATTTTGCCTAATCCGAGTTGTGGGAATTCACCATATTCTTCATCTTCACCAGGTGTGTGAATTAATGTCAATTCAATAGGTCGTCGTGTTACCATATTGGAACCCCTATCGTATTATAACGTTATATTGTATTATTATTATTTTGTCGATAGCTAATCCCATTTTTCTTTTGTTAGCAACAATAACAGCAAACCCCAAATATTAAAACTTACTTTGGAAGAAATTCATGTCCTACAATAGCTTCTAATACAGAACTTTTGCCAGAGCTTTGTGAACCAACAACAACAATGCTTGGTAACTTGAGTGTTTCATTATGATCAATAGAAAGTAAAATACTTCGAATTTCTATTAATTTCTTGGTAAGCAACATGAGTTGTTCGTCTTGATGCCCACTTCCCAAATCGTTATTCTTTCGTTGCTTTTTTTTGGGTTTTTCTTCTTCTTCTTCATCGTCGTTAAGAAAAGCGGCTACCGCAGCTGCTGCAGCTACAGCTCCACCTTTATTATCACCACCACCGTCACCATCGCCACCATTCTTGTTCTCTTTTTCTTTTTCTTTTTCTTGTTCAGCTTGAGCAAATTGATGGTTTGTTGTATGTGCCTCTTCTTCCGTTGCATTCATAGAAGCCAAAAAATCTTTTACAACATCAGGGACTCGGAGGTGAATTTCAGGGATGGATATATCGAGTTCTTCAGCTTGTTCCTGCAAAGTACCCAAAAGCTTTTGTGCTTCTTTCACTCCACCCATAAAAAAGGCTGTGCCTTTATCTGTCCAGTCTGTTATACATATATAAAAATACACATATATGCGTGTATATGAGTTCGTGTTCCCGGTTATTAGCTAATCTTAGTTGCCATGACAATGAATGATTACATAAATCTCAGTTTGTTTACATCGCATTCCTTGTTATTTACCTGTAATTTTATTATTAGCCAAAGTGACACCTGCAACGGTCGTCCCAGCAACCAATGTAGGTAATCGAAGTGCAGATAATGCCATACGGGGTACAGAACTAAAAGCAATTGAACGTATTTGTTGATTATGAAGAACCATACTTGGAGCTACATTGGAAAAGAAACGAACTCGAGGAGAATGTTGCAGTAGTGGTATCATACGTTGTTGTTGATAGTATACGTTATTTGTAGTGGTTGTAGAAGTACCGAGGTGATGGTAAGCATTTCTATGAGGCATTGACGGAGAAAGTCTAAGAGGACGTGCATGACGGGCCAGTTGACTCGGTGCTTTTAGCACTTGCGAGATCATGACAGCATACAACTTTATAAAAAAAAATAAGGGGGAGGAAGAGAGGAGTGTATGTGCACTTTTGGCTGAATAAGAAGAAAAATTTCAAGGAAAAAAAAAAAAAAAACGAAAAACTTATAAAATACAGTTTTTCATGTACCACACTATTTTATTATCATGATAGTTTCGATAAAAGAAAAAGCTAGAGTGATAGGATTCATTTTCTTTGTCTATCTAATATATTAAATATACTAGTAATAATATGTCAAGTTTTCTTTTCCTTTTCTATTTATATGATCATAGTAATAATAGTAAGCATGCACAATATTTTTAACTAGTTAACTACAGCAGAAATAACACATTTTTTTATTGGTGCTGTGAATTAACCAAAATTTTGGTGACCTCAGCAGCCAACGCCCACCAAAAATAAAAAAACTCCTCTCAGTCGTAAATTGGTTTGGGAAAAAAACCCACCTAATCCAACTTCACCTACTTTAACCGCTCGCAAGAAAAAAAAAACTGATCTATAAACTCCAACTTTTTTTTATTTTTTGATCAATAAAATAAGTATTGATCAAGAATGGCAGGTCCCTTTTTCCCACAAGCCAGTATGGCTCCTGGGGCCTTTACAAAAGAAAAACTAAATAACTTGTTACAAGTACGTTATTTTCTTATTATTTTCTTACTTCAACTAATAAATAAAATATAAACAGAAAAAAAACGGGAGAGAAGCTAATGAAAATATTAACAATAAAATTGTAAATTATAATAGCGAGCAAAGTTTCTGCAGATGCAAGGGGCCAATGAACATAATAATGCCGAACTAGCACAGATTATGCAATTTTTAAAATCACTTCAACAACGACAACAAAAGATGGGAGCTGGAATGGCTCCTCCACAACCACAACAGCAAGCGCCTTCACCATCTGCACCAATGGTTTCTAATGATGGTATATCTGGTACATCTAATGGTAAAATATTTTACTGATAAAAGTGAGAGATAAAAAAAAGAATGGAACGGGAAAAAATAGAACGAAAGAAAAAGAAAAAAGTATAAAAAAAACAAAGTTCAATAAGCGTATTAATTTCTTATATGTTTTGTATTGTGATGGGATGTATGTCCGTGTGTGGTGCGTGCGTATTAATCTATTTTGATAATTTGATGATAATAACCGACATTTGTTTCCATGTAACAAAAATATTTTAGAATCAAATCTTACCCCGAATCAACTTACCGCCTTGAGATATCAAATTTTGGCATACAAACTTATATCTAAAAACATCCCACTTCCTCCTCATTTACAACAAGCTGTATTGACTTCTCTGGGTGAACAACAACAACAACAACAGCAACAACAAGAACTAGTTGGTTTATCAAGATCTGGTACAGCTACCTCTACAAATGTTGATAGCGGTCCTACAACTCCCGCTTCACCTGCCAACACAGTTGGCACTACTCCAACAACAGCTACAGTTCCTCCCAGTACTACTACTACTGCTACTACTACGAGTACACCGACTCAATCAAAATTAACTGAAGCACCTACTACCACAACTGCACTAGAATCTCAACAACAATCACAACAATACAATGCTTATGCCTCACCTTATAACTTGTTGAAGAAACCTATTTCGTCTTATGCTCACGCTTCACGGCAACAACGTTTATTAATTCCAAGTATTACTCCAACGGGTATGGACCCACATAGTATCATCACCGAGCGCGAACGACGCATTCGTACGCGTATTCAATACCGCATTGCTGAATTGGAAAAAATGCCAAGTAATCTGATGATGAACCTGCCGAATACACTTGCCATTGCTAAACAACAGCCGTCGCATAGTAGTACAAAACTTAAGGCAGTTATTGAATTAAAGGCTTTACGATTACTTAACCGCCAAAAACGAGTAAGCTTCATATTGTCATTGTTATTATCATTTTGCAAAGTCAACAACAACATATATAGGCGAGGAATTTAGATTTTTTTTATTAACATATTATTTCTACAATTACAGTTACGGCAAGAAATTACTGGAGGTATGATGCGATCCACCACATTAGCAACCTCTGCTGATAGATTATCGTATCGTCGAATGAAGAAACAATCATTACGTGAAGCTCGTATGACCGAAAAAGTGGAACGTCAGCAACGTTTGGATCGGGATCGTCGTGAAAAACAAAAACAACTGGATCATTTACAAATGATTTGTGATCATGGTCGAAACTTAGTAACTGCTCATAAGACATGGCAATCCAAACAATCTAAATTAGGTCGTGCTGTGATTCAATACCATCAACATGTTGAAAAGGAGGAACAAAAGAAGGCTGAACGTCTTTCCAAGGAACGTATTCGCGCATTAAAGGCTGATGATGAAGAAGCTTATATGAAACTGATTGACGAAGCCAAGGATACGCGTTTAACACAGTTATTGCGACAAACTGGTGTGTTTTTGGAATCTTTGACACGATCTGTTGCGGATCAGCAAGCCGATGCTGCTACTTATAGCGATATGATGCCAGTTCAAGAAGTTGAAGATGCTGCTGTATGTATTCTTTTGAATTTATGGATAAATACGTCATTGCTTTAACTCAAATTTTTTATGCATATAAACTGTAGGATGCGGACAGCAAACAACAACAAGATTATTTCCAAGTTACACATCGTATCAAGGAAGATGTAGCTCAACCCAATATTCTTGTTGGTGGTACATTGAAAGAGTATCAGATTAAGGGTTTACAATGGATGGTATCCCTTTACAACAATCACCTTAACGGTATTCTTGCTGATGAAATGGGTCTTGGTAAGACAATTCAAACAATCAGTTTGATCACTTATTTGATTGAAAAGAAACGCCAAAACGGACCCTATCTTATCATTGTACCATTATCGTAAGTAGACAACATATTGCAAATGATATTACAATGGAGAAAGACAAAAAAAAAGAAATACATGTTTTGTAGTTGTTTAATTTAAACATTTTTCTTTGAAATTAGAACATTGACCAATTGGTCTCTTGAATTCGATAAATGGGCCCCCTCTGTCAAAACAGTTTTATACAAAGGTCCACCCACAGCAAGAAAAGTTTTGCAACAAGATATCCGGCAAGGTGACTTCCAAGTACTTCTCACTACCTTTGAGTATATTATTAAGGATCGTCCCTTGTTGAGTAAAATTCGTTGGTTGCATATGATCATTGATGAAGGTCATCGTATGAAGAATACCAATTCGAAGCTTGTTCAAGTGTTACGTCAATATTACCATACCAAATACCGATTGATTTTGACGGGTACACCATTACAAGTAAGCAAAAAAAAAAAAGTCAACCTTATTTTTTTAATATGTTTGTTTGGAAACTAATGATTTTTGTGATTGCTATTTTTGCATGGAAAAAAAGAACAATTTGCCAGAATTATGGGCATTGTTGAACTTTATTTTACCCAAAATTTTTAAGAGTGTTAAAAGCTTTGAAGAATGGTTCAATACTCCTTTCAATAACCAAGGTGTTTCCGATAAAGTTGGATTGAATGAAGAAGAACAACTTTTGATTATTAAACGTTTGCATAAAGTATTACGACCTTTCTTACTTCGTCGTCTTAAAAAGGATGTGGAATCCGAATTACCTGATAAAGTCGAGCGTGTTATCAAATGTAACCTTTCTGCTCTTCAAACAAAACTTTATACACAAATGAAGAAGAATGGTATTCTTTATACCGGATCTGGTGAAAAGGGGTAATGTACCTTTTTTTATTTTTGTTAGTGAATAATATATGCTTCTCATTTTATATTAACTTGTTTTTTATATGGATCTTCAGTCGAACTGGTATCAAGGGTTTAAACAACACGATCATGCAATTACGAAAAATCTGTAACCATCCTTTCGTCTTTGAAGAAGTTGAAAATGAAATCAACCCACAGCGCTCTTCCAATGAATTATTATATCGTACCTCGGGCAAATTTGAATTACTGGATCGTATGCTTCCAAAACTCAAACAAACCGGGCACAGAGTAAGTCGTTTTTTTTATTTTAGTGTGTCATAGTTATTATTGTTACTATGCATTGACTTTTAACACATTTCTATGTATTTTTATTAGGTGCTTATTTTCTTCCAGATGACACAAATCATGACAATCATGGAAGACTTTTTAAGTTGGCGTGGTTTTCGATATCTTCGTCTTGATGGTTCCACAAAGGTAATGCAAAACTCGGGGTTCTTGTCATGGGGTATTAGAAAATTAAATTACTTACATAAGACACACAATTTTTTAGGCTGATGATCGATCTGAATTACTTCATCTATTCAATGCTCCTGATTCTCCATACTTTGTATTTTTATTAAGTACCCGTGCTGGTGGTCTTGGTCTTAATTTGCAAGCTGCAGATACAGTCATTATCTTTGATTCGGATTGGTAAGATAACCATTAAAAATCGAGTATTTAATTTTTAGTAGTTATAATTAATGTGATTTCATTTACATAAATCTGCTTCTATCTCATTGGAACAAAAATATAGGAATCCTCATCAAGATCTTCAAGCTCAAGATCGTGCACATCGTATTGGTCAAACTAAAGAAGTTCGCATTTTCCGGTTAATTTCTGCTAATTCGATCGAGGAAAATATTTTGGCAAGAGCCAATTATAAACTTGATATTGATGGTAAAGTCATTCAAGCTGGTAAATTCGATAATCGAAGTACAGAAGAAGATCGAGAAGCATTTTTGGTGAGTATTCTTTACCTTTCAAGGCATCATCATCTTTTTATAAATACTAAATCTTAAAATGTATAATAGCGTTCTCTGCTCGAAGATAAAACCATTGAACAAGATGAAGAAGATGATGACGATATTGATGATGAAGAATTAAATGAAATGCTACAACGTTCTGATCAAGAAATTGGCATATTTAGCAAAATCGATGCCGAACGTCGTCGTGAAGAAAGTGAAATGGGTCGTCGTATTGGCAATCGCAAGAAGAAATATGAACGTTTGATTCAAGAAGATGAATTACCAGATATTTATCGATATGATGAATTACCAGAAGAACAACTTGGACCAGATGTTGAATATGGTCGTGGTCAACGCTCTCGAGATTCTGTTCGTTATGATGATGGTTTAACAGAAGAACAATGGCTTAATGTACGTTTTTTTTGTTAGATTTATGATACAAAAGGGGTAATACATATATATCTGTTTTTGCTAAATACTAAAATTTGTGATTATTATAATTATAGGCGTTGGAAGATGATAATGTTGATTTAGATGAATTAATTGCTAAAAAGGAGGCACGACGACGAAAACGTTTAGCAAAACTACAAGGGTCACAGCAAGAAGAGGAAGCTAGTAGTGATACTAGTGGCCGGGGTCGTAAACGTCGTGGTGGTGGAGGAGAAGGAGAAACAACAGAAGATGAAGGAAGTCAAAAGAAACGAGGTCGTCCGAAAAAATTTGAAGAAATTGTATCTGATCGAAGGAAAAAATTTAAGCAAGCAGCAGGTGCTAGTGATGAAACATTAGAACCTCACGTACGAAAAGAAATGACTCGTTTATTTGAAGAATGTTATGATGCTGTTGAAGAATCAACAGAGGAAGACGAGGATGGGTATGTATAAATCAGTTTTGTTTTGTTTATCTATTGGACAATCATGGTAATGTTTTTTTTTTTGCTAATATATCGACTTACTCTTTCTTTCTTTTTTTCAATGATTAGTGCTGTGCGTGATCGAATTGAATTATTTATGGATTTAGTTTCCAAGAGAGATTATCCTATATACTACAAGCTTATCAAGAAACCCATATCCATGAACATGATTAAGAAACGTATACATTCTCCTTATTATAAGACAATAGATCAATTCCGGGATGATTTCAAACTCATGTTTGATAACGCACGAATCTTCAACGAAGAAGGTTCCATGGTATATGAGGATGCGAATGAAATGGAGGTAAATGCACTATAAAGACTATTACTACTATTCACTAAAACTGTTTATAAATCCAACATTTGTCCCTCACTCATTCGGACTCACACTTATCATTTAAATTATCTATTTTACATAGAAAATATTTAATGAAAGATTTCAAGAGCTTTTCTTGAATGGAGAAACATTAGATTTACCAAGAGATATCAATGTTCCTACCATGAGTGGTCGTCGATAAACAAACAATTGCGAGACATATTAAAAGAAAAAAAAACATAAATTGAAAGTTGTAAATAGCTAAACTAATAGTATCATCCACCCTTCCCCCTCATCCTTAAAGTTCTTATTCACACACAAATCATTATAAACAAAGTTGTTTTATTTTATTTTTATCTTCCCTGCTCTTCAATTAAACTTTATAATGATTTTTTTTGTTAGATTCTTATTATATATTACATAAAGCTGGTGCTTTTTGCCTTTATTCTAAACATACTATTTATTTTATATGCAGTAGAAGATAGGGTTATAATATATGATTTTAACAACATGAAGATTTATTGTGTCAATTAATGAAAAGAGTTTTTACAATTAAAACTCGCTATACCAACAGTGTGTATCATATTATGTATATTGATTCCAAGTAGCAGATGATCATCATTTATCAAGTTTCACATTTTGGTATTACTGCTTCCTGTTTTGTTTTCAAGTCTCGTGAAACATACGTACGTAATTGTAGAAAGAAACAAAAATTATATCGTATACTATTTGATTTCAATTGTTCCTATCCTCTGGAGTTTGTTCTTCTTGCTTATCTTGATCTGTGCATACGTATCAATGTGGAGGTTATCGTAACGAATAATATGAGTTTGTCAATTGAAAATTACTAACACCAATATAAGCGCGCTTCATAGCACAACCTTTCTTTCTTTTCAATTCAATTTAAGACCAGATACGTATCAGTATACTTCCACTTCGTGAGTTCTTATCAGGTTTTCATTTTGTATGTGAATTACTATATGTATTATACTGATGATCCTACTTTTTGGTACGTACAATTTGTTTCTTCCCCTCATTTTATCGCGAATGTATTCAATTGATATGCGATAAAAGTAAATACAATTTGTTTTTCCTTTGATAAAGTATGTTAGCAAAAAGAATTGGCAACTGCTTTTAATATACATCACCATTACCATACATAGATAATCCACTACTCGGCTTTTATATAGTAATAATCTCAATTAAAAAAAGAACAAGTGTAAAAGCTGTCAAATAATCCAACTATGTTTTATTAATAACCGTTAAAGTATAGAAAAGGTATACATATTTATATGTGTGTGTATATATACTACAGAGCGTTATATTAGATTGACTTTCCAACGTTAATCTTAACTGCCTTGACTTGGGTATAGTTACTTAATGCGTATTCGCCACATTCGCGACCAATACCACTTTGTTTATACCCACCAAAAGGCTCACCAGGACTGTTACTATAGTAAGTGTTGACCCCTATAAATGTATTGCAACAAAGCCATGTTATTTAATTTGCTAATATTTACTTATATCACGAGAACAAAAAGAAATGTCTATTGATTGATAAACTTACAGATTGTACCAGCTTCCAAAGCATTGGATACTTTAACAGCACGAGTAATGCTGGATGTAAACACACCAGCGGCAAGTCCATATGTGGTATCATTAGCCTTTGCAATCACGTCGTCAATATCCTTAAACTTGGAAATAACAACGACTGGGCCAAAAATTTCTTCTTTCATGATGGTCATATTTTCAGTGACATCTAGAGAGAAACAGCAAATACAGTATTCAGTTAAAGCTATGAAAGCAAAAATAAATAAATACTAATTCTTTCTTCTTTTACTCACCTGTGAAAATGGTGGGTTCGATAAAATATCCCTCATCTCCCACTCTATTTCCACCAAGATAGCAAGTGGCACCTTCCTTTTTGCCAATATCAATGTAATTCATCACCCGGTTAAACTGGCCCTCAGAAATTTGAGGTCCTTGGAATGTCTCAGCAGCAAATGGATCACCAATTTTCTTGGATAATGTTAATGCTTTGAACTTTTCAATAAATTCGTCGTAAATTCCTTCTTGGACATAAAGTCTAGTACCTATTGTTATATTATATAATTAATACATTATTTATTTTTGCATAACCATCAATTTTTTTTGATACTCTGTTATTTATTTTGACATACCAGCACAGCAAGATTGTCCAGAATTGAAGAATATTCCCATATGAGCCCAAAACACCACTTCATCCACACTTTCAACATCGTCAAATATGATACTAGGGGACTTGCCACCTAGTTCCAAAGTAATTTTTTTCAAGTTCGTTTCAGCAGCTGCCTTCATAATGGCACGGCCAGTTGCCAAAGAACCAGTGAATGCGATCTTCGAAACCTTCATGTGTCGCGACAAAGCTTCACCCGCTGTGGGTCCATACCCAGTAATGATGTTAACAACACCAGGTGCTATTGTTGCATTGTGATTTTTTATATATAAAGTCAGTTCATATATAAGTCTGAATATATGTTATCAAATATTTGTTTCATTTGTTTCATCTTACGGAAACCAGCTTCTTTGATCAAAGCAGCGATCTTCAATGCAGACAAAGGGGTTAATTCGGAAGTCTTGATAACAACTGTATTACCAGTACAAACCGCAGGTGCAATTTTCCATGCGAGCATAATCATCTACTTGGAGTTATTTATATATGAACAATTCGTCGGCATATTTTTTCTTAGTGTTGATCATTCTACCCAAATTGTACCGAGAAAAAGAATAATACGTAGTAACATTATTACTATTGCTTACCGGTACGTTCCATGGAATAATTCCTCCACACACACCTACTGGTTCGTGAATGGTGTATGACAATTTTCCTTCCGTTTCGATAACTTTACCATGAAGTTTATCGCAAAAACCTGCGTAGTACTGACTATAATAAAGTTAGAAGACAAGTGGTTGAATATTCTAGTCAGTTATTCGACCTTTTAAAATATTTCTCTCAGTTCTTTTTCTTTGAATAAGACTTATACATTGCTCTTATTTTTATTTTGTATGCCTACTACTACTTACAGTTGTTCTATAACGCTATCAGTATCCATCATCCGCGAAGCAGAGAGTGGCTTTCCATTATCCAAACTTTCCAAGTGGACGAGATCCTCCGAGTCACGTTTCACAAGATCTGCTAATTTACGCATAAGACGAGCACGTTCAAGTGGCTTGCTGGTTTTCCAACCACCATAAAATGCTTTGTGAGCTGCATCGACTGCGAGGTCTACTTGCTCTTTCTCAGCTATATACAATATTATACTTACGCTTAGTAAACGATAATTATATAAGGAAAAAACAAATAACATCGCTGTACTAATACAAAATGCTATGAAAGCACCCTTTACGATACCATCATGCAATAAAGCGACGACTCATACCAGCCTGTACAGAAGTGATTGCTTTTCCAGTTGCAGGATTAATGGTTTCAATAGTATGTGCACCAGGGACAAATTCGTTATTTAGGAACAAACCAGTGTTCACTAAGGTAATGATACAGCACAAGATTATTATAAAAGTGAATTTATCTTTCAAATTTCAGATATTATCCAATAATATCACTCTCATATAGTAATAATGAACAACCACCTACATTTAACTGTATAGCCATCGGGAGCAGTAATCTCAGTAATAAGTGAAGACATTTTATTATCGTCGTTCACAGGAGAAAAAGTAATAAAAAAAGAGAGAAAAAGATTGAAATTCAAACTTAGTTCATATATATGTTGGAGCAATAGTTTCACAAGTTGAACAATATTTTTTTTGCGCCGTCTAAACTTACTATTATGCTGTCGTACGTAATTAAGGTTTTTATTCGTGTAGCCCAGTAAGTGTCGTGTTAAAATGCAAATGCTTCAATAGATTACTTTTGAAAACCTGAAATAGAGTTTTCTCTGGAGTAAGTGGGAAGTGTATTATTGAGAAAGTAAATATATAAACAGCCCACGACGTTAATAGTTGTGTCACTCTTCCCATAATCTATTGTAAGTAATCAACCATTACTTTCTTTACTTACGTATAAACAAAAAACTCTTGGCTCTCTTGTCATCAACCATAATCATAAATGTGTTTTTAAACTAAGTTGTATAAAAAAGCCACCAATCTGTGCATAACCCAAATAGCTTGCTTAGTCAAGCACCATTATAATGTTGTTATAATGCATCGACATAGAACTTTACCGATATTCTGTATATTAGTTGACTCGTCGAAGTAACATTTCATTCCTTCGCTACAGGAACTATAAAATGAAAGCCTACAATATATAGGAATAAAGATACTATACTAACACTTTTCTGAATTGAGAACTAGAATGATTATTTTTGTAGTATGAACCAATTATCGAGGCCTTCAAAGTATACAATGTACGACTTGCATAAGTGACATTAACAGTATGTGACACCCCGCTGCCAAAAATACAGTAGCTCTTACAAATAGATTTTATCGTTGCACTACATCCATCAATTGTCCTTCTGTCGTTTAATGTACTCTAATGTGCGCTACAACAAAAATATTCGAATAAAAAAAATGTTTGATCAAAGAAGTTATTCGTTTTCATTACATAACAGAATCAAACTTTTTTGTCAATTGCAGTAAACTATAAAGTTCATACGTAATATTCCTACCGATAATCATTTATTGGTTATCTATGCAAACCAACACTAGTATTCATCATGACTATAGGTTTTTTTCAGAGTAGTGCGAAAAACATGCCACAATTGAAGTGTATAAAGTTTCAGCACTGGCCGCTTACTGTGAGCGATGATCAACATAAAAAGTATGATTTCTTGTCATAGTGTACTATTACATGTAAATACACTTCAAATAAATGGCAGATTTATATAAATCACTATTTTTCTTACCTTAGCACAGTATAAGATATATAGTACGGACAGCTTTTCATCTTTAACGAAGGAAGTCGGGTTTTACTTTGCTGCATTCAAACGTAGCCGATGTTTTCTTCATCTCTGCATTATAACGATATTACGAACACCGACGTTTCACAGTAGAATTCTTGACTATCTTAACCTCTCTTCTACAATTTTTTTCAGCATAAAAGACATATCCAGGATTTTTCTTAGCTTTTAGGCGGAATAATTCTGTATCATAACAGTGAATTCAGGGGGGGGGGCAAATTTCACTGTGATAATCAAGCAATATAGGACACACGTATAATATAAGCGCTCCCAATTCAGTAAATATAATTACGTAGAATGAAATAGGTCGATATCAGACAGCAGGACGTGTTGAAAAACTCTCTTTAATTATTGTTGAGTATACCCATTACCTCAGTTCTTTATTTGATTAACATTATCCTCTTAGGTAAAGCTTACGTATCAAAATATTATAATATAGTACCAGTACTAATCTTTGTTGAGATAAAGAAAGTATATTTATCCTTGAATGTAAAACAACTTTATGTTTCTTGACCTTTGAAGATTACCGCGCTCTCAATACTACTAACAAGAATAATTCATATTCATATACTACTACGGCTTGCTTCTACTTCAAAACTTATAAAATACATAATACGTACAGTATCAATATATGCATTTTGTATACAGCATAGAAAGAAAAAAAGTTAGGGTTGTAGTAGGAAAGTGCTCAAAGTATTTAGTTCCTCCATAGACTATCACAAAACAATGAATTTTTATTTCATTGTTCAAACATTTATGTGTATAGTATTTGGCAATACGTATCAGAATTTTATATTTGAGAAAAAGAAGTTATGTACATAATTGAACTTTATACTAATAATAACAAGATGAGTGTTACATACCGGTATAGATCACCACTCGCCTTTTATGTTCAAAAAATATTCATTTTATTAATAACGAAAAAAGTATCAGTGTTCAAAATACATAATGAATAGATTACTATTGGCGATGGAAGACTCGAAGCCTTAAAGTAATTGTATAGTCTGAGTAGTTTAGTATTCGTTAAGTGGCTTGAAAACAGGTTTGATTTATAACAGGTTCGAATGAAATACACTCAATCCCTATCAAGAAAATGACGATATGAAACAAAAAATATAACTGCTCACAAGTATAGTACCTTTGTAAAACCCAGGCGCTTCAGAATGCTTAGACTTGTGTAGTATAAACAGATCACTATATACGTAGTAAACCCAATCATTGTGTTGATCGTTTCTGCTATATTTTTTTTTATATTAATATGGAAACTAATGAGCTCATAATTTATTTATTTTTTTGCTTCAGACTCTCGACCCCTAATTTTTATCATTTCTTTGTCCTGAAAATAACAGGCTTTTTTGCTTACATAGCGTATTTTCACTTATATTTATACTTTTATAACTTTTGAAGAGGCATATTTCCTTATTTTATATACAGATATCAATAATGCCTTCAGGGACGTCAGACAGCATTTTGGATTTTATACATGAATACAATTGAAATTACGCTATTTCAGCTAAATTGTTTCTAACCTACGTACCAAGAGCTTAATTAATTGCGTCACGTCCAAGTATTTTCTTTGTGTATACTGACATCTACATATCTTTTCACGTTTCACCATTCTGATCCTTGACGTTCTATACAATAAATAATAGGAGTGCGATACGGATGTATAGTATTCCGAACCAAAAGTGTGACAGGGGGGGATCGGCACTTCGAACAGTATAAATATCGGTAGAGAGTTGAATGTATGTTGGATATAAAGACTTATTCTAACATACACAACATTTTGCAGCTTTATATTTAGAAGTAACATCATGGAAGAAAAGTTATCTCAAAAGTCACCGTAAGTTTATGCAACCCCAAATATAAAACATATATAAATGGTATATTACTGTTGTTGTTATTATAAGAACGCCTAATTTTGCTAACCCTCCGCCAACTCTGATACAATTCATGATATATAGAGAACAACAACTTTTAGCACTTGTTGAAACAGGTGATGCGGTCCAAGAATCTGAAATTGAAGCTCTTTTTAACAAGTTGAAGCCAGTGAGTGCAAAATCAATGATTGGTTCATGGATACCAGGACCTTATGTCGAGACTGGTCATCCAGGTGTTCGAGAGCTCAAGGAAACGGGATGGGATGGAAAGACTTTTTACTCTGAAGATCATGTCGCACCTGTCATGATTAAAAATAGGGACGGTACTAGAACAATGAATGAAAAATTTGGCCTTGCTGTGGTAAATGTTTTTTTTATTTGATAATGTTGATGAAAAAATAACCGAAAAGATGTTTTAAATAGACAGAAAACTAATAGTTCTTTTTTATCATATTGTACTAAAAAGCTTCGCCCTATGGAATTTAGAGGAGTACTTTCTGTTGCTATGATTTATGACAATCTTCCTATTATTGATCATTTTCGATATGTTACTGATGATATAATATTCGGTATTATGGATACAAAGATGTTCCCTAAGGAAAATGGCATGCTTTACTTCTCGCTCAAGAGATTTACTACATAGAATTGTGAAAGATTTTTTTTCTCTTTGATTTGATTTAATAAGAGTATACGTAGCCCTACTAGTTTTATCGCGGTTAAAACTTACTACTTTCAAAATAAATTATTTTAGAACGTGTACTTGAAAAAATAACGCTAACATGTTTGTTCATTATTTTGATGGTTAAACTGTAATTTTTTATTCGTTTATTTCTTCTACCCATGAATAAATTACATAATGCTTTTGCGTTCAACAAAAAATTGTACAATACTGCGCCATTACGTACAAATTATTCTAGAGGAATTATCCATCAAAGCTTCACATAACCCAAAGGGGTAGAGAAAAAAACTCTGTTTTCAGGTAATCCCACGTGGGGCGTGTTTGGCTTCTCAGCGCTGCTTTTTTGCTTCGGCAGTGGTGGGAAAGCACGAGATGATACTCGGATCTTATTAAACACTACCTACTGTACTGTACTTATTATAATCAAGAGAAATACTACATGCACTGGAAGATTGATCATTGCGCTATGATAGGAAAAGAGAAATTATAACTGGCCATGACCATTATTCTTCTTTTAGCACAAATAACCATATGTACGTACTATAAAAAAGCATCATGTTTTTTTCTTTAACTTAATATTGGATATACTGGGGGCAATAGCAATGGAAAAAACATTTGTAAGGAATACATAACATTTTTATTATTTTTCTGATTAGAAAAGTGTCCCCCGAATATTACTGATAATATGATACATTTTTGTTACGATACAGATAATACAGTAAGACCTATCTGGAAAAGTTGGAAATCCATTTGAGCGAGATACCTTTCAAGGACCTCAACTTTCAGAAAATCAATCTAACAGTGTGATGAATTTTATATCGATATTGACAAGAGGGACTGTGCTATATGCTATCATGGTGGTAAGAGAGTAGAAGTTAGATATGGAATATTTTATTGAGCCCACCATATTCACTGGTAAAAAAATAGTATTATTTTCACCACTTTTATTTTGGCCTTAAAACTTATTATTAAAGATCTACATACGTACGTATTATCTACGATAATAGATCTCACACCGGATATGCGTACATTGTAAAGGAAGAGATTTTTAGTCGTGTTGTTGCAATTTCCAAGTTCAAATATGTGGATGAGGTGGTTGCACAAGTTAATGACATTACGTATGGTTTGGCCTCTGCTATCCATACATCAAACGTTACTTCTTGTGCTATCACAATATCCAATGCCTTAAAGCTAGTTTAGTTTGTAAGTATAAAAGACATTATGACAACAAAATTTTGATTAAATAGTAATTGCTTTAATGCATGTTTAATTTTCCTTTTAAAGTCATCTGCTATAATGCTCTTTCTGAAAAGAAGTTATTTGGCGGATACAAGCAGAGTGGTATCAATCGCGAGAATAGTGAATACGTATGCGCTTGCAAATCACACTCAAGTCAAAGCTACGTATCAAGATTAACATTGAGAATCCTATATAGTTGAATGATTAGTTAACTTTACAATGCTGTACAGTACACAATAAAAAAAGGGATTTCTGCGTCTATCAATATATTTATCTTTCTCTATACACTATGTAGAGTAACTAGTTCTTTTTCTATAATACCTATCGTCCAAATTAGTTTGCCAGTGATATCATTCAATTTAGGATTACCAAAACCAACGATATCAAATATTGACAAGCTAGCACTGTTGTTGAATTGCCCAGTAAACTGTGAGTATAGACTCTTCGTATATGAATGGAATGGTAAACTACAGTATTACGTACATATAGTATCTATTGATGCGTTGAAACAAAATTGTTCAAATTGTCGTGAACGATAGGTATATTGGTTGTACAAATGAAGTTACTATTGAAATACCAATAATAGACTTTTACTGTCTTCTATATACAATTCTTATATGTTTATGTTGTCATAGTGATAACGTGTTACTACTGTCCGAGATGAATATGGTTTTTTCCGGACACTTCGAAATGCAAAAAAAAAAAAAAAACATCAAAAAAATCCAATTCCGCAATTTATTTGACGCATCAATTTTCTTGGTCTCGAGAAAAAAAATTAGTTTTAGTTTTGATCGATCAACAATGGGTAAATCTTCGAAAGACAAACGGGATGTGGTATGAGTGTTTTCTTTTAAATTTATTTCGAACTGTATGGCAAAAACTTTTATTAAATGACCTAGTCACTATAGTATTATCGTTTAGCCAAAGAGCAAGGCTGGCGCGCTCGAAGTGCTTTCAAGTTATTACAGTTAGACGAAGACTTCAATCTTTTCGAAGGTTGGTAATTCGACTGTTTATTATTTATCGATTTAATGACTTATGTAAATGTTCTTTAGGTGTTCATCGAGCCGTTGATTTATGTGCGGCTCCAGGAAGTTGGTCTCAAGTATTAACTAAAAAACTAAGGTGAGTTTACTTTTATTTTTTGACATACTTGATTTGTTGTCTAATTCTTGAGAATAAAAAAAAACTTTTTTTTAGCGAAAATCACGCAAAGAATCCTCAAGAAGAACCTCCAAAGATCGTCGCAGTTGACTTACAAGCTATGGTAATAAATAATAATAATGGGAAACTATATTTATTTTATGTGCGAAGGGATAATATTAATACTAATATTTTTATCATGCATATTTATAGGCACCATTGGATGGCGTAGTTCAACTTCAAGGTGATATCACTAAAAAGTCAACAGCGGATCAAATCATTTCATATTTTGAAGGTCAATTGTCTGATATCGTTATTTGTGATGGTGCCCCAGATGGTAAATATATATATAGTATAAGTTATATGAAGAGAAAAACGGAAGGTTAATATTAAGAATATGGTGTTTATCTTCTATCTAAATTTGTAATATTAAATAGTAACTGGTCTTCATGATATGGATGAATATATTCAAGCACAATTATTACTTGCTGTGAGTGTTAAGAGAAATAAACTATGACAGGGGATCGATAACTAATAGATGGATAATCCGATAACTCTAGGCATTAAACATCACTACACATGTCCTTCGTCCTGGTGGAACATTTGTTGCAAAAATCTTTCGTGGCAAAGATATTACACTCTTATATTCACAACTCAAAATCTTCTTCCCTACTGTAACATGCAGTAAACCAAGAAGTTCGCGTAATTCTAGTATAGGTAAGAAATTAGGGAAGAGTTTAAGAGAAGGAGGAAAAAATATTAATTACTATGCGATATGACTATTGTAGAGGCATTCATCGTCTGCCAAGGTTATCAGCCACCCAAAGGTTATGTACCAAACATGGCAAATCCATTACTTGATATGCAATATGGTAAAATAATACACATATATAACAATTCACATAATAGTTTTATGACGGTACTAATAATAAAAACTGTCGTCTATAATAGATGATATGAATGAATTAGTGGGTTCAAATAGAGTTATTGTACCTTTTACAGCATGTGGCGATTTAAAGTAAGGAATAATGAATGGGAATTCAAAAAATGATTATTAACCAAATGTTGTGCTTAACATAGTGGATACGACGCCGACCGAACATATCCGCTTGATGTAAGTAGCTATACAAATAATATCATTGGAATCAAAACTAATACCCTTTTTCTTTTTTCCATACATGGACTCATTATAATACAGGAATCACATAAATCACGCGATCCATTGCAACCTCCTATCACTGCACCATACAAGACTGCCATGGGTTTGAAACGAAGCAACTTTTACAATAAAGTCGCAAAATAAATTTGTATTTTTAATGATATATATCTACTAAATGAAAAATAAAACAATAATATAAAAACTATTTAAAATGACATCATGTTGTTATAATTGTGCCCTGATGGTGGTTGGAATTGGTGGCCTTGTTGCGGTTGCATTTGTCGTTGCATTTGCATTTGAAATTGTTGTTGCTGTTGTTGGTGTTGCAATTGCAATGGATTTGGCTGTCCTCCAACGTTCATGTACATTTGGTTTCCTGCACTAGCAGCACTCATACCACCAGCAATCTGTTGTTGTATCTGTGCTGGAGTGATACTATTTACACTAGCACTGTTGCCACGTTTTGCTACTTCACGTTGTACTTGAGTAATTTGGTCCTTTAGTGCCAAGCGATCTATATTGAGCTGATATCGTTCACGTTCCAATTTTCGTCGTTCTTCTTCGACAAACTCTTCCAATTTCTCGTATT
Organism: Circinella umbellata; assembly: GCA_025093555.1. Lineage (NCBI taxonomy): Eukaryota > Fungi > Mucoromycota > Mucoromycetes > Mucorales > Lichtheimiaceae > Circinella > Circinella umbellata. The sequence goes on along the minus strand of JAIWNF010000004.1, from coordinate 787,030 downwards.
GTGACACCTTGGTTTCAAAGAAGCGCATTTTGGTTCGAATTAAATTATACGTTGCTTTACGTGCTTCTTCAATTTCTTCCTCTCGTTTCTTTTCAGCTACTGCCTTTTCCTTGTCTTCTTTTTTATCATCCTTGTTTACCCCTTCCTTTTCGTCTTGTTCACTATCTGTTTTACCAGCCTTTTCAGACTCTTTTTCTTGTTGTTGTCCGGCAGCCGCGGCAACTTTTGGTTTTACAGTGGATGCTAAGAATGCAACAACAGACATAATTGGGTTCTCAGTAGTCTTAGATTTACCCAATTGAAGTAAGCCCAATTTTGCTATTTCGCTATCGACATGAGGATCATCAATTGGCAAATGAAGATAATGAAGAATACATTCATCGCGTGATCGGGTACCGACATGATCTGCCACCGCGTTCCAATCATCTTCAAACATACGTAAACCTTCTAATAGCAGCAAATCCTCTTGTTCTGTCCATGGTTCCTTTGGTAGTGATGGTGATGATGGCTGTTCTTCATCTTGTGTAAATTCTTCAGCAGTTGTGTTGGGTGGGAATTTTTTTTCTTTGTAGCAATCATCACAAATATAGATGTCGCCCTTATGAAATCGTTGTTCCTTACTACATTGTTTTGAGCATGATGCACATTCTTTATTATCGGGTTCTGTTGCTGTTGCTGCTGATTCTGGTTGCGATGTATCGTAAATGTTGTTTCGTAACTCCAAATTTGAGTCCATCTTTACAGATGCTTTAGTGTCTTCTTTCTTGTCATCCTCTGCTGAAGTGAGTTCCTTCTCATTTGCATCAGTAGTTACTGGGTTGCCATTAATAATCGCTTTTGGCATATCGGCAATAATTTTGAATTGACCAGAAAATGGTGGGCCAATGTTAGATGGTTTAGCATCAGGATCAACCTACATATATATATAATAAATCAATAAAACTTCAATTCTTCATTACATCTACTTCCCAAAAAAATAAAAGCAATATTAATTCTTCATTTTTTTTACCTGATAGTTAATCAGACCCCATTGTTCTAAAAAGGCATGAACACGGATAATTGCACAAACATCGCCCGTCAAATTACGTCGACATGCCGTTACAGTAAGATATTCGACTGGATTTAAGCGGTACGTATTAACCATGAAATCGCGGTAGTCCTTGTAAACTGAAGGTGTTTTGGACCGATTTCGATTGTTGAAAAATTCAGGTAAAGAGCGTCGTTCAATATCATGGATTTCACTAATATCAAACCATGCGGCATATGAAGGAATGACAATTTCATGTGTTTGTATGGAAATGTACTTGCGTGCAGCATCGCGTTGTCGTTGTTGAACAACGACTGCTTCAGGATTAACACCATCTGTTTCAGTTACTTCCATTGATTCTGTTGTTGGTTCTGTCGTTCCCGATGCAGTTGGTGTCGCGGTTTTATCATCATTAGGTTGAGGTGTGCGCGATTTTTTGGTAGGATTGGATTCATCAGTAAACGAAGAGCTTTCTTCGATAGTTCGTTTTACACCAGATTTTGGACTTGAATTATCTTCTTGTACAATATAGTCAACTGGGTTCATCCATTCATTATATTTGTAACTATCGTTTATCCAACTTGAGTTGACATGTGATTGTTGTTGAGTAGTAAAACTTTCTGATTCCTTAGTAACGTCGTTATATTGTTGTTGTTCAGATTCATTAATCCAAGTGTCGTATGAATCTGGTAAATGGATCCAATGTACATATACTTTTCCATCCTTCTTTTCCAACGTTCGAAAAGCGCGTTTTTCATTGTGCTTTGGTGGTTCTCCGTCCTTGTACACAACATGTGTTGCTGTCGAAGTATTACTGGATACACTACCTATTTTTTATAAAATAAATAAATAATATAGCCTACTATGTAAAATTCAAAGCTATCAAAGTTTTTTTTTTCTTCTTTTCGATATTTAAAAAAAGGAAAAGGACAATAGAAATTATATTGTTAGACTTACCACCTAATGCGATTATTTTTTTCTCCAGTTCAGATTCTGTACTAGCATCAATACTTTGTTGATCAAATGCAACCAGAGGAGTTTTATAAACATTAGTCGCTACCAAGGATCGTTTGATATGTCGTACAAGTTCTAGGTATAAAGGTTTTTCTTCTGGTGTATCAAATTGCCAATCACTAATGTCTTTGTCAGATTGGAACCCATAAGCTGCTTTTAAAATGGTGTAAAGAGGTGATGTTTTTGAAAGTGTATTGTCGACGCGAAAAAATGACGCGGGAATGCGCGAAGGAAATGTATTTGATGAAGAGGTTTCGGTTGATTGTTGCCGTCCTGTTTCAGCAATCGATGGTCCCAGGGCGTCCTGTTGGAATTGTTGGAACTTAGCTGTAAAGTGAGCAAGACCTGGTGCTGTAAACGTTGAGTCTACACCTTCTAATTCCAAATCGTGGCGTAAATTTTCAACTATTGCATCAAAATGAGAGATCGTACTAGGTTGTTCATAAAAATTAAAATCAATTTTGGGCTCTTGTGGTATAGCCATGTTAAAAGGATGGTGGGAAAGAAAAAGAGGTTGTAAGAAGGGAAAAAAAAGAAATAAGAGGAGAAAAGAAAAAAAAATCAATCTTTCATTCAGTAGGTAAAAATTACGTCAATCAGAGATTTTAACTACAGTTTCCGCAAAAAAAATATGGTCTCCTAGCCTGCCAGCTGCTATTTTTTAATAAATATTCTGGAAAATAGACTTCTTACTACTATTCGTTACTAGTCATTTTATTACTAATTACAATTGAAGTCGATGTGATAGATGAAGAGGCAATGTCTGCTTACTGATAGGCTCTTATTTTCATATTTGTATGAATTTTTTTTGGTCCAAAGCTCTTCGAGGTTCATAATCTAAATATCTAAATAATTCATTTCAGAACTTTTAAACTTCAATATGTAAAAGCTACTATTAATAAGTAAACTACAATTAATTGCGTACTATATTATATAATAAGTTTATCAAAGCACTCTGAACATAACACATACAACATACATTATCCTCAAGAACACTAATTACTGCAAGTATTTTTTTTTGTTCTGTTATGCATGTTCTTCTAACAACATTCATACGAATGAACTTCTGTATAACTTATTAATGAGCTACGAGTATATTTAGAGGGTTCCTTCTTTGTGCATTCAATTTTCTTATAGAAAGTGTCGTTATCAATGTACTCTTTATTGATTAAATAGCATAATTTATCTGATAATTATTAACTAGTACAAGGATGTTACCTTTGGTCCAATATTTGTAATTATCTAGCCACGCTTAAGATACCGCTGAGATATAAGAGATTGAATACGATATGAAATTGTAAATTTGAAGAATGCTATAAGTTTCAATTAACTATTATAATCGATGGTAGTGTGATGTGGGAAGTTTATTAACACATGTTTGCTGGAAATAACAGCGAAAATAAAGCTTCTAACCAAGACAGCATATTGCCCTGCTGCCTCTATATACACAGTATCTACATTTTCTTCAAACAACCCCACGGAAAACATTAAAGTTATCAGTAAATTTCACAGCCATTAACTACTTAAATTTTATATTATATTTGAGATCATTTTTTTGCTTTCGTTTTTAACAAAGGCAAAAATAGAATGCTTGCATTTTGATATAGCAAATATAGTCGCAAGAATGGCAATTTTAGTTGACGACCATCAGTTTTGCAAAACCTGCTGAATACGTAAATCTGCTAAATACGTGAATCTACTGGTATAAATTGACCAAGATCGCGATGTACGTAAACCAAAATCTTATTATTTGACAATCTAATATTATAATATGTGATGAATCTGACATTAGTCGCATTTTGGAAGCGTAAATATGACTTCAGAAGATTTTTTTAACTCTGGGTCTGGTAGTTTTTCACTATCCTTCGATTGTAGAGTACGTACGTAATCCAGAAAGTGACGAAGAACAAGTTATAAGGATACTTTAGTCTAACTTTGCACATCTCGGATAGAATATTTCAATCTCTTCTGCTAAGGTGATGTGCTCTAAGCAATTCTTCAATTTCGCTAATTCAGGAATAAGAAATAATGTGGGCATAAGTATGTTGATCCCCCCCCATTATCATGTACTACATTTAATATTATTATTATATATACGTATGCGTGTATGATTAATGTTTAATGATGTAATTTTCTTAATAAATAAAACAGTCCACAAACGAAACACTTCTTTTGATATTAATAACTTTCAGGATTTGACGTGAATATATAATTTTTTTAGATGAAAATATGAGGTTATTAATATAGAAATGAAGACACACAAAGAGAGAGACAGAGAGCGAGATAGAGAGAGAAAGAAAGAAAGAAAGAAAAACGTGAAACTATGTAATAAATGTAAATGAGGAGAGGGATTTCTTTTAATTGTACAATCTAACTTTTTTTTTTGTTTAATGGTTTCCATAGTAGACACTTTGAACATCAACTAATTTCTTTCCACGCATTTTTGCAATATCTTGGGGCATCTTTTGGTTGGAAAAAGCTTCAAATGTAGCTTTAATTACATTCATGGGTTTCCGTGAACCACGGACTTTTCCACTCAAATCTTGAATACCAATGCATCGACAGATTTCATGAATATAATGGTTTGCACGACATCCAAATCCTATATATATAACATAAGATATATAAAGAATTTATACACTAAATATTTGACTTTTCTATAAAACACATTATTCACAAAAAAATAGGTATATATAAACATCTAATAATTACCTGGAGGTCTGCTTCGTAATTCAAGCTTTGTGGCGTGGAACTTATGTTCAATATCCATCGAAATAGTTCGATCATCGTAACGATCAAAGAAGCGAAGATTTTTTATAGCTCTGTTGGTAGCCTTGAAAATAGCTCTGCTAGGTTCTTCATCTTTACCTTCACCATATCCAGCCAATCCTTTACCGTTACCAACAACGACCAATGCATACATGGAAGGTTGTTTACCTTTACCATTCATGTTGACAACACGTTTTAAAACAAGTGTCTTTTTCAAAAGTCTAGCTTGTTCAGCGGTAGTTAAAGGAGTATCGACAATTTCAGTTACAGTGTTCATGACAGCTTCTGTAGGACGGTGAGCTGGGAATAACTTGGGTTGGTCAAGAGTTTTGCCTGTGGATAATTCAGTAAAATCAAGAATTGAATCAACCTTATCCAATCGAGGTACATTTTCTTTTGTTAAACCAGCTTGACGGAATCGAGCACCATTGCTATCGGTGGTTGCGTATAAACGAGTTGCACAGCACGCGTAGGCAGCTATTTTATTGTTATTGTCGTTGATTTTTATTTTTATTTTTATTTTCGTTTCGTGTTTATGTGTTTATGTTAGAATACTTTTTTTATAAACATGGTTATAAATTATTCGTAATGTAAAAAAAAAGGCTGTTTTTGATTACCTGGCGATGCTTTGGAAGCAGCAGCACCTAAAGGTCTGGCAAGTAACCGTTGAAATGCTAACATTATTTGCGAGTAAAGGGGTTGTGTGGCAAGTACAAAAAACTATCAGAAAAACCAAGGTTCCAAAATGTTGACAACTGTGACTTTCATTTCCATTTCAGGATTTGGGAGAAGGCCGATAATAGTTGCCGCTATAGTTACAACAGAGGTTGCTATACTTGTCATGATAATCACTGCTATTCAGATAATATGATGTTCTATTATTCGTTTATTAAAATAGTTTGGTTTCTATTTATAATAGCAGCAATACCATTGAAAATATATAAATATTAAAGATTATATATTTATTGCGTGTGGAACAGATAGATACCACCTCAAAAAAAGAAAAGCGTATATCATAATTATATATTAACTACTAAAAACTAAACGATGTATATATTTATTATTTTATTTTTATATTAATATATTATAAAAAATACAATTGACTATAATTACAAGGTATTTGAATAAATGTGAAATAAGTATCTTAGATACTCAAAATATGAGTTATCGAAACGACTAAAAAAAATCCCATATAGCAAACCCAGCGCAAAAATAAAAAAAAAATAAAGCAACGTCACGATTTTTCTTCCAAAGTAAGCCGGGTCGGGTAAAAACATATACTAGCCATTACATCCCAGTGAGAAAGCCCTTCACCCTTAAACTTACTCCACTCCCCACTCTACAACCATGAACTCTTTGAGATTGGCGAGACCTATGGTAGCTCTTGCAGCTCGCCGTGTTTCTCCAGCCGGTAAATAAAACTGATTTGAATTCGAAACTTAACAGCTCTTTTTTTTTTAAAAAAAAAAAAAAACTTTAATACTAATTTCTTTTAATTGTTATTAATATATATACTTGAACACATATAGCTATTGGAACTTCTTCGCGTTTCATGGGCGCCGCTTTAGGAAGCCAGGTGTCTCGATTCAGCAGTTCAGCCATCTCTAGACACGCTTCACCAGTCGACGATAATAAGCCTCAGCAAGTTAGTAACTATAAGGCACCCGGTGTTCTCGATGTTGCCGCCCGTCAACTTTTGCTTACTGAATTGATGCGTGGCATGTGGCTCGTTCTTGAACAATTCTTCCGTCCTCCTTATACGATCTATTATCCTTACGAAAAAGGTCCATTGTCTCCACGATTCCGTGGTGAACACGCTCTCCGTCGTTACCCCACTGGTACGAAATAAACTACATTACGTGCTATCGAAAAAAAGAAACATTTACAATGATAATAACATCACAATTTTATTTTGATAGGTGAGGAACGTTGTATTGCATGCAAACTGTGTGAAGCTATTTGCCCTGCTCAAGCTATCACCATTGAAGCTGAACCACGTGAAGATGGATCGCGTCGTACTACTCGTTATGATATCGATATGACCAAGTGCATGTAAGCGGAAAATGACGATGGATTTTTTTTTATGATTTTTTATTAAATGGAATGGAAAGCGAGATATACATATTAATGTTTTTTTTGCTTTCATTAGTTACTGTGGTTTCTGTCAAGAAGCTTGTCCAGGTAAATATTCGAATTTTGATATATTTGGGAATAAAATTACGTGGAGTGGATGTATGGATAAATAGGAGATTAACAATTATTTTTCATCTTTAGTTGATGCCATTGTTGAAACTACCAACTATGAATACATCACTGAGACCCACGAAGAATTGCTTTACAACAAGGAAAAGCTTTTGGCCAACGGTGACAAGTGGGAGGTCGAAATTGCTAGGTAATAAAAGAAACATTTATATTTTTTTTGGTGAAGATTATATATCATTATCATTTGGAGACTAATCATATGAAAAATAAATAAATAATCTTTTTGGTATATTTATAGAAACTTGCAAGCTGATCATCCTTATCGCTAGACTCTATAACCCTTTATATATATTAAAAAAAGAAAGTAGAATAAACTTTGTCCGATTTTATGACGCTTTTATGAACCTCAGCGTATATAAACTTAATATAATATACATTTATGTTTTACGAGATACGTTGGTTATTTTCATGAGGGAGAGGTTGTTTAAGTACTGATATACTTATTAGGAACAGCGTAGATATTTTAGAATTGGATTAGACAAAAGGACTTGGGTGAATTAGTTCAGTTATCATTGCATCGATAAGTAAGCAATTAAGGTGTGGAAACGGGGAATTGACTGATATCAATGGTGTAGCATGATGCTACTTTTTTAGAGTACTCCACACAAACCTTCGATGATTTACGAAAATTAATAACATTAAGTGAGGCATTGCGTTTGTGTAACTTAGCTTACCACTGTTAACTGACACGGCACTAACGATCTAAATCACAACTCTGGGCTTTCTATGTAACTTTCACACAGTTACCATCTGAAGGAAAATTTTATTTCAATAATTATGCAACCCACAGTTACTATTTCTACGACCATCCATAATACTAGCTTGGTACAGCAATATAATCTCACATACTCGATCGAAAAGATTACTCGAAAGTCAAAGCAGCGATACAAAGAAAAGCTTATTGTCTAAAATAGTGTGACATCTGTTACTTGTACCAATAACAATAAAATTTTAAATCAACCAAAGCAAGAACAAGCCGTTCGTACGATTTCCAACAATCTAGATGACATCAACGAATCACTTTATGCCTTGAATAATTTTATGTGAATAGAGGAGATCAAGAACACGCAAAATCACTCCATCAATAACTTATGATCAGAATATCATGTGTTAATCGATTTGAATAAGAACTTGTTTAATGACCTTGATGAACTAGCCAAACTCCACACTTCAATCCAATTTAATATTATGGATCAATAACTAGCTGATATTGTTTGTTAGTTTTTTTCTTGGTATCAATTGATACACACTGTTTTTCAAACTATTAGTATTATCAACAAAACTGTCAATAATATGGATATTGATGCTTGTTGGTGTCCGTAAACAGTTTTATTTTTAAAAAAAAATTATAATACGTACTGTAAATTGCAAATATCCAAATAGATACTCTTTGCAATCATATACACCTTATAATCCTCAATGTTTCCATTGTTAGTGACGCAAGTTGAAACCCAAATCTATATCTCAATTTAACAAAAATGATGGATTGGGAGACTTATTGATGAGTTCAAGTTTTTAATTTTACGTAGATGCATTGAGCATTCGCAAAACAATTGAAGTATAGAATTTTTTGCTATTACGTATTAACATTATAAAAAAGAAAAAAACAAAGCTCTTTTTCTTTTTTCATCTCCAATATGGCATACGTATTGCTCAATGATATAATTTATTTCGAATTCATTCGTAATTATTACACACTATGTACTGTAACAGCATGACAACACGATGATTTCAAAAACGATAGTAAATTTCAAAAGGTTTATTGCTGAAAGAATTATATCAATTCTTTCGAGAACCTTGGTACCTATCATTTTGGATAAACGCGCAAGCATCGGTGACATTATCGCTAAAAATCTTTGATTGGCATGCCCAACAGACAATTTGCATCCGTTCAACCACTGCTGATGATGGTAAATGACAAGAAGGAAGTAAAATTATTGCTTACATACACGCAACACTTTATATACATTTTTGTCTTCATATGAAAGAGCGAGCCATTAAACATTATGCAGTATTTAATGGTTCAACCGATATTATGCTGTTTTTCTAAGCTACAAAATTTTACTTTAAAGTTTTAATTTAAAAACAACAATAACGACGGAAAGAACACTGCATTTTCAATCCTGGAGATGAATTATCCACTATTATCAGCAATCGTCCTTGAACTCATGTTAAGGGACGCTAAGATTATAAGCAAAGAACTGGTAAAATATCAGCATATATCATTATTATGATATTAACTAATAATTTGACAAATATGTCATCATCGTCATTGCTATGTATTAAGTAAACAAAACTAACAGTGAATAGCATTTGGTTATTCCAGTAAGTTACTACGTACGTAATACAAATTGAGCATTATGATGAACCGGTCGAGTTTATATTTTAGCTTTAAAGTTACTTAGGGAGCTGTAGTACATCAGGATCATGTTGAGCGTGTTAAAATTTAGGACGGATTCGTACCGAAGTCTATCCAAGAATTATATTTCCCCATATCGCTATTTTTCTACAATTCACTCCATTCCCATAAGACAATTAGATTGATAGTTTATTAAGGAAAAACATTTTAATTCTGGAACAAAACAACAACGGAAAAGCTCTTTGCTGCAAGCGAGAATATGATTTTCTATGAGTACGACAGCAACTACTACGGTTACGATGAGATGACAAGATCTTCGTCTAGCGAATATAAAGTATCTACCACGAGCCCACACCATATATTTTTAATCACAAAGAGAAGTTTATAGCACAAGCTTTAACAGAATAAAACGTACCACGTATAATTTTCATTAACACTACGATGATGGTAATAATATTTTAGTCAAATAGAGTATTCAAAGACCAGACGCGGATTATATAAGCGATTCGAGTATTGCTACAAGTTTAAGAGCCTACTTAACATCCATCCAATGTGATAGCGATTGGTCTCTATGGTATGAACTTTAATAAAAAAAAGCTGCTGTTTTAATTTGATTAAACGGTTTCAGCTGTATTGGTTTAGACAGTTTGTCATCAAAAACAATCCAAATGCTATCATTCATACGACATAGTAGTATTCAGGTATTTTATCTTAAATTTTGGTCTCACTATGCAGTTGCCACATCCATTGCTTCTAGTTGCTGAATGTAATATTCATATGATATTTTCTGTATATAGTAAAAATATCTTTTAAATAATTGGTTAAAACAAATAATAAGTATAACACACTATATTACCTAATATACAGTGGTGGTTTGTTTTTTAACTTCGGTAAAACGAATAACCGGATGATGATTTTGCTGACAATATTTAATTTATGGTACTGGTGCGGAAAAACACGAGGGTAAATGGTAAAACTCATATAACCGTTTTTGGAATCATATCCCTAGATTTACAGTTTACTATGTAGAGCATATTCGTCCTTCTGCTCTGTACAGAGAAATGACCACTATAGCTGCAACTAAATCATGACAGAAGGGAGCTACTTTAATTTTTTTTTAGAAAAAAAGTTAGTTTACATAAGGCGAAATAATACAATACATATTTTATCTTTAAAGCTACTATTTATGTCGAAAAATATTGCCCAAAGGAAATTCATGTTTCATTTTTTTTTGTACATGACATAACTGCAGTGTCTGATCTCTTTACTTTTTGCATACTGTATGTAAAATGAGTTTACTGGAATAAGTATACTCTATTTTTCTCGAGCGCACACACCTTCCCAATCCGTTCCCGAGCCCTTGATCTGTTCGTCCTAATCAAAGTTAATAGATGATTCAATGTCGATAGTGTGATAAACACTAATAAATTACATGTGATGGGAAAGAACATTTTTGTTTAGATAATACGTATTAGTTTCTAAAAACAAACAAACAAACAGAAATACTACGCTATCCACAACAGGCGCGCAACATGATGAGTATTTTATTTTAGCGACTATTTGAACAAGTAACCAATTGATATACTGACCCGTCACCTTTGAAGTATAAATTCGGGGTACTTTTCTTGAAGTATAAAGTTCCGATGTAGAGACCATACTTTTATTTGTCATCATGTATATATGTTATATTTATTTTACTATATGATAAACGGGGCAAAAATTCTCTGTACTAATTATATAATATATAACAATATGTATGTAAGAGCATAAGAAACTGTTTATATACGGGGAAGTAATTCAGTATACACAATATATCAACAATCGTTCTTCTAGACACGTTGAATTTATACTACACATGACAGGATATGTAGCTGCTGGTCATAATATATAAGCACTACGTACTATTATGCTGACCAACTATACGTAGAGAAACTCACAATTAATATCATTTATAATGTATGGTTGTTGTATGAAGAATCAGATACATTTTCGCTCGTCGTAATTCACCAACAATAATTTATAAAATGATGTAGTTTAAAATGACCGGATTTCGGTGGGAAACTATATAATATTCGATTGCCAAATATTTGTACATGCTCAATCTGGTTTTATTACGTATATTTAAAGAATACCTCCCTTCAAATTCTAAAGAAGTAAAATATTATCTTCGTAATGTTAACCTAACTAATTGGAGCTCGTAAATCGCCTTCGAAAATCCTTGCGCAGTGCCATGGAAACTTCTAATAGTGCTAAAAAGATCTACTTGAGAAGAAGGCTATCATAATTTAAAGTAAATTCTTTAATATACATTGTTCAGATTATGAAAGCCCATTTATGTAATTTATCATTTAGGTGACATACATATGACCTTTGAAAAAATCGTTATATTAGACACCTCTTTCATTTTTCAACTCAACATCAAAGAAAGATCGAAAAAGACACTGTCGTTAATTCGATAAGTTACACCGTCCATATCATGAACATAGTTTTGAAGAACATACAATAATAGCTGGTTACAGTGATGGTCGATTTGAATCATCAATGCAAGCTTATGGATTTCTATCAGTTGAATCAAGTTATAATCCCTCCTGGAGTAATATCCTTTAAACATGACATAACTTATAAGCTTATAAAATATTTTTGGGTAATGGTGATAGACTTTTATGGCTGTTTTAGCATGAAGTACGCTAGTAGTTTTGAAGGATGAATACAGGACGAGTATTATTGGTTATTTTGAAATAAAACTAAACAAGATTATTTGAGATTTTGTTACGTACGTATATACGCATCTTTAATAATTTAATTTTTGAAGTTAGAATCAAGTTATCTTTTACAACGGTCTTTTACAACGGCAACTTTATATCTTCTCTACTCTATTTATAGTTATGTAGGCTTAATTATTTTATGTGGGTGATGGGTATTAGAATCGGATACTTTAGTCCAGTATTGAGAAGATTACTGTAGATACTGGGTCGAGGTATTTTAGGATTAGCCATTATGTTAATCTTCGATGTACATTGACGAGGCGCAAGACATCGTTATACAATTTTCACTTAATTTCCTAAAGTCAGGGCTGTATATTGTCGCATACTTGATCATTCTGAGTTTAAATTCTTAGACAGTAACAGATAAGAGTTAATGTATATTGGATACGATCTGATAAGGCCAACAAAAGCTCTTCAGGGGTATATTTGTCAGCCGTTCATCTGAAATAATCAATAGTCCATGCTTTAAAATCTACGTACGAATTATCAAGAAGACATTGTCAAGCCGTAAAATAAGGAAAGCTGATAAAGGAAATTTAAGATTGGTTCAATGCGATTGTTCATTATCGAAAACTTTAAATGATAGAGCCATGCTATTATCCTGGCCCAAGTACGTTTTGGATGATTTGATTATAAATAAAATGAAAATGTAGTAGCCAGAAGTATTATTATAACAGCGTTACAGTTATCAAGTACGAACTTTCTATTATTACCCGATGTCTGGGTATTAAGAATTATCACCGTTTCCAATAATTTTTTATTGGCTTCAGGGCAAAAAATACGCTTTTATACTTGTGAGATTTAGTGGTAATACCATTTTTGTTGACCTAAATCTGGTGGAAGTACGTATATTAAAGAATGCTAATGTTATCTGTGCCTTTCGGAAATGTGATTGCTTTGCTACACACCACTCAACTAAACTATTGGTCCACCTATTTAACAGACTAAGGTATCATTCATTACCGGAACTAACTACAGAAGAACGATAATGTACGTACTATCATTTTACTTCAATATATATATATATACAGTATGTGTGTGTGAATGTGGAGGATATATGGGTGATTTTTGTAGAAAGTCGTCATAACATCTAGCTACTGCTATAATAAAAAGGCACTCGTCGACTAGATAGAAATAAAAATGCATGGCACGCGAAGCTGAAATTCTCACTTCGCAAAAGTAAAAATGGGGGGTAATAAACATCGCTTTTCTTAGGTATAATAGAATAGCAAACTGACAGATTAAAAATAATAATAATAATATTGATTATTTAACGTTACACATTCATGTGGGGCATTATATCACATACGTGAGAAAACTTAAAAGGAGAAAGTGACCTGGATTTTCTGGGTTTAGTTTTAAAAAAAACCACCATGACAAACTCAAAAAGAAATTTTGTCAGCATTAATTTACATGTGAAGGTTTACTCCACATTTTCCTATAAACATTTAAAAGAACAACTTTTTTTCCTGGTTTTACCCGTACACCTTTTTATTTCTTTCCAGCCTAATATTAACATCAATGTCTGAAGTTGCCTTCCCTCTTGCTATTCCTTCCAAGGAAAATCACCAAATGACCCTTCATCAAGAAGGTCCATTGTTCATTTTACATTTGCACAATAAGGATAATCGTTTCACAACCGAATTCTGTCGCGGCATTATGTATGCACTTCAAGTAGTAGAAGATATTTTTAATGCTTCTGAAGATCCCATTGACATGGCATTCATTACTACTGGTGAAGGCAAGATCTATAGCAATGGTTTAGATCTTATGCATGCTGTTAGCTATATTCCTTTCATGGAAACCTACTTGTTGATGTTGCGCCGTATGTTGACCTTCTGTGTCCCTACAGTAGCTGCTTTGAATGGGCATGCCTTTGCTGGTGTAAGTAAAGCTATTTCTTTTTTCTTTGGTGTATTTATTACTTGATAAACTAAAAAAGAAATATAATTCTCTCAAAATAGGGTTGTTTGCTTGCTTTGGCTCATGGTAGGAAAGAGAAACGAAAAATAAACTAACTTCAATATAAAAATTTCTAATTTTGACACGTTGATTATATAATGATTTCAATAATAGATTATCGAGTTATGCGTAATGATCGTGGTTTTATGTGCATGGTAAGATATATTAAAAAAAAATTTCATAACAACCATAACAACAGTAACCATAACAACTGTAATAATGTATGCATATAATAGAATGAAGTTGATCTTCCTTCCTCTTTGCCACCAGGAATGGCAGGCTTGCTTCGTTACAAGATGAACCCTGATACCTTCCGTAACTGTGTCTTACAAGGTCATCGTTTCAATGCTACAGAAGCTTTGAATGAAAGAATTGTTGATGTTATCTGTCCTGGTAATGAAGTTATGGATAAGGCCAAGGAACTTGCTTTGAAGTGGGCCCCTAAAGCTAAATCTGGTATCGTTTATAGACAACTCAAGGAAGAGGTAATTTTTTTTAACTTTTCACATTTGTATATCACAGTGATACAAAAAAAAACAGATGTTATCAATCATATGCTAATTTTTGCTTTTGAACTTTATGTTTTACTTTATTTTAGATGTATGTTGATGTTGTACGTTTGTTGAGCGCTCCATATAACCGCTTAGCACCCAAAATGTAAAAAACAAACTATCACGATATCCTTTTATTGATTTTTTTTAAAAAAAAGACTTGTAATAAATATATTTATGAACTTGTTTGTCAACAGATAGTCCAAATCTTTTGCTTGTTTTTTTTTTTTTTTTGAATGGATATGCTGCCTAACCAAAAAGTACCTCGTTTAGTCACAATCAAGCATTTGAAACATCATCATAATTGCTCACGTCATGTAGACATGTATTATTTTCAACCGCCATCTACTAATGTTGTAATTTGATACATCAGTAGCTCAAATAAAAGTTACTGTTCTCTATGTATTGGAGTTAGTACAGATTATTCGGTCATTGTTGGTCAAATGAATAATTTGTTATCTAAAGAAAAGAAATCGCATTTTGTACCATGACCATCATACAGGTAAAAGAAATAAATGAGGTCGGATCAGTCAAATCAAAATACTATTACTTTTGACAAACAAGTCCTTTTTCTAAACATAAGTGCTACATCAATTTTTCATGACAAATACTTTTTCCTTGCGTATAAGAGGTGTCAATTATTATGTAATATAATACGACTTTCCCCTTCAATGCAAAAACATCTCATTTGGCCTTAAAATAAAAAAATTCAGACGCATTTCTTCAATACTCATAGTATTCATAGGCGCTTTCTTGAGCTACTAGAAATGCTTTATTTACCCATTAATCGTTTTTAATAATCAATAATGTTTATTTTTCGAATCTATTATTATGGAGATGCAAAAAAGAATACTTATAAGGAAAAAAAATGGGGAACTCTACAGTGAACCTCCAACTTTCGTGATGAAGGGATTTCTTACAAAGAAAAGTTGATAGACTTGTTATACGATCAATGAAACTTAATATTACTTTTTCACTCAGCATGCTTCTAATCTGAGGAAAACATCCAATAAGTATGATGGCATCATTATTATAGTAAATTATATGACATTATTGTGTCATTAGCTATAGAATGACTCCAATAATTAGTTTTCTAAAAAAAATACTATCACATAGTGTTCAGCATATGCTACTGGATACATTTATTTGAAACAAAGACTTTTCCTTTTGGTTTTAAACATGATACGTATTTATGAATTCGATATAAAACACTGAACATAAAAAGTATTCCAGCCAATATATATGCTATTTCAAATTGAATACATGTTTATATGTTTACAAAATATAATAATTAACAGGTTTGTTCAGTATAGAAATCGCTTATATTCTCATAAAAAAACCTTATATATTTTTTTACCAATAACATAAATAATATTCAATATGATAATGAATAGATCTCCTGCTTATTATTGTTATTGGGATCTACGTACCCCCTTTTAAACAACAACTTCCCAATATGGCAGTTCATTTTTAAGGGATATAAAACACAACAGTTACTTTCTACTCTCTTAACCATTCAGGACTTACCGGGATGCCCTCATGTTAAACAGAGGACAAAAAGTTCAGGGGTGTGGGACTTTCATTATGGCGAGTGTAGCATATTACTTTATAATGGATTTTTTCTGTTCGCCCATACCTTCAAGAAATAAAAACTACATAGAATCTATCAGCAGTATATTTAGAAAATATCTAATATTCTTGCTGAACAAAAAGCAAAGACTTTCTACTCAGTACGTAACCAGTATTTTTTAAGAGATAAAATGTGGTTTAAAATATTGGAATCAAGTCATTTATTTTTATAGCAAAAAAAATATATATATATGGTTGATTCAGAGCTTAAACTATTAGTTTGCCATCCATTTTTCGATACAGATATTTTAAAACTAGCAGTAGTAGAAGAGAACTTCCTGGAATAGATGGTTTGCCATGTATCTAGGTGAGTATGGTGTAACCATTCAAAAAAAAAAAATTCGAACAATTTACAACCCCGGCACTTTGAGTGACGCATTTTATTGTCGTGACCGATTTTCGAGCCATCAACAATTTCCCTTTTGCTTCAACCCTTCTCCCCCACTCTAAATAAAACAGAAAGAGCAGCAATGTCCTTCATTAGTCTCAAAGGCTTGGTTCAAAACTCAAAGCTTCTTAGCGGTATCTTGACCCCTGCTGCCAAGGTCTACGCTAATGCTGCTGCTTACAGACAAATTGGTAATTATCGCATACCTATTACATTCAATTTATAATAATAGAACGCCACACATTATACGAATCCGAAACAAAAGTTTTTTTTTTTTTTCTCATTTTTATTTTTATTTTTATATTAAATTAACTCGATAAATTCTTAACTTTGTCATTATTAATAAATGGATACTAGGTCTCCGTTATGACGATTTGCTTGCTGAAGAAAGTGAAATTGTTCAAGAAGCTATCAGCCGTCTCGAAAAGGCCGAACCTCGTGAAGCCTACGACCGTGCTTACCGTATTCGCGTCGCTCAACAATGCTCTTTGACCCAATCTATTTTGCCCAAGGCTCAATGGGTTACCCCAGAAGCTGTAAGCATCTTTCAAAAAAAAAAGAAATTCATTATCGAAATGGGAAAAATATTATGTAGAGAGCGGGAGGGAGAAAAAAATAAGTGGTTGGGTTGTACGAACAGGAAGAAATTAGTAAAATGTGATATAACTCTATATAACATAATATAACAACACTAAACAACATCATTATTATATATGATGTATGAGAAAACAACAAAAAAAAAGGGGGAGAAATGGAACTTATATATAAAACAAAGGGAGAATTATGCAAATTGATTATCCAAAATATAAACAAACCAAGGAGTTTAGTTTTGATTAAAGAAAGGTACTAACAAAAAGTTACAATTTCATTATCTTTTTTATTATTATAGGACAAGAGATACCTTCAACCTTATATTGATGAAGTTGCTGCTGAATTTGCTGAACGTGATGCTTTCGATAACATCAAGGTTGTCCCTCGTCATTAGAAGAATAAAATAATAATAAACCTTTCCCATCATCATCCAACAATAAAAACAAAAGAAACTTTCATATAAGAACGACCTTATTTAATTTTATTATGGAATAATAAACAACAACCAATTTGTATACACACACAGACACAGACACACACACATAAATGCAATCGCTATCACACACACAAAAAAAAAGTACGAGTAAATTATAAATAAATTTCGGCTTAGATTTTTTTACTCATATTCACGTTTCCAATCCATTTTTGTAATGATTGTGTGCAAAAATAAAAATAAAAGTGGGGCGTACATATTTTATACATGTATACTTTTTCAAAGCTAAATTTATTTTATGTAATTCAGCTGTTTCTTTTCGTCTTTTTTCTTTCTCTTTCTCTCCCCCCCTGTTTCCCAACAAGTGATAACCCTCTTGCTTTCTTTATCTTCTTTTTTTTTTTTTGCATGCAACCATGTCATTTTTGTTACAGCTACCACAGGAACTACTACAACTTGTGTTTGTAATGTTACCTAGACAGTCATTGGCTCGGTTTAGTCAGACTTGTCATCTTGCATATGACTTGACCAGTCCTACGTTATATAGTCATTTACAATTAGGGTTTCGAACTCATGTCCGTCAATTAGAAGAAGGAATCCAACGAAATAATAAACTAAAGGAGATCATGCAGACACATACTCGAAAATTAACCTTGAAAAGTTACGCAAATAATAACCTTTGGCTTGCTCGTGATTTTGCTGACTTACTGACTGCAACTAATAACGTCCGTGTATTGACTCTGAGCAACTTTGATTCTTTATCTGTCGATTATTTATCCCGTCTTGCAGCTGCCCTTCCAAATATTGAATGTCTTGAACTTCATTATTGCAACCTAACGCATGAATCATTGGTCAATCAACGTGGACAACAGAATTCAGCACCAACAACTTTTCTTTCCCGTCGTTCGTCTTCTTCTACCTCACTTTTATCACTTTCCAATACATCTTCGTCAACCACTGCATTATTTTCTAATACCCGACATCTCAATTTCTGCTGGACGGACTTTAGTGAGGCAGCAGTGAGTAGTCTATTTAAACGATTACCTAATCTTGAATGTGTTGACCTGGGTGCTAATCGTAATCGTGTCATTGGTGCAAATACAACAGCTATTAAAAGTCTTACAGAATACTGTGCTTGTATTAAAGAATTAACGATTTCGTTACAACAAGTCAGTGAGTCAGTTCTTTGTGATACAATTGCATATTATGGTCCGCAATTATATAAACTATCGATACGATGTGATGGTCGGGAAACTTTAAAATCGGTTGCCGAGCATGCTACCCATGTAAAGAATCTGACTATACGCGCTGGTACTACCACGACCACAGTGACAAATAATACTAATATGACACAACAGCAACAGCAGCAGCAGCAACAGCAAGGACAGTCATCGACGTTGTCGATAAGTAACAATGGTAACTATCACAATCGTGTAGATGGATCGTCACCTACGTTACAACCCACTACAATTAATGATAATACCATGGCAACGAGAAATAGATCAACTGTTCGTAATAATCAATCTAGTGCACAGCAACGACAGCGTCGTCAACCATGGATAATGATGAATGGAATAGGGGAAGTACAAGAAGAAGAAGAAGAAGAAGAGGAGGATCACGGTAGCATTGTTGGTATTTTACAACGATGTAGAGAATTAGTTCATCTAGAGATGGTTTCTTGGATGGTACAGGATGTCCCAATAGTAGTTTGGCGTGGAGTTGATGCAGTAGCATTAAGAAGACGACGACCTTTGATGATACGTAAAAAAGTGTTGCCAAATAAAACACTTGCATTGGATTTAGAAGAATTACAAGAAATACGAAAACAGTTTGTCAATTCCCATTTGTTGGCAGATCAAAATAACATTCCTTAGATTTTTCATTTTTCATTATCCATTTTTCATTTTATTAATATTCTATACGTAGTATCAGCCGTTTTGTCACTAGTTCACATTTCTTTTTCTTTGAAGAACCTTATTTTTCTGCACATTCATTGAGAAATACTAAAGTGCTTTTCTTTTTATATATATGCGTTGCCCATCCTCTTTTTCTTTCTTTGTCCCCACTTTCATGTAGTAACATGCCCCTGGTTTTTTTTAAGAAAAACATACGCGAAACCTTATTTCCCCTACTCGTCTTTCTTCTCTTCTCTTTTTGATATTTACATATATTACATTTTATTCTGTTCATGTTTTTTCTTTACACTTACACTCTTATAACTTTTTTTTTTTGAAGCTGTCAAAAGCAACCCATTTTTTTTATATATATAATAATATAAACTATATATATTTATATATAATAGCAATAGCAATAACAATAACAATATCAATATCAATATCAAATACTAAGAAAAAGATAAAGAAAAAAAAAGAAAAGCGATAGAGAGGGTAGTATATGTGTGTGGATAAATGAGGATATTAAGAAAATATGATATATACAAAACATAAATTGATATAAAGAATAATAGTAATGATAAAAAAAAAATTAAGTAATAAAAGTAGAAATAGTTTGTTTCTTTTCTTGAATTCTTGTCCTTAATCGATCTACTTTAGATTCAACTTGTTCCATTGTAAATTTGGATTTATCTATTTTCCATTCATACCAAGTTGCTATTTCGCCTGTACGACCTTTCAAAGTTTTTAAAGCAATCATTCGAATAGTATTACCATCATCATCCCATTCTTCTCGCGTAATTCTTGTTCGTTGCTGTTGTTCTTGTAATAATTGTTCTGGATCGACATATTTCTTTTTCATTGGAGGTAAAGGATGTTTACTATTATTTATAATGGATTCATCTACAGGTAATGCTAATGCAAGACGAACCCATTCCAAAGTCAAATATTTTTCTTTTAATTGTTTTGTTTTAACTTGCACTCGTACTTTGGCTAGTGCTCTTGCAAAGGTGGATCCAAGTACTTGTTCACCTGTTCCATTTTGTTGTTGATATTGATCTTGTCCTTCTTCAGCTATTGATCGGTCAGTTTCTTTTTTTAATTGTTGAGATGCTTTTAATGCAGCAGTGGCTGCAGGAATCAAATCAGATAAAGTGGTGGATGGATATCGAGAAAGACGTCGATGAAGTTGATTAATACGTCGTGGTGAAGTAGGTGTTGCTGGTGGTGTATTGATTTGAATTATTTCATCCTTTTCATTTTCTATTGTTGATACAGTCTTGTTTGCTTCTCTAGTAATAACATTTTTATTTGTGGTTGATGTAGGAGTAGGGGTAGTAGGTGAAGTAGGTGAAGTGAGAATAGTTGTTGTTGTTGTTGAAGAAGTTAAGATTGTGTGATTGTCAAGATTGGAAGAGTTTGAGTTTGTGGGAGAAGGTGGCACCTCATTAGAAGAGTGATGAGGTGAAGTGTACGACGCGACACACGTTTCCATTTATTCAATATGTCAAAAAAAGATAAAAGAGAGAGAAAAAGAAAAAAGAAAAAAAATATTTTATTATTCTTATTATTTATTTTCTTATTATTATTGTTATTATTAAATTAATAAAAGCTTTTTTAGCTTCTAAAGTTTAAAAGAGAAAAGGGAGTAAAACTTTAAGAGCTGAATTGTAAAAGAAAAGGTCCTCAACTGCATATCATTTTAGTGAATCTTTTGTATCACAAGATAATATTAAATCGACAACACATTTCTTCTTCTTCTTATTATTATTATTACTTATTGGAACAATAATAACTATCTTTACTTGATCATTTATCCTAATTTTACTTGTCTATCTGATTATTATTTAAGATAACCATGAAAAGGAATCGTAAGTTACTTTTCATATCATGTGGTCCAACAAAAGAAGCGATTTCTCTTTTTATTTAACCCGCCTAAAAAGAAATATAATGAACGCCACTTTTTTTGAGTTATATAAAGTGTCTTTTCTGCAAGGGGGTTTCATCCTATTTCCCCTTTTATATACAAACTAATACACACGAACATAAGTTCATTATAAAGTAAAGAAGAAGAAAGAACTCCACATGCGTTAGTCCACTCTTTTTCATTCCATTAATCTTATATGTTAATTTTTGGGTCATACAAGGAATCCATAAAAAGATCTTCCGATGGATGAGTTCCGTTTTTTAACTGTTTACTTTTTTTTGCTCTCTCTCTCTCAACTCTCTGTCTATCTTTTTTTGGAGCCCAACAACAAATTTATTTTACTCACGTTATTATTATTATTATTATTACAAGAAAAGAAACAAAAACAGAGAACGTTTTTTTTTTTATTCCTCTATTTCTTTCTTCCATTTTTTTTTTTTGGTTACTTGACCTCCGCCTTTTCTTTTTTATATACATTTATTATTCCTTGTTGAAATTTATTGTTGTCCCAAATTAACAAAGACGATTTAAAAAGAAAGAAAGAAAGAAAGAAAGAATAAATTAAATATATAGTATATATATGGCATCGTCGTCTTCTAATTATCATTATCCCGCTCTAGCAGCAATCACCGGTATTGCTCTTGCTGCATCTGGTTATGCATTATCTTCGTCTACTAGTACAGATACGAGACGTCGACGGAGACGAATAAAGAGTAGAATCTTGAGAGGTTTGTTTGTTTTTTTTATAATAATAATAATAAACAAATTCATTTAACATTGTCTAATAATTTAATTACTCTTTTTTTTTTGAATTGGGATGGGGGGGGGGAATAATAGAACGGGATGGAAGATATATTATGGGTTTGACGAATACTGGAAATTCATGTTTTATTAATTCAGTACTTCAGGTAAAAAGAAGACAATATGAAACAATTTATTGTTATCAAAAAGATAGTTTACTAACCTTTCTTCTCCCCCTTTTTATTTGTTTGTTATTATTATCATTATTATTAGGCTTTAGCTACTGTAACATCACTTCGGTCTTATCTTGTAAGCGAGCAAAAAAAAAAAGAAAAAGAAATATATGAATATGAATATGAATATATAATAATGGAATGATATTATTAGGCTGAACGTGTAGATGAACGAGGAGATGAAATTGAAAGAATTGAATTTATAAGAAACGACGACGTTTTAGAATCTGTTGCTTATGCTTTATATACAACCATTGAAAGTGAGTTTCAATAATAATAATAATCTTGATTGAGCATAATGTAATTGATTAATAATAATATGTAATGTTAATTAGTGCTAAACAGACCATTGGCTAAGCCCCGGACAATGACACCAACAGATATAGTTCATGCTTTAGAAAGAAAAACGAATGGAAAGGTTAATCGAGACCAACAGGTATGATATTATTTAGGAAGTTTTTTTGTGGGAGAAGGTGGAAAAGATCATATCAGCTCATTCTTTTTACTTTTTATTTTCCCGGACTTAAACAAAGGACGCACAAGAACTGTTTCAAGTTATTTCTCATGCTTTAACTTCAGAAGAGGAGGTTCAATATCGTGATGAACCTTCATCTCTTTTAGATGCTGGAGCTGTTCGTAAAATGGCTATTGATAATGTAAGTATAGATTATAAGAAGGAAAATTTATTCAATAAGAAAAAAGCTCACGCCATGTTATTTCCCCTCTCTATTTTAGGATCCCAATTTTGATCATTTTGAAACATCTTCAGTATCATCTATGGGTACAACAGGTTCCATGTGGAGTTGTTTTTCTGTATCTACTGCGGGTGGATATTTAAGAACAAGACCTCGTCGACCAAAAAGTCCATTTACTGGATTGACTGCTACTAAAATTAGTTGTATGAAATGTGGTTATACAGTAAGTTTGAATTTGATAGAGAATCCCAAAATAATGAAATAAATAACTTACCATATTTTATTTGCGTGATTTTTTTTTCTTTTGTAGGCACCTATTCGCCATAGTACGTTTGATAATATATCATTGACGATTCCCCAAACAGTAAGTTTTATTTTATTTTTTCTCATTTGAAAGTATTATCTTTTTATTTTATTTTGGCTAACTAAAGAAAAAAAAAACCTATCGTCATGAAAATTATAGCTGAGCTGCACACTTGAAAGTTGCATTGATACATATACCAAAGTGGATGTGTTGACGGATTTCCGATGCCGAAAATGTATGCTTATGGCTACCTTAGATTCATTGATGGAAGAACTTGCGAAAGTTTCAGCATCATCAGACTCCATGCTATCTGAAGACGATAAACAAGAACTTAAAGGCAAAATACAAGTTATAAAAGATGCCATGAAATATAATGTTGAAGCTCCTTTGGTAAAATACTTTTTAACTATTCAATTCTAAAAAAAAAAAAATGAATCAATAGCATCCTCATGCAATTTTATTATTATTAGCCAGGTATTCCTTTGACTACACCAAGGACAACATCATGTACAACCAAACAAACCATGTTTGCAAACCCACCTAAATCTCTATGTTTCCATTTATCCCGTTCCGTATATCATCCATCCGGTATAATTCAAAAAAATCATTGTAACGTTCGATTCCCTGAATACCTTGATTTGGCACCTTATACAACGAATGGCTTCCTAAATACGAGTGATCCAGCTGCTTCACTCAGTACACCACCACCGTCACAAACCAGCTTATCTCAGTCAAGAATCAGTCGAACCAGTTTAGTCTATTTACGTAACATGGCAGCAGGACATCGATTTGTTCATGGTCGGGATGGTTTAAATGTGGCTCTTGTTAATAAAGATGATGATTTGGTTCACAATGCATTGCCTTCTATGTCAACACCCACTGTAAGAACTATTCCTTATCGATTAACGGCAGTTATTGTACATTATGGTAATCATGATTCTGGACATTTTATTACTTATCGACGTAAAAAATTACCGACGGGACAAGATGTACGACGGGCTCCGGGACAAGAAGATCCAGCACCTAAGAAACCAACTACTTTCTGGCGATGTAGTGATGAACTTATAGAAGAAGTAGATTTGGTTACCGTATTATCAAGTGAAGCGTATATGTTATTTTATGAACGTGATGTATAAAAAAGAAAACAACAAAAAAACTTCAAGAATTATATATATATATAAATAATACAGCTTTCTCAAAAAACAAACAAATAAAGATAAAATATGATGAATGGCGGATGATTATTATGACGTATAGAAAAGAAAAAGTTTGATCACCCTCTTGTTTTTAATAGTAATAATAAAAAAAAATATGTTGTTAAATGTTTCCGCAAAAGTTAAAAAAAAAGGAGACTCATTATTTATTGATATGTGTGTGTGTGTGTGTGGTGGGTTGTTTAAGCAATGTTTGCCAAATAATCTCGAACTTCATTCAAGCTCAATTTTCGGAATAATGGCATTGTCTTTCGTTCACCACCATATACTCCCACTGTGCTTTCACCAATAATACCAATTTCCACACTATTTTCTGTCATTTGTCCTTCGAAACCTTCCTTGAGCTATCATGATGAAATTATTATGTAAGTTTTAATATCACAAAAGATATTGAATGTTTTTTTTTCGTCACTTTTAATAACTTACTGTCAGAATAGCAGTGTGTACAGCATCTTCAAGTTCCATTTCTTCATTGTATCTAATAAACAAATAATATATACTTAATTTTTTCTACTATCACATATATACAATAGAGCCCCCTTAAATATTTATTCCTTTATTACCGTTTTTCCAAAAAGGTCTTTGCATTGATCATATTCTTTCCAATTGCACTTGCTTTCCATGCCCAGTATGAGCCTGAAGGATCAACTTGATATAAAGAGGGTCCAGTAACATCATCATGACCAATAATCAATAAAGACACACCGAAAGGACGAACACCACTATATAATTTAATATTAACATTTTGTTTGTTAATATATAAAGATTCAAACTATTCTATTCTTCCAGTTATAAAAAAGAAGAGTTTCTTCTGTCTTACCCGCTTTGGGTATATTCTTGCATAACACTTGCTACTTCTTGAACCAAAATACGTGTAGGTGGTTCTTCCATATAAACTCGTTTATATTGTTGTGCAGCCTTACGTGCCTTAGATACCAAAACACGGAAATCAGGACCCATGCCAGAATACACCATACCAATATTAGGACAAATCATGGCAACTTTTTCCAATGTTGAATCGTCTACAAGGTTAGATGCTGATTTTTTTTCTGTGGCAATTACGACACCATTGGTAGCTAATATTATAAAAAGAAAGATATATATATATATAAAGAGGATCGCAATTGTTAAAAAAAAAAGAAAATTGTTATGCAGTAATAATAATGAACACGTCCAAAATGTTATCCTTGATATTAACCTTTGATGCCAACACTAGTTACACCTTGAGAAACAGCATTGAAAGCATATTCAATCTGAACTAGTTTACCCGAAGGTGAAAAGGTTGTTAATGAGAAACTATATCGATCAGCCATGTCAGTTATTTAAAAAAGAAAAGAAGTTAAAAAAAAAAAAAAAAAAAAGAAAGTTGTTGAACGTTATTACGTGTACCTGTTGGTGTAAGCACACTGTCTCCAACTTTTTGATAGGGCGTCACGAGAGAACTCCGCTGATTGTGAAAAGTAAACGTGTTTCTTAATGCGTGTCGCCATGGAAACGTAATAAAAAATAAATGTTCTTAACAAGTGATGCTTTCATTAGAAGAGATATACATGGTTTTAAGCTTTTAAAACAAACTAAAAAAGCAAAACCCCCCTCCCCCAAGATATTAAAACAATTTTTTGATTAAAAATGAAACAAGATGATGTATTCGATTATAATATATATATATTTAATAAAGGGTGGATGCAGACAATTATTTTTAACAATTATGGATGAATAGAAAGAACAACATGTAAAAAGAAATTATTTTATGAAAAAAGGACAAGCTAATTTAACTTCTTCTCTTTTTAGGCTTTCTATTATCCTCTTCAGTCACACGCGCCCGTCGACTGATCAACTTTTCTAATGCTCTCTTAGCCGATGATTGAGGGAAGTTACTCATCTATTAAATTTGAAAGCATAAAATTAATGACCTTTTTCGATCTCTTTTGCATTTGGTAATCACACACAAACACACATACATAGTTGATTTAATGTCAAACACACAAACATATAAAAATGAAACTTACATTATAATAACTTGGAGCAATATCTAATAACCAATCTGCCTTGACTTCAGTACATGTACGGATATAGTTACGGGTTGTCAATACAAATTCATGATAAAGAACCCATTCAGGCTTGTGTCCCAAACCACTGGAAGGATGCAATTGAACAGGTTGATTATCTTTCATAGTGAAATAATGTCCTGAACGTTCTAAATGAGCTACTTGCATAAAGAAACCAGCAGTCATGGCTTTACGAATATTGGTAAAGTACGCTTTATCATCAAATGGAGTAGAAACCAAATCCAAATCCCAAGATTCCATAGTACGCTTCAATTGATTTCGTACATTATCAGCACTTTTAAGTGATCGATGATTTAAAAAGTTTTCCCAACACCAATCAGCATTATCATGATTGGTCTTGTAAGCATGGTATGCGTTCAATAAGGTAAGATGATCACCATCACCATGAATAAAGTTTGCCTTGGCTTCATCTGCTAATTTACGTGCTTCGTTAGGACGGATAAAAATTTGAGGAACTATATAAATTTTAGATTAAATTAAAGAAAAAGAAGAAACTGTTAGTAAGAAGACAAGATACTACTATTTATCTATATCAATAATGCAAATAGATTTATTACCTGACAAAAGAGCAGCAATAGAAAGAATTTCATTTGAACAACGATATTTTGGACTTTCAATCAACATTTTACATAATTGAGGATCAAGAGGGAAAGCGGACATTATTTCACCTGTGGGAGTCAATTCACCATCATCATCCAAAGCACCCAAATAATTCAACAATTCCAAAGCACGCATCAAAGTTTCAGGAGCAGGAGGATCCATAAAATCGAAATGTACCAAATCATCAATACCCAATTTTTTAAGTTGAAGTACTACGGAACCAAGATTACTTCTTAAAATTTCAGGATAGGTTTGTTCAATCAATTCCTTATTAAAAGCATTTTCAGTATATAAACGGAAAGCTTTACCAGGTCGTGTACGACCTGCACGACCTGCGCGCTGTTGGGCACTTGCTTTGGAAATAGGAGAGACGAGCAATGATTCAACACGAATACGTGGGTTATAAACTTTTTGTTTGGCAAAACCTGGATCAATGACGTAGACAATACCATCAATAGTCAAAGAGGTTTCAGCAATGTTAGTCGAAACGACGACTTTACGACCCGGTGTACCTCCAGGTCTGCGGGCAGGTGGAGCTTTATCAAAGATCCGCTGTTGTGCAGAAGGTGGTAAAGTAGAATAAAGAGGAACGACCTTAATAGGACCACAATCGGTTTGTCGAATTTGTTCATCTACTTCGGCCTTAATTTTACGACATGCTTGTTCAATTTCTTCTTCACCAGTTAAAAAGACCAAAATATCACCTTCAGGTTCACTGACATGGATTTGAACAACTGTACGAATAGCGGCTTCAAGATAATCACGTTCTGGTTCAGGTGTATAATAAATTTCGACAGGGAAAGTACGACCTGGAACAGACTATATATTAATATATGTTAGTTTTATCAATTCCATATCTTTCTTTCTTTTTTTCTCCTTGATCTTTTCTGTGTATTCCTCTCCCCCGGGAACTTCAATCCTTTGTACAAGAATAAAAATAAAAATCTTACCAATAAAGGAGCACTGTCGAAATATTTTTGGAATTTGCCTGCATCTAAAGTAGCAGACATGATAATAACTTGTAAATCCTTTCGTGTTCTGCAAATCTAAAAAAATAATAATGGAATAACAACCGGATTTTATTAGTTTCCTTCTATTCAATTTCTCTATATCTCTACCTCTTCATTTACTTTCTAAATGTTATTCTTATCAAATTTACCTCTTTAAGTAAACCCATCAAAATATCAGTATTCAATGTACGTTCGTGAGCTTCATCGAGAATAATTGCAGAGTAACGAGATAACTTTGGATCAGACATAGCTTCACGAAGAAGCATACCATCAGTCATATATTTAAGGAATGTCTTTGGACTTGTATTATCCTCGAAACGAATATTATAACCAACTTCTTGACCTAATTCTACATCCATTTCATCGGCTACACGTTGAGCAACCGACATTGCAGCCACACGTCTAGGCTGAGTACAAGCAATTTGTTTGCCTTTTAAGTGAGGTAACTCATCATACACCAAGAATTGTGGAATTCTTTTATAAAAAAAAAGTTTTTCTTTTTAAATGCTCATGATCTATTTGAAAAATAAATAAAGATCTCCTCTCCTTTTATTTTTTTTTAGGAAAGATTGACTTACTGTGTAGTTTTACCGGAACCCGTTTCACCAACAAGTACAACAAATTGGCTGGAATGAACCATATTCAGGAATTCTGAACGTTGAGCATGAACTGGAAGTTTACGACGACCTTCCAAAATCGTTTGATATTTTGCTGTAAAAGGTCTGTTGGTAAATGGATTGAATGAACCATTTTCTAATTTTTCAGCTTGTTCCGCTGTTGTTTTACGTGCAATCATTCCGTTGAATGGATCGCTTTTACCGCCATCGATCTGACGTTGTGAAGGCGGTAAATGAGCCAAGTAAGGGTTCTCGCCACTCATTTTTTTTATGTAAAAATTAAAAAGAGGAAAAAAAATTGTGTATACTGCGACTTTTTTTTTTTTTTTTCCAGCAGAAATGATCTCGGAGTTTTGTGGCAAAAGGTAGGTACCCAAAAAATAAGATGCACCAGTCACTTTTGATTATAATTTTTGACAGCTATGTAGATTGCTGCGTAACCATGTGTGATATTGGTAACAAATAGTTCATCTTTAAATAAACTTATTTAGATAGTGCAGATATTTAGACTTTAGAATATTGGTATCAAATTCTGGTACTGGCTTTTTTTTTTGGCTGGATGTTATTTCTTCATCATAGAATCCTCCATTGTATGTACAATGCGATTGTAAACGTTCAATACGTAGTAACAATAAATCCCATCAATAATACCAGTTTTTATTACAAGGGACGTTATGATTATACATACGTGATGAAATATTAATCGAATTCAACATAACGTCTTTAACTTTTTTTTTCGCTTATGATTAGCGACAACAATGACAGTTGTATAATAAAAACAACATCAACAAAAAAAGCTACATAATAACTTGACAAGTCTACCTGTTCTTGTGCAATATGTTTCCATAAAAGTATGTAAAACATATTATAATTATATAATAGCTAACTAAGATGTTTTTAACTAAGATAGATCATTATGATACGTTATGATTCATGACATCGATTGAGACCTTTTGTCTTTTTTTCTTTTTTTTTTGGAATTAACTCTGGTGTAACATTCTCAATATACTTTAAAAATTCGCTGTAATCGGGCTAGTAAGTATATAAGTATTGCTCTTGCTAAATATTATTACGTACTGTCCTGGTTCCTTTTTCATATATTGGTTTTATACTCATAGTTATAAAATTTGTATCTTCAAAATGATAATAATACTTGGATTCGACCAAGACGCACCTCTAGCAAGGTTCCTAGGGGTGGGACTGCCGCCATTAAATAATTTTGAGAAATAGGAAAAAAGTCACCTATTCCAGGGAAAGAAATGCTTGTTTCTGTGTGAACATGAGTCAATTATCTTATAGGGCGTAGATGTTGATGATACTGTCTAAAACCTTGAACAAATTCGAACAAAATCTGTTGAGCATCCAGTCCCACGTACATGTTCTTCAATTTGATAGCAATATCAAGATATTCCCCATTGATAATGATAAAATATACAGTAAAAAAGACGTTATGGTACACACTGCTTATAATTTACAATTTTATACCATTTTTGTGAATTACTACTACTTTTCTATATCATTATAAAGCATAAAGACTTCCACTATTGATGTTTTTAGGGACTTTAAGAACAAAAGTAGTGGATTACTTATTTTTTATCTTTCAAAAAAACAAGTTTTATGACTTCAAAGCTGGCTACGTACCTTTGGCTGGAAGAGTGAATTTGCAACATCTAAATATTATATAATTGGTAGGAATTATGTTTAACCAATAGGAAAACATGTATCTGTATTTTAAAACCTCTTTTTATGATTATGGTGCATACATTTTAGAACCTAAATTTTCTTAGTAAATGTTTCAATTTCATTTTATTTATTATGCTCAACTTTTATTGGCAGGAGATTTGAATAAAGAGGAGGGAATCTCTTTTGGGATCAGGATATACTGAAATTATATATATTTTTTTCAGAAAAATATAGTACTGACATATGATGTCCATCCTCAATGTTTCAATTTGGGCTTGACCATAGAACCTCTCCAGCCAAAATGGTAAGCTACATCCCAACTTTAGAAGTTTATAAATAAATATTTTCAGTTAAGATTACAAAAACTAATCCATTAGTTTTATTCTTAGCTACTGTATCTTTTAAATTTCAATAGTTTATTTTACGTTTTAATCGCAATTACACTTGTTTATAACCGTTTCAAATTGAACAAAAAATCATTTAGGTTTTAAAGTGTATGCACCATATATACATGTACACTAGCAACGATTTTTTACGAATGGACCTGATGTAGAAAAGGGCTTACAAATAGTGCAGTTCATACCACAGATAATGTACTAGGATCCAAGGCTACATGCTCCGTGTATTACTCATGGCTGACGACCATGAATGCAGGCTCAGGGATGCCACAAAAGTAAAGGAGCTTCAAGAACACCTGATCTTGTATAAGTTACTTGGCAATCTGCTATGTATCTTTATCTGGAACAGATGAAAGACTGATAACAATATTAAAACCGGAATTCATTTATTATGCTTCTATTATACTCTGCTTATATCTACGTATTCAAGTATCGAACTGAAAAGACGTAGAAAATGTTCTAACAGTTTAACACGAGTACGTACATGTGACATGTCACAATTTTTATATTGATGCAGCTCAACAATAATAATAACAATTCATTATATCTTTCATTGCTTTGCTTAATACGTGCGTATAAAATAATGGCGTACTATATAAAATCAATTACGTAAAACTATTTTTGAATAAATAAGAGATGTAGCTCATGTAACATAATAGTTAATATTTTTAATGCCTCATTTCTTACTGGTATTATTTTTTCCTTGATAAAATGTATTGAGGACAAAGATAGTGTCAATTATTATTTTTTTCGATTATTCAGCGTATAACTTTTATTTATTATACAATTACGTAGTAGCTGTATGCTCATAAACATTTAGAAATTACTCGCTTCTAAAACGTTGACATGTTATCACTTGTTTGATATTTATTTATGTCACGAGGACTTGCACTTTTACATTGTATCTTATTATTCTTAGACTGATAAATTATTTTCTGTATAAGTAATAAAAACTACGTAATGATTCTTTTTTTTTTCATCAATAACAAAACCATCCGTGAATTAAAATACGTAAAATAAAAATAAACGTTTAAATTCTCACGACTTACAACAAACTTTCTACTAATACTTTTAACGAAATGTATATATTGTCACATTAAAAAAAATATCCAAAATAATAATATGCTTCTTGCCTATCAGTGATACTCGTCTCGTTTATTTTCAATGAGTTATCGATGAGATCTAGTTGTTTAAAATTTGATGATGCAGTTTTTTTTGTCAAAATTTCAATTATGATGTCAAGATTTTTTTCTTGAAGACCAAAAGAATGATATAAACATTGCATAATACAACTTCATAATTTGACCAATAGTAGAAGATATAAATAGGGTAGAGGAGTATAATTTTCATCATTTTCTTTTCACTCCCTCACTTTTATAATCATCATCATACACAGTATGGTACATATAGTTAACACGGTTATCCTGTTCTAATAAGATGAATGTTTTTCATCTGCTATTTGTTTTCTTTTTTATGGTCAAATGTGTTTCGGTCTATGTTTTCGCTCCTGCTACCACTGGGTATATGTGTCATTTATTAATATACTTTTTAAACGACATATTTTTCAGAGTAAGTGAGCATTATGATTTTTTTTTATTGGTAACGATGATGGAGATTATATGTCATGTTCATATGTAGAAGACTAACTTTAAACGCGTTTTATTATGCGTGCGGATTATCAAAAATAGAAAGCGCAGTTTTGCACTGTTATCAAGGAAAATGAGCCAGTAGTGCCAGTTTCTTAAACCGTTGTCATGGTAACCAACTCTTACTAACTGTTCTTGACATGTCTTATTCACACAAAGGTATGCTAACATTGAATAAAGAACATCATGTGCTGTAATATATGACTAATGTGGCACAATAGAAATCGTAGAGTATTTAATTGAGCTCAAAAATAATAATACTCCTGTAACATTACATCAGTTTGTCATTGACAAAAAGGAGTACATTATAAAAAATACGTCTCTTACTGATTCCAGAGATATTATTGAAGTATGGACTACCAGATTTGGACGTGCTACAAAGGAAGTTAAGGTCACAATGGTACCTATTACTTTTATTTTTAAATATTTATTTGACAGATCCAGGAAAAAGTAACTAAGCATGTTCGCGTTAAATTTTTTTAGAAACAAGATCGGAAGAAAGTAGACTGGAGCCCAATTTTGAAAGGTGTGCTTGAAAAAATCACTCATCAAGCAGCAAACGTTGGCGATAATAATAAAACAAGTGGGGGTGACAATAACAATGATCATAGTGTTTTACAAATAGGTAATCATTTTCAATTGATTTTTTGAATTGCTGAACTTTTTATTGGTCTCTAGTAAATAATAACGCTATCAATAGCATCACAATCACAAATACCTATTACTTCAAACGCAGCCATTTCAAATCCATCATCGTCACAAGCATTAGGTAGTTCAAATCCATCATCGTCACGACCTTCAAGTAATTCAAATTCACAATTATCGTCATCACCATCCTCATCATCTTCGGTAAGTGGCATTTTGGTCTAATTTGTAAAACAATAGCTCACTGAAGATAACAATAACAAATATTTTGTCATTAGGCTGCAAGCAAGACTAACTCACATCTTCTCGATCCACCAGCAAGAGCGCTTTTCTTATCAAAATCATTATCGTTTTGTTCACAAAAGAAGTGGAAATTATCCAGTGGTCGATATGTAGAAGATCTTGTATTAAAATTCGGCGAAGAATTAACACATGAACAGTAAGTGGCTTTTTGTCAATTTTGGATTTATATGTAATATAACCATCAGAAGCTTATATTTAATTTTATTGGTTTTTTTTCAGTGCTGCGCATTCATATATTATGTGCTTGGACGATTCCTGTTGGGAAAATGTGTTCAGCGAAAGTGAACTACAAGAAATAATAGACGAAGAATCCCGACCATTGCCATCAATTACTAAAAATATTCAAGATATTTTAGATCGATTCCAACAAGCAGCAGATCTTATCTGCGAAAATAACAAGTATGAAACAGATGATCAAAAATTGAATGGATTAATGTTAAACGCGATGGTCGACGAATTACTGAAAATTGGACTGTTTGATCCTCGTACCCATTTCGAAGAATCCTGGGTTATTTCGACAATTAACCAACTGTTAAGCTATTATGTAAATGACTCAATAGCCGTAATGGGCAACAACTTCAGTGAGCTGGACTTGGTTACAAAGTTCTGGTGCTACTTTGATCGGTGCTTTGATGACTTGAGAATTAACACAACAAGGTATATTGATTTACTATCAAATGTATACATGGATTAAAAGTAGCAATGTTAATAACGTGTTATATGACTCTCATGGCATATGGTTTTAGGGACCGAGCATGTATGGCAACGACTTTACGTGTTAACGAGGAAAGGAAAGTCACTGGTACTGATGAAATTGATAACAAGAAGAAGAGCATTCGTCCTGACTTATTGTTAGTTAAAGATGATGTTGAGTACGGTTGTTCAGAAGTTGGAAGAAGTGATAATGTGATTCCTACAAAAAAGGAGATTATAGAGACTGCTCTTCATTGTCCCAAAACAATGAAAGATATTTTGAACCGCGTTGCCAGTCTTGTTGACTACGATGAAAAAATTATTCAAAAGCTTCAATTTGTCTGCTTCCATCAAACAAGTAAATGTTTTTAAATTGAATAACGTTTGAATTTTGATACCAGTCTAGGTTTCATACTTATATTTCATGGTTCGTTTTAGATCGTCGTATGAAACTGTCGTTAATAGATTGCCCTCGTGGTTATATTTGTCGTGTCATGGAATCCGATGAATATGAGATTCCAGTGCAAGCAAAATTATTTCCAGCGCAAGTCCTTCCATTGATAAAGCTGATGTTACAAGCTAAGGTAATTATGAAACAGTTGACTGAGCCAGTAGGGATGAATGTATCGACGAATGAGTGCATATGGCTTATTATCATTGATATATTGTATAGGGCATTGTTTCAGAAACTATGCAATTGCTAACACGATACCAAATGAGTAAAAAAGGTGAGGTTGGTTTACGCCGCCAAAATCAAAAAGAAAAAAAAGCTAGTACCGTTGTACTCCCTTCTTCATTGAATTTTACATCAAATAACTTGAAACGAAAACGTAAGATTCAAGATTAAGTACTTCAGCATTTTTTTTTTCATTATAATACTGTTATTATTTCCAACAGCCATACTCCATGTTTTTTATCCACCATTATCAAATTTCCATTGTTATTATTATTATCATTATCTTTATTATCTTTATCGCATCCTTCTTTCATACATTTTTAACTCATTTTATAAACAATTTCGATTTTTACTATATAACAATCTCTATTCTCTCTGTATAACATCTTATATTTTCTTTGTATAAACATATCTTTATCAACATATATATATTACATTGATATACCAGAAAATAACAGTCAGTCATACATCATATTTGATATTTATCATAAAATGTGAAATGTTGTGCGGCGCTCTAACAATGTTAAAAGTCAAAAATTCAAAACGATTCACTCAAAGCATTCACAAAGGAGTGTCATCAAGGACATTAACTGAGTAAAAGTATTCTTTTATTAAACGACTGTACGTAATAATAAAAATGGAGGGCATATACACAGGCTCTTCCATTGGATATCACTGAGAATAATTTTTATATGATAATGAGAATGGAGGAAGTTTCATGCAGTTTTTCATAATTGGGCAAACTAAAATTTTAATTTTTGAAAGGAGGGCTTTTTATTAGTTTTTAAATATACTAACAGCAATTTTCGTAATCGGGCTATGTTAACTTTCCTGTTGAATCTAAAGAAAATAACATATTACTGTAGCATAATAGATTTTCTGCGCTTATGTGTCAATGACCGTGATCTACGTACAGCATTAATATCAGCAGTTTAATTTCTATAAAGAATGACCAAAATATTTCACCCTTCTCAATACATATAATTATCGTTAGCCATCCAAGCGGACAGCATGGCCCATAAAAAGGTATGGTAAGCGAGGATTATTTACTTTTGATGCTTATATAGATAGTTAAATGGATGTTACTGGTTATTAAGTACATCGCTTTTTCTACAGCTTAGGTCTACATGGGTCTAGAAGCTTGTTAGGTAAATATTCATTTGAAGGGAGTGTTAAAAACAAAAAAATGATATTTCCATAGGAGGTCGTCGCTTACATTAACATTATATTCTGTATATACAATAATTCAGTGGTAGGTATATATACGTTCACTAGAAGAAGAAAAAACTATAATGAACTAGGTTACGTATAGTTACCTTCAGCGAACTTTTGCGTAAGTGTACAGTATTTGTACCCGCAAAAGTGTTTTTATTTAAGTTTTACTACTATAATATGATAGGTCTCAGTGTCTGTTGCGTGTTTAAGTTTGACAATTGTTTCATAGTATCGTTAATATGTACAATAATATTATGCCTGATGATATTTTATTCTTTATGGTATCTAATTGTTTAAAGCCATGCCCGTGGAAGCACAAGCTTTGAGAACTAAAGGCTACATTAAACTATTAATATTTTTGAAATTATGTATTGTACGTTGACGCTATTGTACGATGAATCTGTTTAAACAATGATATAAAAACCGAACTATTATTTGTTGCTTTACGTTTATTATTGCTATCAAAAATAAGTAAAAAGAAAAGAAAAAAAATGCGGGAGTCATACTATTTTATAATTTTTAAAAAAAGACAAATAAATAGTAGATTTTTATTGATTCTAGCATAACACTGTTGATATGCACCAGCTTCCTGTCATACAGTCCTTACAGCGTTCTGTGCCAGATTTCTAAGAACTGTTAAACATTCAGATAACCGACAGCAAAAAGAAACAGTTAATTTGTTTGTATTATCATACGAGCAGAGACTATCATCCAAGCACTTTGTCCATAAATTTGGGGACAAATCACAAGAGGCATTAATAAATCCTATTTTCCTATAAAAAATATGGCAAACTCGCCAAATTCAGCAAGTTTAGTTTAGTGAGCTACGTCACAGAGTAAATGAGGTTCCGGCTTATTAGATCAAGATCCCCCCCCCAAAAAAAAAGAGCCGCAAGCACAGGGAGGGAAAATAAGCGGGCAAAACGCAGCGCCTATCTGTGCACCTGTACTTACTTGGACAGGTTCCGGCTGATTAGACCAAGATCACCATCCTCAAGAAAAAAAGAGCCGCAAGCACAGGGAGGGAAAATAAGCGGGCAAAACGCAGCGCCTATCTGTGCACCTGTACTTACTTGGACAGGTTCCGGCTGATTAGACCAAGATCACCATCCTCAAGAAAAAAAGAGCCGCAAGCACAGGGAGGGAAAATAAGCGGGCAAAATGCAGCGCCTATCTGTGCACCTGTACTTACTTGGACAGGTTCCGGCTGATTAGACCAAGATCACCATCCTCAAGAAAAAAAGAGCCGCAAGCACAGGGAGGGAAAATAAGCGGGCAAAATGCAGCGCCTATCTGTGCACCTGTACTTACTTGGACAGGTTCCGGCTGATTAGACCAAGATCACCATCCTCAAATAACAAAAAAAATGCCAGGGATCAACAAAATGAGGAGATTTTTTCAATTACATTACCTTCCGATATGAATAAAGTTGATGTCAACGAGCTCAACTTTAATATTTGGATCAAATAACTATGCTCAATCAACATTTATTACGGTTGCACTATAATCAAATAATCATATTTTTTGTACAATCAATAGAATTTCCAGCTTGTTTTCTAATTTAAGAGCGATCATATTAAAAGAAAATCAGATGTCCCCTACAAAGAATAGACTATTACCTTTTTAACAGAATTACAAGGTTATATAACTGGTTTGTTTTGATTATCGAAATCCTTGATTATATCCTCCATCAATTTAGATATAAGAATTCTCGTTTAAAACCTTCTGCTACTTTAAAGAATAAACCTTTCGATTGGTAGCTTTCTTAAAAAGCAAAATCAACGTAAAATCAATTAGAAGATTAAAAAAACCATAGAAGTAGTAATGATTAACACTAGCAATAATACAGAGGAGTGCTAATAATAACAACAAAAATAAATTTTGCGTTACCCATGAAAAGATTTTGCGTTGTCTGGGGAATAAATTCGTGCCAACCATTTTGCATTTCTATTTTTGCGTATTAACTTTTATTTTCCAGGCAAGCATCAAAAAATGACTTCGCATGATTAACAAATATATGATAAATCATGACCTCCGAATAGAAAATGAAAAAAGAAGAGTTTGGATTTATACAATTATTAAGACGAGATGGAACGTGTAGCAGTTGTTTCTTAGCACCAGCACGGATTATCTGTTGCAGATAGTGCATGATCAAGCCATTATTAAACACTCTTAACATTTTTATCAATCATCGGTTCATATTTTTATTTTTATATTTTTTTACACAAGTCGGTTTCTTTTACCACCTTTGTTGATGTGTTACAAAAATTACATATTAATCACAAAAACTAGGATACCCGCAGATGATGCTGAGTGAGTAGACTTATTGTTTCCACACCATCTACTTGATGAATGCTGTTTGACTGAAGAGACGTATCCTCCAATTTTCCGCATCCACCCACTCCAAAAAAAAAATCATACAAAGAAAAGAAATCCAGTAGTAAGGTAAAACAACAAGTAGATAACCTAACATTCAAATCCACATGCAATCATTTGAGTTAGCAAAAGGTAATATGACAACAAATGTTCAATATACGTAAACCTACGAAATAAATTTTACCAACAACAACAGATGTTCTTGTATATATAGTACACAAATATGATTTGCACAACCATTCTAAGATCAAAGAGAAAAACAGTCAAAATGTAGTGTGAGGGTGATGGTAATTAAAACAAACACTAGTGAATATTATATTATTATTCAGAATGTTAGTTTACATACGTTCATAATTACCATCGCTGTATATGTGATGAAATATCTTTAATGGAACCTATCTCAAAGCAACATCAAAAATGATATTACTATATTGACGTTAAACACAGCGCTGCTGTTCCCACAAACCTCGTTTGCGCTCGTACTAACTAGTATAATAATGCCTAATGTTCATTTTTGCTTTCTCAAGCCAAAAAGGATATGTTAATATGCGAAATTTATTATATTCACTTATACATGATTATTACAATTCCAAATACGAGTTTTGGAAAATAGTTTATCTTTTAAATACACCTTTGGTCTTCTTCATCTTTTTTTTTAATAGTTATTGTGCCTATTTTATGGTTTTTTACTACTAGCAATTATATTATTTTTAAATTTTTCCTTTAGTAAAAAGATTTAATCAACTTGCACATCGTTTATCATTTTATTTCACCCCTCGTACTCTATTTATATAATATAAATGTACAATATTTTTATCTTTAATTCATCATGTGCTTTTAGTAAGTTAAATAGGTTAATTCATTATCATTTTACTACTGAATCAAAAAGAAAATTATTTAGAACGAAACAATAGCACCGGCTTTTTTAACGTCGTTATATATTGGAAAATATTATTTATGCAAAGGTACGCAGGGCAGGGTAGCAATGGCACGACGAAGCACAGCGGAATAAAATAAACACGATAAATATAATCCCGCCTATGAAAAAAAGCTGGCCTTGACTACGAAAAATTTATTCCCTTACTATGAGAAATTTTCCTCCCTTCGGTGGAAATTAACGCAAAGTCCTGTACTTGACGCCTACAGCACCAAGAACAAAACAATAACAACATCCCAATTCTGAAAATAAATTGTCTTCTCTATGCTGATGATATTGCTTTGAATGGAGCAGCAGCAGAAATAAAAGATCTCCTAACACTATGTGAAGTATATAGCTATGAAGTTGGTTTCCGTTGGAATCCTCTCAAATGTGTCATCGTACAAAACCCCGTTCCCCAATAAGTTTTCACCTATATGAGACACCAATTCCAACACAAAAAAAAATTATACGTATACCCTGGTGTCCCAATTAACTATAGCGGCAACGTTGACAACAAGCAACTAATAAAAAAGAATGCAGCTTCAGCCGAGACCAGCGTGTATCTCCTTTCCTCAATAGGCATTAACCCTTCCGGACTCTCTCGACTT
The DNA here is from genome assembly GCA_025093555.1 of Circinella umbellata. NCBI lineage: Eukaryota > Fungi > Mucoromycota > Mucoromycetes > Mucorales > Lichtheimiaceae > Circinella > Circinella umbellata. The sequence continues at coordinate 746,816 of JAIWNF010000004.1, read as the reverse complement.
CTTTCAACTCAACTATATTCACAATTCATCAGACCAAAACTTGAATATGACCTAGCCATTACCACACTCACCAATACCAACATTCAACTGTTGAAACAATTACAAAATAAATGTATTCGTATAATATTTGGAGCGCATAAAAGCTCAGAAACAAAAATTATGCGGGACATTACAAATCTACCAAGTATGTATGAACGCACTAATATCCTTCAAGCTAATTACCTATACTGAGAACAACTACTGCCTGAGGACACTTTACTCAAACTACTCAAAAATCAACTTATACAACAACCATCAACCAGTCATTGAAACAAATTATGCCAGTCTCCCATATGGCAACTTATCCAACACCACCCCGAAACTACATCACCATCTGATCTCAAATCAGCAATAAGACAACATAAAAATAATATTTTTTCTTCTAAAAGAACTGCGCTCAGTGGATCCAAAACACTTGCAGCTTGTCGCACCACATTAGGAATTGACCCCATCATGTGGCTTCCAATGACAAGAAAGGAGCAAAGCCGTTGTATACGATGGAGAATCGGTTGGCTTCCTGGTGGCAAACCAAAAACGTGTATGACATGCTTCTCATCACACTTCACCGAAAAACATTCTATACAATGGCCCCAAATGCATAAGCGTCTTAAAAGACACATAAGCAAAACTGATGATCCATTATCTTATATTCTTAATCGCCTGCCAAAAAGTAAACCATCTTCTTCATCAAGCATTCAACGGCTACAAAATAGAGTACGAAATTATAACAGGGGTGAAATAAAATGATAAACAATGTGCAAGTTGAATAAATCTTTTTACTAAAGGAAAAATTTAAAAATAATATAATTGCTAGTAGTAAAAAACCATAAAATAGGCACAATAACTATTAAAAAAAAGATGAAGAAGACCAAAGGTGTATTTAAAAGATAAACTATTTTCCAAAACTCGTATTTGGAATTGTAATAATCATGTATAAGTGAATATAATAAATTTCGCATATTAACATATCCTTTTTGGCTTGAGAAAGCAAAAATGAACATTAGGCATTATTATACTAGTTAGTACGAGCGCAAACGAGGTTTGTGGGAACAGCAGCGCTGTGTTTAACGTCAATATAGTAATATCATTTTTGATGTTGCTTTGAGATAGGTTCCATTAAAGATATTTCATCACATAATAAAATTCGGCCTTAGTAGTGATATATATGGTATCCACTTCACCGCTGAAATCTAATTAAAAGTTTAATGCGAAAAATACCCAAATAAAAGTGTGTGTAAAGTTAACTGTTACATTAAATTTACCACTATTCCGTTATGTTCTCACTTTATTTTACTATACTTGTTATAAATAAATAAAAATACAAATGGACACTTACATATGCATCCTGGATTTGATGAAACAAAATAAACACTTACATGTCCCTGAGACAATTTTTTTTTAAAAAAAATGGACCTGAAAGCTAAATGCTTCAATTTTTTTTAGTAATATCACATGTCTTTTCACCCTGTTTCCAATTCCTTTAACTGTTCTTAGTTATATTATACTCTTTTTTTTCCCCAACACTAGTGGTATTTTTTTTTTTTACTTTATTCTATTCTTCTTCGTTTTTGAAACGGAGGAAGGAAGCAATGCCAGAACAGCAACAACCAAATGAACTTAACGTTTCATTGGAACAAAAAGAAGTACCCAATGAAGGGAACAACAAAGACAAAAAGAGTGTTAATAAACGTTCCAATGATAGCCAAAGCGACGATTCAGTAACTTCTTTAGCTGCCAAGAGAAACAAAACTCGATCAGCTTCTATTGATAGTAAAGCGTCGTCATCGTGGTTTTGGAGATCAACAAAACAATCCCAGTTAATGAGTCAGGAACACCATTTGGAACAGGACGAGAATAATAATACTAATGGCGATTCAACAACTGGCAATGGAACGGACAACAGTAGTAACACCATAAGCGAAAATAATAACAACGGTGGCGATAATAATAATAATGATAATAACGATGATAACAATGAGGATTCTAGTGACAAAAAGAATGGAACCAAGTTGGCAGCACAAGATCACCCGGCTGCTTCAGGTGGTTTATGGTCTTGGTTAGGTTACTCAACGACAGAACAGAAACCTAATACTAAAGAAGACAATGAACAAAATGATTATAATTCAGTAGTATCAGGACAATCGCCCTCAAAAGATACATCCTTTTCTCAATCTGCCACTTCTACGACTACCCCGGAAATACAACCATCTGTTGAAACTACAAAAACAGATCCTGAGCACGAACAGAAACAGGAACAACAGCAGCCAAATAACAATACTAATGAAAACCGAACATATTGGAGATCATTCTTTCGCTCTAGTCAATCTGACAGTAATAACAACAACAATAGTAATAATAATAACAATCAAGATAGTGTTGTTATTGAAAAACCATCTTCAACCGAAACACGTACAAGTACTACCACTACAGATACACCAGCAATCGTCATACCCAAATCGAACAAAAGAAATGTTGTTGTTCCAACCATTGAATCTCAACTTTATCCACCATCTGAAACTTCTGAACATAATTCAACATCACTTATTAACAAAGCCTTAAAAGCCATCAATTCTTTATTTGCACAAAAATCACCACAACATGTGAATACTAAATTTTCAAAGTTTATTGATGATATGAAAGCACATCCAGAAGATATTGCAGGCAAAAAATTTGTCATTGTAGGTGTTCATGGTTGGTTCCCAACGAAGGTAAATAATTAAAGTTTTAAATACCTATTATTCTTTTTATGGGTGATTCGGGATGATATAATGGGATGGATTTTTTCTTTGGAAAAAAAAATTCAGACAATTATGGGAAAGTGGGGGAGTGAGCTGAATATGTCAATATAAAAAGAAATTGACGCATAATTTATTCATTTAAAATTACAGTTAGTTAGAAGTGTAGTAGGTGAACCAACAGGAACATCCATCAAGTTTTGTGAACAAATGGTTTCGGGGGTTCGACATTATTTTGAAGAAAAACATGGTCTTGTGATTCCACATCATGCTATTACAAGTATCCCACTGGAATGGGAAGGTAAAGTAGAAGAACGTGTTGATCGATTACATAAGTTATTGGTCTATCATCCTGGATGGATGGATGCATTTATTTCTGCGGATGTAATTCTTTGGACAACACACTCTCAAGGAACGCCTGTGTCAGCCATGTTAATTCATCGATTATTGGAGGAAAAACGTATCAACCTTCATACGCAATCTGTGTGTATGTTGGCTATGGCAGGAATTTCCCATGGACCATTTCCTTCACTAAAAGGCAACCTCATTGTTAAGGTAATAAATATTACTCTATATACAAAATCCGTACATAAAAGATAAACGAAACCAAAAAAAAAAAAAAAAAAAAAAAACTCAAACTGACTACTGTATAGTATTTCGAAGCAGATGCTGCTCGAGAATTATTCCATTTCATGGATTCTAGTTCCGAGATATCCCAAAAATATAGACGATCACTTAATTATTTACTACGCAACGGTATTAAAACAATTTTGGTTGGATCTCTTCAAGACCAAGTTGTTCCGCTCTATTCAGCCATCATGACAGGTGCTTCTCATCCAAACATCCTACGAGCAGTCTATATTGATGGTCACATTTATTCCGAAGATGATTTCTTGATTAATTTGGTGACATTTTCACTTCGATTACGGAACGCAGGTCTTTCTGACCATGGTCTATTAACACATATAAGCGAAGTACTAGCGGGCGACTTGTATTCATGGGAAGGTGGACATTCAACTATCTACGAAGAACGGGATGTATACACTATGGCTGTTCAGTATTTGTTTGAAAGTGCTCCTTTTGGTCGAATAACAAATAAATCAACAGATACAGCAGTGGATGTACTATTAGATAGTTTTCAAGCCAAAGTACGACAAAATCCATTTTATTTACCCTGGGCGATGCGTGGTATCTGTGATGATGCAGCAGTATTAAGTGATCAAATCTTACGACAAGAACTCCAAAAACTCCGTACATTATTTGAACAGTGGGTACCTGCAAATGCAAAATTAAGAGAAATCAAATTTAGACTAGAACCATTAAGAGCACGTTTATAATCTATGCACCCCTTTCCCTTTTGCTCTACATATATATTTAACCAAATTTGTAACATTATATAAATCGATCGCTTTTGTTTTGTTAGTATAATTAAAGAAAAATATAATAATAATAATAATATAATAATAATAAATTTCAAATGATGAGAAAAGATCTGTTCTAAAACATAGAAAGAGTAATGATAATACAAAGAAAAAAAGATGGGGATGATGAAATGAAACTAACTAATTTTGTTGGTTGTTTGAGTTTGCCTATATGAAGAGATTATGTCTATTATAAGAAACGGGCAAGTTCAGAGGATGCGATATTCAAATTAGGAGATTGAGTATTGATATGACGAATCAATTCAATTAAATGATCACGTGTACTTTTCTTGAGTTGTTCTTCATCCGATAATACATGTGTAAAGACTTGAAGAAATTGTGCAGTATGGCTCAAAACCTAATATATATATTACGTAAGTCTTTTTTTTTGTTGCTTTGACAAGAATGATAATAATGTAATGCTATATGTATTGAAATCCACGACTTACCCAGGGATTATTGGATTGGAACAAGTTAAATAAACATGCAAATACAGGCTCATTTTCTTCGAAATCAACCTTAAGAGGTAAAGCAGTGGTGAATGTAGGTAAAACTTGATCTAATGGCACTGCACTAGGATGAGCAAGAATCAAGCGTGCAACAGCACCAGCTGCATTATCGGTGGTATTAGGGAGTGTTTGGTCATGGAACAATGGATACAATGCAGTTAAAATGGTAGGATATTGACTAAAAATTTGATCAAATAACATTAATTACATTATATTTCTTGCAGTATTATTATCAACTCGATTATAAAATGATGATGATAGTAACTTACGAGGAAAGGTCGAGTTGTGAATACAATGTTAATACACCTAATGCATAAGCAGCGTTGCTTCGAACAGTTTGATCTTCATCACTTGTTGCTTTGGTAAATAGTGTGAGCAATCGTTGGGTATGAGGGGTAACTGCAGATTGAACACCACTAATACATTCACCCAATGTACCAACTGCCATGGATCTTTCTGAAGCTGTTTTAGTCTTTTTCTGTTATAACAAATCAATTAGAACATCAGTAACAGGTATTGTTTCTCAAAAGCATTGTACCAATTATTAATCCAGTTACTTACATAATATTTGGAAATAAGAGGTAAAAAGACATCAAAGTAAGAAGAAAAGCTTTCCCCAATAGCACCACAAAGGGCAGCAACAAGATCTGCAGCAGATCCAATAAGAAGTGACTCTGATTCAGCTTCTTCATCTTCATCTACAAAATCTTCATCATCATACGCTTGCTGGCAGACAGAGCGCTTTTCAAAGATTTCTAATAAATTACGAGCAATTTCTTCCATATCTATTTATGATACATGTGTAAACTCATCATCAGTATCATACATAAATAGAATAAGAGAAGCCAAAAAAATCTTTTTTTTTCCATCTGTTTTTCCCAATATAAATATTTTTAAACTTACTATCAGCAACGACAACAGGACCCATTAACTTGAGCACTTGTACTAATTCTTGACAAATTTGAACTACCACTGTTCTATCATCTTCATCTTTCCATATGGTCAAAATCGTTGGCATCACTACACCAATCATATTTTGTACATTTTCGTGAACTGAGTACTTGAGTGGAAGTCCTGGTGTCCATTCACTTGGACTAGAAATAGCATAAAATGTACGTAAAAATGCAAAAAGACTTCCAGTAACCGATTTACGCACGCCATCAAATAAATGATAGGATAATTGGGACAGTTCCTGTACAGAGGCTTCCACATACGGCAAAAAGTGGGATCGTGTATTTTCAAACAGTTCACCAAGTGCATCAGCAGCAAACTCTTTTTCATCGGCAAGAGCCGAATTGAACCCAAATGCAGCCAAATCATCATCATCCTCTTCTCCATCCATACTTCCCGTTGTCAAGTCAATTTCGCCTTGAAGAATACCATCATCTTTTTCTTCTGCTTTACATGATGCAAGAATGGGTGGCATAACGGTAGGTAAATAAGGTGCAAAGTCTTCACCAAAGACACGAGCCAAGATGGAAAAGAAAGCATAAGAGCATTCACGAAGACGATTTGAATCCAATTGAAGTTGTTCAATAGCTAAATGCATCAAATCTTGGGTACAATGGTGGAATTTCTCGGCACCTACAGCTTGAGCAATGGTACCTGCTGTATCAGTAGCGACACCTCGTAATAATAATTGATCCGGATTTTCCTTCATATCCATCAATGCACGCACACGTGGCATCACTTGACCAAAATAAGGATCAAAATCACTTCCTGCGGCATGAGCTGCACTACCAATTGCTGCAATCACAGTGGCCTTAGTTTCCGTTTGCGCAGCATTGTCCAATAACAGTAAGAGTTTCTCCATCAACATGGGTAAATATTGAACGACTTCTTGGCCCAATCCCTCTAAAATAGCATCCAATGCATTACATGCATGCTTTGTTACTTCTGGATTCGTATCATTCATCAAATTAAACACTAATGGTAATAATTCACGATGATGCTTGGAAATTTCAGTTTGTAATTCTTCTGCCAAACATCCAAGAGCCATACAAGCAGCACGGCGAACGACGATTTCTGGATCACCGAGACCTGAACATACCAATGGTAATAATTCTTCTAATTTGGGACTCATAAATTCGGCACAACCTTCCACAATGACGGCAAATGCCATCATACCTGCTTTGCGGAATGCAGGATCTTGGTTTTGTAAATAATTGATAACGATGGGCATGATTACTGGGAATACTTGTTGAGGTGGCATATTGGTTGCAAGAGCATTTAAGACCTTATATGCCAATCGTGAAGGTGAATCTTCATCCACATCTTCTGGATCTTCTTCTGCACCAATTGGCATTAAACCTTCAATCAAAAATCCAACAAGCTTAAGACTTCTGATTTTGTTTTGTTTACTATATGATAATTTAGTTATAAAGATATATAAATTAGTAATAAGCACTTCATCATTCCAAAACATATTATCCTCTCTTTCTCACTTTTCTTTTTCCATTTTCATATCGTAAAACTTACTATACAGCAGCCCACATAAGGAAAGATAATGCCATGACACGAATAGATTCATCGATTTCTTGGTTAGCACCAATACTCAAGAAAAATCGAATAAGATCCACCAAATGATTTGATAAAAGCGGCGTATCCTGCATGAATGAAATGGTGTTGTTTTCTCTTTGCATTAATAACCCATTTAATTTTTTCGTTTCAATGCGTTATAAATATGATTCTCCTTACCAACATAAGAAGTGTATCAAAAACTTCAAAGATTTCACCAGCACCTTCTTCGTCATCATTCTTTAAACATTCTTCCAAAACATTTACCATGGCAGGAATCATATCACGGAATGATTTCTAAAATAATAAATTTCAATTAATAAAAGAAAAAACAACAATAATAATCATGTCATTGTCCTTTTTAAGACAGAAATAAAAGATCTTACAATATTATCCTTGTCTTCCATATCAATAAATTCAGCCAATTTACCCAAAATCCTATTATGATAATTAATAGTTAATAACTAAAGTAGATTCATCCATATCTCACCTATCAAATTTATATATTTATTACTTACAAAACAGTAGTAACTCGGACTTTCAGACTTTCAGGATCAACCAATGTTTTGTTGAATAATTCATATAATGGTCCCATATTATTCATAAAGAACTCTGCAATTACTTCAAATAAGGTGAAAAGAATATAAGTTCCAACTTCACGATGACCTGCATTTGTACTAGCACATGCTTGGTTAAGAAACGTTAATAACTCGGGCCATAATTCATTTGGAACATCAAGTCGAGCTACAGATGAAATAACACGAGCGATCGAATGTCGAACTAGTTCTCTGTATAGTTGAATAATTATCATTTGTCAGTTACACTATTTATTTATTTTTCCTTTTCCACTCCTCTTCTGTTCCCTTCTCTCGATTTACTTTTATGTGAGTATCTTTTCTTTATTCCTCACTTCCTTATCTTTCCGTCCGTTTCTTTCTTTCCAAAATATCAGTAGTTGAAAATAGAAAAAGATACTTTACTTTTCTTCATTAAAAACAATTTGTAATAATTGGCTTCGAATAGAAGTTTTATTTGCCTCTTGAATTTCTGGCCACCACTTATTTATACGTTTGCGCAGCTCTACAGCAGCAAGTTGTCGAACTTGAAAATGAGCAGATCGACCAATAATCTCTACTAAACCGGGAACACAATTCTCGGTTGTATAGTATTGTGTATTTAATGTCGACGTAGCCTACAAGTATGTAAAATCAACATTATAACCCGAAAGAAAAAAAAAATGAAGAATATTAGGGGACCCAGCATAAACTGACAAAGTACCCAACCCTAACTTTTCCTTCATCCAATGCTATCCCGATCTTTATTTTATACTTACATTACGAAGAGTTTCTGAATCTTGAGCACTTGCTAACTTTGTTAACAAATCGTCGAGTCCTGCTAAATATTGCTTTTGGTTTCCAATTTTATTAGTATCACACTAATTTATTTGCCTCGCAACTATATATAGTATATAAAAAAACACACCTCCATATTAAAACTAAAGCAATAAGTTTCTATCTTATTTTTGCAGGAAAAAGCAAGGGAAGAACAAAAAAAAAAAAAAAAAAAAAAAAAAAAAAAAGTTGAATAAAAAAAAAAAATTGCCTGGGTTTTAAAATTCTTTTGACCACATATCGGACGGATCATACAAGCCCAAAAAAAAAATGGAATCAAGTGTTACAACATTGCATTGCATGGATAATTCATTACTTATATTTATTTTTATTTAAGAATGCATAAAAGTTATACAGTAACGAATTATTAGACTTCTATATCTATTTATTATAGAAAATGAACCTTTTGACCTTCCTCTTGCTTCGATCCCATCTTTTTCTAAAAAAAAAAAAGACGCGTTTCAGATCACTCCTCATCACCCAAAATGCATATCCGATTATACTTTTTATCTTAACCAAAATAAATAATTTTGTTGCTAAGGTATATAACTCGTCGTTGTCAAAGGGTATTATAGCAACTTGTTCCCATAGCAACCTACTTTTAGTTTCTTAGATACGATGCCAATCTAGATAACACATATCGACGAAAAGAAAAAATTATATTATGGAGTATACTTGTATCAAAGTATGTACGTAGCATTAAAATAAACAAAGTGAATATAAATTATACTTTCTTTTAATATGCTAAACTAAAAAGAAGCTGAAAGAAAAAAGCGCGTGATACTATAGTATACCTATAGATAGTATAATAATATGTACAACAAATTTCACAAAATCCCAAAGCGCAGCAAAGTAAAAAAAAAAAATCATCTTTGGTTACGACAAAACCAACTTAATTAGGAAATGTTGATATATAAATAGCAAACTTTAGAACTTTTAAATGTATAAAAGTGTGTTAAACTTTACTTTTGTTGCGATTTAACCTATTCAATTGTTGCAAAAAGAAAAAAAAAAAAAGAGGGTTAATAGTCGAAGTTAAAAAAAAAAAAAATTACCGGGACTAAGTATCTTTCCATAAATGGATACAGAGTTTGAGTTTGTATAAAGCATTTTTTTTAAGTTACCTTTTTTGCTTTACCCTGTTTTACATTATTTCCACCCCTTTTCTCTCTCTCTCTTTCTCTCCTTTTTCTATTATACACAATTACCATACGCGCACACACACACCATAATATATACAAATATAAATATATAACATAAAACACGTTATGTATTTACAGAATATATATAAACGAGCTGCAACGTTTTTAATATTAACAACATGGTTAATTACACTGGTTGTTGCTGACGAACATAACCATGTGGTAATGATAATAATATATTTCTTTTTCTTTTTGAAAAAAAAAACTAATCAATGATCGCTATATAATCTGTTTAATAAATAATGAAAATATATTTATTATTTTTGTTATTCAACAATGAATAACTTCTTCATTTGTATTATCATACTAAATACAAACATATATAGTACGAAAATGGAGAAGAAGTAGTGGTATGGATGAATACGGTCGGACCACTCAATAATCGTCAAGAAACATACCCATATTATCAATTACCTTTTTGTCGAGGAACTAGTTCGGTTGAACACCATCATGAAACCTTAGGTGAAGCTTTACTAGGCATGGATCTTATCAATTCCGGCATTCCCATACGTTTTCTTGGTAAGTGAACTAATTGGAGGAGTGGGGTACATTAAACTTTTTTTTTTTTTTTACTTTTCGTCGCTCCTATTAGATAATAACTTTACTGGTAACAATATTTAATTCTTTGTTCTTACTTTGATATCGTTTACATATATAAATATAGAACCTGTAACAAAAGCTACTGTATGTCAAACGACTTTGAATCCTGCAGAAATTCGTGAGATGCGATATGCAGTATATCATGATTATTGGTATACTATGTTTGTTGGTAAGTAACTAAAAGTGTATATAAGGAACGTATACTTACTTTCACAACAATTGTAATATAAACTTCATTATAGATGATTTGCCTGTAACCAACCCTGTCGGAATGAATGATGCAGAATCAATTATGAATGAAAAAGAAGGTGACAATGATCCACGTTTTGATGCACTTTTTCTTTATACACACAGGAAATTTGTTATTCATTATAATGGCGATAGAGTATGTATATATAAATAAGTAAACCATGTCCGAATTTTCTTAGACTGAAAGAATAAGAACTAGGCAACTCATTTATGTATTAAAAATTTATGGTAGATTATCGCTGTTTTATTAGAATATGGTGACCTTGTTGAATTAAGTCTTCAAGATCAATCATTAGATATTAAATTTACATATTCAGTTGAATGGAAACAAACAACAATATCATTTGAAGATCGTTTCCAGAGACTTTTAGAAACTGATTTCTTTGAACACAAGGTAACATAAGTTATATATATATATATATATATATATAAAAAGAAAAACTGGATGAGGAGAAGAAGAAAAAAGGATAATAAGTTTAACAAGTGTATGAATAATATGATAGGTTCATTGGTTATCTATTTTCAGTTCATTTATGATGGTTTTATTTTTGACTGGTTTGGTATCAGTAATTTTACTTCGTACCATCAAACGTGATTATGCCCGATATGACCGAGAAGAAGGATTAGCAGATTTTGTATGTATCATTACGAAGGATATTACGTGTATGGAAATATGCTAAAAAGAATGGGATAAATATGGATTCTTATAATCTTTTTATTTTTGCGACAATAAATTAACTTAGGATCGTGATCTTGGAGATGATTATGGATGGAAACAAGTTCATGGAGATGTATTCCGTCAGCCACCTCGTTTAATGATTATGTCTGCATTGATGGGTACAGGTTGTCAATTGGTTATTCTTGCAGGTGTCGTGATTTTATACACTATTATGGGTGATTTATATGTCGAACGTGCAACTATTTTGACTGCCACTATCTTTTTATATGCTTTGACATCGGGTGTTGCGGGTTACACGAGTGCAAGATATTATGCTCGTTATGGAGGTATATATATAATATATAGATAAATAAGTTTATATGCGTAAAATGCTAAATAGAAATGGGAAATTTATTAATTCATTAGGCAAGGAATGGGTACGAAATGTACTTTTGACAGCAAGCATTTGGCCAGGATGTGTAGCATTCATTGGAGGATATGTAAATAGCGTTGCTATTTACTATTCTAGTTCTCGTGCTATTGCATTTACTATTGTGGTAAAAAAAAAAAGATCTATTATTATTACAAGTGGTTAATACTTTATGGTAGTCAATTATATACTAAAAAGAAATTATCACCAAACCCTTTTTTTATTCTTTTTAGCTCGCAATGCTTGCTATCTGGATATTCTTATGCTTTCCATTAACTTTATTAGGTGCTATTATTGGTCGTAACTGGGGTAGTAATTCCGATTTCCCACTTCGTGTAAATCCAATTCCTCGACCGATTCCTGACAAGGTTTGGTATGCTGAACCTATGGTGATTATTTTAATGGGAGGTTTATTACCTTTTGGTAGCATCTTTATCGAAATGTATTTCATTTTCACATCATTCTGGACATACAAGATTTATTATGTTTATGGATTTATGTTCCTTGTATTTGGTATTATGCTCGTTGTCAGTGCATGTGTTGCTGTTGTAAGCAGTTACTTTTTACTTAATTCTGAAGATCATCGATGGTAAAGTTAAATTATTTTACAATTTTTTTAATTTAAAAAGAGGGAAAGGTCATGGAGTGGGAAAACTAATTTGCATATGAAATATATTATTATTTAGGCATTGGCTCAGTTTCATGACATGTGCTTCAACATCGATTTATGTGTACATTTATTCAGTTTATTACTTTTTTACAAAAACAAAGTAAGTAATTTATATACTCATATATAATAATATAAAAGTTTGACTGATTACCATTATGTACATATATGATAGAATGACAGGATTTTTCCAAACAAGTTACTATTTTGGTTACACGGCATTAATATCTTTGGGTATGTTCTGTATGTTAGGATTTGTTGGTCATTCAGCTGCCAGTCTATTTGTACGAAAAATTTATCAAAATGTAAAAATCGATTAAAAAAACAAAAAGAGCATATTATATAATTCCCTCTCATCATAAATAGTTTTCATATAAATAAACAAAGGAAACATCAACAACATTCGATATACATTCAATTTAATTAGATTAAAAATAAAAATAATAATGCTTTTTTATTTGTTTTTGTTTGTTTGTTTGTTATTAAAAAAAATTATAATGCGTGACACGAAGGATTGTGTCAAAGAAAAAAAAAAGAAGATTTGTTATTTTACTTAATCAACCTCCTCCATCTTGGAAGCTTCAGCTTCTTCAGTTGATGCACCCGTATCAGCTGTAGCAGAAGTAGATGCTTCTTCTATTGGTACATCGGTATCATCAATACTAAGACCCAAAGCAACCATACGATAAATACGACTTGCAAAATCAGCTGGATTATCCAAAGTAAAACCAGATGTCAAAAGAGCAGTTTCATACAAAAGTTGAGTCAAATCTTTGACAGTACGATCGTTTGAATCTTCTTCCACTTTTTCTTTTAATGCCTTGACAATACCATGATTAGGATTCAATTCCAATGTCTTTTTAGAAGCCATATAGGAAGACATGGTCGAATCACGTAATGCTTGAGCTTTCATGATACGTTCCATATTGGCTGACCAACCAAATTGACCTGTAGTCAAAACACATGGAGAATTTGTCAAAATATCAGAAATAATGACTTTTTCAATCTTTTCACCCAAATATTCCTTGATAGATTTGCACAAAGGTTCATATTGTTTCTTTTCTTCTTCAAGACGTTTCTTTTCTTCTTCATCTTCTTCCAATTCAACACCTTCTTTGGTAATACAGACTAATTTCTTATCATCATATTCTTTAAGTTGTGAAACAGAATATTCATCAATAGGATCCGTCATTAAAAGGACTTCAAATCCACGTTTTTTGAATCCTTCCAAAAAGGGTGAATTCTCAATGGCAGCACGCGATTCACCCGTAATATAATAAATATTCTTTTGTTTTTCAGGCATACGGGTAACATAATCCTTAAAAGAAGTCATTTCATCACCCGACTTGGTTGAATTATAACGTAACAATTCAGCCAACTTGCTTCGATTCTGATTATCTTCGTGAATACCCAACTTCAAGTTCTTGGAGAATGCTTCATAAAACTTGTTAAAGTTTTCCTTGTCTTCAGCAATTTCAGTAAACATTTCCAAACATTTCTTGACCAAATTTTTACGAATCACTTTTAGAATCTTGTTTTGTTGTAACATTTCACGAGAAATATTTAATGGTAAATCTTCAGAATCAACAACACCTTTCACGAAACTGAGCCATTCAGGAATTAATTCTTCACAATCATCCGTGATAAAGACGCGTCGAACATAGAGTTTGATATTATTACGTTTCTTTTTGCCTTCAAAAAGATCAAAAGGTGCACGTTTGGGAACAAACAAGATAGCACGGAATTCCAATTGACCTTCAACAGAAAAGTGTTTGACAGCTAATTGATCTTCCCAATCATTGGTAAGAGCCTTGTAAAATTGAGAATATTCTTCTGGTTTAACATCTTCTGGATTACGTGTCCACAAAGGTTTTGTCTTGTTTAATTCTTCTTGATCAATCACAGTTTCTTTAATCTTTTTCATCTTTTTCTCTTTTTTGGTATCTTCATCTTCCACTTCTTCAATCTTGGGTTTATCATCTTTCACTTCTGTTTCTTCTTCAGCATCTTCATCAGGCACTTCTTTTTCAACTTCCTTTTCAGTAACTAATTGAATAGGATAAGAAATGAATTCTGAATGTTTCTTGACAATATCCTTGATACGACGTTCTTCCAAATATTCCAATTGATCTTCTTTCAAGAATAAACGTAATTCAGTACCACGACCTAAACGATCATTGACTTCATCCAAAGTAATAGTGAAATGACCACCCGCAGCAGATTCCCAAATATATTGTTCATCATCATTGTGTTTGGTAATGACTTGTACCTTGTCTGCAACCAAATAAGCAGAATAAAAACCCACACCAAATTGACCAATCATGGAAATATCGGCACCGGCAGATAAAGCTTCCATAAAAGCTTTCGTACCGGATTTAGCAATGGTACCCAAATTGTTGACCAAGTCAGCTTTTGTCATACCCACACCCGTATCGCGAATAGTCAAGATATTGTTTTTACGATCAGGTGTGATTCGAATATATAAATCTTTTTCACTATCCAAAACAGATGGATCAGTTAAAGATTGATAACGTACTTTATCAATAGCATCAGAAGAATTAGAGATTAATTCACGTAAAAAGATTTCCTATATAATTTTTTTTCAGAGTTTAGTTTTCTTATATCCATACATATATATATATATATCAATCAATCAATTAAATTCATCTGTTATACCTTGTTTGAATAAAAGGTATTGATGATCAAACTCATCAACTGAGAGATCTCAGCTTGGAAAGAAAATGTTTCTGTTTCTGAACCCATATTATTCTTTTATTATTACGTATAAGAAAGGCGTGTGTATGTTTTCAAAAGAAACAAAAGAAAACAAAAAGAAAACAAAAAAAAAAGGAAAAACTATGGAATTATAAATTTTTTTTATATTTTACGGGGGTGTTTATTAAAAAACTATAAATTTATGCAGGTTTCAGTTAGGTTTGAAACCACTAACGCTTAGATTACATCCTTCACATTAAGATATTATATACAAACAATAAACAAGTTATTTATTTATTTATTTATAATTCACCGTTTCTTTCTATCCAAATCATCCAAATAATCACGATATAAATCTTCACGAAGATGTTTAGATTCAATAGCATGATATCGATCATCTTTTTCTAAAATAATCTTAGCATCACGCCATCGCATACCCGTATGAATTTCTTTGGTATTTCTTAACAGATCCATATAAGCTCTTTGTTTATCCCTTTTACTACTGTAACTGTGACTAGAATCTTTTTCTTTCCGTAATTTCTTTATATACTCTTTAAATAGTGATTCACGCGTCTTATTATCACGTATTGCTTTAAATCTTGAATCATTTTTAACTTTACGTCGAAAATCTTCCCAATACATTTTACTATTCACTTCTTGTTTTAATAATTTCATATATTCTTCTTCTGGTGGCTAATAATAATGATTGGTTTATATGAGTAAAAATATTTTGTTTGTTTGTTTGTTTATAATAATAATTCTTTACCTTGCTATTAGATTTTTTAGCTTTATGTTCTTGAACAAGTATACGACAAAAATTATCAAATAAATTTTTTCTTTTACTAAGAGGTTGTATCACTAAAATAAAAAATAAAATAAAAATGAATACATGCGTTTTGGAAAGGGGATGTTGGGGGTGTAGCACTTACAATTATATCGTTCGTCATTAATAAATTTAGGTAATTCTCTTTCCCAAGCAGAAAAAGGTGAAATTTCTTTCTCTGACAACATTTGCTATTATAATTATAATTTAGTATAAGAAAGAATAATGGATATATATTTTATTTTATTATTATTTACCGTAAAAAGTTCCACACGTTCTTCTTCTTCCATTTGTGATTCAGAAGGTTGTGATAAAGAAGGAGGAGGTTGTTGTTGTTGTTGCTGTTGTTGTATTAATGGTGGTTGTTCTGGTACTTGTTCTTGTTCTTCTGAAGGAGGTAATAAACCCATTGCTTCTAATTCTGTTGGATCCATACCCTCTAATTGAAATAAAAGATCTTCTTCTGTCATTCTAATAATAATAATGATAATTTTAGTAAAAATGATCATTCCAAATTAAAAAAAAAACTTACTCTGTTGCTTCTGGTTCTCCTTCTCCTTGTTCTTCTTTATCATCATCCTGTTTCACTCTTTTTAAATTATCTTCATCTACTTGTTCTTCTTCAGCTTTACGTTTTAAATTCTGTTGTTGTTGTTGTTCTCTTTCCAATTTTTCCTGTTCTAATTCTTCTTTTAACCTTTCTTGTTCTTTTCTTTGTTCTTCTAATCGTTCTTCTTTCTCTTTTTGTTCCTTTTCTAATTCTTCTTGTTTCATCTTTTCAATAGGTTCTTTTAATTCTTCTGGTATTTCCCATACTGATTTCTTGGTAGGTTTGTGAAAATAGAATTCAAGACCATCAGGTGTTTGAACAAGTAACCAATCCGTTCCTGGAATAGCTTTTCTATTTGGCCCAAATATATATATATATATATATATCAATTATTTGGTTTATTATTATATCCTATGAAAATAATTCCCAACTCTCTCTCTTTTTTTTAACTTTACTTTATCTTCTTTTTCGATTTAGGTTTTTCTTGTTGTTGTTGTTGTTGTTGTTGTTGTTCTTTCATTATTGGCATGGGTGGTGGAAAAGGAGGAACGATCCATGTTGTCTCGCCTGTATTTTCATTATAGTAATAAGGTCGTTGCATACCTGGTTGTTGTGCAATTTTCCAACCAGGTGGTAATTGTATATCAGCATTATGAATTGTTTGTGGTAATGGCGGAGGAGCAGGTGGTCGTTGTTGTTGTTGTTGTTGCTGCTGCTGTTGCTGTTGCTGTTGCTGTTGCTGTTGCTGTTGATTTGAATCCATCTTTTTTTTTATTAAAAAAAAAAAAGAATCGCGCTTCTGAAAAACTAAAGATTGGAGGATTTCTTTTTTTTTCGCCACACCTAATTTCCATATTTGGTGGCGTGACGTAAAATTTTTATTGCCGCCCTTTTGTGGTATCTGCACTTTAACTTATTCTTTAAAAGCGACGCGTAACTCTCCCCCTCTCCTTTTTTTTACTGCCGCGTATATTCTTTTTTTTTTTTAACATTGACAATTTTTTTTATACATTTCTATTAAAACAAATATAAATTAACCATGGTAATACTCTCTTTTCTTTCGAAATATATATATATGAAAGCGAATCTCTTTTTAAAAACTATAATAAATAATTATAATTACATATATATATATATAACTGTTCATGTTTCTTATAAATATTAAATTTATATAGTCGATTATGCAATATAATGGAGGGTCGGTTGTGGCCATGGTAGGAAAGGATTGTGTTGCTATTGCAGCTGATAAACGTTTAGGTCAACAATTTATGACAGTATCAACAGAATTTCAAAAGATGTTTCAAGGAACTGATAAAACATACATTGGTCTTCCTGGATTAGCAACTGATGTTTTGACATTGTAAAGTATTTTATTTATTATTATTATTAAGAGTAAAAAAAGAAAAATGTTTTTTTTAGAAGGAGGATATTTATGCATTAACGATGATATATAGAGCCGAACGTTTCCGATTCAAGATTAATATGTATAAAATGCGTGAAGAAAGAGATATTGAACCCAAAACACTTGCACATATGGTTTCATCTACACTTTATGAACGACGGTAATTATAGAACAAAAGAAACAAAGAAAGAGAGAGAGAGAGAGAGAGAGAGAGAGAGAGAATTAATTTATGTTTAAATAGATTTGGACCTTATTTTGTTGAACCAGTTGTTGCTGGATTGGACAAAAATAATCAACCTTTTATTTGTTCCATGGATTTGATTGGATGTATTAACTTTGCCAAGGATTTCGTTGTAAGCGGTACAGCAGGACCTAATCTTTATGGCATGTGTGAATCTTTGTGGGAGCCTGATCTTGAACCTGAAGATCTTTTTGAAACTATTTCACAAGCTTTATTGAATGCACAAGATCGAGATGCATTATCTGGTTGGGGTGCTGTTGTTCATGTCATGTAATTGTTTTTTGTTTTAATAGATAATAGGGATAATATAATTTAGAAATGAAAAACTTAACTCTCTCTCTTTTTTTGGGCTTTTAGAACACCGGATAAAATTATCACAAGAACCCTGAAAGGACGACAGGTAAAATAAAAAAAAAAAGTGAAATGGGGGGAGGGATTGTTTCTTTAAACGAATGAAAATGTTAATTTTTATAATTATTGCTAATTTTGTTATGTTTTGCGTCGTTTTAAAAATTCCAATTCTTAGGATTAAAAAAAAGACCACACATTGAATCACTTTATTTGGATATTGTGATGACCTTTTTTTTTTTTGTTGGGATGGTGGTTACTCAAAAAAAAATGAACAACGTTTTTATATAATAAAATATATATATATACATATATATAACACAATAGTGTGTGTTTTTTTCTTTTTCTTGTAGAATACGTTTTATTTATATTATATAAGATGAAATGATGATAAAAAAAAAAGAATAAAAAAAAAATATAGAGTAATAATAATAATAATAATAGTAAAATAATAATCAACAATAACAAAGTGGAAAGAAAAGGGAAAAAGAATGATGAAATATACATGTGTGAAATGTGTTTTTTTTTTGCCAAAAAAAAAGAATAGATATATAGCTGTACATGAAAAAAAAATGAATTATTTTTTTTTTGTTTGTGTTATAGGTGTAATTTGATGTAAAAAATGAGATGAAGTGAAAAAAAATATTCAAAAAAGAATGCATTTTGTTTTGTGTTATGGGATAAATTGTAGATCCCTTCCTTTTGATGGATTTTTTTTTTTTTTTTGCTATGAGGAAAATAAGTGTGGGGTGTTGGGGGGAGAGAGGGGGTAAATAAAAAATAATAATAAAGAGACAAACAACCTCTTTAAAAAAAATAAATGTAAAAGTCAAAGGTTCGAGACCTTTTTTGAAGACAAATGTAAAAAGCTCCGCAGTTTATTTGTCATGAAAGAAGTTCGAGAAGTAGAGGGCTGTGGTTGTGGTGGTTGAGGTTCAGATGGAACTTTGGAAGAAGTCGAATTATTTGTTGGCGGAAGTAAAAGATCTGCGGCAAATCGCACGGACGGACGTTTAGGTGAAGGTGGCGGTGTATTATAGTCTTTTGAAGGAGTTGCTATGGAAACAAATAAATCTTCTTCTTCTTCTTCTTCTGGTATAGTTGTGGATGTTGCTGGGTTACTATTGTTATGACTATAATTGCTTGTT
Source organism: Circinella umbellata (assembly GCA_025093555.1). Lineage (NCBI taxonomy): Eukaryota > Fungi > Mucoromycota > Mucoromycetes > Mucorales > Lichtheimiaceae > Circinella > Circinella umbellata. The sequence goes on along the minus strand of JAIWNF010000004.1, from coordinate 727,171 downwards.
ATAGTAGTAGGTGTAATAGGTGTTGGTATTATTGAAGAAGAAGAGGATGAAGAAGAGGAAGAGGACGATGAATTTTTTTTGATTAAAATGCTGGGCAAGTCTTGGCTCGTGGATGATCTTCGTGCAACTATTTCTGGAACATCTCTCAACATGGCCTCATATTCTTCATGTTCCCTTTTCTCATTTTCTTGAATGATTACTTGTAATAATTCAAATGCATCTCGCCGTCGATCAGGTTGATGACGAAGATGTCGACTATGTGAAGAGCGTTGATGACGATGTTTATTGGATGATGTTAAAGGTGGAGTGGTTGGAAGAAAGAAATCTTTTTGTTGATGAAGTGGTACAATTGTATTATTTTTTGTTAATGTACTACTACTCATATTTTTACGATTATTTAAAGTAGTAGTAGTATTTGTATGGGGTGTAGTATCGATGTAATATGATTTATCGTATATTACTGATGATGTAGTTGTATTGGTAAGTGGTGGTAAAGCGAGTGCGGATGACATTGATATTATTATTATTATTATTATTTTCACTACTATTATTGATCGTTTTTGTATATAAAAACCTTCAACTAAAAAAGTATGAAAAAAAAAGGGGAGGGAAACAAAAGAGAAAGAGAGAGAGAGAGAGAGAGAAAATAATAATAATGAGTAATATAAAAATGAAAATAAAGGGGAAACCGAAAAATAAAAGAATAAAGAGTGAGTAAGTTTATATGGTTGAAAGAGTGAGAAAGGAAGAAGAGAAAGAAAGAAAAAAAAAAGAGGAAGGAGGAGGAGAAGAAGAAGAAGAAGAAAGAGAAGAAATAATTACACGACGACAAAATGATGTACACTTTAACCCAAAAAAAAAAAAAAAGAGGGATTTTCTTTGCTTTTGAAACAACTTAAAAAAAAAAAAAAAGTCCGATGATTGCCAGCTGTGTCGATCTTTTTTAGTGAATTCAACCAATGGTTGATTGTCTTTTGTGCTACGATCTTTTTTAGCTTCAATTTTTTGGGATCTTGTGAATAAGTAAAAAATGTGAATGACAATATATAAAAAATGGCGCAGTTCAATAATTCTTTTTTATCATGTAAAATACCCCGGTTCTTAATGTCTCTTCTATATATGTATATAATTTTTCTCTTTTGGAAGATCTTTTATTACCTATTACTATACTTTTTGTTCTTGGTTTTGTTATTGAAAAGCTATTAGTATTATCATTATAACTAACATAATTATTTAGTTATATTATTATGATTAAGGAGGTTTCTTTCTTTTTGTACGTATTTTTGTTTTTTTTTTGTTTATATGCACGTTTGTCGGATTTATGTAAAATAGTAATTTCATGTACGATTATTTTTTTTAGTGCATATACTAAACATATATAAAATGATGAGCGCTGTGAGAAAAAAAAAATTTTTTTTTAGTTTCTTTAGTCAAATGAATGTTAATGACCCATTAAAAGAAAAAAAACACACACTAAAAAAAAAAGGTATCGGTTAGAATGAATTTTAACAGGTTTAAAGCAGATTTTCTTCTAGTTTTGCTACGCACATCATGTCGATCGGTTTTTTTTATATCTCCTTCTTCTTTGTACACCCACCCACACACCCTCCTTTCCTCTCCCTCTCCACTGTACTCCTATCACTTTTCTTTTTCATTATCAATTGTTTACTCCTAGAGTAATATAATATCTAACCCCACTCCTCCCTTAAAACAAATATTTTGGGTTCGCTACCAAATATTATGTTACATTTCTGCTACGTAATCAAACAGACTAGAATTAAATTCACTCCATTTAATAAAATGCTTACTGAAGATGTAGTGTATGACATCATTCTGTCATATGTTCTTGTTTAAAATAAGTTTCAAATTATCATTAACAAAATAAAACCTTTTTTTTTATTTTCATTTTAACAAAAAATATATTTTTGGGGAAGGGGAAGATGATAAAAAAAAATGTACACTTGTATTAAAAAAATAATGTGTTTGAAAGTTTTGTATGATGTGGAAATTGTATATATATATATATATTATATTATTTATTGAGCCTTAGAGAAACGTTCAGCAACTGTCTTCCAGTTAATAACTTCCCAAATAGCCTTAAGATAATCAGGACGAACATTCTTGTATTGCAAATAGTAAGCCTATATAAAAATTAAATTCCAAATGATTTATTATTTTTTTTGGTTAGTAACCACACTATGTAAAATGCACATAAATTTGTATATAAATATATACTTACATGTTCCCAAACATCAACACCTAAGAGAGGTACCAAACCTATAGAATATCAATCGGATATATTATTTAGCCATTTACCGTCTCTATTTTACTTTTATGCGCGGATCCTCGGACTGACTACTACTATAACAACTAAACCCCAGCTCTCTCGTTTTTTAATAATACTCTCGAATGCTAATAAAACTTACCAAGCAAAGGATCTTGATTCGGAGTAGTGGCAATTTCCAATTGCTTCGATTCCTTATTATAACCCTGTCATAAAAAATAACAATGTTAATAATAATTTCATAGATATCATCCGTCCCCCCTTCCCCTTTCTCTCCCCCCCCACACCCTTTATTATTTAACACTTACGAGCCATCCCCAACCAGAACCTAAAGAAAGAAAAAGAATAAATGATTATTAGTAAAGGTTTCTTTTTCTTTCTTTTCTCCACCCGTTTTTTCTTTCTTTTCTCCCCTCCCCAACATTTTTTTTCATAAATGATTCTTTAAAAAACAACCCAACCCAACAATGTTTTTTCTTACCTTGAACACCAGCAGAAGCAGCATTGAACTTGGCAATAAATTCATCAAAAGAACCCCACTTGGTTTCAATAGCCTTTAATAATTCACCAGTAGGTTTTTCACCACCACCATTGCTCTTGGGAGCCAAATTTTGCCAAAACAAACTGTGATTGATATGACCTATATTTATAATAAATAATTTAAGTATGAAGTAATTATTATTATTTTTAATATCAAAAAAAAAAAAAAGGGAAATACTTACCACCACCGTTAAACTTGATTGCAGTTTGTAAAGCAATCAATTCAGTCAAATTACCACCTTGGAAGGAATTTTGCAATTTTTCTTCAGCAGCATTGTAAGCATTAACATAAGTTTGGTGATGCTTAGAATGGTGAAGTTTCATGATTTCAGAGTTGATATAAGGTTCAAGTGCCTAAATTATATATATATATAAAATAAAAATTGTTATTCTTTTTTTTTCAAAAAAAAAACGCGTTGTTTCTTAAATAATAATAATAATAATAATAACATACATCATAACCATAAGGAAGGTCAGGTAAAGTAACCTTGGTACGGACAGCAGTCAAACAACGAGCAGAAGACTTGAAGTTAGAAGACTTGATAGAACGAGCAGCAAGAGAAAGCATGTTTTTTTTTGTTTTCTTGTTTTGTTTGTTTATTGAAAAAGAAGAAAGTAAAAAAGAAAAAAAAAAGTGTTTTCTTACAGAAGAAATAAGAATTAAAAAAAAAAGCCCCGGACTTTATCTTTTTTAACGCGTTTTATTATTATTTCATATGCCGAGAAATGCTATATGCTTTGGATGGTCTGTGTAAAAATAATAACCAGCATAAATATACACAGATGAACTAAGTGTGATGTCATTCTAAATTTGATTGGTTAATATAATTTTTTGAGTTTTTATGTGGTCTTTTTTAATCCATGTAGTCTCAGAAGTCATTTTTATATGATTCTGTTTTTAGAGTTTTAAATGAAAAAGGGGGGGAGAGAGAGAGAGAGAGAGAGAGAGAGAAATAAAATAAAATTAATTTATGATGGCTAGTTGTCATATAATCATGAGGTTGTTATATAAAAATATATATATTAAGATTTTTTTTTGTGGAGAAGTTATAAAAATGAGGGGATGCAAGTATCGGAAAACTTTTCTCCCACCAACATAAATTACTTACAATAGTCCCACAAAAGGAAGCCGGAGTAAGTTCATTTTACATAAAAAAAATATACAATAAACCTACCGCTCTTTTTTGGTGAACACATAAATCAAAAGTATATATAATAAGCTTTTTTTTTTCGTCTTTTCTTTTTTTATTTTATTAGTTCTCCCCCTTTTTCTTTTTATTTCTTCCTATATTAATATTCTATTCTTTAAGATTATTTTGTATATAAACTCTTTTTCTTTTTTTTTTATGAAATAATGCTACATACCACAACAACAACAACAACAACAGCAACATCATTATCCAATAGTAATAATAATAATAATAATAATACCCCAATGGATCAAGCTATTCGTCCTCATATATGTGAATTTTGTCAAAAGTCATTTTATCGATTAGAACATAAAGTACGACATATTCGTACACATACAGGAGAAAAACCTCATGCCTGTACATTATGTGATAAACGTTTTGCAAGATCCGATGAATTAAGTAGACATGCTAGAGCCCATTTATCTCCACCTTCTATTTTATTACATCGACGTAAAAGAACTCGTCGTTCTTCTCATTCTTCAAAACCACGTTCAGTTGATGATGAAGAAGCTTATATGCGTCAACAACAGTATTGTTCTATTTTAAGATTCATTCATCCTGGTCAACAACAACAACAGCAACAGCAACAACAACAGCAAAAACAACGATCTATTCAACGACAACAATCAGCTCAAAAAGCTTTAGCCAAATTAAATCATTGTCCTGCACCAGGGTGTTACAAATCATTTTGGCGACGTGGTCAACTGACTCGACATATTGAACAACTTCATGGAATTCAATTATCTGTAAATGAAAGAAGGGACCCTGAAAATATACCTGAATCCATGTTTCTCACATCAACGACTACTGCCTTAATAAATGAAGAAGATAATAATGATGATTCTGTTGATGAACCATCATTATCAATGGACTCTTCTGAAGAAAGTGCAAGTAGTAGTGGTAGTAGTGAAAATGGTGATTATTATCACTATAATTATTCAGGAACATTATCTTCATCCCAAGTAACTACGATACAACAAGATACTACCCATAGTAACAAAGAATCAGATCAAGCTACTATTTTGTCGTCATGGAATTATATTCAAAAATGGCAAACTTCATCACCTACTTTAGGAATGGTGGTAGAAAATAAATGTTATCATCCTATCGAAAAGGAACCAGTAAAAATACAAGAATCAACAATAACAAATCAACAACAAAAAGGAAAGGAGCAACATTATTACTGTCGGGTCGGATCTGAACAACCGTCGTGTACAACATTCCATAATAATGACTTTAAAAGGTTACCCTCTTTAAGTGCACTTAATGTTGCAGATAATTTTAGTCAGCATCAACAACAACAACAACAACAACACTATTATTATGAATATCAACAACAAGAAGAACGGCATGCTCGTTTACCTTCAATAAAATTATTACTTTGCAATAGTGATAATTTATAGTACTACGTATATATACTTTCTTTTACTCTTTCCTTCATTCTTCATATATATATATATACTGTATATATACAACCCTTTCCTACTTTTACTTATACACACACGCTTTGTTACTACTCACCAAAAAAGAACCTCTTTCCTTTCCTTTTCTTTCTTTTTGTTTTGTTTTGTTTTGTTTTCATTATTACATATGTAATTATTATGGTCTTTCTTCTTTCTTTTAATTTTTTTTTTAATTCGGTGTTACTATTATAATTATTATTATTGTTATTCTATGTATAAAAAAAAGAAACAGCTTATTTTTTCATTTCTAATTAAAAATATTTCTTTTTATTATTATAACTTTTGCATATATATATATAAAGAGCATCTGTATATGATTTTCTGCTGTACTATTCGAAATTAAAATGTTATTACGTATTTATGAGTAATTCTTATTATCAGTTATCTGTGTGTGAAGAAGTAGTTTATCTTTTTGTTGTGTAATCCGAAAAAGTTCTATATATCCGATGGTAATACAATAACCAAGTACCAACAATAAACAAAAATAAAAATAAAAAACTACTTTTTCTTTTTTCCCATCACAATTTTCTTATTGTACGTAATAATAAAAAGTAATAGTTCAAGATGAATTATTACAACTTTTGATAAGTAAACCTTTTAAATGGTGTCAAGTATAAAACAAAATGATTCTCAATCAAGTATTATTCGTTAGTGGATATAATAAAAATAGTAAAAAAATAGAATCGATCATCAAGATCAAGTATATAATTATCTTTATTTTTAAGTGCATCATGTGGTGTAAAAAGTATAATAATTTTACTATAATGCTTGTGAGGGGAATAGGGGTGGGGTTAAGGTATTACAAACAAAAAGAACATGCTTTTTTTTTATGAAGGGTATTATAATTTTATTTATGTGTTATAAAAATTGATATGATCGTCCCGTTTCCCACTCTCTTTCTCTCTCTTTCTTTTGATATCTTTACAGTTTTTTAGAGATCCGTTTTATTTTTATTTTGTATAATTTTTTTATAATAGAAAAAATCGATGTGAGATCTTATAATCAAATGGTGGGTTCATCCCACATGTATGTTTTATAGTATTTATAACCTATTTAAGTAATTGTGTCTCGCCCTCCTTTTTTAATACTTGTCTCATATTATTTATTTGTTTTGTTTTGTTTTTTTTTACCAACTTATTATTCCTTATATAATCTGCCAAAAAGGTCCCTTCTTCTTTGTTCGGGTCCAACCCTTTCCTTTTTTTTTTTTTTTTTGCCCCACCCCCTTTTTTTTTGGCACTCGTTTTTCTTCATGTTTCACAAATCCCTTTACAACATGTGAGTTATTTTACCCGACAACAATTGGTTCAAAACTCTAAATTCATTAAAACGCCCATGACATCGATATAATCTTGAGATAGTAAAATATAAAGGTTATTCTTGAAAGTAGTGTTTTATTTTAAATCTAATAATCAGACTAGTTATTATCATTATTAATATTATTATAAACAGTGCTGATAAAATCATTTGTTCATCCTTGTATAATTCAGCACAAGATTTGACAGCACTAAAATTTTATAGCTAGTTTGATGCATGCTTCTGATAATAGTGACACAAAGAAGAAAAAGAAAAATAATAAAAGCCCCCCCTTTTTCATCTTTTATTATAGTATGATACACGTCTCGAACAATAAATTTTTACTTGTGTTTAAAAATTACTATTTGTGGCCATGCAGGAAATATAAAACGCGTGATGATGCAGGTTGACAACTTTTTTTTTTCTACTGGGTACCTGCTATATATAAAGTTTGTTTTATTATAATATTAATATGCAGTATCACCCATAGAAAAAGTGTGCGTGTGGATGTCGATGTAAGTGATTGTCATAATTAGTGCTACATATAAAAAAATTATAATAAAAAAACCGCACGAGTATGTATGTGTGTGGAAGTTGAAATTATCTTTTGATAAACATAATGTGTCGTAATAGTTCTTATAGGGAGTACGTAGTAAAAAAAAAAAAAGAGTAACACTCTATTTTCTAGAACTTCTATACAATAGCTTATTGATAATATAACATAATAAAAAAAAAGAACCCGTTCTTACTAAAAGAAAAGAACTTTTTGTTATTGTTACTCTACGATCAACATAGACAATATTTAAATGTCAAGACACAAGTATATATCATGTGATACGAATACGTATTACGTAGATATATAATGGAACAAATATGTTATATTAAACGTTTTACGGATTTTTGACATTTTTTGTATTACTTTACTTTCTAAACTATATATAAATGGATTAATTAAAAAAATAGTTAGTCAGTTTTCTAAATACGTAATATTTATTGGTCATTCTGATCTACAGTTATATTCCTTTATATGTATAGTAATTAGGAACAATGAAAAGGAAACTCACATTTTTTTTTATCACAAAATAATATTTTATGAGTTAATTGAATCTCTTTGCTTGATTATACATTTTATAATAATAAAGAATGCTACGTAATACGTATTAATAAGACATAAAATAGAAATCGTTCATCTTATTCATTATTATTACTATCTAGTAATGTGAAAACCTCTTCTTAGTTACATATTGGAGAATATATAGTGATGTAATTTATTTATCGCGTTAAATATTTTCTCGCCGTTGAAAAAAAAATCAGATCCAACAACAAAAATTGAAACAAAAGGTAAATCCATTTGAATGAGAATAAAATTTATACTGTTGCTTGTTATTTCAAAAGAGTGTCTCGTTGCCTATTGACATGTGTTTGAGAAAGTTAACATGATCCATGATTTTTATTCAATTAGGTACATCATTATGTATTTTTTAAATGACATAGGCGTAGGTATATATTATCGCTTATTATTAAAAATAATAAACTTTTTTTTACGTAATAATCTAATTTACTGTACTTTACAAGATTGTTAAAGCAATAAATACGTAGTAGTACCTATTGAACGTGTTATAGAAGCATAAACTACATAGTAATTCAAGTATTAATTTTAGGATTTAAGAACCAACTTTTAATTACGTATTAAAATAAAAAACGATATAATATCGATTTTATCAGAAAGTAACACTGTTATCAATTGTTCATTTAATTACTGTTTTATTAACAGAATTCAAATATAAAAAAATATACGTATCATACTCATTATATGTAACAACACTTCTTCAGGTATCAAAAGAATTTATTTATAGCTTGTAATCAATCAATTTTAACTTAATATTAAAGATAACAGCGAGCAATAAAGTAGTAATGTATCATCATTCAATATTATGATTCAAAGTAACAAATTTCTTTATATTAATTATATTATTCCTTGCAAAACTTTTCCTTGAACAAGACATCAATAATTCAATCTATTATATCGGCATTAATAAGATTTCTTTTCTTTCCCACGATTTTGAAAAACTTTCTATTAAATTCGATAATAGATTAAAAATACAGATGCATAATATAGTCATCATGATTACGACTTTTTTTTTTGTTTATCGAAAGCATTTCCTTTGATAATTTATCAATTTCTTTTTCTCTTTCAATAATGATATAATAATGATTCACAGAATAACTATTATGTCACTTAAACACCGTCATAGTAGAAGAGAGAGGGTCTATTTAAATATAGAAAAGATAATGTTTTTTTAATCCTTTTTCTTTCAATCACTTCAATTTTTCTCCTCATATCAATTACAGTAATCAAAAAATGAGCAAGGTAAAAAAAAAAAGAAACTGTTAGAATTCGATTATTTTATATCAGGCTTCTTTAGATTGTTCTTCTTGTATGATTGTTATTTATATATTATAATATACTACTTTCTGATTATAATCGTATATAGCCAAATCAAGGAGGTTCTCATCCTCAAAACCCAATGACTTCTAGCGATGCTTCTCGTATCCAGTCTCATGCTGACAAAACTGGCACTAATCAAGACTTCAAGTCTCGTGCTCAAGCAGCAGCAGCACATAACACGCAAGGCTCTAAAGGTGGAAAATAGTAATATTAGTTATAGTATTTGTTTTCTAACAATCATAAAACAACTATTGCTATTTTTTTTTGCTTTCTCTCACGTGTGCTTTATCTGTCTCCCCTTCTCCTTCTCAAAAAAAAACATTCTTTTTTGGTTGTTACAATATTTTTTGCTAGTACAATGTATATCCCACTTGCTAAAAAATAAAAATTGAACTTATTGCATAGTAAGAATATTTGATATTGGAAATATATATTCTCTTTTCCTTGCTATAAATAAAAAGGACAAATTAACCTTGTTAAGAAAAAGTTATAAAGACATGAACTATTCTATGTACGTACAATGTAATAATGGTAATGATAATAGTAAAACCCTTTTCTATATCTCCTCTCGTTTAAGACTAATAATCACAGCACTTTTAAAAGTTGCGCACTATTTATCTAAATAGGCATTACTTTTATAACAGAATCAAGCGGCTGTTGTTATTACGTATACCAATCATTTTAAATATGTATGAGTAAATGCATGTTCAATATTTGTCATTTATGCATACAACCATTGAAGTATTACATATTAGTTAATAAACCTGGCTATTTAGAATTTTTGATGTTTCACAAAATGTATAACCCATCCTGCCGACTTTTTCCATTTCTCATATAACTTTTTACTAACTCACACAAACTTTCCATTTTATCCTTCATACTTTTATAATAATAATAATAATAATAATAATAATAATAATAATAATACTAAAACTCATCGGATGACTAAAAATAATGCAATTATATTCACAAAAAAGTTCTTTCTTTTTTTTTTTAACAAAAAAAAAATAAAAGATACAAAATGAGATTTCTTTATAAATAGAATAAAAAAAGTTAATCAAAATAATATATAGAAAAGAAAAAGTACTATATGTAAATGATCGAGAGAAATAGATAAAAAGAAGCAGGGAAGGGAAAGGGGGAAAGAGGAAGATACTACAAGTATTTATCAAATATTCAATAAGTTGAGAATATAAAAAAAAAAAAAAGAGAGAGGGAGAAAGAGTAATATTTCTACTCTTGTCTGTTTCGATGCAATGATTCTTGTGTTACTTGGATTTCATCCAATTCTGGTGCAAGATCAGCCAAAAGTTCATGTGCTTCTTTAAAGTAAGCAGCTTGAGCAGCGATAAGATCAGCAAGGTTACGGAAAGGTTCAGGCTTTAAACAATTATAATTCAATATAAAATTAGTATTAATAAAATAAAAAAAAAGCATACATGTAATATCTATCTACATGATACACATATATACATAGTACACACTAACCAAAAAAAGAAAGAATACTTACATTTTCCAAAGCAGATTTCATCAAACGAGTAGCTTCTTCAACAGCACCAACAAATTGATCTTCAGCTTGTTCTACTTCGAGACGAGCAGCATCTTGTCGTTCAGGACGAGCAGCACGATATCTAGCTTTACAAGAATCCAAACTCAATCGAACGGATTGAACATTACGTCGTGCTTTTAAAGCTTGTTCGATAGATGTATTAAGAGTGGTTTGCATAGGTTGATTGAACTTGGTAGTGATAGCTTGATCCATATTGACACGAGCATCACCAACCTTTTCAGAAACAGTAGCGACCTTAAAAAGAGCAGTGCCAAGAGCATCTTCGACACCAACAGTTTGTGAACCTGTACCAGCGACACGCGAAAGAGCATGTGATAAGGTCTTGGGATGTTGTTTCTCGGTAGATTGTTGTTGTTGCTGTTGTTGCTGTTGTTCGGCTTGAGCTCTTTCTGCAGGTGACAAAGCTAAGTTTTGGAATTGTGTAGTAAATGTATTACTGATACCTGCCAAGGATTCTTGAAGTTGAACTGGGTAGTCATATGAAGGATTGTTATATGTACGTGATACCTTAAGTAAGTTTACATAGACTGAACGAAGAGCATCAACACGCTAATAAAATATTAAAAAAAAAAGTAAGTATATGAAAAAAAGTACAATTTAGGGATTCAAAGTGTATAATAACACATTGACATGCATAAAAAATACAATAGACCCTCTCCTTCTTTTCTGTCTCCATTATTTCATTCATCATCATAAAAAAATAAAAGACAATGTCCAGTCCCTTTTATTTATATATATACCTTTTCCAATTCCTTATATTCTTCAGGTAACTCGGTAATATCTTCGGCAGTACCAAGACGTTCTTGAGCATACTAAAAAATATATAAATGCCTTAATTAAGTTTCATATAATTCAAAATAAAATAAAATAAAATAAATAAAATTATTATATATAATATGTAAATAAATATGTGCCTTACTTGTCTCACTTGACCAATACCTTTGCCAAGTTTTTGAGCAAAAGGATTGAATTTAGAACTCAAGGTAGCAAAACCATCCAAAGTATTATTCAAAAGAACATTGGGATTGAGAGGTTGATTAGCAGAACCAGCATCACTAGGAATAGGTTGTGGTTCAGCATCAACAACTTTTATGTTATCAGTAGGTTGGGCCATTTTTTTTGTATAATAATAAAAGAAAAAAAAAGGGTGGAAAACAAAAAAAAAAAAAAGGGCGCGCAAGGAATATAATGAAGAAACTTACCAAAAAAAGTGAATGGTGAGCGAGGTCAATAATTCTCAGCGCTTATATAATTTTCCGGTTTTCTATGCAAGGATTTATATATAAATGTTTACAGGGAGATGGGGTGTTTCAACAATTAGTATTGTATCAAATTTTATTTGATGTATATATTATAGCTCAAAAAATACTTATTACAAGAAAGAGAAGAATGAAAAGGTTGTCCTTTAATAAAATAAGAATGAGTATTAATAGTAATTGGACTAAAAAAAATTTGGGTAGTTTTTTCATCCGCATCATTTTCGTTAAACCTCATAAGAATAATTAATATGAATTTATTGTTAAGGGCGTGTGAGTCCCAAATTTATAATGCTACTAAATATTTTAGTACTATAAGTTTTACTAACCTTTGTGTGGTGATAAATGAATTGGTCCTACAAAAAATTACTACCATGGATGAATGAGTCGAGTGCGCAGCACAAGGAAAGAAAAAAAGAGATTTTTTTTTGGTTTATGGCTATGGAAATTGTTACCGATTCAAAATACTATTTACAGCGTAATTTTTTTTTATTGTAATGATTCAGTATGGTAAGGTACAATTGACATGGTCTATGTTGCTAGGTTACAAAAATATATAGTTCCAACTAGGGCCTGAACTCTAGAAAAGCTGGACTTGAAAAAAAAACCATTAACACATTATGTGCGGGAATGCTTTTACTACAGGGCGATTATTAAAGAAAGAATAACCCCCCACATTACTATTACATATTTCTACTACTTGTTGTCATTCTTTTTTTTTTTTGGTTCTCATTTATTAATCTATTTATATATACATTGCAACCTGTTTATAATTAAAAAAAAATATTATTATTTTACTTGATGGAATCACCAGAGAATGCACAACTATTACAACGGCAAGCCATGAATCGGTCTAGCTTCTATATGCTATTATTTCTTTTTTCTTTACTCTTTCTTAATTTTTCTGAAGATGAGGCAACACGCCGAGGAAGACCCACCATTGACGATTTACTTGAATCATATGAACTGGAAAAAGAAACATTAAATAATGTTACATATGGTGTTAATAATACTCATGTAAGCTTTTTGTTCTTAACCCCACTATATACATATCCGTGTGTTTTTGTACGTAAGCTGACTTTCACTATTATCGACAACGATGATCATATCTCTCTATGTAGCCTTTACCAGATGTCATAAATAATAAAGTTACAGAGTTGCATAATCATAAATCCAGTTCTCATTATTATCATAATATTACTGGTGTATTTAGAGGTAAAATGATTTAAATTTTATTATGGATATATAATACTTGAATATAAAAAGATGTAGCAAAAAAAAAAAAAAACCTCCAGAGAATTAACTTAAAGCAAACAGGAACTTGGCAAAGTGAAAATGTAACTGTTCCCGATATAGATACTTCCAATAGGACATTAGAAGAAGAATCGCGTGGTAGTTTTAATATCAATGATGGTGGATCATTTACATTCAATATAAAATCAATTGAGACAAGTGATGAAAGCGTAAATTATCTTGAGGTAAATTTTAATCCATTTTTTGAATTACAGCTATGAAATCATTTATTATCAAGGTGATTTAATTTTTTATTCATATACTGTAAAATTCATTAGGGTTATATACGATTGAGAGATGCAGAAAAAACAGATTATGGAGCATTACTGCAGGCAGAAGGTGTTCATTTTCTGGGTGATGGCAGTATATATCTTTTAGGCGCATTAGATGGGTAAATATATATATATTTGAGATTTAAATAGAAACGATACTATTTTTTTTAATGCTGTGAAACCTAAACTAAATAATTACATCATTCTTTTTTTTAAATAAATAACTAGGAGGAGCATTGAATTTGAAGAACTATTACACATGTTACCTACCAATGAATCCATGGTTAGATCAAGGATAGCATTGACAGAACAAATTGATAAACGTGTTGAAAATTTGAAATCATTATCATTATGGGGTGATCAAGTCGTTGATGATCGTGGTTTGTAGCATTAGTTTTTTTTCTTCTCTTTTTGGTGTTTGTATATGTGCGTGGTATATTCATCCGGTTTATGTATATGATTTAGAACCACCCATGTCCGTCAATTTTGGTTGTGTATTTGAAATATTTGCACAATTAGAACCTGTACCATCCGATATTAAACTTTTACAACTTTCAGAATACGAAAAAGGTAACAGCTCGTTTCATCTTTGATTCTTTTTTGTATATATAAAGAGATTGACGGGCCATTCATCTCTCTCTTTTTTTTTTCTTTTGACAGAATTGGAAAATCCACAAGGGATTAGTACCATTCGTCCACCTCCATTAAAAATGTCTTCAGTCATGTATTCTCCCAATTGCGGTTTAGCTTTGTCTTCAGACGATGGAATTGGTGCTAAAATTGAACGTTATTATAGTAAAGCTATTTCGTACGCTACTATGGCAAGTGTACTGGCTATCATACAAATATTTGCTTTGATCCATCAAATGGAATATACCCCAACACCTTCTGTAAGTTTCACACACACACACACACAAGAACAACATAGAGAATATTCATATATAAACATACGCACAGAAAAAAAAAGGAAAAGAAACATTTAAGAATTTCTGACAATTTATCATTGTTTATTTTTTTTAGAGTGTTTCCAATGTTTCATATTGGACTGTTGCTATGCAATCCATGATGGATGGTTACTTGTGTCTTTTACATTTAACTACTGGTGTCGTGATTGAAACAGTTTTCATGCCATTTGCTACTGCGGCATTCTTTAGTTTTGTTCTAGTATCTGTCTTTGGAATGCGTTATCTGTTACTTATATGGCGAATTCAACGACCTGAAAATAATCGCACGTCAACCAACAACAATAACACCAACAATAATAACAATACTAATGACAACAACAATTCAAATCAAGGAGAACAGCAAACAATTCTACCAATCGCTAATAGACCACAGCCAACAACCCCACAACCTGTATCAGATCCACGTCGTGACATTAGTGCCTTATATTACAGAATGTGTAAGTTCATCTTTCCGCTCTTTTTTTCTTTAAAGAACCAACTCATAATAGATATTTAAGCTAACCATATAATTCTGATAAATATATAGATGCACTATTATTGTTTGGATTATTCTTATTCTACCAAACTGCTACACGCTCTGCATTTGTTCAAAGTGTAATTATTGGAACATTGGGTTTCTGTTTCTATTCTTATTGGATACCGCAAATTGTACGAAATATAATCCGCGGTTGTCGACGACCTTTGAGTAGACGTTATGTTATTTGCATGAGTATTACTCGTTTGGCAATTCCTTTATGTAAGTTTTTTATTTATTATTGTAAACACATATACGCACACAAAAAAAAATAAAGGAAGAATGTGAGGGTAAGAAAAAAGCACTCATTAAAATCTATTTGTGTTGATAGACTTCTATGGATGTCCAGAAAATTTAATTGCGCATGAACCTTCTCCTTGGATATGGGCCTTGGTAGCATTTGTAGGATTGCAAGTGCTTGTGCTTTTCCTTCAAGATATTTTGGGTCCTCGATTTTTTGTACCTGAAAAGTACTTGCCACAAACATACAATTACCATCCTGTATTACCTGCCGAAGATGAAGAGAACGTTCAAGAAAATAGTGGTAAACCACGACATCTTCGCGATTGTGCCATTTGCATGCTTCCTGTAGATACTTCAGCAAGTGGTCCACCTGGGTTACATGTACTCGGAAGAGCACAGTATATGTTAACTCCATGTCAACATTTGTTTCATACTGATTGTCTGGAAAGAGTAAGTCAAACACACAATTGTTTTATGAAACAGAGAACTATGGTATTTTTTTGTAGGTCTGAAAGAATCTTAATATTAACTTGAATTTTTCTTTTTGTATTAGTGGATGCGTATCAAACTTGAATGTCCTGTTTGTCGATCCTATCTTCCAGCATGTTAAATATTTTTATTGTTATTATTATTCAATTTACTATTACTATTACTCAATTATTATATATCCATCTCCCTTAAGTCACACACACACACATCTCTCTCTCTCTCTCTCTCTCTCTCTCTCTCTCTCTCTCTCTCTCGCATGCAACATCAATAATCAAAACATCATTGAAATCTATTAACTTGTCACCTCTTCCATATTTTCTCAACTTTCTTTGTTTTTTTTTATCTTTCTTTTTTCACACATCTTCCTCTCTCCCTTCTCTTTTCACCGATTTACAAAGGACTTTTATTATCAAAATTACAAGATGAAAAAAGTCGAAATTTTGTACATGCTCACTTATCCACATCTCCACTCATCATCTTTATCACACTTGTTCTAATTTCCTTTTTCGTATTTTCGTTTGTCATTGTAAAATTTTTATTCTTATATTATATTGATTTGGTTTATTTTTAACTTTTTATTGGTTGTTTTCCGCCTTATTATTTTATTGATAAATAGTATATTTACTGATTTGTGATAGAATGTTAAATGGATTAACAACAGATAAGTCAACCAAATAAGTACTTTATCTGTCTGATTTTAGATGTATTCGAAAAGAACCGTATAGTTTAGCTGCCATCATTCATACATTAGCAGGAGAATATAGGTCGCTACATAGGATATTTGGAGTGCCTTTTATATATACTATAAAGGTAGTGCGAATACACTAGCTTCATAGCTTGTTGTTCAGCTTGTCGTATATTTAACTGCTTGACTTGCAAATTAAAAATGTGTCAATAAATAATTTGCATTATTCTTGAAGTTTTATTTGCATTAAAACGATCCATGATGATTTTTTTTATTCACTCTTCTTTTCTGGTAACACATTATAAAGTTCATTTAATGGTCCCCGCCACTAAGTCACTTTTCGAAACTTCTATTTACTTGGGACAAATATGTTGGACAAGCCGTTTTCGGTCATTTTAGAGAAAGTTGCTAATAAATCAACCTAGATCGCGCGTTGTGTTTCATTCAAAATTTGGCAAAATGTAATAAAAGGAGTTATTGTGTAACATCTATTGAATTAGGGAATTAACCAGAAAAATGGACCGGGCCGAACTCTCTTTTTTGCTAAATAAAACTTATCCATCAAAGTTAGCATAGAAACTTTGTAGATGGGGGGGGTTGTGTTTCCGTAAACAGGAAAGGGTTTATGTAGATTTCTATTCGATACTATCTGTGGTTTTTACGACAAGGGTTCAAAAAAGTTTGGGATTGCATATTTTCATGGTAGTACAAAATAGGATCTTTGACATGTCATTGCGCTTATTCAGCATATGCACGATGAACAAAAATAAGTGAAAAAAACAGAAACGTCAATATAATGAATCGGCGCTTTGATTTTTTTTTTTCGAATGGGGCTTACAATAAACATTGATGCGGTTATATTATCAAAATTTTTGTATGAATCCAAGGCAAAAAGAAATCAACTGCTAAGAACAGAACATAGATATAATACGAAATTTACCTTATTATATAAGCTTCTATAATATACTAGCAGCAAACAAGTTCGAAAGAAATTAAAAGATCCAATGGGCCTGCTTTTTTTTTTTTGGAGTGTATGTTTCTAATGTTCAGTACTTTTTTTTTTCAAAAAGAATTAATTTCATTGGTGCACTAATCCTTTTTTTGGTTTTCCCCTCCGCCAAGACCAACTTTACCAAATGAAAAGGTTGAACAAAATGACATTCAACAAAAAAAGAAAGTAACAGATGTGAGATATAATATAAACTTATTAGTATTTGATGATGTGATTTTATGAATAAAAAAAGGAAATAAAGATTAAATAAGTAACAATGATGAAACACAAAATTCTGCTGTTTTATTTTGTGTGAATGCATCAAGTTATACAGTTGTAAACAGAAAAGTGTTGCAAACAGAAACCAAGCAAAAAAAAAAAATGACGAAAGGGATATCAGTTTATTTCCATATAGTGATAATAGTTAAAATAACAACCCAGCAGTTATAGTGTAGCCATAGCCTTTAATTTTTTTTTTTCTCGTACTCTTTCTTCACTCTCTTTTTTCTTTTAATAACTTTTTTGTTCTTTTTTTTTTTTTATTTATTTTTTATCTTTAATAATATAAGTTGTGGCTGAAAAAAAGCACCTATTATTATTATTATTATTGCCATAACAACGACGAAAAACCCACAATCATTAATACTACTTTTTTTCTTTTACATTTATTCATTATCATAACAACCAAAAAATATTTTTAATGGACTTTAGTTCTTTAAATTTCGAAGACACGCATGACGTTTTTAAAACTAGCTATCAGCTGGGGTCGACTCAAACACAAGCAACACAAGGAAATAATCAACAGCAACAAGATCATCACCATGTCGACACAACCATTGATTTCTTCGGATTTGCCGATGCCTCTACTGATTTCAGTAACGTTTCTGCCGCACCGATTGCTACGTCTTCTTCTTCTCAACAACCACAACATCACCACCAACAACAGCATATTGATTATACCAATATACCCCAGTTAACACCCGATGCAGGAAAATTCACAAGTAGTAGTGTACTATCTGGAACGAATCCCGAGTATATGATGTCTCCTTTACAAATTTCAACGCATGGAAATACAGGTCTAAATCCCCAACCGTATCCTTTAGACGATTTAACGGGTTTCGGAGATGATGAGGTATAATATAAATACACAATAATATAAATAATTATAATAGCATTATTATTTATATATTCATAAAACATCAAAAGGAAAAGAAAAGAAAAACAGAATGTGGTTTATTAATAAGAGTTTGTATCTTATTATCTTCCAAATATAGGATTTTCTCAGTCCATTAGAATCACCTGCAATAGGACCTACACATACGACAATAAATCAAGCTACACCCACTACTACTATGTATGATAATACTCATCTTAATCAACATAACAATAATATAATGTCTGGCGCAAACGAATCATTTTCGCCACTTACATCCCCCGCTCTTCATGCAGTACCTCATCATCATCATTTCAACCAGTTAAGTAATGAACAATTCCCAGAAAGTGTACTGCAACAAAAATTAGCCATGATTGAACGACAACAACACCAATTACGAACAACCCATCGCCATTTGACAGGAACTCCAACTCATATTGGAGGAAGTAGTAGTAGTAGTATTAGTAGTCAAGGTACTACTATAATGTTAAACAATAATAATAGTAATAATAGTAACATTGGCAGCAGCAGCAGCAGCAACAATGCAGGTAGTAATAATACCACAACAACACCAATAATTACAGCGATGCAACAATTAACCCCTAATAACAGCATGGGAGGCCAGGAGATCCTGCCGCCCCACTCAATTACTACCAGTACTCATAGTACAACCACAATGTCACAAGCTCCTACATCATTACCCCACGATGGGCGTTTCTTAGCACCTGCAACACCTTCACTTTTAATGAAATTAGGCCGTGGTGTTGGCCAACCTATGCCTAATCATGTATCACCCGCCGTTGATGATATGGGGTCTTTACCTGCCGCTATGTTAGAAGATAATAACAATACAAACAATAACAAGAACAAAAGTACATCTACTAATAAAAAGTCAACGACCAAGCGACGGAAAACGTCACGATCGACTACAGCGGCACCGTTTACATCACCAGGACTAGTCCCTATGGCCCACAGGTCTCCGCGACCGAACACAGATCCGACCATTGCCGCACTTGTATCACCTGCTGCTTTGCGACCTATGATGCCCTCAACAACACTTCCCATCCAATCATCACCACGTGCTTTGAAACCACTGATCTCACCTTCTTTACAACCTAATGGTAAACGTTTATCTGCCATTGAAGAACAGGTGGCTGCCGCGGCTTTAGCAACCAAAAGCAATTATCAAAATATGCGAGAAGGAAAAGCCAAAAGTTTAGGTATTGATTTTTCATCCAGTTTCCAATCTGGTGTGGAAAATCGAAGGTCGGCACACAAAGCAGCAGAACAAAAACGACGTGATACTTTGAAACAAAGCTTTGATTCATTACGCAAAGAAATTACAGATGCTTTGGTTGAAAAAGACCAAATGGAGAAAGAAGAACGGGAAAGAACAGGTGTTGTAGTTGAAGAGGAGGAAGAGGAGGAAAGGGGAGGAGATGAAGAAGATGCAGAAGAAAGGGATAAAGACAACAACAAGAATTTATCATTGGAAGAACTTAAGAATAACAAGGAAAAAGAAGTCAAACAAATGAGTAAAGTGGTTTTGATTCAACATTCATACGAATACATCTTAAGATTAAAAAGCCAAAACCGGCAAAAAGATGATGAATTGGATAATCTGCGGGAACAAATTCGGTCACTTAAGAATCAACTTTCACAAAAAGAAAAAGCGGAGTGAAAAAAAAAGTAAAGAAACTGTTTTTATAATCAGCTGGTCTTTTCCTTGTTTTTTTCTGTCCTCTTTTGGCCCTGCACACAAATATTACATTTATACATAATCATCATCATTAGCATCAACTATTACACACGCATTATTCACATAGAGAAGGAAAAAGAAATTTCAATCTTTACAATCCACACGACCACTCCCTCTTTTTTTTTCCCACTCAAATTTATCCCGCTTGCATCTTTTTTTTTTTTCTTCTTTTTTTTTTCTTGTTTTTTTTTAATATTTTTTTCTTTACTATTATTAAACCGTCAGAGTAAGAAAAAAAAATGGGTGTTTTCCAGACTTTTTTTCAATCACAACCCCAACCAGCACCACAACACTCCACTACAAATAATCATAATCATAATAACAATAGTATCAATAATAATAAAAATAAAAGTACAATAAAACAATCATCCGGTCCATCTTCACCTTTAACTTCTAGTAGTAGAAACATGGCTGAACCAAATAGTATATTACAACAACAGCAACAACAACGAGAACAGTATTCTCAACAGCAACAAAGTAGTCTTATTGGAAATCGATTTGTAGTTCATGAAGATAACCGGCATAGTCATTATTTGACCAGTCCTACACCCAGCAAACTTACAGCTTCAATAGACGAAATGATGGATGTTTGTCGTGGATTTTTTTGGGGAGAACATAAAATGTCACCCGATGCGTTACAAGAAGAACGAAGTGCAGTAGACAAATCTCTGAAACGTGCACCTTCCAAATCCTATTTAACCCAAAAATGGGGAAATTGTCAGGAAATAATTGGCAAAGGAGCTTATGGAAAAATCAGAGTCATTCACAAAAATGACACGTTTTATGCTGTCAAGGTACAGTAACCTTTTTTTTTTGGATTCTTAGATTTGAGTTTGTTTCTTCTTTTTAAGTATATGTCTTCATTATTTCTCGATCAATAATACTATCACCAAAAAAAAAAAATGTGGAATGATCACCATAACAACAAACGAATGATGAATATTACGTTATAATAGGAATTTAGAAAAAAGAATGCAGAAACTACGAAACAGTTTATTGAACGACTCACTAATGAATATAAAGTCGCAACGTCATTGCATCACAAGAATATAATACAAACATTTGATTTACTCCCTCTAAGCCAAACATCTCCGATATATTGTCAAGTGATGGAATATTGCAATGGTGGTGATTTATTTACTCTGGTTTTTGAAGCAACTGATGGTTTAGTACCACAAGAAGCCAACTGTTTTTTCAAACAATTAATGGAAGGAGTTGATTATCTTCATAGTAATCACATTGTTCATCGTGATCTGAAACCAGAAAACTTATTATTGACATCCGAGGGATGTTTGAAGATTTCCGATTTTGATACTGCTTCTAAACTTATTGTTGGTAACGATAACGAGGACGACAAAAGTAATGATACTAACGATAATGCTCAACATAAGTGTAATCATCATGACGATCATCAATTGGAGCAACAAGCTGGTCTTGTGGGATCTGAACCTTATATTGCACCTGAACAGTTTGAACCCTATGAATATGACGCTATGGCAGCGGATATATGGAGTTGTGGTATCATTTATATGGGAATGCGTACGGGGAATCAAATGTGGCAAGTTGCGAAACAAGGTGATGATGATGATTATGACAGATATATCAAGTTTCGACAATTAATTGATGCTGAACGTCAAAAGGTTCGACGTGAACGATCTCAACGTAAGGAAAGGAATTCGGTAGCAGATCGGGAAGCAGAGATGGTACGAGCCAGGGAAGCGATTAAGCGAAGAGCAAAAGAAGATGGATGTGATGTGTTTCAGGGTCTTGAAATGGGACCTAAAAGATTAATGTATCGCATACTGGACCCGAATCCTAATAAAAGACCGACAGTACAAGAAGTTTTATATTCGAATGAATGGATGGCAAATATTATTACGTGTCAACATTATCAACCATCAGCACCCTCCACAACACAGCAGCAATAATTATAATTAGCATACGTATATATAATAAAAAATATCCGCTCTCACCCTATCTTTTTTATTTCTTATCCCCAAAACCTTATTCTACATTATTATTTGTACATAATTTCTTTTTTTTTTTTTACTTAATGTAATATGAATTATTTATAATTTTGATCTAAAAGGGAAAGAAAAGTATCACACATAATTCTGTTAATTATATTTAAAAATATGTAAATTCAAGGGGAACCAACAACGGAACAACAAGTAATTCGAAGTAATATACCAAATTAGGTAAGGACAAGACGTCACCTTTTTTTTTGCGCCTTGCTGCACACTCTTTATTGCTGAGCTCTTTTTTGACTAACCGACAAACCCCACTTTGGTTGTGTGTGTGTAAAGTTAACAGAGAAGAACAGAAAGTTTGAGTGAGTTAGGTTTGTGTGTAGTTCCTTTTTTCTCTCTTTTTTTTTTCTTTTGTTACTGCATCCTGTTTTTGATCCCTTTTTATTTTTTCTTTTTCTTCTTTTCTTTTTTATTTTTTCTTAACAACATTTGACATAATAATAAATAAACAATAACCGACAACTTTCTTAAACACCTGGGTAGTCCTTGAAGGTACAAAAAAAAAAAAAAAAAAAAAAGATAAAAGCCCCTCTCTCTCTTTTTCTCTCTCTTTTTTATTTTTATTTTCAACTTACAATTGTCCGCTCGACAGAATACATACATTTCTTTCTTATTCATTGTATAAAACAAGGGACAATTGCGCAGTAAAGTAAAAGAAAAAAGAACCTACTTGATGGAACTGAAAAAAAACCATATGTTTCAGACTTGCTTACTTTTATTATTATTATTATTATTATTTCAGCTCTCTTTTTTACTTTATTTGTACGGGTTCCGTTAAAAGAATAAGAAGAAATAGTAACAAGAATAACAACATTAATAATAACAATAATAAACTATGGCCCTGAGTGTAGCAGACACGTTGAATACTGAACTGGACATGACACGGACTACACAACCTATAACCGAACGGCATACTACCGAAGTAACCGAAGAAAAATATCAACTTTTAAAACGACGCCTTAAAGAAATAACAGAGGTAAATATATTTATATTTACATTAGAAACTCAATGGAGAATAACTTTTTTTATTAAATAATAAATATATAGAAAAATGAATTATTGTCTAATGACTTAAATCGAGCAAAGAAACGGTTGAGAAGACTTGCTAAAGAAAAAAAGTATGAAAGGGAGAGATAAAAAAAAAAGTGGGGAAAGGGGGGGGGAGGTTTACAGAAAAAAGGGGGCCGTTTCTTTTATAAAAAAAAAAGAAACTCTGTGGAAGAAGAAAAGAAGATAAGATTAGTCTAGTAAAGTGTTACGTATACAAAAAAAAAAGTGAAGGGGGGTATAGAATTAAAGGAGACGAATATCATAAAGAGAGAGCATGAACAAAGAAGAAGAAAAAAAAGGGGGAGAGAAAGCAAAAGCAGATCAGATATATAAAAATAAGTATATGCAATTGACGAAAAAAAACGCCACTTTATTTAGTATTTTGCTAGAAAGGATCTGCAAATATGATCTTGGGCAACAACATCAACAACAACAGTCGTCGATCAGTTCTACCACGTTAATCCCTATTACACGAGAGGAATCTATGATTGATGATGCAGAGTCATTATTATCTTTATCACAACCACAACCACCATTACCACCAGACCCAAAACTAGATTCAGTATTAAAAAGACACCATGAAGAGCAAATTCAAACAATGGATATGGAAATAGACGACTCAGCAAGTACTGTTTCGGATGTTGTCTATGAACAAAAAAGTCAAAGTAATTAAAATAATCATTTAAATAATTGCTGTCCGTGCGTATCTCATTCATTAATAATTTGAATTAAATTTTTCTTTTATTTTTTAAAGCAGATTCACCACCAGCACCATCTCATGCACATGAATTGTCTCCCATACCATCTACATCTTGGCATTCTGAACATCATGAACAACAACGAGAACATAATCATTATTATTCTCACAATCATAATAGTCATCCTCCACTACCACCACCACCGTTACAAGAACATTTACAGAAAGAACATCATCACCAAGAACGACGGCATTTACCTGTTCCTTCAGTACCACGACCTACACTTCCTCCCCCATCTACAGCTATCCATCAACATAATCCATTTCATCATCATCCACATTCACTACCACCTATTTCACATCCACATGCGCCACCTTTATCACAACCAGCAGTACAAGAGGAACATAATAATCATCAAAATAACCATCATAACAGACATCAGCATCATTACTCTTATCGTCATCATCATCATAGTAGTAGCAATCACAATCAAGTTGATCATCCACCAGCTGTTGTACCTGCACCACCCATTGTACCTGAGCCACCTGCATCCAAACAACAAAATCAACAAGAACCTCCTGCGCCTCCATCTGATTCTCCGCCACTTCCTCAGCCCACTTCGAACCCGTCACCGCCAAGTTCCCAGGGTTCTTCATCACAATCCAGTAGTCCCGCTAGACCACGTGTGGAAGTAATGCTTCAAGATGGACGTATGGTACCTTCGTCACGCCCTAAAAGAATGAGACGAGGACCTGTGGAACCTAAAATGCGTCGAGTACAACCATTGGAAAAAGATCCTGTATCAGGAGAATACAAACTACCTGCTCGTGTTGGTATTCTTACCGTTCATTCTTTAGGTCGTGTAGTTCCACTTCCCACTTATCATAATGATCGTTATATTTGGCCTCCTGGATTCAAAGTTAGCAGGTAAAAATGAGAGAAAGGAAAAAAAAAAGTCATTAGTAAGCTAAAAGAGAGGGGAAAAAATGGATGAAATAGATAAGAGAATTGTTTTTTTCTTTGGGAATTGTATGGCGAAAAATAGAATAAGAATATACTAATTTTAAATGGGGCGGAAAATTACATAATTATAGAACTTATCTAAGTATGGTGAATCCAAACGCCAATACTGTATATACATGCTCTGTAGAAGAAAATGGAGAACAAGGTCCAAGGGTAAATAAAATTATTATGCAGGGTGAAGAAGGGTTTATTTTAGATTTCGATTGCTAACAGAAAAATAAATAATTGTAAATAGTTCCGAGTAGTTGCTGATGATTGTCCTGATCAACCTATCATTGCTAATTCTGCTACAGGAGTTTGGACTGCTATTGTGAAACGTGCCAATGAAATTCGACATAGGGATCATTCTAACTCTGGTAAGAATTCTTTTTCTTTGGTGAGAGGACGGGGATAATATGACATTGACTGACTAATAAAATTAAAATTTATTAGCCTCTGGACCAGATTATTATGGATTTACACATGCAACGATTGCAAAGATGATTCAAGATCTTCCTGGAACTGAAAATTGTATCAATTATGTTTGGCAAAAGTTTGGGGTGATGCATCAACGAACTGCAGCAGGGGTTGCAGCTGCAGCACAAAAGAAATTAACGAATTTGGAAATTATGGGCAGTGCGAACAAACGACCACCACCACTTCATCAACAAGATCGAGATGATTTTACTATTATGGAACACCCAGAAGATTTTATCAACGGTCCATTATCAACACAGGAACAACGGCATCATCATCATCATCAACACCATCATGCTGCTGAAATAGAATTACCACGACCACAACCCGTATCAACAACAGCAGCGGTAGCAGCACAAGAACCCATTCGTCTAATTCAAGTACGACAATCATCATCCACTGCTGACACATAATAGTTTACAGACGCACATATATAAGCCATTCTGTTTCGTTTTATATCTATAACACAGCTTTCTACATTCAAATTTGCTTTTCTTCTACTATACACACTCTCTCACTTGCGTACACATACATTTATATATACACTCAGCACACATCCACACTCACATTCATTCTCACACTCAGATATAATCAATTATCACAAACAACAACGGTAGTTTTTTCTTTTTTTTTTCTGCTCTTGCACACAATAGCTATAATATTTCGATTTACAAAGTAGAAAAAAAAATAACAGAAACACCAAACACACAGAACACAGAAAAAAAAGAAGCATATTGAACCATGTGTCTCTCTTTCTCTTCATTATTTTTTTAAACATTATCATCATCGTCGTCATCCACTATTTAGTTCGTAATAGTTTTCCTTACAAAGAATGTTGAGTTATTTTTATGTGATAGTGGTGTTGAGAATATAGTCCTCTTATAATTGCTTTTTTTTTTTTGCTGAATTGTTTTCTTGTACATATATAATTTAATTTGCAGAGCAGAAAAGACCTTTTTTTGTATATATAAGAATATTATTAATTTTAATAACTTTCTAATACCATTATCATTAGTAACTACATCCATAACATTATCCGGATATTGATATCATTATCTTATTAAGATAGATATTTAGTTATTGAATTTTTAAAAAGAAATGTCACATGATACGTATTTAACAATATAATCAACTGAAATCGAGTTTAATCTATGAATATGATATCGGTATGTGGTTTTATTCTATATCAATTCTGACCAAAAGATAAAAAAAAACAAGATTATTATTCTTTATTAATAAAATTTGACAATTCTAAACACAAGACATTGTTTTTAGCAATTACCAGCGTCGTCCATAACTACATAATGGTGTTGTACTCATATAAAATCCGATAGTATTATTATCGAAAGTGTCACTGCTGATTATACCATTATCTTTACTCTTGATGGTCTTATTAGTCTAATATCCTTCCCAGAGTCTATATCCTAAATATATTTTCAGCCATGTACTTGGCGACAGTAATAATGATAAGGAAAAGACAGCAAAGACAATGAAAATTGTCCTTTTGTTACTTGTTATTTATTCTTTCTAGTAACTCTGCGAGCTGGTCTTCTAAACTCATATCGTACTTACCCGTTACCATAGTGACAAAAAGTGTTACGCAGAGACATATAAGTTATATGTAGCAGCTTTATTAATCCTCGCCTCGGAGCTCGATGTCGCACAAGGCGGTTTTAGACCTGCCTGAAGTACTTTGCAATAGGCCTTTTGCCTTCAAGAACTACGTCGAATTCACAAAGATTAATATGGAACCTTTCCAACCTTTACATTTTTGGACATCCAATCCGTGTAAGGTGAGAGTCAGCTAAAAGGGTGTTTTTAAGACCCGATTTTGAACCGTTATAAATATTTATCTACACACGTAATAAACGCAATCGATAGCTGTTGATGAGACGTACACAATGTACTAATTTTTTTTTTGAGGTGAACACTTATTGCGGAGCTATTAACAATCAAAGTTAGAGTGTTTTACCATTTTAAGCAGGGACGTGAACATTTTTTGCATTTGAGTTTTACACCATTTCACTTGAATTAGATACAATCTCGATTATATATTCTTACATCAATAAAATTACACACATAATTTTAATGGCATGACCAAAGAAACGATCCACTATTGGTAATTCAATTATATCAAAGGAAAAAAAAAACAAAACTTTAACGCAAACAAGTTTTACAAACTGAGCAAGAAGCCTTCATCCCAAGAATAATTATGAATGCAATTGGATTGCAAGGGAAGAAGGTAGATATTCTTTTAAATCGCTACAAAATCGTATTAAAGACCTGCCCAGAAGAATCCCAATACAGCACAACATTCATTATGAACACCGTGCATGCAAATTCAGTGAAATGTACAGCAGAGGTTGGACATTAGGAGAGCTGAATGGGCAACCAAAAAGTACAAAAGTTACCGTGTACTTCCACCAACTTTAGATTTTTCTGATTTCCGTAGTACCCAAATCGCGCTTTCATTTTTGCAAAAAAACGTCCTTTTAGCTGACTCCCACCTTAAACCGCGAAAAAGAAAGGTAATCAATTCAATCCAAGTTTTGGTTTAATAGCAAATTTTGCTAATATATGTGCCCAATGCAGAGAACTGGTAGCTCGCCGGGTTCGTCGGACACACCAACATCAAATGTATCCTCAACATCTTCGTCAGAAACAACAGCAACAACAGAAGAAATATATATAATTTGTGCACCGTATGAACGATGGATGGTGGACGCTTCTGATGTTTTACAAAATCTATTTGCATTTCAAAAAAAAACAGTTAAAGCTTTGGAGAATAATGAAAAACTAACAATAGAAACGTCGGTGTATGAAATCATGTACGTATTCATATATGCTATCATATGTATTTTATGTATACTAAACTAGCTTGCTACTGAAGGGCTCTTATGAATATCATTCTTCTTAAGCCAGAGCAAAATAATAAAGCCATGATCGATGCGTTTGGAGGTGCAGTATTGAACAACCTTCACAGTACAACAATTGAAAAATAGACAAACGATTGCTTAACTTTTACAAAAGATGAAATTCACAAAATTCAATTGATTATCAATAGGGTTCTTAGTAGACCGATCCGGAACGGATTGGCACCATTTCGAATCCGATCCGTTTTGAAATGGATCGGATTTTTGGAAATCCGGATTGTCCACGGATTAGAGAATTGCAATCCGAATCCGTTTCGTAAAAATCCGGATTGAATCCGTAATCCGTAATGCAAAAGAAACAATTAGATGAAAATTTAGGCTATATAGTAGATGCCACAGTATTTTTTCATGAGAGAAGGTATTTTACAAGATTATGTATTTATCGATGTACGTTAGGCTTTTTTTTATAATACTATTACATTGAAACATATAAATAGTAACACATTTTTTAGGAATATCAACAAAAAATTATCAGCCTCAAGGTAGCCAATTTCCGGTTATCATCAATGACTCTGGAGCTGGGTAAAACGAAGACGGCAGCAGTAGACGCCATTCGACGTCTGTAAGTTAAAATTATTCGTTTTAAGGTATTTAATACATAAAAGCAGAACATTAACGTTATGTTTATTATATTATAGCATGGAGAAGCTGCCATTAGTAGAACCACTAGACTTAATGACTAGTGAAACCGAAGTGTGGAGTGGCTACGCTTATCCAATTCTCGATTCGCTGCTCAGTATCCCAGAAGAAAAAGTTCATCTTCGATGGTACGTTATTCTTTTTAGTTATGATGAATTCTACGTGCTCATAAGCTCATATCTGTTTCATTGTACTAGGACGAATACACAAGATGTTGATGATAACCCTGAGCGACCAGATAGCGTTATTACTATCATCAGCGAATCAAGATGGAGCCGCAATTTTGGTCACGGAGAAGCCAAAGTCTCTGAGCCAACGGATAATGTTGCTCTTCTTTCTTGGGATCTTTGCCGATTGGCATTTTTTAACAAAAATTCAATCAACAAAAATGAAACATCCTTTTCATTTTCGTTTCAAGTAAAAGGCAAGGATGTTTCCTGTAGTTGAAACTTAAAAGGATAATTTTCTAACTTGATACTACTGTATAGGACCCAATTTAACAAGGTATGTAACTGAACTTGCTGCTGACGGTGCGTACAGCATGACCGAGATTAGTTTGTTGGATATTCCGATGTCCGTACAATCATTGGATAAATTAACAACTCCCAAGGCACTCAGACAGCTCTTACAAATCGCGCATGGGACCTGCTAAAAGTCGTGCACCCCCCATCGTGCACCATAAAAAATAAAGTCACAACAAAAGGGCGCGTGGATTTGTTGACGGCCACTGAAAATTATTAAAGCAGTGATTCCAAATGAGAGGCAAGATGCAACAGACAATTAAAGTGATTCTAAGGCAAATAGAGTGATGGGGAAAGGGGGAACGAAGAGTATTAAATACACATTGACTGTCAATTTGAACCTCTTCCTAAGAGAACATTTATTTTCATTGTATACATTTATTATTACTTATAACAAATCCTATATACATATTCTTCTCTAGATAGCACATAATATTGATAGCAACTATGTCACGCTATTTCATTATTATTATTACAATTCAAATGAAGTTATCTATCTTTATCTACGTTATCTTTTACAATAATATGAAGTAATCCTGATTTGATATTTTCCGAATACGTATCAGTTTTTTTCACCGATTGATCAAACTCATCTTGTTTAACGGTAACTTATTGACGATGCGTCACTCTATTCGTTTATCAACATAGAAATACGATTATTTCATAAATGTGATTTCCACTGCTAATTTTATGCATATCGAAACAACATAAAATTTAAGCAAAATATTCTAAAAGGATCTCTTTTACGTACCACATTTTATACAATAAAAAACCCCTATTTTCATTTTCTTTTCCGCAAAGCATAGTAATCTTTTGATGTGGCTTTCTTCGGAAGGCACATCAAAAAATTCAAACAATTTAATTTTTTTCAGCCCTGGACATATTATTCATGCCAATTATACCAGATTTACTGATAAGTAAAATATATTGTTTAATTTAGCAGAAAATTTTGGAAAAGTAAAATAAAATAGTTCATGACGTGTACGAAGCTTTTAGAGATATATATATATATGAAAGAATGCTGGATGGATAAAGAAATGGCTAATATATATGAATATTGATGTTGGAAAAGTAAAATAAAATAGTTCATGATACTTTGAATATTTCTGATTGATGTCTATTTATCCAATCTGGATTGAACTTCTGTTTTTTCTTTGCACAATTTTTTTGGTAGTTCTCTTCTTTCTCTATTTGCTTTATCCTTATTTATTTCAATCCGTTTCGTATCCCCATATGATATATACTCATATACTATATTTTGAACGTGTCTCATATCTTTGGAGACGAAGATCAAAAACAAAACCTCCAACCTGTATCTTATTGTCTTGAGACATAAATATAATTATGTTCGTCCCAAATAACAATGTTATAATAAATTCACAGTAGAAGGGATCAGAAAATCATAAAAATAAATTCAAGATTGTGTGAAACCGAAACTGACACCCAATAGATGACATTATTATTTTATTTGCTTCACCATATAGAGTAGCGAAATGACAGTGATTAAGGCTGCTTAATAATATTAGGTTTATTTGTTTGCACAAGATCCATTATTTGTGTAGCCATCATTACTGTTGTAGTAACTTTTTTTTTTGTATGAATACTGTTGTAGTAACTCCACAGCCACATTTTTACTATTCCCATTTGTAGCATGGCGCATTATATTAGTAATGCACGGAAATCCCGAGCAGCGGATCAAAAATAAGCATTTTATTTACTTGGATCAAAGAAATATATTTGTAATCAATTAATGCTGTCATGGTAATAAAATTTTATATAAATACTCAATACATAATTCTTCTTTATACGCATTATCAAAAATCCTCAAGAAAATCATATTCTTTTTTTTTCTATATTGAATAACAACAAAACAAAAGTTAAATCAAGAACAACAATGCTTTCCTCATCATCCGAAGACTCAATCCAATATGTTGATTTCATTCAACTTCATTATGGTTTATCTACTTTGGACAATGCTAGTCATCAATCAACTTCCAGCAATAGCATTACTAGCACAAACTCTCTCGGAAAGGAATCAGCAAGATTATCAATCTCAAGTCATTTGAAGAAGGAATCAAATAGCTTTTTTGACGGGCTAAAAAATCAAAATCCATCTAGTGCTACTACTTCTTATAAAGCCAAGGCCGATTATCTTTTACTCCGAAAGTAGAGTTTTGCATGAGCATCATTTCAGCGTGTAACATAGACCCTCCCACATCCTAAATTATATATTAAACAGCCATTCCCCCTAATCCATATGCTATATACATATTATTCAAATATCATTAGAAAAACACTTTATATAAATTATATAATAAATCATTGCCATTTTAATAATTTACTATATAAACAACTCCTCATTTTATTTTTGTTTAAGTTATTACATTACTAAACAAACAATATCTTGAACAAATTGTTGTTAATATCTACGTGCAGAGCATTTTAACAGTTATTATTATTTTTGACAATACGTAACACAAAAAAACGTACCTACTTGTAAGAATGATGGATGTCGTTTCAAAGGACAATCGAGATCTTCGTCATGTTTCAATTCAATAAGATCGTTGTTGTTGTCTCGATAATATAAGTTAAACTGATACAATCCAGGAGAACGCTTTCGGTTTTCAATCTTTCGTTATATAATAATAAAAATCATGTTTCATGTTGTTGGAATAAAAACTTCACATAACAAATGAGAATTTATACTATCATTATTAAAATAAGATAGGGTAAAAGCCTTGTCTCGTAACTGCTCTATAGCAATGTTTTTTGGAGCAAGAAACTGGAAGATAGATGGTCTCCCGAACTCGTCTTCGTTGACAACCTTTATAGTAATACACTTTCTCATAATGTGTTCCATTGGTTTTACTATTAAATGCTTGTGATAGTAAGATCCAAAGACAGTATTGATTATAACGTGGGGAAAGAAATTTTGATTGAAGAGAAGCGATAATAAATAGAGTATATATATACAATATATCAATAATATTGAAGTCATACAAAAATATACCGGTAAGCTGGAACCCATTAAACAGGTATTTGATACACTTGCCCAGCAATATTTACTCAATCAAACTAATAATACGTACGAGTTTGCTTAAACGTTACACTGTATCAGTTTCCCTCGTTTGCAGTATAATTTTAATAAACCAATAAGGTCGATCGACAAACTGTTTGTAACAATAATATTATTTCTTTTTTTCCAAATTCACATCCTCCGCTTTTTTCTTCTTCATGTAGTTGGTCATTATTATTTAACACTTAACTGTGCTGCTAATTCAATTCATCTTTATAAATTTACGCAATCGCTCATCATGCTCTATATCAATACGCCTCTTGTTGTGAATCCAGTTAACAGTACATCAACTTGCCGATTGCAAATATTTCATAAATGTTATATTTTCATCACTAGAAGTCAAACCCACAGTAACAACACTATTTTAAACAGCTAGCTTCATTAACGTATGAGCTGTTATATTTTTCGTATGACTTACAGCTTGTTGAATCATTTACTACATGTGGTTTATTGCTGCCATCTGAGACTCATAAGCTAAACAGGTATTTCGCTAAACCGGTATAGATTCTCACATATTAAGAATACCATATTAATTACAAAAATCTGTACGTATATATATTATTCTACTGATGTACGAATGAATATCTTATTCAAGTATACAGCACCGTGTGCTAAACTAATAATAGAATGGTACGTGGTATAGTTTTTTTTCGTGATTTTACTCAAACCTAGTATATGACTGAAAAATGTGTGTCATACGAATATACGTATAAATAATTGTAGCTTAAAAATTGAAACCTTGGTTCACGAACAACCCTGTAGATAATAATTGGCAACAATTGTGTGTACTGGAAGCTTCAATTATTATGTTCACTTTTACCCTAGTGCAGAAGCCATGAAAAATAGTGTCCATATCAAACTATTTTGCTAACAATTACATACGTAGCCATAAGAAAAGAAGTATCACCAAAACATAAAGGAAAGAATAATAAAAAAGATTTATGCGGAAGAGTTTCGTTTATCTAAAGAAAAAAGCTGAAATCGTAGAGAAATGTAACTATAAAAGTGAAGAAGGTCAAGAAAACAATTTTATTGAAAGAAAGCACAATAATAGTTGGTTTATGCGAAAAACTTTCAATCATTGGTTGAACAAGAATAAACTCAAAGGCATCATCCTGCATTCGATTTTTCTTGTATAACATGTTATATAACACTTCTTTACAAGAGATTATAACTCCTTTGGTTGTTACACCAATAAGACATGAGTATTAGTGCGACAAAAAAGGTAATTTCTTTCCGTTGTTAGGTTTTTTTTTCTTTTCGTTCATTTGTAATTTGGTAAAAAAAATCCATTTATTTATTAGAGAATAATAAACCTTATACTGATATCTTGCGAAATAAATTCATATACGCAATATCCAATATCGTAACAAGAGTTAGAAAAAGCTCTTTTGATAGTGGAATATAATTTACACTCACGTGTCTTTTTGTATCTTATATGGAAAATATCATAGAACAATAAAGAATTTGCTGGGTACAGAGAAAAAAGTAACCAATTTAAGAAACTTCTGTTATTGTGTAACTAGATCAAAAAACTTTTCTCTTTTGACCAGTAATCCGGATTTATAAGTTTCTATGAGATTGAAGGAAGGGGAAAGAAGTTGTTCAAAAAGATTATATAAACAAGCAACTTTCACAACAAAATATTTATTTCTTCACTTCTTCACTTCTTTACAGTCTTTATATTCATCTTTTGTCTCAAAACAACGAAAGCTATACTTTTTCAATCCAATTCAAAAAGTAATAATGTTTCCATTCACACGATCCAACAAGAATAAGGTTAAGAGTGAGATTAACTCTTCATCAAAGAAAGTAACTAAGCGTGAACAAAATGAAAATAGACCTATCGCGTCTTCTAAATTTCTCAAAGATCCAGTGAGAAATAGTAATGTTCCTGATATTCTGGGTCAATTTATTGATCCAATGGGTGGTCGAACAACTTATACTCAAGGCATTGATCCAACTAATACAGGTGCTTAATAATAATAACCAAACTTATACACTCTCATTATACCCCTAGCTATACTCCCAAGAAAAAAAAAGTAATATTCCTTTTTAGTCATTATTTCATTCTTATTGTTATATACCATTTTCCTTATAATAAAAAGCATATCACTATCATTATAAAAAGATTAATATCATTTATCATTACTTGTATTTTTATTAACTATTATACTATTATCATTACTATCATATTCCCATCATTATCATTATCAGTATCATGTATTATCTATTATATTATATCTCAATAAATTCATATTCATATTTTTTTTATGTTTCAAACGAAATGAAAATTGACCATCTTTAAACAAATTGCCTTTTTTAGGTAAATAACGTGGTTATTTATTTCCATATTTGAATTAATCATGTTAATTATGAAGAATGATCATGTAAAGAATCTCCTTTTTAATCATTATTGCTATGTGAAACCAAGATTGGATATTAGATATGTTCATGGATTCTTTAATAACTATAAAATATTATAATAGTTATCTGGATATAATTACGCAGTCAGCAAAATATACGTAAAAAATAAAAGAGTAAACTATTTTCGTTAAATATTAGAATGGTAGGTTATATACTATTATTACTCTATGAATTATAATATCGTCATTGACCATAGAATAAAATGTAAGATTATTTTTGTGGATTATAGGACCTTCAAAAAAAAATATCTTGGAAACAATAAAAAAATGATTCAGTAGCACTCACCATTGGCAAGTACGTATTTTTTTGCCTGAGACTTGTTGAAACATTTAGAAGTTTTAATAAAAAACTGAAAATGTTTAAATTCTACCACGAATTCACATAATGGGGATCTGTAATATTTTTATAATTAGTTCAAACAAATGGCATTTCGTGAAAAGGAAATAAAAAAAAGAAAATGGAGGAAATAAATTATATGTGCGTGGTCAAAAAAAAAAAAGAAATTCAAACGCGTGTTTTTATAATGTCACGCGCATTATTATACCAGCAAAAAATTAAAATTAAAAAAGAATTCAACTCATCGTCATACGCAAAAAAAAATTATTATTCATTTATTTATTATATTGTGTTAACTAAGTAACTAGCTGATACTCCGATCATCCTAACGCACTTCAGCCCAGGCAATTAGATTGCTAACAGTATTTTACATTAAAATGTCCATAGGATCGTACACTCAACATACTTTCCAAATTAAGGAGGTGACCAAATCAAAATAAAATAACCGAAGCTATTTTACTCAAAATGGCCCATTCCTTAACCAGAGAGCACTTCATGAGTATAGTTCACCCTGAACTTTTAAAGGTAAAAAGCTGATTGCAACTAATTGCCTGGGCATGAAGCCGGGCCGAAGCAAGGAAAAGAAAAAAAAAAGAGGGAAAAAGAGGGAAAAAATGAGCGTCTTTTATAACTTTTTTTTGGGTGCCATAATTTTTGGGTACTTCTCCATTTTTAGTAATAGATGTAACCCAAGATTTTAGTGCACCCCTTTTTTTTACGTGACCGCTTTAAATTTTTTTATTTTTCAAGCTTTTCATTGGCTCAGTTAATTTCAATTACAGTGCAGGGCGATAGGATTACTAAGTATAGTATAAGCTTGTGTGAATAAAAATGGAAGGGAGTGATGATTTAAAAGTAAAAGAGCACCGTTGCCATGGCAATGAAGAAAGTAACAAGCTGTTTCTTTGCATTATGAGCACACACTGTTTCACACCCAACTCCGAAAAAAGCACAGACCCCCTTCATCCCATTGTTCTTTTTTTTTTTTTTTACTTTGGCAAGGGCACAGAAAAAACAAAGTTTTTGCCTATAATAAGTTTATATAGTTTAATTGAAAAATATTTTTGACCTGTTTCATAATTCGTTCAAGATCGCTCAACTCATTATTGTCTTGCTGGACATTCGCGATGGTGCGATCAAGGAAAGAAAGCAATTGTCGGATCGCACACGTTTTTTTTTTTTTTTTTTTTTTTTTTTTTTTTTTTTTTTTTTTTTTTTTTTTTTTGCCGCTCAGAATGTAAACATCTATTCATGTGAGCATCGTAAAAAAAATTAGAAAAGCAATACACGCATATTGTAAGCTAGAACTGAACTTCTTGTATGATGTATAGAATTACTCCGCTGAGGAGTAATTAATTGGGAAACACTCTCATTTTGTTCAGTTGGACGGATATGTGCAAATTGAATGGTAATGATATACGGGACTTGGGTAATTTTTCAGTACTTTCTTGTAGTACTTGCAGTAGTAGTCCGGGATTTTCCACACAATTGACCGTTATTTATTGAGTATTGCTAACTATAAAAGGTGCTTTGCGGTATTCCTTGCAGTAGTTTACAAATATGCTAAAGAAAAAAAAATTCTATCAACTTTTTCTCGTCATTTTCGATCATTCTATTTGAACCTTTTTTTTTAGCCAGTAATAATGATAACTATATCCAGTGTTTCTTTGCTATCGCCTTGGTTTAAAATAGTTTAATTTTAGGTAGCACATTATATATATTATTTTGTTCTTCTTCCCAAAATCTTTGTTTTAAAAATAAATACGTAGATTAATCTTTTGATACATCTTAATTCACAAGTTATTAGATCTAAAGTCACTATATTATTGCCCTATATACATATATTGAGCAGTACACAGTACAATACTAATATTATTATTATTTTATTATTAATTGAATAATCAATCATGTTGCTATATGATGAAAAGAATCTCAATATATAAAGTTGCATAAACCAAGTAGCACAAGTAAAAAAAATTGAAGTTTTTTACAAGGCAAAATCTTTCTCTTTATCAAATCCAATCATTTAACTACTCAACAAGGCAATTAATTAGGCAAACGCTTTACCAATTAAGCCATTTGAACGTTTGATTTTAATTAATTATATCGGATCATTGATACCAGGCTTTTTTTCTCATGTTTCTCCTCTTCTATAATAATATATGCTCTTAAAATGGAATCTAAAAATATAAGAAAAATCAACAGACTATTTGCTTAATAGAATACTTTGTCTACATATAATAGCAAAGTTCATAGTAGATGTATCCAATAATATCTATATTTGTGTGTGTGCTTTCTAGAAGCTAATTAATTTGATAATAGTAAGAGCCTTAAAGCTGGTGAGTATATTACAATAGTATAAAAAAAAGGCGGGGTTATTTCTAAAGATTTTGGTGATTGTGTGTCACTTTCTTTTTTTAGTAGGGATGTGGGGGATAGTATTTTTCAAAAAAGTAATCTCATAGCTACCGTATTTGCTGAACTGATAAAACTCAAAATTTAAGAGATTAGTACTAAATATTAAGCTATTGATTATCAAATGTATATTATACATAAATTTATGATTCCATAATTTTTTTTAAAAAATATTGCAATAATACTATATAAAAACAAGTGTAATATATAATTTTATAAAAATCATTACTACAAACAACTATGCAAACTACCGCAAGGAGTACCGCAAGGAGTACCGCAAAGCACCTTTTATAGTTAGTAATACTTAATAAAATTCGGTCAATTGTGTGGAAAATCCCCGACTCCTACTGCAAAAAAGTACTGCAAGAAAGTACTGCAAAATTACCGAAGTCCCATATATACTATCATCTCTTTTCATCATTTTTTATAAAATATACCTATAGACTTTATCTATGAGCAGTAGAATTTTGACAGCTTCATTGGTGGCAATATTACCCGGCGGTACGTATCTGAAATGACGGTCTAAGTCAGGATGCACCTTATTGAAGAAGAGATACACTGATAATAAGCATTATTTTTTATAGTTCACACATCGCTTTTATTGCAAACCATATTTTTTTTTATTAAGAGCATGTGTAAATATACATGACAGGTTGCCAATAGGCTTATACAAGTTAATGGCCGAAAATATCATTGTTTATCATACGGAAACAAAAAATTTTGCCTTTGTCAAGAAAGGCTGCTATATACTGGAATTTAAGATGTCGAAACTGAAAAAAAAAAAACATATCTCCTGTATTTCAAAAATTGTAGATGTACTCGCCTACATATAGTTATTGACTGTTTGTTTTTCCTTTATTATAGTACACAAATAATTACCTATTTGGGAATGTCTGTTTGGTGCTTTCCTTTTTTTACAAAGAATGAGGAGGCTTGGTGTTACTTTGCTGTATTGAAATAAAAAATATGGTAATGAGAATTTGTCTTTCCTCCGCTGTCTTTTTCCCTGCCTTCCCAACAGGGCTTTTATTTTTTCTTATATACATGATGAACTGTCTCAAACAAATATGCCAAACCTGGCGCTGTGTTTAACAGGAGACTTTACAAATTTTCACCGCAATGAGAATTTGCATAAATAAAAACATTTATTTTCAACAAGCATAGCACGTGCCTATACTATGTATGTTTTATAATATACTCATTTATAGTTTCGTAGTATTATTATTATTATCTGATACGCAGCCGAAGAAAATTACAAACTGTGCGTGCTGCTTGACATACATACAGAAGCTAGTAGATACGATAGATATAAGCCCCATTATTGTGGCTAGTATACGTAAATTTATTACTTTTTGCTCTGAAGCTTTTTGGAGACGGGGTAGAAATCTATTATTGTTGAATCCTTATTTTCACTAGTTTAAAAAAAGCTTTGTATAGTTCCGAAAATCGGCAGTAACACAGACATGGAAATTCAAAGATCTGTTGTCGATCACACAAGCAGTCCATTTGTTCAGCATTATGTATAGAGGTAATACTACTATTGATGTATCACTAACTTTTTGTAACTAAATAAGCATTACATTGTTTATGCTATGATTTATAAGTTCTCTGTGTATATAATTATGGTATATATTAATAGCACCAGATACAAATTTACTCAGGAAATTATACTACGTATAAAATCTTTCTTTTTTGTAAAATGGACACTCGTTTGGTTGTTACTTTCAATATCAAATATAAACATGTATGCATATATTTATAAATAGCACAAGATTAGTCAGTCTGTAAAACCCTTCTTCTTGTTGGAACACACTTGTAAATCAACTTATAATTTATACAAAAAAAGAATATCAAATGACCGCGACATACTGTCGAATAAATGAACACTACCATTAATCAACCACTGATGTTAGCGGAGTAATATACTCAACTTGATTTTTTTTTTGCGTCGTGAATACTCGTCTACATATTTGTGTATAAAATAGCCCAGTGAAACAAGAAAGATATAACTCTCGCATACAATGTCACTGTTAATCTTAGTTATAAATGATGAAAAATAAATAAATAAAAAACATTAGGTATTATAGCATTGGGCTAGCCCTACTATTCAAAAGTTTGCATTATCTGCCTTGGTATTATCGGAACGGCGGAAGACTGAAACTGTTTATAGTATTAAAAATAAACTATTCCCTTTTTCGTCAACCACACCGCCATGTTCTCTTTAGTGATATGTGATACAGACGACGATTCAGAGAACTTAAAAGACTGGAGTACAAAGCCTCCCGCTTTCTAGTATTTTAATTACCATGCAAAAACATAAGATATACAAAAAAAAAAGTAATTAATAAAAGGATGGTACCTCAATACCCATCAACTATTATTTAAAACGATCAAGTAAGATTTAATAAGTAGTCACTGGTCTTTGATCAACAAGTTGATTCATTTACACGATAGTAGTAATAGAAAGAAATAAGTAGCACGTACGTAGCAGTAAAAATAAACGCCATTTATTACATCTAGTTAAGACTTAAACTATATGGCGTCATAGAACTGCAAAAGAGCACACAAAAAAATGCGCGGTCTTGGATAGGGTGACACCATACGATTTAGAAAGAACTGAAGTGTTGAGGTTTTTCTATTACTAGCGATTTAACAATGTAATTCTCTTTTTAGGATTTTTGAGGCTTTTAATGCTTTAATTGTTTAACTTACAAACTGACTCAATAATAATACTATATCATTCATTATCTAGAAAAAATACAGAAGGAATTACAATTGTAAATCGTATATCAACAAGAAATTCATTAGTGCAATATTACAGAGAAAACAATAAAAAAACCAAATAATAATATCGTAAGCTGACCGGTTTATAACTGTTTTACCAAATATGCGTAATCCTTTAGTAGAAATGGTTTATTTTGACGCAGTTCTATAAACATTTTGTTTTTGGGTAGTCAATACT
The DNA here is from genome assembly GCA_025093555.1 of Circinella umbellata. NCBI lineage: Eukaryota > Fungi > Mucoromycota > Mucoromycetes > Mucorales > Lichtheimiaceae > Circinella > Circinella umbellata. The sequence goes on along the minus strand of JAIWNF010000004.1, from coordinate 686,193 downwards.
TCACTTTTGAAACTATAATGTAATCCAAGTCCGCATTTCATTCTTAGATCATATATCTATGTTATAATACCTCAGTACTTAGCCACACCAAATCGCGCTCAATGTAACTTAATGTATATCGTACGTAGGCAGTATTATTTAAGAATGCTAAGCCCAAATCCAATAAGTATATATAACCTTAGTAGAGGAGACAAATCGATCTGATTTCAAAATAGTTCTCACTGCCTTCTACTTCTTTATTACTTATAATTACTATCTATCTATTTACTACTGTGTTTTAAACAAACAAAAGATTATGTATTTAAATTACATTCGTCTTTCATGGTTATGGATAACTACTGTCTTTCTACTTATTGGATTGCCCAATAATGTACTTGCCAACCGTCCTCAACGTTTGCGCGGTCGCTACATGGTCGAATTCGATCATCTTGCTTCCGATGCAGACGCTCATCGTGATTCCAAAATTTTATTAGAACATTTGCAAGAGAAGTTCCCAGGTGTTAATCTAGCTACTCCTCGTGTCCTTGATCATAAATTGATGCGTGCCGCGACTCTTCAAATGGATGTTACCAAAGAAGAATTACATGATTCGATTATTCGAGCTGCTGTTGACACTGGTTTAATTACTGATATTCATCCTCTTCATTCGACTGTCAATCCCCCTAGAAAATCTGGTGTTGTTACTGCCGCGGTTCCCGCTGTTCCCAACGAAGTTTTACATAATTCTCCAGAAATCGAAAATGCAAATTTATTAATGGCCCATGCTATGACTCAAGTAGATCGTATGCATAAAGAATATAATAATACTGGAGCTGATATTTTTATTGCTATTCTTGATGATGGTAATATTAGCAATTATTATTTTCTGCTCATGAAGAAAGAACGGAGAGCTTTATAAAACGTAATTATAATAGTAATACTGTTTATCATTCTTATTGTTAGGTGTCGATTATTTGCATCCTGCTTTAGGTGGAGGATTTGGTCCTGGTTACAAAATTCGTTATGGTGGCGATTTTGTAGGTGTTCCTGTCGTGACACTTAATGAAGATGGTACCTCAGACAGTAAATATGATGATGACCCTATTGATGATTGTTACAAACATGGTTATACAGCAGGTATAGTATTATTGTAAAAATATCAAAAAGCCATGTATTACATTTTCACTATGACATCCTTTTATTATTATTATTATTATTATCGCTGATCTCTTTTTTTTATATATTGAATTTTTATCATTGTAGGTCACGGTACACATGTTACTGGGATTATTGGTGCCAAATATGAGGTATATACTACGTCCTTTTTTTTTTTATTTAATCAGTCTTTAGATACAGTGTCGACAAGTATTATTAATAACCTTTATCTTAATTAATAATAGAACTACACAGGCGTCGCACCTGATGCAACTTTGGGTGTGTGGCGTGTAATGGATTGTGCTGGCCAAGGAAGCGACGAAGTTTTGGTTGCTGGTATGTTTGCTGCCCATGAAGCTGGTGCAGACATTATCTCCATGAGTCTCGGCGATTCTAGGGACTGGTCAGAAACGGTTGCTGCGGTTGCCGCCGAGCGTCTTTTTTCTGCAGGTGTTATTGGTATGCTTTGTTTTTCTTTGTTAATTTTAGTATGTTTTAAACGTAAATCAAGAATATGAAAAGTCAACTGATTGTTGTTAACACTCTACTATTCATCCATCTATCTATCCATAGTTATCGCTGCTGGCGGTAATGAAGGTTTAAATGGTGTCTTTACTGCTAATACTCCAGGTGTTGGTAAAGGTGTTATTTCTGTCGCATCTTTTAACAACGAATATACGCTGCAGGACACCATTTTAGTCAATGGTATAGAAGATGCTTTTGGTATGTTGATATTTGCCAAATTATTTGTATCATATATCCGATTTTTTTATATTATATATGGATACTCACTATAACAATAATATAATTATATATTTATTATGATAGATGTATCCATTGACGATGATTTGGGCTCACTTCCTAATGGCGCTGATCTCGTTCTTGGTGACAAACACACCGGTGGTGAGTCTGATGCCTGTGAACTTACAAATATTTCCGAGAATGTCACAGGGAAATTGGCAATCGTTCAACGTGGTGGTTGTACATACAATATTAAAGTTCAAAACTTGGAACATGCAGGCGCTATTGGTGTCTTAATTTATAATAGCGATGACGTCCCTGATATTCTCTCACCTGTGCCGACTAATGTTACTGTTCCTGTTGTTGGTCTTTCTCTCAATAACGGTACTGCTCTTGTCAAGGCGATTAAGGAAGATGAGTCCGGTGTTAAACAAATTACAGTCAGTGGACGGGTTGTACCTGTTGAAGCTGCTAAACTTGTTTCCGGTTTTTCAAGCATTGGCCCTACTAACGAAAATGATTTTAAACCCAATATTGGAGGCATTGGTGGTAATTAAACATAAAAGAAAACTCCAAAGTAGACTAGAATATTTATTTTCTTTTGTGTGATCTATTATTAATCATTATTGTCTTGGGACATCCTTTATTTAGGCAGGGTTTATTCAACATATCCACGCGCTTATGGCTCTTGGAAAGTTATGGACGGCACGTCTATGGCAGCTCCCTACGTTTCAGGCACTTTTGCGCTATATTTAAAAGCATTGAAAGATAAGCAACAAGAGCAAACCCCAGCATACATGCTTGAACAATTTCAAAATTATGCTTATAAAGCATCTGCTTCTGATCCCAGTATTTTCAGTTCCGCTTATCGTCAAGGTGCCGGTCTTGTACAAGGTAAATAAGAGAATATATTATCTCCAATCGATACGCGCACCATGAGGATGTATGTGGTCTAATAGCGTTTATTTCCAATTATCTATATGTGTATAGTATACGATGCAATTCATCAAACATCACATATCTCACCTGGTAGCATCAGTTTCAATGATACAGCCAATTTGAACCGGACTCAAACCCTCACCATTTTCAACAATGGGGATTCTATTGCTTGGTACGAAATCGCTAATCACGTGAGTATTTCGATCGACCCATATAATCATACTAGCGATACTTCAGCGTATGAATACAATTCACCTCCCCAGTACATTGATAATGGCACAGCACATCTCCGCTTCTCCCGCAAAACCATCAAGATATCACCTGGGTCAAGTACTGAAGTCCAAGTCACAGTTACACCACCCGAAACAGATCCAAAACTTCATATCATGTACAGCGGTTTCGTTGAATTCAAAAGCAAATTACCCGATAGTCACAAGGATATGTCTGTTCCCTATATTGGAATTGTTGGAAACCAACGCGAATTACCTATCTTTAACACGGAACTCAATTGTCTTGTTGCGGATCGTATATATGATTTAGACGAACTTTATACGTTTGATCGCAATAATGAGTCCACACAGTTTGCTATTAGTTTAGGCTTTCTCACGCCAAGCAGACTTGTTGTATTCCGACTTTATGATTATGACACTAAAATGGAATTGGGTTATGCTTTGAAGCCTATGAAATATACGTCTCGTGATGATGGTTCCAAAACTCCCAGTGCATTTGAAGCATGGGATGGCTCTTATTATGAGACACTTCCTCCATCTACCCTAGAAAGAACATTATCGGTTCCAGCAAAACATGAAGTCAAGCCTGGAAAATATCAAATTGTTGCTCAAGCTCTTAAACTCTTCGGGGATCCAAATACTAAGAATGATTGGGAAGAATGGACCTCAAATGTTATTCAGGTGGTATAGATGTAAATATAGTGTGCCTTATTATAACAATGTACTATATTATCAACTTGTACTATAACAATATCAAACATATATATGTATATGTATATATATCATTCATGTATAATCGTACAAAAATTATTTTTCTTTTATTTTATTTTATTGATATATTTATAGTATTGTTACGTCCATTTTAAAACTCTCTTGTCATATTTTCTTTTACTTTCATATGAACAATAATAACAATAAATGAAGTATTAAAATGGATATTATAGATTGCCGAAACTAAGATTAGATTTTATTGTTGGATGCTAATGATAAAAAAACAAAGTGATTTTTCGTAGATTAGCTGTAGATTATCAAAGATTTTCTGACTTTTTCAGTAGATATTCCATAGATTTTATATGACTGTTTTCATTACATAAAATAGAAATAAACCAATCCAATATGACATATAAATGCCGTTATATTCTTCTAAATAATTCATTTAGTTGTATTTGTTTATAAATCTTTATTACCACATCATATAGCTCCCAAAACTAAACAGATCAAATATTTGTACTACTACTTTAAGCAGCTCTAACTATGCTACTTTTTCTTTTCTAGATCTCGAATTACTGGCCGCTTTTTTAGCATTATCAGTTGATTTATCGGTTTTTTTCCTTTGAGAGGAACACGTTTCTTAGCAGACGAACTTTGTTTATATTGCTATTACCGTTTTGATACACTTTTTACTACCTTTTCTCATTATCTTAGAGAGACTTGCTGTGTACCTGTTACCAGTCTTTTTGTTATTATCTTTTCCGTTATTACCATTTGTGTTGCTAACCTTTTTTTGTCCTTCTTGTTTTGCACGTAATACTTTGATATTTTAATACTAACTAAAGCATCATCACTATCATGATTAGTTGTATAATGAAAGAATGCAGTTTTGGTTTCCACTGCCATTTCTTTTGCATTTTTGATTTTGAATCGTAACTTTTTATAAAATCTAAATTTACATCGTATCCGTTCGTTAGAAAACATATAGATTATACATCTACTACAGCATATGTCATATTTACTTGAACAAACATAATAGTCTTCTTTTACCAAAAGTGATTTTGCTTGATTATGTTCGTAGAGTGGTTGATGCGCGCCATGAATGTATGCATCAACAATTTGACCATATTATCGAAACCATCCGTTGATAGTTCATCCTACGCAACATTTTAATATATAGTTTCTTGCTAACAGGCGCGACACTGTTTCCGGTATTTTCAACCGAATCATGATAAGAATAATCCATGAAAATTGTCAGCACTGGTACCACAAACAGTATTATCATGTTCCATCGTGTGCTTGAGACCATTCAACGAGCTCGTCTGTTTTATACAATCTAATATCTAAATCATTGTTCTGACAAGCTTTGAAGAAAGTAGCATTTGATTTAAATATATGATCCATATCGGCAAGACCAAGACTTGGCTGCGTGTTCTGATTCGTTTCCATAGAAGCACGATTGTTTCTGTTACTGGCACCGAAGTAATAAAGAGTCAGTACGTAACCAAGCAAAAAAAAAAGACGCTAAACTATCATATGCTTTCTTAAAGAAAATGCACGCGTAAAAGTTTTTGTAGTTTACATATTTGTGTTACATCAATGATTCAAGTCGCCATCGTTTTATATGAAGATTTCTTTTTCCACGTTCCCATTGTCTACTTTTTTTTTTTTGCTTTGTTTGCTAAGCATTTTATTAGGTTACGTAGTTATCTTTTTCGTGTTTTGCTTTGAACCCTTACAAGTACTGCATTAAAAGTTTGTACGTGGTATTTTTGGAATTGTCATCAAAATTGCAAAGCTCAGAGAAATAATGGTTTATATTTTCTGTAATTGCAAACACGAAAACACAGCAGCATAATAGATTACAAAGATTATCAGAGTTTTTATAGATATACCTTTTACCAACCCGTCATGCATTTTTATATGACAGGAACAAAATAAGTAGACATGATAAACCATTTAGTTTAGAAAATAAACGTTTTAGAACAAGCTTTATATAAAAGATTTTCAGAGAAAATAGATTTTTCTAGATGATCCGTAGCTATCAGTGATTTTAATCGCGTGGTGTATTGTCTGATAAGCAGCCGAAGAGAATTACAAACATACAGAAGCTAATGGATACAATAGATATAAGCCTCATTATTGTGGCTAGTATACGTAACTTTATTACTTTTTGCTCTCAAGCTTCTTGGAGACGGGGTAGAAATCTATTATTGTTGAATCCTTTATTCCCACTAGTTTAAAAAAAGCTTTGTATAGTTCCGAAAATCGGCAGTAACACAGACATGGAAATTCAAAGATTTGTCGTCGATCGCACAAGCAGTATCAATAACTTTTTGTTACTAAATGAGCATTACATTTTTTTATGCTATGATTTATAAGTTCTCTACGTGTATAATTATGGTATATATTAATAGCACCAAATACAAACCTACCCAGGAAATTATACTGATCTTTTTTTTCGTAAAATGGAATGTGGATGATTGATGATGGTAGTACACTCGTTTCGTTGTTACTTTCAATATTAAAAATAAACATGTATGCATACGTATATTTATAAATAGCACAAGATTAGTCAGTCGGTAGAACCTTTCTTCTTGTTGAAGCATACTTGTTAAGCAACTTATAATTTATACAAAAAAAGAATATCAAATGACCGCGACATACTGTCGAATAAATGAACAATACCATTAATCAACCACTGATGTTAGCGGAGTAATTACTCAACTTGATTTTTTTTTGCGCCGTGAATACTCGTCTACATATTTGTGTATCAAATAGCCCAGTGAAACAAGATGTAACTCTTGCATACAATGTCAGTGTTAATCTTAGTTATAAATAATGAAAAATAAATAAATAAAGAACATTAGGGATTATAGCATTGAGCTAGCCCTACTATTCAAAAATTTGCATTATCTGCCTTGGTATTATCGGAACGACGGAAGACTGAAACTGTTTATAGTAATAAAAATAAACTATTCCCTTTTTCGTCAACCACACCGCCATGTTCTCTTTAGTGATATGTGATACAGACGACGATTCAGAGAACTCAAAGACTAGAGTACAAAGCCTCCCGCTTTCTAGTATTTTAATAACCCTGCAAAAACATAAGATATACAAAAAGGAAAAAAAAAAGTAATTAATAAAAGGATGGTACCTCAATACCCATCAACTATTATTTAAAACGATCAAGTAAGATTTAATAAGTAATCACTGGTCTTTGATCAACAAGTTGATTCATTTACACGATAGTAGTAATAGAAAGAAATAAGTAGCACGTACGTAGCAGTAAAAATAAACGCCATTTATTACATCTAGTTAAGACTTAAACTATATGGCGTCATAGAACTGCAAAAGAGCACACAAAAAAATGCGCGGTCTTGGATAGGGTGACACCATACGATTTAGAAAGAACTGAAGTGTTGAGGTTTTTCTATTACTAGCGATTTAACAATGTAATTCTCTTTTTAGGATTTTTGGGGCTTTTAATGCTTTAATTGTTAAACTTAGCAACTGACTCAATAATAATACTATGTCATTCATTATCTAGAAAAAATACGCAAGGAATTACATGAAATTCATTAATGTAATATTATAGAGAAAACAATACGTAGAAAAAAAAGCCAAATAACAATATAGGTAAGCTGACCGGTTCTTAACTGTTTTACCACATAATATGCGTAATCCTTTAGCAGAAATGGTTTATTTTGACGCAGTTCTATAAACATTTTGTTTTTGGGTAGTCAATACTTCACTTTTGAAACTATAATGTAATCCAAGTCCGCATTTCATTCTTAGATCATATATCTATGTTATAATACCTCAGTACTTAGCCACACCAAATCGCGCTCAATGTAACTTAATGTATATCGTACGTAGGCAGTATTATTTAAGAATGCTAAGCCCAAATCCAATAAGTATATATAACCTTAGTAGAGGAGACAAATCGATCTGATTTCAAAATAGTTCTCACTGCCTTCTACTTCTTTATTACTTATAATTACTATCTATCTATTTACTACTGTGTTTTAAACAAACAAAAGATTATGTATTTAAATTACATTCGTCTTTCATGGTTATGGATAACTACTGTCTTTCTACTTATTGGATTGCCCAATAATGTACTTGCCAACCGTCCTCAACGTTTGCGCGGTCGCTACATGGTCGAATTCGATCATCTTGCTTCCGATGCAGACGCTCATCGTGATTCCAAAATTTTATTAGAACATTTGCAAGAGAAGTTCCCAGGTGTTAATCTAGCTACTCCTCGTGTCCTTGATCATAAATTGATGCGTGCCGCGACTCTTCAAATGGATGTTACCAAAGAAGAATTACATGATTCGATTATTCGAGCTGCTGTTGACACTGGTTTAATTACTGATATTCATCCTCTTCATTCGACTGTCAATCCCCCTAGAAAATCTGGTGTTGTTACTGCCGCGGTTCCCGCTGTTCCCAACGAAGTTTTACATAATTCTCCAGAAATCGAAAATGCAAATTTATTAATGGCCCATGCTATGACTCAAGTAGATCGTATGCATAAAGAATATAATAATACTGGAGCTGATATTTTTATTGCTATTCTTGATGATGGTAATATTAGCAATTATTATTTTCTGCTCATGAAGAAAGAACGGAGAGCTTTATAAAACGTAATTATAATAGTAATACTGTTTATCATTCTTATTGTTAGGTGTCGATTATTTGCATCCTGCTTTAGGTGGAGGATTTGGTCCTGGTTACAAAATTCGTTATGGTGGCGATTTTGTAGGTGTTCCTGTCGTGACACTTAATGAAGATGGTACCTCAGACAGTAAATATGATGATGACCCTATTGATGATTGTTACAAACATGGTTATACAGCAGGTATAGTATTATTGTAAAAATATTAAAAAGCCATGTATTACATTTTCACTATGACATCCTTTTATTATTATCATTATTATTATTATCGCTGATCTCTTTTTTTTATATACTAAATTTTTATCATTGTAGGTCACGGTACACATGTTACTGGGATTATTGGTGCTAAATCAGAGGTATATACTACGTCCTTTTTTTTATTTAATCAGTCTTTAGATACAGTGTCGACAAGTATTATTAATAACCTTTATCTTAATTAATAATAGAACTACACAGGCGTTGCACCTGATGCAACTTTGGGTGTGTGGCGTGTACTGGATTGTTCTGGCAAAGGAAACGACGAAATTTTTGTTGCTGGTATGTTTGCTGCCCATGAAGCTGGTGCAGACATTATCTCCATGAGTCTCGGTGATCCTAGGGACTGGTCAGAAACGGTTGCTGCGGTTGCCGCCGAGCGTCTTTTTTCTGCAGGTGTTATTGGTATGCTTTGTTTTTCTTTGTTAATTTTAGTATGTTTTAAACTTAAATCAAGAATATGAAAAGTCAACTGATTGTTGTTAACACTCTACTATTCATCCATCTATCTATCTATCTATCTATAGTTATCGTTGCTGGCGGTAATCAAGGTTTAAGTGGTGTCTTTACTACTAATGCCCCAAGTGTTGGTAAAGGTGTTATTTCTGTCGCATCTTTTAACAACGAATATACGCTGCAGGACACCATTTTAGTCAATGGTATTGAAGATGCTTTTGGTATGTTGACATTTGCCAAATTATTTGTATCATATATCCAATTAGTTTTTATTATAAATGAATACTCACCACAACAATAATATAAATATAAATTTATTATGATAGATGTATCCATTAACAAAGATTTGGGCCCGCTTCCTAACGGTGCTGATCTCGTTCTTGGTGACAAACACACCGGTGGTGAATCTGATGCCTGTGAACTTGCAAATATTTCCGAGAATGTCACAGGGAAATTGGCAATCGTTCAACGTGGTGGTTGTACATTCGATATTAAGGTTCAAAACTTGGAACATTCAGGCGCTATTGGTGTCTTAGTTTATAATAACGATGACATCCCTAATATTTTCTCACTTCAGACGAATAATGCTACTGTTCCTGTTGTTGGTCTTTCTGGCACTAATGGTACTGCTCTTGTTAAGGCGATTAAAGAAGATGAGTCCGGTGTTAAACAAATTACAGTCAGTGGACGCGTTGTACCTGTTGAAGGTGCTAAACTTGTTTCGGGTTTTTCAAGCATTGGCCCTACTAACGAAAATGATTTTAAACCCAATATTGCAGGCATTGGTGGTAATTATAAACATAAAAGAAAATTCCAAAGTAGACTAGAATATTTGTTTTCTTTTGTGTGATCCATTATTAATCATTATTATCTTGGGGCATCCTTTATTTAGGCAGGGTTTATTCAACATATCCACGCGCCTATGGCTCTTGGAAAATTATGGACGGCACGTCTATGGCAGCTCCCTACGTTTCAGGCACTTTCGCGCTATATTTAAAAGCATTGAAAGATAAGCAACAAGAGCAGACCCCAGCATACATGCTTGAACAATTCCAAAATTATGCTTATAAAGCATCTGCTTCTGATCCCAGTATTTTCATTTCCGCTTATCGTCAAGGTGCCGGTCTTGTCCAAGGTAAATAAGAGAATATATTATCTCCAATCGATACGCGCACCATGAGGATGTATGTGGTCTAATAGTGTTTATTTCCAATGATCTCTATTTGTATAGTATACGATGCAATTCATCAAACATCACATATCTCACCTGGTAGCATCAGTTTCAATGATACAGCCAATTTGAACCGGACTCAAACCCTCACCATTTTCAACAATGGGGATTCTATTGCTTGGTACGAAATCGTTAATCACGTTAGTATTTCGATCGACCCATATAATCATACTAGCGATACTTCAACGTATGAATACAATTCACCTCCCCAGTACACTGCTAATGGCACTGCACATCTCCGCTTCTCCCGCAAAACCATCAAGATATCACCTGGGTCAAGTACTGAAGTCCAGGTCACAGTTACACCACCCGAAACAGATCCAAAACTTCATATCATGTACAGCGGTTTCATTGAATTCAAAAGCAAGTTACCCAATAGTCACAAGGATATGACTGTTCCCTATATTGGGATTGCTGGAAACCAACGCGAATTACCTATCTTTGACATGGAACTCAATTGTCTTGATGCGGATCGTATATATGATTTAGACGAACTTTATACGTTTGATCGCAATAATGAGTCCACATGGTTTGTGATTGGTTTAAGCTTTATCACGCCAACCAGACTTGTTGTATTCCGACTTTATGATTATGACACTAAAATGGAATTGGGTTATGCTTTGAAGCCTATGAAATATACGTCTCGTGATGATGGTTCCGAATTTCTCACTGCATCTGACACATGGGATGGCTCTTATTATGAGACACTTCCTCCTTCTACCCTAGAAAGAACATTATCGGTTCCAGCAAAACATGAAGTCAAGCCTGGAAAATATCAAATTGTTGTTCAAGCTCTTAAACTATTGGGGGATCCAAATGATAAGAATGATTGGGAAGAATGGACATCAAATGTTATTCAGGTGGTATAGATATAAATATAGTGTAACAACTCTGTGCCTTATTATAACAATGTAATATATTATCAACTTGTACTATAATAAAATTAAACATATATATGTATATATACCATTCAGATACGTATAATCGTACAAAAGTTATTTTTCTTTTCTTTTATATAATTGATATATTTATATATAAAAACAGAACATAATTTTTTTTTACATCTTTTTCAACTTTCCTACCACCTATTTCTCTTCTGAGATTTTATACAAGTTGGTTTTCATTTTTATTTTTTGATTTCGGCAGAAACCTTTTGAATAGTTTCCAAATAAACCTTCAAAGCTTCAGGATCTACGGTGGGTAAAATACCATGACCCAAATTGGCAATATGTTTTCCATCTTTACCAAAAGCATGTACCATACGAGTAGCAGTTTCACGAATAGCTTCTTCGCCACCATAAAGAACCGAAGGATCCATATTACCTTGCAAAACAACCTTATCTTGAGTTACTTTACGAGCATATTCGGGATCAATAGTCCAATCCAATGATACAACATCATAACCAATATCGGTAAGATCTTCTAAAGCATACCATGCTCCCTTTGCGAAGATAACCATGGGGACATCAGGTAAATTAGATTCAGCCAAACGTTGTCGAACCTTGGTAGAAATTTGTTTAATATAGGGAAGAGAATATTTATTGAAATCATGGGGACTCAATTCACCGGCCCATGAATCAAATACTTGAAGCAACTATTGAAATTTTAAGATATACAATGTCAATCCACTTTTTTTCTAAAAGAAAATACATTTATTCAACCATTCCTCCTTATACTATATAAAAAATATTAATTACCTGTGCACCAGCTCGTACTTGACCCACCAAAAAATCAACAGAAACATCTGTAATCTTTTGTAACAAACCATGTGTTTCAGTAGGATATTTCCAAAGCCAACTCTTGGCCTTGGATAAAGTCTTACTACCACCTCCTTCAATCATATAAGCCATTAAAGTCCAAGGAGCGCCAATAAATCCGAACAAAGGAACGCGACCTTCCAATTTATGACGTGTTAATGTAATAGCATCATAGACATATCCCAATTCCTTGTCAACATCTACTTCTGTTTTTAAACGGGACAAGTCTTCAGGTGTTACAAGAGGGTCATTGAATACTGGGCCTCGACCAGTAATCATTTCTACTTCCAAACCAAGAGCTTGAGGAATAACAAGAATATCCGAAAAGATAATTGAACCGTCGAGTAAAGGACCATAGCGACGAATAGGTTGAAGGGTCAACTCGCAAGCTAATTCAGGAGTTCGACAAATTTCAAAGAAACTGTGATTCTTTCGTATTTCATGGAACTCTGAATAATGAATATTATGAATGAGTATATAATTTAAATAAAATAATAGTACTATAAAACAGACGCGTCTTTGTCAAAAAAGATGCTTACCTGGTAAGTAGCGACCAGCTTGACGCATGATCCAAATAGGGGTGCGTTCCACCTTTTCTCCTAATAAGCATTTAGATCTAATGGTGTCCTTTTTTTTTATACGATAATAAAAAATAATAAAATAATAAAAATAGTTTAAGTACCCCGTGCTGCACGTAATAACAAGTCGTTTTTTAATGGAGGAAAGTTAGCTTCTGTTGACATTATTATTTGTTATTGATATTTCTATGACAATATATGAAGGAAAGACAAGTCTGACAAAAAGTAAAAAAAAAAGTTATTTTGATTCGTCATTTGCCTCCGCATTTCTTCCTTAAACTGGGATTGTTTTTATTTTTGCTGACAGCTCCAAAAGTCATGTGAATTCCTTCTTTTTACTTCTTTTTATGATAATTAATATGAATAGAAAAGATTATTTATTTTAACTCTACAAATGACGAAAAAAAGGAGAAGAAGAAGAAGAAAGAACTACAACTTGAAAGGGGATGTGAAAGTATATGTATAAATGTATAAATAAAAAAAAATAAAACTGGGATGTTTTAATCAGTAACAATTTTATCAGAAGAATATTCTGAACTATCAAGAGCACCTTTCCATAATTCTGTATTCCATTTAGGATATACTCTCTTATAAAGATTCATTAATATAGTATCTTGTTGTGTTATTGATCCATCGAATATACATTTCATATAACCATGAGTACCCAATGACTCTCGAATATGGCCCACTCGACCATATTTTGTTGTAAGTTGGATAGGTTTAAAGTAATTGATATCCTCTATTTTGAAATAAATTTGTAGGTTAGTAATCTTTACTTTTTTTCATGGGTGAAATGATTTTATATGTACCTGGATTGAAAAACATGTATCGAATAACAGCTGATCGTTTATGAATCTTGAAAGGATGTCCACTAAGAACAATACGCTTTGCAACAATACGCTTAACATCTGTGTTCATAAAAGTACCTGTGGATACCAAAATAGGCTCTATAAAAAAAAAGATCTTACTGTCAGTTTTATCATTATTATTTTTTTTTAAAAAAGAAAAAATTAAATAAATTTACCATTAACATTGTCAGTTTCTTTATAGAACATACAAGGGACTTTGCCAAATACGACAGGGCCATAAACTGTTGCAATAGATGATCCTCCCATTGGTAAAAAGCGTTCAAATTTATGTACATGGTTTGTGCCCTTGTTTGAATTTTGGGAATAAATCGGTCGAACCGAGTAACGTCGGAAACCGACATGTAATACCATAGGATCCTAATAAATCATCATAAACGTAATTAGTATTCGTTTGTTCTTTTCTTATTCCATATGTTCTCATTAACAAATCCTTGTACATGTGTGTGTGTGTGTGTGTGTGTGTGTTTTACCTTTGATTTGACAGGTTCCTCATAAGCATTATCACGTTGAATTTGGAAATTCAACAAGGACATCTTGTGTTCATATTGTAACAAACCAAACACAATATATGGACGTTGCTTATTATAAGCACCATAAGCTTCCTTTGGAACATTCTTAATCCATAATGTAATTCTTGTACCTGGCTTAACATTACCCACAATAGCTTGTGTAACTACACGAGCTTTAGTTCGTTTGAAATTTTCAAATTGGAAAATACGGGCATAATCAATAGGTAAATTTTCATAAGGATCCCAGGGTGATGTACGGAAGGATTGTAAACCACGATATCTTTGGAATCGTTCACGAGCGGGTAAATTGATAGGCGTATCGATTTCATCAGGGAATTCAGTATTTTCATTAAATTCCTTTTGTCGGGTTGCCATGTATTCTTCGAATCTAAATTTTATATACAAACATAAACTCATCAATAAACGATATACATTTATATCATTTATTACAACAACAACAAAAGAAAGAAAATCTTACTGTCGTCGTTCTTCTTCAGGATCTAATTCATCTTTATAACCACCCTTTTCTTCCAACTCAATTTCTTCATATTCTTCATCAATGTCATTCTCGTTATTGTTATTGCCAAAAATAAGATCAGCAGGTTCAACATGATCATCTCCATTATCAAGTGTCATTTCCATATCGTCATCTTCATCTTCATCTTCGCTATAATCTTCATCTTCAGAATCGACAATCCATGCAGCTTGATAAGCAGATGTACCTTTGGGCACACGCTTAGTCACTTTACCATTATTGTTTCGTGGCATATCTTCATCCATTTCACGTCCCATTAATCTCATTTGTTCTATTAAAAAATGGTAGAATATTTTCTTGTTAATATCTACCAAACTATTCAATTTTATTTTCTTTATATATAGTTTACCTTCACCAGCAGCCAGTTCTTCTTCTGTTGGCCAAGTTTGTTCATTTTCCATGAAATCAGGTTCATTTTCAGCAACCAAATCATCTTGTTCTCCAGGAACAGGTTTATCTGCTACTTGTTCATCTTCTTCCATATCATTGCTTTTATTACTGTCATTGGGTGCTGTAGTAATTTGTTCGATTTGGAAATCACCAAATGATTGTAAATGAACCAATCTATTGGCATTAAAAGGATTACCACGCGCAAAACCTGTTACTTTTAAAGTACCTACATCCTAGAAAAAAAAAAGAAATGATCCCCCAGGCATTACCAAAAAGATAGGATCAGTTTATGCTATCTTTCTTTTTAGAATATGAATTCTTCAATTATTACCTGATCAGAAGGAACATATTGAACGTCGTCAGCAAGCATATAAGGATGAAGATCACGCCATGCTAAAGGTTTAGGTCTTTGTGAAGTAATGTATCTTAATACACCAGTTGAATCAGCTTCAGTATCCAAAGTAAACAAATGTTCTTCACTGGGGAAAAATTGTTGATTGAATGCAACTAAAGACTTTTTAACTGAGACTTGCATTTTGGGTGCTATCTTATCCATATGCTATACATATATATAATATTCGTTTACAATAAATATAGTGTTTCCAATAATAATATCTCTCTCTCGCTATATATATATATATATTGTTTACCTGAACCACAGGTGTAACGGAAACAAGACCTTGATTAAGAATACCGAGTAAACAATTAATACCAAATTGATCCACTTCTACTTCAGCCGATAATAATAAAATGGCCATATCCGCCACCTTGAAAGCATCCATGACATCAACAAAATTACGTCTTAAAGGAACGAATTGTAATTTTTGCTTGAATCGTTCGACATTCAAAACCGAACTTTCATAAGGGTTTGTAGGTGGTTCCTGACCAATGGAACGATACAATGAAGCAATAGCGACATGAACATCAGTATCAGGACATAATGATAAAACAGGAACAATTTTAGGAGCACCATGACGTCCTTCAAAAATACGATGGATCCGTGTCATTTCTTCACGTTTCTTTTGTTGTTCAAGTTTAGCAGCATGACGACGATCGGTTTTGCCAACAATTTTTACACCACCCGTACGTCTAATGGCAGTTCGGTTGACTTTTCCTTTGGATTTTTCTTTTAAAGAACTTTTACTTGCATGACGTGATTTAAAAGGTTTGTTCGATTGGTGAAGTCGACCTGCCCTATGTCGTTGTTCACTGCCCATGGTTCTTTTAATAATTGAGAAACACAGACAAGAGAAAAAAAAAAATTATGTTCGATAAAAAAAAATGGATCGAGTGCAGGATGATGTCCGAACTCCCGAAATTTGCATTGTTCACCAAGCCACTTACTTTCCTTTTTGAGAGCTGTTGCAGTAGCTATCAAATTCACTAGTTTATTGGATGAATAATATAACTAGTTATCATTATTTAACCAAACATTAACTTAAATTGATACACTTTATATATGAACTTATCCATAGTAAACTTACAAACTATCTACGTTTAATTGTTCACTTTTTAATTTTTTGAAAACTCTCGTCAGGTTATATGTTTTAGCATGATTTAATGGATATATTCATTTAAAAACTACATACATAATAATAAGTTTGTAACCCTATATGTATATATGATAGTTTAAAAATTAAAAAAATATACCTTCTCAAAGTACGTGTCATTCTGTATATTATATCGCCTATTCTATTGATATATTTTATGATAAATGGCTATCTTAATTATAAAATTACTACTACTACTTGAGATATGTACAACAAGTTATAAAATATGTTATTAATATATGTAACCCACCTTAAGCCATTCAATTAAGCCTATAGTTGGGCTGGTTCAAATTATAAAGTTTTAATAGCTCAAACAAAGCGTTTATCTCCTCTCCGCTAAAACTAGCTGTATCACTAAAAAAATTAAGACAGAGAGAATCGCGTCGTCTTCTCATGAACTTGGAACTATTAGGTAATAATAATATAATTCAATATTCTTATAGCGTAATAAAAACAAAAACAAGTTCTACTTGTGACGATTAAAAAAAAAAATAGAAAACTAATATTATTAATGTTATAAAAAAATAGATCCTTGGGAACAGGAGTATCCACAAATAATTGAAGAAACACTTGAAGATGGATATGTATTAAATTGTAAATTTAATCGACGCGGTACAATGCTTGCAGCAGGTACTCACGATGGACGTTGTGTTATATGGGATTTTGATACAAAAGGCATTGCACGTAATATGTTGGGACATATAAAACCGGTATCGAGTGTGAGGTATTAATTTGAGAAAGAAAAAAAAAAGATGCTTTTTCTTTTTTTTTAGCTAGATAACATATATTAACTGAAAGGATCATTATTATTAGCTGGTCTCGTAATGGTAAATATTTATTATCAGCTTCAAAAGATTGGACATGTGTTTTATGGGATCTTATTACCGGTGAAAAATATATGCGAATACGATTTCCAGTACCATTGATGATGGCTCAAATGCATCCAAAAAACAAGTAAGTTTTTAAAGAACTGAATATATATCTAGTAGCGCGATGATTGATAAGAATACATATATAGCTTTATATTTGTTGCAGCATTACAATCATCCAATCCTGTGGTAGTGGATGTATCCGATGGAAAAACAAGAATAACAAAATTATTAACAGATAATATAGACTGTGAAGCTGGAAAGTAAGTTTTTGATTCATTTTCAAATTATCATATCTCAACTAATACTCTACTTTTTTGTTATCATTGGTTTAGGTTCTTTATATCTGCTATTTCATGGAATAAAACAGGAAGTAGAATATACGCAGGATCATCTAAAGGACATCTTTTTATTATTGACGGGGAAACGTATAAGGTAATATATAATAACTTTTATAAAAATAACAAATAAAGAAAAAAAAAACTAAACAATAGCGGGATTATTAGACAATTCATTCAGATCGTATAACTAGTTCAATCATAAAAGATATTCAGTGGAGTAGGAATGGAAAGTAAGTATGTTCGATTAAGGATATATTACTATTGTTGTTTTGTTTCTTATCTTTTGTTTACTGTTATCGGTAGAGATATCCTTATCAATGGAAATGATCGAGTCATGAGATATTTTCAACTGGAAGATCACGATGGGATCCCGACTTTAAAAAATAAGTTTCAAGATTTAGTGAACCGCATACAATGGAATAGCGCATGTTTTAGTGCTGATGGAGAATTTGTTATTGGAGGTAATATATTTGTATTTATGTTCTTTTTTTTTCACTTGATGTAATTTAATTCTTATAGTTTCTGTTTTTAATAGGTTCGGGTCATAAAGCTGAACATAATATATATATTTGGGATAAAAATATTGGAAACTTGGTTAAAATTTTAGAAGGACCAAAAGAACCATTAGATGATTTATCCGTAAAGTTTTTATAATTTATATTCAACATGTCCAAAAAAAACTCATTAATGATAACTAACGAAACAAACGGGATAATATGGAATTTCTTTAGTGGCATCCAATTCGACCTGTTATTGCATCTGTCAGTAGTTATGGTAACATTTATCTTTGGACAACAAAACACGAAGAGAATTGGAGCGCATTTGCACCTGATTTTACAGAATTGGAAGAAAATCTAGAATATGAAGAAAAAGAAGATGAATTTGATGTGGTTCCAGCGGAAGAAGTATCACGACGAAAAGAAGATGATGAAGATAAAATTGTTGATGTAACAACAGTCGAAAATGTACAAGCATTTGTTGATTCTGACGACGAAGAAATGGATGAGGATGAAATATATTATCTACCACCTATTATACAAGCAAGTGATAATGAAGAGGAGGAAGATGATCAAGAAGGTGGTCATACAGTTGATCATTCTGACCGAGAAATGCGAGATGTTGTACGATAAATATAATCCAACTTTCTTCTTAATACAAGAACATCCCATTTCCTACACAATGCGCATAATAATTTCGGTTTAGTCTATACCCTTTTCTTTCTTTTTTCTTTTTCTTTTTGATTTAATGTTTTTTTTTTGTTATTGAACCAACTTTAATAATTATGCATAATAAAAAAGCGAATTGGATTTTTTTTTGGAGGGAGTGTATGTGTATGAGTGATGCTAAAATCGAATCTAATAGTAAAGTAAAATGATAATGATGAACGTAAAAAAAAAGAGAGAAATAAGTTGTGGAATGTGGTATCTCACAGGGATGTGTGTATAATGTGTTTGTGGATGTATATGAATTGTTAGAGAAAAGAGAAAATGATTTCTTTTATGATAAAAAGAACAAAACAGTCTATTTACTGACGGTTCGTCTATCTGAATTCACAGTATACATATAGAATTGGAAAAAAATCTAATAAAACCATATATTAGTTATCAATACAATTATTAATGTGTAATAATATCTACACTTACAGTAAAATCAAAGAACAAAGTTCCACCTGAACCTAAAAGCCATGGATAATTGGTCAGCAGATAGGTACGATCCATAGACTTAACAAAGATAGACTATATAAATATATAAATAATTAATATCTCCCTTTTATGTGAAACTCTATTTATCTGTTTGTTTATTTGAATTCATTTTCCCTATTCAAATGTAAAATATAATAACTTACCACACAATAAGTTACATTTCCAGCAACACTAAACACAAACATCCATAAACTTAACCCTTCGACACTTTCGTTTCTGAAATTATGCATGATTTGTGGAATACGGCTGACACAATAAAGTAAAGCACTTGCATAGCCAAGGATTTGAGGTAGGACGTGTAATTGTCGGACATCGGCCTTTTCTTTCATTCCGAAAAAGTAGTATGCTGATCCTAAGACCAATGCGGCAGATAAAAGAATGCTCAAAAAGGCAAACATGCGCACTGTGCGTCGGGTTCGCGCGGGATCCTTGGGTACAATCAATTCTACTTCAATACTTCCCTCACTAGTGTCATTGTTTTCGTCGTCAAGCAATCGTGTTGTTTCATCCACTAATAATTTGTTTTTATCACCATTTTTCCAACGATAAAAAATGACTTGACCCATTAATAATGTATCAGCAAACAAATAATATAATGCAATAAAAAGCTAAGATGGATCATATGTAAATAAATTGATAAGGAGTAAGAATTTATTTCAACTTTAATTGTCTGAACAGAAAAGAGAGTGGGATCGAAACTCTTTTCAGTTATATAACACAACAAGAGAGACTATTCACTTCAAAAAAAAAAAAGACTTACCATTGTAACAAGTAGATCTTCTAAAAAGACACCGACAAGATTGAAAATGTCACCCAAGATCCATAATAATAAGAAAGTAATAGAGACACCGTCTGTATTCTTTCTTACATAGTTTTCCCAAATTTGCCTAATATATTTTGTTGTTAGTAAAAAAAAGAAAAAAAAAACCGATATCCACTCAATAGATCATATGTGTATATTACTTACGGGGTGAATACGACAAACCAACAGCCAATACTAGCATAGCCAAAAATATATGCCCATAAGTCTCGATCGGCAATATGATCAGGAAACAACATTGCCAAAGTTTATAAACAATAAAAAAAAGTTTTTATGTTAAACAAAAAAAAAAGAGGAAGAGCAAAAAAAAGAATGCATTCTGAATAAAACTGAGTTTATTGATTTTTTTTCTACTTAGAAGTAATATTATATATCAACATTGAGTCACCACTCCTTTTATTATTATCTTTTGATTTCCCTTGTTTAACTCCCATTCCCTCTATTTCACACACTCAACAAAGCCCGCTGTGTACTCTTTTCTTTTGTGTTGCCATAGTTACTAATTGAGTTTATCTCGATTTTTTATTTCAAATTTTCATATCAACAGCACATAATATTATTATCGAAGACCTTTTTTGAATACATTTGTTGTTGCTGTTGTTGTTGTTATTGATGACTCCTTGATATTATTTTCTGGTTGCTGTTGTTGCTGCTGCTGTTGAAGATATGATCTAATTTAAGTTTTTAAATAAATAAAAGTTTTTTTTAATTGTTATTCTGAGTTGGCATATACTTAAAAAGAAAGATGAATATTTATATTTACGGAAGCACAGAATAAACTTTCACTTGACGAATATGTGTATCACGACCATTTAAATGTGTATTCAATACAGCAATTTGTAAACGAAATACTCGTACAGGTTCACTATAAATAACACCAAATAAACCCCATGCATAAGTTTTCCAATAACTTCTAATATACTCCGCAAAAAAGTTGCGTTCGTGTCAAACCTAAATCAACTTTTTTTTGTAGTGATTAAAATGCATCTATACTTTACCCTGTAGCAGCGCATAAATCAGCATTTTGCCATCCAACAGTTTCTGGACATTCCAATGCCATTATTTCCTATAAATCCGTTCATATATCCATGTAAGAAAATTAAAAATTCCTTTTTCCTAGTAAACTGCATCTGTTGTTACTTACATGTAAATCTCTATATGTGGTTCCACCTCGAATGGATATACTTTTTGGAGTATAACTATCATCTTGAGTAAAGTCTATAAAAATAGATACTTGCTTTATTATATATATATATGTATATATTAATACGTTAGTATATTAATCCATATAACGCGTTCGATCGCTTCCTATTTTTTTTATTGTACCTTAATAAATGTTGCTTGATGAAAAAGTAAGTCAACAGTATGTGGTGCTTTTGGATTTGGACAATCTGACCTATATCACATAATTAGTTATATGGGTACCTGCGCCCCTCTCTCTCTCACACAGAATAAATAATATCTTACTGCCAATAAGTTAATGGATTATTATCACGCATTTTTTCCACTCCCCAATCTGGTCGAAATGTAGAAACGGCCCAAATCGCCTCATGATCAGCAATCTCGCGTCCACCTGTAGCTTTCTGGCGATGATCAGGATGTGTTTCCTCATATATGCGTAATGCACTTGTTTCACGTGCTGAATCACTTTGTCTCCTCTCGTCATCTTCTGTATCATCGTCTTCAACTTCATCGTCTTCGACATTGTCGTCGTCGTCGTCGTCTTCTTCTTCTTCACGAGGAGTTCCCATGTCAGAATCCATATAACCAGATACAGCAGCAGTTAATGATCGCTCTACTGTGTTATCGGAATCATTATCATCATTGTCTTCAACACCACTATGTAATTCGTCGGATAAAAAAAGGCTTCCGTATTGAGGAGGAATGTTATCAGACATGTATTAGACAATGCTTACGCATTGAAAAGATTAAAGAGTAGGTGTTTTCTTTTTTATTATTTTTTTTTCTGGTTCATTCGCCTTCTGAGCTAGAAAACCTTATAAAAAATGTTACTCAAGAAAAATGCAGCTGGTGTGTCTCGTTTTCGCATAATTTACAAAAAGTAATGCTACTTTTCTTTGTGCTGTAGTAATACGTTCAGCTGTTAAAACAGAAAGTAATATTAAGAAGTCGTTATGGTAGAAAATAATCAAAATATTAGTCGTTTTGATTCTTGAATCGTGATTAAATTGTAGTATACAACTAAAAGATATACTTACAAGAACAAAAGAGTTTAATATGAAGAGTGCCTTTTTTTTTAAGAAAAAAGCATTAGAAAAATACAGCATGATGAATATTTACATGCCATTTCTGTCTTGTCGAACGAAAAAGATTGGTATGAAAAAAATGGCGGGCGGCGAGTAAAATATTCGTGCATTCTTCTTCATGCAAAAATGATACAGAAACAGCGTCATTTATAATATATAACATTCTTCCAGTTCTTTTATATAAAAATATAAACGGATTTTTCGACCTTTCTTTCTTCTCTTTTCTTTTTATAATATCGCTTACTTACAGCAACAATATAAAATGACACTTGGTGATAGTGTCAACTCCAATCTTACTTATGACAGCATCAAAAGAAGAGATTTTACAACAATATTACCTTTCGACATTGTGAGTGTGATCTTTTCTCATACCACCAAATCTGACTGTCTCAAATGTATGAGTGTGTCACGGAAATGGTTAGACAACGTGCCACAATATACCATTTCACTTTGGAGAGAATTAACTATATCATCCTTGGAAACACTCAACAATGAACTTTTATTAAAATGTTTGGGTCCACATTTAGAAAAGTTACAGCTACAAAAACTCAATGAGTGTGAAATCAAAATGGCAATACAAAGACTAGTAGAAAAAGGAGAATGTAATTCCATCCGTTCTCTAGGTAGGTCACAAATAGTAATAATAAGAGCAAACAGCTACGACTCTTTCAACTTTTGTATCGTTATATACATTATAACTAGAAAAAGTGATTTTTTCTTCTTCATCCGTGTTACTATGATAGAATTTTATCGATGTAGGACAGTTGATCGACACATGTTATCTGAATCTTTCCGTCCTATTCTTAATTCCTTGGTTCACCTTTCTCTTCTTCATCATACACATGTCATTGATCTCCATGGATTCTTACGAATTTGTTGTCCCAAAAAAGTAACTCACTTTATATTTGATACCAGTGGACCATCTCGACAAGCTATGATTATGGATCGTGATTATTCCATTACTCCACCACCACCTAATGAAACAGCATTACCAAAGCTTCCATTCACCTATCTCAGTTTACACGCAACCTTATATCGTTACGAAATTGATCACGTTTTAAAACAATGTCCTCAACTTAAATGTCTTTTATTGGATTCTGTTAAACCTTACGGCCATACTATGATGCATGTTATTGATGCGTGTGCAAAGCTCTGTCTTAATTTACAATGCTTAGCATGGGGACGTATCCGACCTGGTTTCGTATCTCATTGGAAAACAAAAGCTTCAGAAGTAACAACAATAGTGTCTAACTATTATCAGCAGGAGCAAAAAGGGTTACAAGAAATTGTATGTGGAAGTTTTTATCATGGAGGTAATTCGTTTAGTGAAATGATATTATCTCATCATCGTACACTTGAAATTGTTCGTTTGGAACGACTTCAAAATGAACCGATCGATCCATGGTATCCAATGACAACAATAACGAATGGATTTAACAATAACAATAATAAGACTGATGATACTTTTGAAAAATTACGAATAATACATATGAATAATATTCATGTCAATGCTGAATCTATGGCAAAGTGGGTCTATTCTTGTTGTAATTTAGAAGAATTATCGTTACATGCCATTACTTCAGATAGTCAATTTTGGTTAGAACGTGTATTTCAAGCACTCAGTAGTAGTAAGGCCAAATTAAAACAACTCAATATTACACATGATAAAAGGTCAAGCCAACTACATCAACAAGAAAATAATAACGAGAATAATATCGATATGCCACCTGAGCGAGATGGCGTCTTCAGTAATAATTCCATTTGTAATAACAATGACGACGAAAATCCCATTTATGCCTACCTTATTCAATCAAGAAAACACCAATTGGAATCAATTGAATTGGGCGGTAAAGGTCTCATCACTGATGGTATTTTGGAAGCTTTAACTGAAAAATCCAATGCATCCACGTTAAAACATATAGCACTTCAGTATTCAGCAATAGAGAATAAAGGTGTGATGACACAGGATGGATTACATGCATTTGCTCATAACTTGCATTGGGTACTTGACGAACTATATATCACTGAAAAACATCAACCACAAGAAGATAACAATAATAGTGACTCATTACTAACGGACGATATATTAATTCTTTTATCAACCAAAGTAAAACGATTGATATTACAAGGGTGCAAAAAAATCACTGGAAAAGGGCTGGAAACATTTTTACAGAGAACTTTTGCTGTCTACGACAACAATGAGAACAATGGGGGAAATTGTTGCAATCACAACTACTTGGAGTATTTGGAAATAGTTGAATGTGGTGCTAAAATAGATAAAAATACAAATAGTATTGAATATGCTAGGACCGTATTAGGAACAGATAATGTACGCCATATACCATCAAATCAACAAAATGAATCAAATACTACCAATACTGTATATTTTGCATATATGTAATCGCTGTAATTCAATAAATGGTCTTTCTTTAACAATTTAAACTTTTGGTTATTGTCGGTTTTCATACCTATAAAAAAGTATTGTGCAACATGACGTCAAAACAAGTCGTGTATATAATAACATATTAGTACCAATGATATTATATATTCACTTGGCAATATGAGCAACAAATAATATTATTCATAGTGTGGACTTTGTTTTCTATAAACATTTGGTATGATACCAAACTATATATAAAGGGGTTATGAATTATTAAAGGCACATCAATACGTAAAACAATAATTGTATCCGAGAAGATTAAAAATATAAAAATTTTCGAATATAACATCTTTAAAAAAAAGGGTTACTTCCATTATCTTCTTGAAACCAACCATAACAAAAAACACTCGATTTCGTTTTGACGAGTCTAGGAAATTCTCTGATCTACCGAGCTTTAGACACGTCTCGTTGTTATCACTATCAGTGCCGTACTACTTTTTTTATTATGCGCTGATGACTTTATCATAATATTTAAATGTTGACAAATTTGATATATTTTCTTACATTTAAAAGAGTTTATAATAATAACAATAACATACCTAAATTTGTATATTCTTTCTAGAAAAATATCCGATGATCTGTTTGTGTTCCCATAGCAACAAAAGTGTATATTTTATCTAAGGTAGGAGGTATTTTTTAAGCTATAATTAAATAAATGGCGTGATTATTTTTTTACCAAGATAATTACCATAGTTAAGGTATAGAATCTGATAATAATAAGGAAAGAAAGAAGGGGGGAGGCATATAGAAGACAAAGTCAACAAACAAATGAACAACAGCAGATTTACTATTCAAACGATGTTAATTTGTGCAGAAGTTAACTTTGAGTCCGCTCGGGTGTCTGATGTGTCATTTTCGGCGGAGTATCCGTTCCCGGTATTATAAATTTTCCTCTTAGGGTTGTGTTTCATTTTACTACAGCTGCGAGTAGTTCCGCTTTCCTTTTTTTTTTTTTTTTTTTTTTCCATTAAAACCCTTTTTCCATATATTTTTGGATTCTGCTGATATTTTATAAATAAATATATATCATTTCACTTTCCTCGTTTCTTTCTCCTACCACTAAATCTTTTCTTTATGACAGTAAAATTTTATACGCAAGACGAAGTTCTCAGTCATAATACCCCTAATTCTTGCTGGGTACTTTACAAGGGCAAAGTTTACGATGTCACTGAGTTCATCCAAGATCATCCTGGAGGCGATGATTTGATTCTCGACTATGCTGGTAAAGATGTTACAGCTATTATGAAAGATGAACTTGAACACGATCATTCAGAAGCAGCCTATGAAATTCTGGAAGAATATTTTATCGGTACGCTTGCTCCCTCCAGTTTAGACGATAACCAAAAGATCAACGCTACCCATGAAGAAACCTTGAATGGTGCTGACAAAGATTATGACAAGCCCGATTTTCATCCTTCTGTAACAGACACTGCTGTTGATGTCAAGACTAATCAATTTTTGGATCTACGTAAACCACTTATTCCACAAATGTTACGAGCCAACTTTACCAAGGATTTTTATTTGGAACAAGTACATAAGCCGCGCTATTTACCCGAACCAGCTCAATTTTTTGGCCATTGGTTATTAGAACCTTTAAGTAAAACAGCTTGGTGGGTTGTACCCATGATCTGGTTACCTGTTGTTGGCTACTGTTTGAAGTTATCATTGGATTCGAGTATGCCATTGGTAACTGTCTTGTCATTTGGTCTTGGTATCGCTATTTGGACTTTACTTGAATATGGTTTACATCGTTTCTTATTCCATGTGGATGAATATCTTCCTGATGCCCAATGGGCCTTTACTCTTCATTTTACTCTTCATGGTTTTCATCACTATCTCCCTATGGATAGGTAAGAATTTCTCGGCAGATTTTAATTTTTGGGGTTGTGATTACATTATGAGTGGGGAGGGGGAAATAGAGTTTTTAATTTTTGTGGTGTGATTATTAACCTTTTATAAATTTTATTTTAGATTACGACTTGTCATGCCACCTGCATTGAATGTATTTATTTCATATCCACTTACTCGTCTTGGTCATGCATTATTCCCTCCAGTAATGGCTTATGGTGTGATTGCTGGTGGTTACTTTGGATATATATTGTACGATTGTATTCATTATTACTTACATCATGCTAAAGTATTTGAATTACATTTCAAAGAAATGAAGAAGTATCACATGGCTCATCATTACAAGAACTTTGACTTGGGTTATGGTATCACTTCAAAAATTTGGGATTATATCTTTGGTACTGTCTTAAAGTACAAGGTTTAAACATCAAAAAACAAAAAATTACACAGCATTCAATTTTTATATATTTATTATTCAATTCATTTTAATAATTCTTACCTCTCTTTTAATATTTCTCATAATTTCAAATATAATAATCATACAATATGGCATTTGATTTCCTTCTCTTTTAGTTATTTACTTATTACTACTACTATTACTATTACTTCTTCTATTACTATTACTTCTTCAATCACTATACGACAATTTGTATCTTTTTTTTTCCCTCCTCTATTTCTCACCCTGCGTCCATTTAATTTTCAGTGTAGTATTTCTTTATTTTTCAATCTGTAATGTTAATTCCTTTTTAATAATAACAAATTATAGTATATATAACGAACAAAAACTATTTTGTAATCTAATCAATTTAAAGTCTGCTTTCACGTCGCAATTTGAGAGCTGCACCAGCACGAGAATTAGTTTCGCGACCCAATTTTTCAGAAATCCATGCTCCAATTTCAACAAGAGACTTTAAACTGACACCAGTATCGAAACCCATACCATGAAGCATATAGACTACATCTTCTGTAGCTACGTTACCTTTCGCACCAGGCGCATAAGGACAGCCACCAAGACCGGCTACTGAACTATCCACAACTCGAATACCGTACTAAAATATTATTAACAATAATTATTAGTTTTCTTCCTCGGTTTTATATACATGTAAAATAAACAATTATATTTACCTCGAGTGCTTTCAAAATATTAGCTAAAGCTTGGCCATAAGTATCATGACAATGAACAGCTAATGCTTCTGTTGGGACAACCTTGATTACTTCTTCCAACATAAGACCCATAGATCCCGCAGTACCGACACCAATGGTATCACCCAAACTGATTTCATAACAACCAGCATCATACATTCTCTTTGCCATTTGTGCAACAGCAATAGGTGAGACTACACCTTCATAAGGACATCCAAGAACACAGGAAACGTAACTATATGATCATATAAAATGAAAAGGTATAAGTAATACATAACAAAAAACGAGCGATCTCTTCGTTAATGTTTTTCTTACCCTCGAACTTTAAGACCTTTATCAAGTGCAGCCTTAGTCACCTGTTCCATACGATCAATAGCTTCTTCGGTTGAACAGTTTGTATTTTTACGATTAAATGATTCAGTTACTGCTGTAAACATGGCAACTTCGGATGCACCCGCTGCAATTGCATTATCTACACCACGAATATTAGGTGCCAAAACAGGGTATCCAACATTAGGCTTCTTTTGAATTTTTGTAAACACTTCATGATTATCGCCCATCTAGTAATAATAATAAAAAATTAATTGGTGATCTAGTTGGTTTTATATTTATACAGGACATACTAATTAGTTTTTTATTTTTACCTGAGGAACCCACTTTGGACTAACAAAACTAGTTGCCTCAACAACAGGTAATCCAGCATTAGCCAAACGTTCAATCAATTCAATTTTAACAGGTGCAGGAATCACTTGTTTTTCGTTTTGTAAACCATCACGAGGACCCACTTCAACAATTTTAACGAAATTCGAGGCCGTTGCGGGTGTGGAGTATTGACGCATAGAAGCAGTAAGAGCAGCCTAAAATATAGTTATTATTTTTGATCGATTAATTAATGAAAAGCAATTTTTGTAAAAAGAAAGAGTTATTTGTTCTATTTTTTTAACATGCCTTGGTTAATGCTGAACTAGTAGTGGTGGATCGAAGCATGGAAGAGGCGAATCTATTCATAATGTTATATATATATTAAAAAAAAAAAGGAAGAAGCAAGAGGAACGAAAGTGTGGGGAAGGAGTTAAGCAAATTCTTATGCGATAATCAGGAATCTTTATAACCAACTACCCTTCTTGCTCCGCAACTGAATTTTATCCCACGCCTCACGTGCAACGTTTCACCAGCAATCATCTAACATTCCACTTTATTTTTACATGTGGGAAGACAGAAACTATAGCGAATCTGCGAGTGTAAATAACCATTACATAATGTAAGAAATTATCGTATATAAAAAAATTGAATGAAACCATAAACTGTTATCTATCGTTTCATTGGATATATTTTGCCGAATGAGGTACCTATTCACTACCATTCGTTACATTTTATTCCTGAGATATAATATAATATCCTATAAGCGTTAAGTAATAATACGTATGCTGATCTGTTGAAACGTAGTTACTAAATTATAATAGAAATTCTATCTTACAGAAATAATGTTATATGCCTATGCAATTTTCATATTGAAAATGGTACCTTTTAAAGTTACTGTGACAGTACGTATGGTTACTGTTGATGAGAAACATTCTCTAATTGGATATGTAATTGGATATAAATTATAAGTCGAGACATCAGTTATGGAACGAGGAGATGAGTAATATGAGTTGTTATCACTGTTGTTAATTTCTAATGTGGATATATGTAGTTGATGAAGAATAACATATTATTTCATTCGTTCGGTAATGCTGGTGATGCCGTTGGTATAAAAGTAACGTCGTGCAGCGATATTGCAAAATTAGCAGTCTCTTCTTCTTTTAATCAATTATCAGGGAAATTAATATGAACAAGAACAAAATAGTATTCATTCCTTTTTAGAAGAAATATATTATTGTCAGCAAAATCATTTTGTACGTACTAGATAAAAAATTTAGTTGAAATTCGATATATCTTTCAGTACAGTAAATGTTTGGTCAACTCCCACATTATTGTTGTATAGCAAGTAATGATAAAGCAAATATTTAATATAACTTGCAAGATATATGGGTATGAAGATAAAAAATTATATGTACGAAGTACTGCATGTATAATAGTTTTTCTACCATCATTGCTAAGCTTATTATTATTGCTATGATATATACACAGGGCTTAATAATGGTATTTGTTGGTTGGTCACAGTATGATAAACCACTAAAATTCCCCTTTTAATTGATAAACCGAACCCTTTACTTGTGAACGGTTGGCCAATACTTATTGATAGGAAATTGTTTTATATGTACTACTTTAAATATCCCAATATATACTACTGTAGTAAATTAAACTACTTGATTAACCTTATGAAGACCGTTTTGATAACATTTGTAAACTACATACGTAACAGTAAATATATTCAAGCTTATTCCTACTCTTTCCCTATTATCTCTCTTTACATGTACGTGTCTTCATCATTAATCTTTAAATATAATTAAATTATAGTTTTAGCTCCTTATATTGGCGCTTTCATTTTGATATATACCTATATATCATACATTCCACATATCAATATACTAATATATAATAATAAAATGACATGTATTTTTGCATCATATGAGAATATAGAAGGCTAAAATTTAATACATCATTGCAATTTGACACGATATCACTTCAATTAAAGCTTCATGTACTGTATGATACGTAGTAACTAACCATAGAGCCGGCTAGAATATACATGTAGTTCGATCTAAATCATATCAATGTCTCTTCTCTTTCTCTCTTTTTCTTTATTTGTTTGCACAGGAGATACTTAAAAAAATATCCGCCATGTACTTGCATTGGGATCACTTACTATATTATGAAACCGTTTTAATACTTATAATTGTTATAATAATTATTGATACGTATTATTAAATTAGACACAGAGAAGCAAACTAAAATTATAGCTATACAACAATTTGACATCTTTAATGCATAGTTAAAACCCGTTTTTTTGCACACTTGCTGTTTTCACTATGTTTTCAATCCCACTTTTCGCATCCCTCGAATTTTAGCACTACTTTTGAGGCAAATTATATCAGATATTCAAAAAAAACGGGAGTCGATCGATCTAAGGAGTAGAAATTAAGACAAATTAAGCAAGTCTAATGATAGGAATGACAGCGAAGTTTCACTTATTAAATACTATAAGTATAAATGAAAATAAAATAATATAAAAAGCACTCCCTGCTTTTTAATATAACGACAAAAGATACGTAATAAAAAAAAAAGAAACATATAATTTACACCCTTGATCCTGGCTTATTTTTTTTCTACCTTTGTGAGGGTTTTATGTTTTGAACGAAAAAAAAAAAGGAAGGGTGTCAGTGAGCACAAAAATGAAACCAAGATACCTGTGTGTGGTGATATGAAGTTCATGGAACACTCCTGACGCACAAACCAGTATTCTCTACCATTTTTATAATATTTTATGTAACTACTCACGCTTTTCTCTCGTATATTGTAAAAGCTCCTTATCTATTTTTGTCATATTGCTGCATATTACAGATGAATAGTAACGTACGAAAAAGGGCCCTTTCATGTAATACAGGATATGTTAAAACCGGCTGTAGTAATGAGAAATTTATTTTACATGGCTATATATAATACCACACGGAAGTAAAGTTAGAATTGAAGATAGGGGAGCCACTACTGTCCGTGAATTTTTTCCTTTTCGTTCCCTATTATCATACGTATATTTCGTTTTGTTCTGGAAAAAAAAAAGTATTGTAATTTCAGTCGATACTTAAATATTTTGTAGTACGTATTGAGTATAATTTTACATTGCCACAAGAAAAAAGCTTTACTATCGCCATATATTATGTAATAGCAATTGTTATTATTATTGTCTGTTTATTGGAAATTATTTAATAAGAATGTCTTGTATGCTTAATAGTAAAAGGTATTCAAAATTATAATTATCATTGTCTATTGCTGCTTATTATACAGAGTAGACTTAATCGTTTTAACATAGTCGTACATAGGATAAGATAATGTAACGGAAATATCATGACATAAAAGTTATTATATTACTAATATAATGCGTGAATGTAGTAATAGAAGAAATAAGTTATGTTTGTAAGTCTGTAAGAAAGTTCTCTGCCATTTTTTTTTTGATATCATATACTATATCACGGTTTACCAATGACATTAAAAATGCATGAGGCACGCGTAAACTCTCATTTTTGACGTAAAAGATGTAAAGCGTGTAAGGGAATGAGGAGAAATTAGTTCATTGAATACATGTGCATTATATATATTAAGAAAATGTAAATGAATGTATGTATATATGTATGTGTGTAAGGTGTATGTGATAATAAGGTATTGCAGGAGGGCGAAAAAAAAATGAAGGAATGGGAGAAAAAAAATTATAAGCCCAAGTCATAATCAAGGGAAAGATTTACAGTAAATAAGCAATTGGCATTGTCCCTGATGAGGAAGGGTTTGCTTCTATAAAACGTGAACTTTTATCCAAAACAGTCATAGGCTGATTAGGCTGTTTAAGTTTATGCAAAGGAGAAGGCGATAATGGAAAAAGGCTGGCGTTACTACTACTGCTACTGTTATTGTCACTGATGTAGGGATTAGAAAACCCTGGGCGACAAAAAGGGGACGAAAGAAGTAGGGGCACCAATATTTCTTCTTGTTGGGGTTTGTGTTGTTCTGTGGAGTAACATAGGGACTTCACATTTGGACTATGATCATCAATAGAGTATGTTGTGCTAGTGCTTTGTGTGGGAGTGGGTGATGTGTTCCTACTATAGTTATAATAATTGACGTGTTTCTGCTGTTGCTGACAATAATTGTTAGCGGCATACAATGATGTTACTTCTTCTTGTTCATAGATAATCTGTTGATTGAAATTAGCTTCTAAGCTGGAGTGATAATGATGATATGGGCGATAACTACTGGAAGTTGGAATTTTTTGTCGCTGAACAGCAGGTGATGAATCTAGTATAAAATCACCGAGTTCAGTAGTGTGAACCATCGACGTTTGATGCTTCTGGCAATAATAGTTATTGGACGAATTTGAATTATTGTCAGTACTAATGGTAGTAGTAGTAAAATTATAGTACTGTTGTAGTTGTCGCTTGTGATCAAATGGCTGTCGTGTAATTCGCTTTTCTTGGTTCTCGGGTGGATGTTCAGATTTCATGTGTTGTATTAACGTAGTTTTACGAACAAAACGTTTGGTGCATGAATTTTCAGAACAACGATAAGATCTTCGTCCTGTATGTGTTTTTCTATTATAGAAAGAATATTTATGGTTAAGTAATATGTAATAATAAAAGTAATGATAGATAAGTATTTGTTGTATTATACCTATGGCGTGCCAAAGAGCTGCTATCACTGAAACGTTTAGCACATTTAGGATACTCGCATAAGTGAGGCTTTTCACCAGTATGGGTTCGCATATGTACAGTCAGCGCAGAACGCTATTATATATTATTAGATCGGTCATTAGTACAAAATTGTAAATACGTAAGAGATCACCCTCCTCTTCTCTCCTCTTTAGAAAGCCTAAAATAAGCTTTAACTTTACCTGAATAAAACGTTTACCACACACGTATTCTTTGCATTTAAATGGCCGATCATTTGTATGTATACGTAAATGACGCACAAGATCAGATCGTCTAGCTGTTAAACAGTAGTAATAGAAAAAGAAATAAGTAATTAGTGTCTTAAAAGAAGAAAACAGTATATTTATTATGTAATACGAACCGAATGCCTGTACACATTTACCGTATGTGCATAGGAAAGGTCGCTTACTACTAGCTGTTTGTTCTCGGTGTATAATTTCTGAAATTTCCATTCTTATGTTTTCTATACAATAGTAGGTAAATGTATGATATATATGCTTATATTTAGTATATAAAAAATGCGGGATTGGCAATAATGAGTAACAAAGAAGAACAAGTATAAAAGAGCTAAAAAAAAGTGCTCGAGAAAGAAAGACAAAAAATAGGTCTATTTATACCTATAAGAAAAAGGGTGACGAAAAAAAGAGACAGAGAAAAAAAAAGCCATACGTATACCTGGACGAGAGATACCCTTGCATCTAATCCACATAATAAGCAGCATATAGCAACATTACACATCCTTGTCGGGGACCTTGGCTGTGGATCAATTCTTTCTTTATTTAAATCGAAACATTTCACTACTGAGAACTAATTATGTAATATAAAAAGAAATATTTTCTAAGTCTATAATCTCTATCTTCTTTTTATTCGAACATTTTACTACGCTCCTGGAACTCACCGTCGTAGCTTATGAATAATGATGATGCCGCCCCCGCTTGGGCTACTGCCCTACTTCAACGCTTACAAGCCGTTGAACAACAATTGGCGACCACTGCCAATACCAACAATGACCCCAACGTCACTGTACGCAATCCCGGTGCCGACTTTCATCCCACTGAAGAAATGCTGGCGCAATATCCCTTCATTCAAGAAGATTTTTTCAAACGACCTTTGGATGATTCACAGCGTCGACAATTCCTCTTCGATTGTCCTAAAAATGCCATACGCAATTATGATCCACCAAAACTCAATAAAGTCACCATTTCTGCATCTGCAAAACACTTTGATTCAGCTCTTCATAATATTCAGTATCGTCTATCAGGTCTTACCAGACCATTGGATTGGTTTTTGTACCAAAATCTACATGGTAATATCAATGACACCAATATTCGACAACAAGGCAGTGACTTTGCACAGGCGATGCACGAACTTTTATCTGATTTGGCTTCATATATCACCACTTTACGTACTGATAATTTGTACAAGGGTCTCCCAAACCATCTTGAGGCGCCTAGTTCTCAACAAGAAAAATTTTTGGTCAACACCCAAGACATGTTGGACCATATTAAACTTCAGCAATCCATTCAGCTCGCCACTCAACGTCGCTCGAAGAAAAACAAGGGACCTCGATCCTATACGTATCAGAAACCAGACCATGAAAAACCAGCTATTGAACAAGCTCAGCGTCGCTCCGCTGATAATCATAATCAACACCAATCGTCTTCATTTACTACAATTAACAATGGGGGTTCAAGACCCTACCAACAATCTCAGCAGCGGGATTTTCACCCTCGCCAGTCTCACCAGAGAACACAATAAAAAGCGTAGGTGGTCGACTCTCTCTTTTTTGCTCTACCTGGTCTCATTCTCTTGGCTTTCAAGTTTCACCATGGCTCCGAACAATTCTCAGAAACGGTTACCGCTTACCGCTAAGGTCTCCACCGCCACTTACAAACCACCAACTTTTTCCGCACTCCTCAGTAGACTCCACTTCAATAATCGATCAAGAAATCAAGACCTTATTGGCGAAAGAGGCTATCGAACCCATCTCCCCTTGTACTCCGGGCTTCCGATCTCGCCTTTTCTTACTCCCGAAAAAGGATGGGGGCCTTCGTCCTGTACTCAACCTCAGACCACTGAATCAATATCTACCAAAAATACACTTCAAAATGGAATCTTGGCCAACCATCACCAACATGCTACAACCAGGCGATTACCTCACATCGATCGATCTAAAAGATGCTTTTCATCACATTCCAATTCATCCTCAACATCGTCATCTCCTACAATTCCAATGGAGACAGAAACTTTATCAATACAAGGTGCTGCCGTTTGGCCTCAGCCTGTCACCTATCGTTTTCACGAAAACATTAAAACCACTTCTGAAATGGGCTCGGCGCCAAGGTATTCGATTGACAGCCTATATGGACGACCTTTTGATCATGGCCAAATCAGCTCCGAAAGCCCAAAAACATACTCAAATGATATCACAAAAATTACAAGAACTCGGCTGGCTTCTCAACATAGAGAAGTCTCAATTAATTCCAACACAAAATATCAATCATTTGGGCATGAGCATCAATACAACAACAATGATGATTTCAATTCCCGGCAAGAAAATTCGAACAATTCGACGGCTAGCATATCAACTGCTCTATATGAAGATGATCCCATGGCTGAAGTTAGCACAGTTCATCGGCTCAGCCGTAGCAACTCAATTGGGGAATCAGCAAGCAAGATTTCGTACTCGGCATTTGTTGACCCGATTGAATCAAACTCGTCAGAAACAAATAGCTACAATCACAGCACCTATGCAACAAGAACTGGTATGGTGGATTTCCCAACTTCAAGCTTGGAATGGATCCCATATCATACAACACCAACCAACAACCCAACTCTTCACCGATGCTTCGACCAGCGGCTATGGTATAGTTCAGAACAATATATACCTATCTGGCAAGTGGACTGCACAAGAACGGCATTACCATATCAACTATTTGGAACTTCTGACAGTCTGGAAAGCCTTACAAACTCCCAACTTAATCAATACACCGCACATACAACTGTGCATGGACAACATCAGTGCGATAGCATATATCCGTCATTTTGGCGGAACCAAATCAAAAATGCTCAACTCCTTAGCCATGAGGATATGGAAATTTTGTTTTCAACACAATATAACACTCACCACGCTATATGTCCCATCAGCACAAAACCCAGCCGACTCGCCATCACGTGCCATGACGACACAAAACGAATGGAAATTACCAGTAACAGTATATCACCAATTAAATCAACTTTGGGGTCCCCACCAGCTCGACCTCTTCGCCTCAGCAGCAAATCGACAGACCAAACAATTCGTCAGCTGGAATCATCACCCACAAGCACTTTGGACCAATGCATTCAGCAAACAATGGACGCACACGATGGGCCGCTTATATCTAGCCCCACCATGGAATCTGATATTACAGTGTCTACAACGGCTAATCCAACACCCACTCTCAGCAACATTGATTACACCGAATTGGCCCTCAGCCCCTTGGTATCCGCTCGCAACCCAACTCGCCTTACAGCCACCGATTGTCATCAGCACCACAACAAACGACCAAGATCTGTTGAACAAGAATCCCACTTGGACCTTACTAGCATGGAACCTAGGTGCAAAACGCTCAAATCAGCTTCTGGGGCCGCAATAGCGATTGCCAATAAAACCAAAATGGTTAATCCATCAACAAAAATCAGACAAGATGTGTACCAGCGTTGGTGTGAATTTACAGACTTAAACTTTATGGAACCAAATGTTTTTCATTTGACCAGCTTTCTTGCTTCGCAGTATGAAACCAAGCATTGGAAAATTAGTACGGTCTTCGCCTATCAATCTTCTATTCTCGCTCTTTTTCCTACTGATCAAAGCAACCAGATACGTAATCATCAGCACTTCCAAGACTTCCAAAAAGGCTTACGTCAAGGCATAGTCCTTCCACAAAAATCATATGAATACGACTTACAACCAGCATTAAATTATATCATCTCATTGGGTGACAATACGGGTATGACGATCGAACTCTTAACCGCCAAATTAGCATGGTTACTAGCAATGGTTGGTTTCCTACGTCCTTCTGACCTTGAACGTATCGACCTCAATCAATGTTCTATTTCTTCTGAAAATATTCTCTCGCTTGTGATTGTCGCTCCCAAAGAAAAACGCAGTGGTATACGTATTACAAAAACCGTCGCTATACATCCCCATTCTGATCACCTGGTTTGTCCTGTCAACACTTACAAGGTGTATTGTTCTCGAGTTGCTTCTACTCTTGTTTCTGTTCCCCATCCGGTCTTTCCTCAAGTATCATTAGTACCGCTATTACGCTATGTCAACCATCATGATCAAGGCTTATCAAGTCAGCGTATCAGCAAATACATTAATCAAATCATGAAGTTTGTTGGCCGTCCACCTGGAGCACCTCTTCCCAAGGCAAGAGCTTTAGGCGCTACTCTGGCAGCACAAGCAGGCGTGTCCGTTGAAAATCTTGTGGTACAAGGCAACTGGTCGTCAAGGAAAATGTTTGAACAATTTTACCGCATTTCCGTCCAAACTAAAGAGAATTTTACTTTAAGTACTCTGGATACACAGCCAAGGTCCCCGACAAGGATGTGTAATGTACAGTAACGACGACATAGGAAGTCGTCTACAACATTACACGACAAAGGGGACCTTGGCTGTCCCCACCCTCCCTTCCCTTTATTTATTTATTTATTTTATTTTATTATTTATTATTACTGTTCTCATTCAAGAAGATAGAGATTATAGACTTAGAAAATATTTCTTTTTATATTACATAATTAGTTCTCAGTAGTGAAATGTTTCGATTTAAATAAAGAAAGAATTGATCCACAGCCAAGGTCCCCTTTGTCGTGTAATGTTGTAGACGACTTCCTATGTCGTCGTTACTGTACAATGTTATTTAATAATAATGTATAGTCACTATTTCCTGATAGAATGTAATACCTAAATTAGAATTCACCATTTATTATTATGATTAAAATATCACTATTGAAAGAACTCCTGTCTTTGTTATTTCTTTTTGAAAAGGATATCTGCAATATTTGATTCAAGTATTTTCCTGCTCCCCTCTAAATCCCCTCCCCCCCTTTTTTTTGCCGTTATGTATATACACAATGTATTATTCATGCTTATAGAAGATACGTTTTTTCATTTAGCTGATAAAAATTCACAAATGGCTAGAGAATCAAAGTGTATAGATGACAATAATAATACAAGGCATACTATAATCATTATTACGAATTTGATTTCTCATCAAAATCAGGAGCTAAACTACTTTTTTTTCTTTATTACAGCATATACAGTACGTAGTTCCTAAAAAGCATTCTCTTAGCTTGTATTACGTGTCATAAACTCGTAAATATTATGCATGTACGTACGTATGTATTAATGTAATGCTTAGTTTTATGCATAACCATTAACTAATAATGTAAACTAAGCAGTGTGTCTGAGGTGGTTTTCTAAACTTATATATAATTGAAGGGACAGTTGCTATTACGTACATATTAATATATGTATCATTTTTAAATGATATCATACATTGGCATTATTTATATGTATCTATATACAATGAAATTATAAATTTAGTGTTGATGATCTACATTATTTAAGCTCATCACTATTTATACATTGAAATTGTATTCTCCCATATAAATTGCATATATTTTTTTCCATGAAGTAAAATGTATTTGTATTTTTTTGTAATAGGTAAGTAAAAAGAAAGCCATATATTCTCGTAAAAAAAGACGAATATGGTACTTTCGAGAACTTTGAAACGTTAATCATTGGCGTTATTTTCCTTTCTTCTTACTTCCCTATTCTTCTCTTTGGTCTCCTCGCTCTTCTTCGTGATTACGACATACTCTTCGGTTTTTATAAAAGTCCATGTTTGCATCTTCTTCTTTATTTGAAAAGATATGTACTTATATTTTTTCTTTATCCCCAACTCTCCTTCATTATACTCTAATCCCTTCCTCCTTTTTTTACTTTCACTTTTCATATCACCATACATACTTCCATTTTACACGCGATTGTACTTTTTAATTTTAAATGTTTTCTGTTATAAGTATTTTGTAGCACATTATTCTTCCTCATACTAATTATATAAGGCACAAATATAAATGGTAAATTTGCTACGGGATATGAACCGATACTACTTTTGTTTATCTTACGTATTGTTTCAGCAAACCATATTCCCTGATGATGGATTTATGAAGTAATAACTACGCCTTGGTAGTATATATGGTTGAAATCGGAAAGAGTCCCCACTTTTATTTACTTTATGCTCTCTCTTTTTTTTTCTCTTTTTCTCTTTTCTATTTCTGTTTTTATCTCTATCTCCGAGATTTTCCCTTAGAAATCAAATGAAGCTTATTTTTCATACATTAATGACGACATCGTATTTTTTCAATACCTCAAATTTCCTATTCACTCCTTTTACTCTTTACTATGTGTTATCCCTGACAGGACAAAAAAATTAGATATATATATATATATTGTTTGTCCTGAAATTTGATATACGAGAATGGATGAACAACTTTAAGCGTTTTTTTATGTATGAAGAGGAAAAACGAAAGTTTCATCCATTCTTATAAACTTATACCGCGACGTGATTAAGACACCAATAAAATAAACAATTATAAATATTTAATATATAATGTATGTATGTAACTCCATTATTATGTTGTTCGTCATCGAAAAAAATACCGCCAATTTTTATGTACAGAAATCCTTTAGATTCTCCTCAGAAATAATAATAATAATAAGATGCATAATTCTTGCTTGATTCGGTCTTATTCTACGCGTGTGTAATAATATGTATAAGATATAATTATAATAATAGTAATAATAACATAGTGTACGTATATGATTTTGTTCGTGTTCTTGAAATTATTGTCGTTGTCACGGCAGGAAATCCTCTATTCTTTCTTCGCTTGTTCTTGGGCCTTGATTCGATCCATTTCAGCGATAAACCTTATAATAGTTAAAAAAAAAAACTCCATATTAATTTTTCATCCATTTAATATTACTTATACGCTTATTTAAAAAAATAACATACCATCGTATCGTCAGGAATAAACAAACAGATAATACCAACAATGCAATGACATGAAGATTACCACCCGAGAGGAAGATCATTACTGTCAAAGTTGCAAAAAGAAGATAAAATGCGTAAAACATAAGTTTGATGACACCTGTAGCTGTATACCCAGGCGTCATGATAGATTGAACGATATCTTCTACAATGCCACTCATCGTGTGTGCTATTTTTTTTTCCGGGATTTTTGTGTATACGATATATGTAACAATATTTTGAGTGTTGGTTTGAGAACAACCTTTTTTTTGTGTGTGTGTGGGGGGGAGGAAGGTACAGTGTGGTAAGAAACTCCGGAAGCGTTCGGATTTTTATGACCGTATGATACCATCGGACCTCCTTTATTGTTGCAAATGGTTTTTATATATTACGCCTCAGTTGTTATCCCTTGATTCTGTTTGATCATAAAAAATAAATACTATGTTGTCTTAGATACGTATATAGATGTTTGATGAAGAATATACTTTTAAGAACTAAAAAAGAGGGCGTTCATTTTTACTTCAGAAGTGAAAAAAAAAAACTATCTGATTATATTAACAGTAGGTTTGAACAAATATCAAATATGCCAAAAAAAAAAAGCACCCTTCAATTGTAAGATTTTTTTTAATACTTCGGCTAACTGGAAGAAAACCAGCTATACTTCACTAAATGAATACTGGTGGTAACTATGGAAATGATGGGTTATTGCCATACATGTATATGCTACAACCAGTTTTTTTTGAAACTGGTATAAATCCTTTCACAGGAAGCAATTGGACATGTTTATGATCATTCTAAGAATAAAATTGTTACCCACTTTATGCAAAGTACATAAATAAACCAAGTAGAAATTCATCCCCGGTCTTCTTTTTTATTTCCTTTTTTATTTATGCTTTTTTTAAAACAATAGTATACAGATGACTGTGCGTTCCATTGTCTCGGAAAATCGAAATCGCTATGTTGATTTAAAAGCTTCTATAGATCTCGATCTAACTTGTAAATATATTTTATTCTTGTAATTTGACAACATCGTTTTCTTTCTCATTATACACATTTAACTTTCGAACAAACTAACACTTTTTCTTCGAGTGATAGATATCACTGAGAGGATCATTGCAATGTCACATCCTTCGGAAGGTTGGGAAGGATTATACCGAAACCCGTTAAAGGAAGTTAAAAAGTAAGTAGAGTGAGTAAAAATTTATTATCAATAAACACAGTGTACAGCTTTTTTCTTTTTGACAGCATGATTTTTTATATAATAGATTTCTTGATGATCGGCATGGGTCAGCAAATTATAAAGTATACAATTTGTAAGTGTATTCGAGTTATTTTTCATCTGATAAAAATAGTTTACCTCTCTTAATGGATTGTTATTATTAGACGATCCGAAAAACAGTATCATGAAGAGGTTTTTCCATTTTCAACTTCAACTTATGGATTTCAAGACCATCAAGCACCACCTTTTGATGTTTTGATTGAATTTTGTAAGGATGCTGGAGAATGGTTAAAGGATCCAAAACATGTGGTTGCGATTCATTGTAAAGCTGGTAAAGGTAGAACCGGAACAGCGATAGCTGCATTATTATTATATACCCACCAAGTTGTAAATTCCGATGCAGCTATGAGACTTTATAATATCAAAAGAACAAAAGATGGAAGAGTAGGTGTTTTAGTTCAATTTAAAAATGTTCCTTCTTATAATAAATTTTTATGGTTAGCTAGGGCAAAAAGAGAAAAAAAAAAGTATCATGAGA
Source organism: Circinella umbellata (assembly GCA_025093555.1). Lineage (NCBI taxonomy): Eukaryota > Fungi > Mucoromycota > Mucoromycetes > Mucorales > Lichtheimiaceae > Circinella > Circinella umbellata. The sequence goes on along the minus strand of JAIWNF010000004.1, from coordinate 644,003 downwards.
AACGAGAACAAGGAGAGAAAAAGTGGTTTTAAGAATCTCTTATTTTTTTTACTCATGTTTTACGTAGCTCTTAAATAACTTATAATATTTCTTCTTTGTTGGTTATAAAACTTAGGGAATTACAATACCAAGTCAAATACGTTATGTTAGATATTTTGAAAAATGGGTTCATTGGACCGACATCAATAGTAGCTCTATTGTAAAACCTTTTGCCAATTGTGGACAATCCTGTGCAATTAGTATTTATAAAGTTGTTATGTATGGAATCCCAACAGCATATAAGAGTCACACTGGTAAATTATCTACGTAAAAACATACCACAACCCTACTACTAAAGCGTTAGAACCAAAATTAAATAATTATCTTCATATTTTCATGACTCTAGGACCATGTATCGATTTATGTATAACTGATAGTGAGGGAGATCTTTTGTACAATCATCGAAATCAAAGCAATGTATGTTCATTATTACTATCAATAATAGAGTTATGATGTTGTATATCTACAAAACCATTGACTTCATTTTTTCTTAGTGTATTACTACAGTTGATAATGATTCTATTATATTAGAAATTTCACCATATGTCCGTGTCGAAAATGATTTCAAATTGGAATTTTTTGTCAAGTCATACTATCTTTTCAAAGTAAATATTTTTTTTTCATAAAGTCAATATATTTCTATATTATAACTTGGATACGTATATAAAAAGAAAAATGGGAACACAGAGACAAGAATTCATATGCTTACATAAAGGCTTTTATATTAGAGAAAATTATGTAGACTTTGGTTAAATTCACGATTTATTGTACCTGATAATCACGTTGCAACTAAAAGGTTCAAGCTAACCAAAAATGAAATCGATGGAGCAGTCAATGATAACCAGCATCAACAATTCCCTGAAAATTTTGCAATTGAGATAGAATTTAATATCAATATTGATTGATTAATTATTGAAGAAAAACAATCAATTAGCATTTACAACTGATTTAATATATATATATATATATATATATATGCAACATTAAGCGATGACTGAAGGACAAGATAATCCATATGGATTATTTATAATTTATTGATCGTCTGATTGACATGCTAGTATACGCAAATCGATGTATTTTCATGTGTTTGTTCATGTCACAATTGTTTTTACTGACAACGAGACGGATAAGTGGTTAATAAATTTTACCGAGTTAGCAGCATATTAAAAGGCGGCACAGTACGTCAAAACTGGAGTTTTCTTTCTTTTCTCTTTTCTTCTTTGACACATTCCTCCAAGCTTTAGGTGGCCAAATGGATTTGACAGAACTCACGACGTCATCATTGCCACTTGTGATGCTTGCCTTTTATTTTATTTTTTTTGTTTGTGCATGCCACTAACTGGCTACTGTCCTTGGAAACAATAAAAATGTACCTCAGATGCGTGGATGAAGTACCTGAATGCGAAGAGGATAGAGCTTTTTTACGTATGGCTTTATCAGAGCGCTTTAGAATTCAACATTCCTGGACGATAAAGTTACCGGCTTAGGACAAAGGGATGATATCTTTGACAGCGATGCTGTTGCTAGAGCTTGGGATGGGCTACTCCTTGGACTTTTGGATGTGCGCGATGCTGGACGGGCCAATCGAAATCAGGCAAGCACACAAACTACAAAAGGTACACCTTTTCCAGGGTATTATATAGTTAATTCCGCAGCTTAACTGGGTAAGCTACTACATTGTAAGATCTCGCCCTTTGAATCTTCGACTTGCGTCCCTCAATGTAACCCTAACCGGTTACCATGGCTACAAGGTAGAAGTGGTTTCTTGTCTTTTGTTCTATAACCTTTACCTCACTTTTGGAAGATTTATTTTTGTAAAGTGGCGCCAGCGGGACATTTAGTTTTATTAGCAAAAAGACAAGCTGTTTATTTGAAGTTTTTGATGGCGAGAGAGAGAGGAAGTATGTGTGTTATAAATTTCAAGTACAAAATAATAATATTTTACTAATGCATATTTTTTATTGTCGTTGTTTGAAGATCTTTATGAAACGTCTGGAGGGGTTTGGCGATTTTCATGCGATACGGGGTAAGTATTTCTATTGGCTCACGTTCTGAAGTTTACTGCGTATACTTATTTAGGGTTTTCCAATGGTATAGTACGACCTTTTCCTTGTACAAAGACATTTTAGCGCAGGTACTGCTGTCTCAGAACGTTAGGGCTGTGGATAAACACTTTTTGGGAATATCTACTAGCCTTTCACCTTCTCAGGATTATTCTCGTTGATCACGTTATATCATTATTTCTTGAGATCGAAGAGGAGGCTTATTATTTACTCTAATAATAATGTTATTATGAATCAATCTTTTTTTTATCAATGAAGTTCTTTACATACGTAGTGTATAGTTGTGTATGCCTATGTCAACGATGTCAGTGTTTGTGGATTTATCATATTCTACTCGATACGTATTATAAAACATGCTTTTAAATAGAACCTGTATGATTTATATGATATAAATGTTTATTTTCGCTCTATGATAACTTTCAAAAAGTACGTAATAATTTTTATTGTTAAGTTATGGATGATAGAAAGTTGTAGAGGGTTACTCTATGATTATATAGTGGTAAACGAAAAAAAATAAAATGCATAATGTTTACTGTATTATAATAATGGAAAAACGAAAAAAAAATATTAATTAATACATTAATGATACGAAAGAATTGCGCCAGAAAAAAACCATTGAATGGTGTAGAAAATATAACAAAATGATAATTATATAATTGTAGTAATTAGTAATAGTATACTTAGTAGTAGGATGTAGATGTGTTAGATTGTATTATTATTTTGTATCTAGATCATGGGTAATATAATGTCTGTCATGAAAAGAAAAACTCGATCTATTATAAAAATAATAAAGGGTTACTATTTATACTTTCATCGTTGAAAATATTTGTCGATATTTATCATAGAAGAATAATTCTTACCATAAACGTTTCTGGGATTGATAGTTTGTTTTAAGTGCGGGTATATACCTTGATCCTCTCTCATATAATCGTTTTACAAGCTTTATAAATTTATCATCATCAGGTACCTTCATAGTAGATCCAAGCAGTGTTATACATTGCTCAAATTCATCATGTAATAATTGATCTATTGATTCATCAAACAAAAAAAGATTGTTAATTAATCCGCCAACATATGGCACCATTGCAGTACAATATGATAAATAAAAACAAGTTCGAGCGATGTGTACATAAATAAAGTAGCTTACCTTGATGTGTTTTTAATAATGCAAGAGCAACAAAGAAAAATACATTAAATCCAAGAAGGAAATAAACATCCCATATCCGTAATAAAGTTTGATAAGATACAACACCACCAGTAAACATTGTGATATACCAACGTGTAGCATAAGCATCACTACTTAATCCTAGATTTAGCTACTCCCATCAAAATCCATTATTAACTTTTTGTTCAAGGTATAATAAACCCATACAAATCGTGAAAATAATAAGTTGCTTACAAGATGGCGATGTAATTTTGGTAAATAACGTTCCACAAGCTGTTCCTGAATATAAAAGCTTTCCATTAATGCTGGAAAACCAGGAATAAATAAATCGTGCAATCCGTCACGGCGAAACATGTGAACCAATGCTGTAAATGATCTCTATACAAAAAAAAAAAAAGAAATCCCGCGATATAGAAAAAAAAAGACAGTTAATAAGGAACGTAAGAATATGTATACATAATATCTTATATAATAATCATAAATCATCACCTCTTCTTCAAAGTACAGTAACAGCATAGCAGCGATGTTAGTCATTCCTTGACAATATCCAACTTCTGTATCAAATTCCGAAAAAGCGCGTAGAACATTGAATAAAGCACGCTGGCTAATTTAAAGAAAAAAGAGAATTTCAGAGCTTTATTCTTTCAATATACTTAGATAATTTAAAATCGCTATTTGGTTCATCCCAATTACATTCTTACCCCTGCCCATAACGCTGTCGAAACATAATATGACCATGCATAGTTCGTGCAATATCCAAATCAATTTGACGTTCATGTGGAGAAGGTTTGGATAACAAGGACTACACTTCATATTAGGGGTTCATTTTATGTATAACGCAAAACATTCATGCGGGAATAAACATAAAAAATAAAAATAAAGAAAAAGCCTACCTTATATTGCTCCCGTAACTCTTGATCGTTTTTGAAAGTACGGAGACCATCCGTGCATAAGAAATACCTATGTGCAAAACGAGGTTATTTAAGTATTTTTTATGTGTATATATATAACTAAGCCTTGTTATTAATATATCACTGTTGTTTCATTTTACCATGCATCTCTTCGCCAACAATCTGGAATACCCTTGAATACCCGTTTAATAAACTGTCGTCATTAGATGTAACAAAAAGCAGAAAAAAGAAACATAATCAATTATTAATCCCTTGTTAAATAACTCCTTTGATGATAAAAAAATAATTTATTACCTTGTGTGTTTTTTTAAAAGTATGAAGCTCTTCATCATTTAAACGTATATGTTCTGCCATATGAGCCCATTTAGTAGAACGTTCTACTTCCTTTTCTGTTTGTCTGCAAGAATATTTTTTGTTTTGTTCAATGTAAGGGAGAAAGAAACACGGAAAAAATAAGGAAAAGAGAGTGTTTGTGCGTGTGTGTTATTATACTTTTTTTTTGTTATGTATAACAAGATAGAAATACATTGCATAAATCAGGTACAAAAATAGCTTAAAACACATACTCTGCATTGGACTGATCAGTTGAATTGTCTCCTAGAAATCCATATCTGGATTATCATAGAGAAATATATATAGAAAGGTTAGACCAAAAAGCCCTCGGAGCTCAGCTTCTTCAAAGTTACATAACCCCTCTTTCTTTGTCCGTGCTACATAATATGTAACAATAAAATCATTTTTTTTATATTACCTGTCTGCCATCCCAAACCACTTTTCCATTTCAGCTTCAATGTCTGGTACAATGGGAGGAGGTGCCTGATAACTTTGGCGAATGTCATTGTCGCGATGTTTCTTTCCTTGAACACCTGACTCAACTTGTCGTCCACTGATACTCAGTCGCTCATGGTCACGTTCGCCGTTATTGTCAGCAAGTGGAAGTCGTGCATAAGAACCGTGAGTTTTTACTGATGTACCAGTAGTAATTTCAGTAAAATCTGTATCGGATGAAGCATTCGTTAACTGGGATGTTAATGTTGGCCTGCCATTAGTAGTATCAGCTGTAGTATCAGTCATAATAATATGTGTAGTGTATGTAAGAGTAGTTTGATAATAATGGAAAGAGAAGCATAAAAATCATTTCGCGGAGGGTAAAAGTGAATTAAAAAAAATGGAAGCGCTCTTTCTTTAGTAGCTAAAAAAAACCTTGCTGAGTGTGTTGTTGCTTAGAAACTACTACGGTGAAAACCCCGCTTTCCAACACAAACAACACCAACCTCTTTTTATCTTTTCTTCAATGTCAACGAAGGAGACTTCACGGCGTCCTAAACCAAATAATGGCCAAGGAACATCAACATCACGAATGAGCAATACCAGCATAGCAACGACAACTAGTGGCTTTAGTAGAGAATATTCAGCTGCTTTGGTAGGCACAGCGCGTGATAAAGCGTTCGGAGCCGCTCAAGCAGCGCGAGACTTCCTCACACCAACGACTTTTCCTGATTGGACTGCTCCACTTTCTCATCTCGAATCTCTTACCACAGTTATGTTCAGCCCATTGGCTGCACACCCTGTTTATCAGAGTGAGTCATTAGCTAAAGCCTTACAATTAATGCAGCAGCAACAACGTCAACGACCGTCTTCTTCTACCTCGTCATCGGGGAGCTCTGCCGAACTTGTACTTCATGGAACTTTGCAACAAGCTTGGCCCTCTAGCTCCGAACTTCTCAAGGCTGAAATACCTGAATCCAATGCACCGCTCTCATTGTTTCAGGGTTTTGCTGCAACTTATCCCTCACTTGCTAATTCAACACCTAATACACCTAATAAACGTTCGCGTAATAGACGGAAAAAACATGGTGGTTCAGCCAGTAGTGTAGCTGATATGGGTAAATATGGATCTAAATATATATATATATATATATATGTGTGTGTGTGTGTGTGTGTGTGTATTTGTGGAAGTAAACCACTTTACAAACATACTTACATAATAATGGGGTGAATGGTCCTTTTATAGAGACGGGAAGATCACTGACACAAAAAATTGCTGACAGAGAACAAAAGATGAAGGAGAGTAATAAGTTACAGAAACAAAAGGTACAGCAACAACCTTCATCTACCAAATAAATATTGGGACACAAACGCGTAAAAAGTGGAAATGATAATAATTTACGAGTGATAATATATACATAGTCTTCAACAGCAAATGAAATCAATCAGATAAATATGCAAATAGAAGAGCTAGTCAACAAACGCAAAGCACTAGAGTCGAAATGGGCAAAATTAGAGGCGAAGGAACAACAACTTTTATTAACGAGTTAGTATTTGCATTTCTTTTTGTTGGAGAAGAGGATTTCGGTTATATGTATGCGCTGAACATGAATACGACTTTTCATATATAGTCGATGCTCTTAATGGATCTATCGTAGCTGTTGAAGAAGGAGGAGAAAATCGTGACAGTGATGCTGCCAGCACTAAAACTGGGTTACAAGATGAGGCCGATTCGGAGGATGAGATATATGAACGTGGAACATGCTACAAGGTTACACATGCGGCAATTCATCAGAAAGGGGTTTAGCGTTTTCGTAATAATGTTTTTGTAAAACTAACAAAAAAAAACAATTCAATTTATATGCGTATACTTGTATTTATATAGACACTGGAAGGACATGCAGATGATGTACTTTGTGTTGATTTTAATCATCCAAAGGGTATTTTAGTATCTTCATCCATGGATGGTACAGTAAGAGCGTGGGATCTTCATCGTAATCGCTGTCTCGGTAGTTTAGAAGGTCACACAAGTCTTGTTCGGTGTATGCAGCTTGACAATGCCACTTTATTAACCGGTTCAGATGACGGTTCCATAAAGCAATGGAATTTGACTGCCATTTCTCCGGTACCTACACCTTCTTCAGCTAGTTCTACGGCAGCATCAGTAGTTTCGAGTGGACGAAGCTCACCTGAGTTATCAAATGAAGATAATAATAACATGCTTCCTGTTCTAAATGATTGTTGTACTGGAAATTTGGAAGGCCATCAGGCCGAAGTCACGGCTTTATATTCAGATCAAAGCACAGCAGTAAGTGTAACTTTGGGGTTTGATATATATGCGTAATACATATTTGCTGATGTTGTTTTTTTTTGGATAAATAGGTATCTGGTTCCAATGACAAAACAATGAAACAATGGGATTTAGAGACACAGCAATGTGTATTAACTTTAGATGTTATGTGGGCGAGTAACTCTGCAGGCAGTGGCTCTTCCTCTTCTGGATGGCGCTCAATGAAATCATTAGATCAATGGTCATTAGACGGAATTAGTAGTTACTTTGAACCAAGCGATTTTGTTGGTGCTCTTCAATTCTGGAATTTTGCCTTGGCAAGCGGTACAATTGATGGAAAATTACGGATGTGGGATTGTAAGTTATTATATTTTTTTTATGTAAATACCCCCTTTATTTTATCGCCATTAATATTGATTGAATTTATCAATGACCATTATATAGTACGAACAGGACAAGCGCATAGAACACTTCCTGGTCACACAGGTATGCATTATTAATTTCCGCAATATATTTATGCGTATATACAGTTAATGCGTATATACAGTGATTCGAAAATACTTACCATTATATTTTTTTTAATTTATAGGTCCTATTACATGTTTACAATTCGACGAAGTACATCTTGTTAGTGGCAGTACTGATAAAACAGTTCGCGTAGGTTTTTTTCTTATTCTTGTCAGATTTTTTGTTGCTCATATTTCAAATACTAAAATTTATCTGGTTACACACACACATGAAAATTGAAATATATAGATTTGGGACTTACGGACTGGTTCCGTGTTTGATACACTAAGCTTTAACAGTCCAGTTTCATCACTTCAATTTGATTCAGGACGAATAATAAGCTCTAATGCAACAGAAAATATTGATGTAAGTTCATGAAAATAATGGAAAAAGGCTATTTCTTTTTTTATGCATAATAAGAAGTATTCTAAAATTGAAATAACCTTCTTCATAATAGATTTATAATCGAACATCATTCCAGCATTCAATTCTACAAGGTCATACCGCCCCAGTAAACTCCGTAAGATTCCGTGACACTGTATTAGCAAGTGGTTCCAGTGATGGCGTAGTTAAACTTTGGGCATTGTAATTATTATTATTTAAAACTTTATATATAAAAAAATAAGAAATTATAAACATGTAAAACTATTATTGTTTATGTCTTTTTTGCTATGGTGATCAATTTTGAGGATGAGCAACCTTTCCATACAATATCATCATAGACTAGAATAATAATATTATGCGTGACAAAGCAAATGTAAAATTTTGCGTGCTTGGAGTCAGTAATTTTAGGCAATATGCGACTATTTAGGCAAGTGCAGGAGTTTAGATAATTGTGTCCGAGAGAACGGAATATAAGCGAAGCTGTTTCTTGTTTTCTTCTTTTCAAACAAAAAACATTCTCATGGGGCGACGAATTTCCTGGGTGCTCATTCTTGGAGCATTGCTTTTTAATATAACGACGAATGCACGTACATTAGAACCTATCGACGTTATTTCTTTACCGCGTCCAGGTCATGCTGCCGTTTCTCCTAATGGTAATTTGGCCGTGTATGCACAGTCGAGTTACCATGCCGAAGAAGATCAAGTAAATGATAAGACAAACACAAGAAAACTGAAAAAAAAGACTTTTACCTTTTTTATTATGTTGGAAAATAATATCTGACCGACTTATTTTTTTCTTAATATATAACCAACTTGATATTGTATAGAGCGCTAGTAACTTGGAACTTATTGAATTAAACTCAAATGGAAAATCCAGACTGACAACTCCTAAATTGGGTGCTTCTCAAAGTGAGCCTTTCTTCCTTGATGATCATCATGTCGCTTATTTTGAACACCGAGAAAGTGAAGCAGTGAATCAACTCTACGTTTTGGATGTTGAAGGCAAAAAGGATCCTTATCAATTGACAAATTTCTCCATTGATTTTTCAAACGTCAAGTAAGGCATAAATCTACTAACACCGGGGCATCACTATGCATCGGATATTAATATATATACATATGCATCTTGACCCCCTAATGCACTATTACATAATATAGGTATAATGTAAAGAATAAAGTTCTTGTATTTTCTGCTCAAGTTTATCCAGATGCCCCTACTTTGGATGGTACAAAAGCTAAAGACGAAGAAGTGAAGAAAACAAAGAAAGATTCCGGTGTTGCCTATGATCAATTGATGGTTAGGTAATTAATTTTATTTTTACAACGACTCTTGATGAACAATAATACACGTAATAAAATAATCGAGAACTTGAGAATCTGATAAAATATAAATATATTTATAGACATTGGGATGAATTTGTATCACAAAAGAAATATAATCTTTTTTCCGTTCATTTGGATATTTCGGAGGATGGTCGATATAAACTTTCTGATGAACCTGTTAATTTGTTGGCCGGAAGTGGTTTGGTAAGCCAAAGTGAAACCTGAATGATTAATTATTTAAACTAACAACTTCGAGTAAATGTTTAACGTGTAAACTAAAAAAAAAAATATAACAGGAATCCCCCGATAACGCTTTCGGTAGCAGTGCAGATTTCGACATCTCACCTGATGGTAAATAATACACAGTTTTTTTTTTAAAGTTTATATTGAAAATCTCAAAACTAAACTGTATTATTCATGACTCCATATGTATAATAAATAGGTGATGAAGTAGCATTCGTATCCAAGATTCAAACACCCGACAATGCTTGGCAAACATCCAAACATGTCTATGTTGTCCCGGTCACTGGTCATTCGCGTCCTTTCGCACTGAATGGAGATATTCCAGCTGCATCCTCTTCTCCTAAATATGCTCCATCCGGAACCCTCGCCTATCTCCAAATGTTAACACCTCAATATGAAGCTGATCGTAACCGTATTGTTATTTATGACCGTACCAATGGTCATCGTGGTTACCTCGCTGAAGATTGGGACAGAAGTCCATCCGAATTGGCCTTTTCCCCAAATTCATCCATTTTATATGTTGTTGCCCAAGAGTATGGACGTGAAAAGATCTTCTCCATTGATCTCAAATATGAACAAATTCAAACTTTAACTGAAGAACATTCTGCAGCGGGTATTACTGTACTTCCTTCGGGATCTTTGGTATTTTCAGTCAATTCGATGCGATTCCCCAACGTTGTACATACACTGGATCCTTCTACTGGTATAATTAAGGCCACTGGGGCTCCTTCTGAGCTATTTGATATTCTTGATGAAGTTGATTTGCAACAACCTGACGAATTTGCATTCATTGGTGCTTTGGGTGATCCAGTTCATGGTTGGTTAATCAAACCACCAAACTTTGATTCTGATACCAAATATCCTGTTGCGTTCTTGATTCACGGTGGGCCTCAAAGCGCTTGGACTGATTCTTGGTATGTAGTTATATATACAATATACGATTTTATTTCTCTATTTCTTTTTAGTTAGCAAAAGTTGATACCGTAATGATATAGGTCGACTCGCTGGAATCCACAAGTTTTTGCCGCTGCTGGTTATGTTACTATTGCTATTAACCCTCACGGTTCAACCGGTAATGAAAAAAAAAACATTATCTTTTTGTAAAAAATATATATAGGAGATACTTATATTAACTTTCACTCTCTCTCCCTTTTTTACTGTGTTGTTTTTGTTAAATATAGGTTATGGTCAAAAGTTCTGTGATTCTATTCAGTATCACTGGGGTTCCCATCCTTATCATGACCTTGAAAAAGGTCTTGACTTCTTGTTCCAAAATTATGTGTTCTTAGATAAAGATCGTGTTGCTGGTTTGGGTGCTTCTTATGGTGGATATATGATTAACTGGATCAATGGCCATAGCAATCGTTTCCGCGCTCTTGTGAATCATGATGGCATGTTTAGCACAGTTAATACTTTCTATACCACAGAAGAACTTTATTTCCCTGAAAGAGAGGTATAATTAAAATTATAAAATCAATTTTTTTTGTTATAGAAAGAAAATTAATATGTACTTGATTCTTTTAAATAGTTTGGTGGTGTTCCATATTCACCTCTTCATCGTATTGTCTATGAACGCTGGTCACCTTCAAACTTTGTACAAAACTGGAAGACACCTACACTTGTTATTCATAGTAAGTTACATATGGGCCAAGAAATTTTTTTTTTGAAATTATATACATACACCTTCTAGATATTACGGGGTTCTTAACAGTTGCAAATTATTAGGTGCTCGTGATTATCGACTTGTTGATGGTGAAGGACTTGCAACATTTACTGCTCTTCAACGTCAAGGTATTCCTTCTCGTTTACTTTACTTCCCTGATGAAAATCATTGGGTGTTAAAACCAGCCAACTCTCTTCGTTGGCATAAGGAGGGTAAGTGTTGTAAACTATTGTCATTTAATACTGTAAAGTACAATTAGAGAGTACAGATTTGTTAACGTGGAAAATTTTTATTATAGTACTTGATTGGATTAATCGATGGACAAATGTGGAAGAAGAAAAGGTTAAAGAAGAAGGACAACCTCAATTTAACTATCAACAAGCTGGCATTTATCAATGAATAAGGTCTTTTTTTTTTCAAAAATATTCTGTAGCATATTTTTTTTACATATATATATATGTGTATATATGTCAGTAGTCTTTGCCAACCACAAAAAAAAGCAAAATAAAAGAATTAGCAAGTTGTCGCAATTGAAGGAGTATACGTATATAAAAGAATTTAGTGTTCTATAAGGATAATAATAAAAGGGTGATAGGAACGCAGAGCCACATAATCAAACTACTTTGTTTATGTGAAAAAATGACTTGAGAGTACATGAAATAGTTGCACGATAATGACATACTGTAGAAATATACACATATATAGAATTTGGTATAGTATTGGTTAACTGCTCTTCAGTTCTATATTATCATATGAATACATATAGTTTATCTTTTTTTTTGCTTTCATACTATGATATGACGACTGCTCATCAAAAGGATTACATCACATCACAACACTTCATGGTAAAATATGCATAGCCTTCTGTTAGGCTGCCGTTTTTGTTAGAAAAAAAATTACGTTCATTGGCGTAACATGGCAACAGACGAAATGAAGGGAATATATTCATCATCTTGAAAACCGCCTGGTTTCTTGTAATAAATGACATACATACGTGTTGGTCTAAGTGGTACTTTTCATGAATTAAACATTCAATATTACATATAATGGTTTTTCTTGTTGTAATGAATATGTAATAAATATATGTAGACTACTTTGAATCGTTTCTATTTATATAGCCATTATCACCAAAAGTTACCAAGCAGAACTATCCAAAAAACATTGAGGATACTTAGGTTTCTTCAATTGATCACCGAAAAAAAGGAATCTTCTTACTGTATCATTTTTACATCTTAAACAATGCTAGTACGTAAGACCGATAAGTCCTATCCAAATCAATGGCTCTCTTTATTGAATTTAAGAAACGTGCCACTACATATATGTGACAACATATATGTGACAACAATAAAATATAACCAAATATAGTGTGCTAATGTATTCGTAGAGGTACGTAAAAGACGTTCTATTACTGTATATACAATGCAAAAAGGAATTAACTTGCTCCAGACAGTAGGTAGTAAAGCAGAGCATATTTACCAAAAATACCAAAAAGTCACTACATTGGTTTCATGACGATGGAGGACCAGGTAGGTAAACAAAGACCATCTAGTCATTATTACGTACATTAGAATTTTACTGCACATTTTTTAGACCCCTTTATTATTTTTACTTTTTTTGGGAAACGGAACTGTTGATTGAAATAGTTAAGTATCTGAAAGAACAAATGTCATTTTTATAATACAGTTGGCAATTTCAATATTATTCAATACAGCACAATAAAAACAAAACCACACCTTTTGATTGTACGTAGGTACGTAGGAAATGGTATTGTAAGTATTAAACAAAGGCCTTTCAACATTTATAACACTTTGACATGGAGATATAATCACTCTACTTTTGTAATATTTTGACGAAAATTACGTAAAATAATATTATACCCATCCATTAGTCATCGTAGGATGGATACGCAGAGATAATAGTTTTTAAGATCTCTATACTTAATCAAAAAGTAAGATAATCAACTATATGCTAGTTTAATTAATAACAATAATAGCGAACATTGAAATGATTATTGATTCGACTACACAAAGGGTTGTAAAACAATTGCGCATAGGTATAATCATAATAAAACCTGATTGACTATCTTTTTGTGAACAATGAACAGCTTTTTGTGTGAAATAGGCCTATTATTTGATCAATTTTGACGAAACAAAGGTTCAAGCACTTTGTTCATTGTTCAACTTTTTTTTTTCCTTCTTAATAAAAAACGTTCTACGTAGTGATACGTAGCTTATATTTTTTATATACCATTAAAATAAGTTGCATGTGTGTTATAATAACAAAATCCGTTCTTTTTTCCTAGAAATAGGATAGAACATTCATATATAAATAAGAAAGAAAACCTTTCATGTTTTTTTTTTCAACTCTTGTCAAGATATCATTTTTATTCATTTTTTTTTATCTTTGATAAACCAACATATAATATACAAAAATCAAAATGCTTAACCTTTTCGACGAATATTCGCTAGTATGGCTTAATATGGGAACACTTGTATTGATTCCATTTTTTATCACACTTATTCATTTACGTTTCTCCATTCAATCCGGGATATCATCAGCACAGCTCGAATCTCAGCGATTTTGTGACCAAATCAATCATGCAGCAACACAAGCTGCCGCACTTCCTCAACTCATGCTTCAAGATTCAATTAAAGCAAAGCATGCCATTATCGATAGTCTCGCCCGTCAACTGGTATTTATGACTCAAGCATTGGAAGAAATTATTATTTGGATAATTGGAGCTTATAAATCCATGTATCGATGTTTATTGGGTCTCGCTATTAACGGAGCCATTTCCGCCGTAACTAAAATTGCTGGACCTGTACAACAAGCAGCTGAAAAAATTCTTTCCGGGTTAGAAAAAGGTTCTAGCGTAATTGGACATCTATTAGCAGGTGATACTAACTATCAAGTTTCTGATAATGGTGTTCAATTGGGTAATTGGACGAGTACGATGCAAAATGTTCAATCTACGGTACAAAATTGGACAATGAACAATGGAACAGATGATCCGTTTAATAATTTAATTCGTCAACCTTTTGAATCAATCAAGCAACATATTCATGAAAATGTGGCTTCTTGGAAACCTGATAATGTATCAATTGCGTCGTTTTCAAGTGTTAGCACCATGAAGGACAATTTATATTGTGACCCAACATTTGTCAAGGATAGTTTAAACGATTTACAAGGAAAATTATTATTAATCACCAGTATCATGATCGGTATCGTTGCCTTTGGACTCCTTATCGCCATTGTGCTCAATTTTCTATGGATTAGATTTCAATATACTTACGTTGGTAAACAAATACGAGAACTTTCATTCATATTCGCAACATCACAACTATTGGACAAGAGTGGTGAATCATTAATACGTGAACGCAGAGAAATCGAAAAGGAGCTCGAGAAATTAGGACATGCGAACAAATATCCTATACTGGGATACCTATCCGACAAGTACACGAAATTTTATGAATTTGAACAGAATCGACCGATCTTAACTTGGTGGCTTCATTATTTAACACACCCTTTAATTCTTTATTGTTTCATTGTTGGATTTTTTGGACTTATATTGACCTTTACAGCAAGTGCATCAGTTCACCATGTTTTAAATAGAGATGTGAATAGTCAAGCAGCTTCCATGGAACGTTGGGCTATAGATCAATCAAATCAAGCTACTCTACAGTCATTATCAATTATTGAATCACAAACGAATACATTAAATCAATGGATTATAAAATCTGAAACCGATATTAATGAACGGACCTTTGGATCTATTCGATCAGCAGCATTATCTGCTAATCAAACAATAGGAGTGGTCACGGACCACATTAGTCAATTTGTTAGTAATGTATTTGGTGGTACAGTATTTGAAGGAGCTGTCAATGATGTATTAGATTGTCTATTTATGACTAAAATAGAACAACTTGAAAATGGATTGACTTGGATAGTAAGTTTGTTAGTTATAACGACAAGTAATATATAAATCGATAGTAACCAACTAATGAATAATTTATATTTATGTTTATATATAGTCTCAAAATACATATGTGAATTTGACACGTGTTAATGTACTTGATGTTAAATCTTCAGTAGAAAAAAATATTCATAATTCTTTGGGTGTGTCAGATTTCTTATCTGGTGTACAAAAAAAGATAGATTCTAAACTATATCAAGAATTATTATTTTATTCTATTATTTTATCTTTATGGGGTCTTTGTGTACTTATTGCTTTAATTCTACAACTTATAAAATGTATACGTGTAATGATGTCTAAAGAATAATAAAAATAATTTATCTGGTGAACCTATACAAATTTGTGTGATGCAAAAAGTGGGATTTTCATCGGAATATCCTAGAAATTCCGTTTTCCGACAAAATCTTTGGAGTGTTTAAATCGCTTTGAGAAATTGCCAAGTGGCAAACTTATTTAGAACCTCTCTTCTTTTTTATCTTTTTCAACAAACTTCTTTGTTTCACCATGTTCATCATCAATTGGTTCTACGATGTATTGTCTTCTTTAGGTAAAAAAACCTTTTATCTATTTTATTAAACTCATTTCAATTTTAATGATAAAAAAAAGAAGTATTTTTTATTGATATGTAATTCACAAAAAAAAAAAATAACCAACCCGTTTTACTTTCTTTTTTCTTTTGAAAAAAAGGTCTTCTTAACAAGAACGCTAAAATTCTTTTCCTTGGTCTCGACAATGCCGGTAAAACTACTCTTTTACACATGTTAAAAAATGATCGTCTCGCTACATTGCAACCTACTCTTCATCCCAGTAAGTTTTTTATGATTTCCTTTTTCAGTTGGATGGTCATTATATAAAAAAAAAATAACTCCATTTAAAAAAAAACGCGTTATGCTTACAATTTTAATTAAATAGCCTCGGAAGAACTTGCTATTGGTAATGTGAAATTTACAACATATGATTTGGGAGGACATCAACAAGCGCGTCGATTATGGCGAGATTATTTCCCAGAAGTTTCTGGTATTGTCTTCCTTGTTGATTCTGCTGATCATCGTCGTTTCCCTGAAGCCAAGGCGGAGCTTGACGTAAGTAAACCTATATATATTGATTGTATGTTTACAAAAACTTATTGTTTATTTGATTTTATTTAGGCACTTTTGGCTATTGAACAATTGTCAAACGTTCCATTCTTGGTTCTTGGTAACAAGATTGATGCACCTGGTGCAGTAAGTGAGGATGAATTGAGACAACAACTTGGCATGTTCCAAACTACGGGCAAGGTAAAAGAAAAGAATATAAGAGAGTTTGATAAGAGTAAAACAAAAAGAAAGGAAAAAAAAAAACTGACGATAATAATTTGTTATTATTAATAATATAATAGGGTAAGGTACCCCTTAATGATATCCGACCTATTGAAATATTCATGTGCTCTGTTGTAATGAGACAAGGTTATGGTGATGGCTTCCGTTGGTTGTCACAATATGTATAAATTTATATATCATTTCCCCCTTTTTATTTTTCTTTTTGAACTTCTTTACCTCCTCTCGCTTTGTTTTTATAAACAAAAAAAACAATTAAAAATATTAAATGTAAAAAAATGATATTTCCTTTTATTTCTTTTTCTCTCTTGTATGCTTGTGTGTTGTGTGTGTGGATTTATTGATAAGTGGCTAGTAAATGAAAAAGAGCTTTGCTGAGAATGATTTGAATATCAGCAAGGTCAAACAGCAGCATTTTTCTTTTTTAGTCGACACCCCTCTTTTTCTCTCTTTCTCTTTTTAAACCTCTATCAAATAACAAAGAAGTCAAATTCAAAAAAAAAAAAAAGAAAACAATGAATGATCCTTTTGCACACCCAGCTTCAACAAATATTACTTCAAATATAGTACCTCATTCAGCAGAACGAAGTCAATCCACTAATAATAACGATAATAACAATAATACAGCACCTGCTTCATCAAAATGGATCCGAAACGACACCGCTGATAGAGAAGTTGACCAAGTTGGTTTGGTTGCGCACAATCGTGGCTATAAACATATCCTTTTTGAATAAATATATATATAAAATACAATTAAGAAATCTCCAAATATTAAATTGAAATAAAATCCTTAACCACTGACTATACTGAATAACTGGGCTTCAACAGATTCTCAATTAGGTGGAAATAAGTTAAGAGCACCGCGTACATTAGCCAACGAAGAAGAGGTAAATAAATTGTCGCGACTCGTCAATGAATTTAGACTTATTTGATACAATATATTAAAAAAAACGTAGTTTTTACTGGGTGATAAAAAACGAACTGTTGTAAAACGACGTCGACGAGAATTGGATGAAGAATTATCTGATACTGAAGAAGATGATCCATACCGTAAAATAAATATTGAAGGTAAGAAAAATTAAAAAAAAAACTTATAGAAAAGAATAATTTATTTATGATATTTTTTTACTTAGACATTTTAAGTCCAATCGAATATCCAACTGATATTGTCAGACGACCAGCATTGAAAAGAATTATCAAGTCTCCGCAAATTGAAGAACTTAGCAACACCGCCATGGAATTTATTGAAGGTGAAAAGAATTTTTGTAAAGTTCTTTCTCGTTTATCAGCTATTCTTCATCACGATGATCCACAATATTTGGATTTGAATTTCGAACGAACACCTGAACAACGACAGAAAGCAGTTACCAATAATGAAACAATAACGGGAGTTGAAGGAGAAAATAAACAAAAAGAACAATCGTCAACGGATGAAAATAATGATGTAAAAACAACACAAGAAGATAATAAAAAGAATGGATTGGATGGAACAACAGATAAACCAAAGACAGAAGAAAATGGGGATGAAACAATACATCAAGATATTTCTGAAGACACTGAAGCACAAGAAGTTGTACGAAACGTACGAGAGTTATTATTGGTAAGTAGTATTAGTGGATAGGATATAAATATGAATTAGATTGGATTAATTTAAATCTATATAATTGATTTATAGGAAAATATTAATTTTAGTAATGAATATTTATGGCGATTACAAGGAGCTCGCAGTAAACTTGTAAAAGCGAATATGCAAAAAGAGAATTTGTGGCAACAACTTAAAGCATCTGCTAAAGGTTCAAAACGTCATGGTCGACATTCATAATTCTTTAATTATACTTTCTTTTACTTGCCAGAAAATGTACTTTCAAAACATTTAAAATTTGTTTATATATACTTGAAAAATAAAACGATTGAGAAAATGAATACGTAATGATGTATACCGAATATTAACGATCAAGTTAATGCAAACATTCTTTTTTTATGTATGCGCTCTCTCAATAAATTGTTTATTACCACTAATCTATTATTAGATTAGCCAATGATAGTAAGCGATATTCTTTCTAGGATAAAGAGTAATTTAATATCATTACATATAGTTTTATACGTACTATAATCATAATTTGAATGAACAAGATTGTTCATGATATGATAACTGATATAAAGTTATGTGGGCTTGGAGTTGTGTGTATCTCTTTTTTAAACCTTTGTGAACTTTACTAATGAGTGAATATCAAGAATAATTTTCTTTCGATGTATTATTAATTCAACAAAATTATCCTGAAAATAGTAGTACCTACCTCTTTTTATACTTTTCGTGAACTGTTACCAGCCAAACGTAAAACAATATTGTAGATACGTATTTATAACTAACGATGTGATTGTTACTTATTATCATCTGGCTTCAATTATGCTATGTCAAGTCATTTTGGAATAACTTACGTATGTAGGATAAAGGATAGAAGTAATGTATCTTAGTTATTTATTAGCATTCATATTTCAAAGAATTGACAGGATGTGTGATACGTATAAAAAATAAATAGTTATTTTTTTTACTATATCATCATCCTATTCAGCTGTTACGTACGAGGTCAGAATACACTTATTATACACGAATAATTAAGAAAAATGTAGTGTTATCTTTATATAAATCCGACGATTTGATGATGATTGGAAAAAGTAAAAATAATATCACGTATTGGCTACTTGACTTTTGAACAGTTAAAAGTACTTGACATCCAAAAAGCTAAGAATAAAAACGTACATGTCAGTTGTAAGATTACTATTTTCTACTAAAAAAGGAAACCGTTCTTTCCCAAGCAAAAATGGGTGAGAAAGAATTCTTTCATTCTTTTACTTGGTATCACTTGTTACTCATCTAGTCTTAATCCCGGGGTTATATGCCCGAAATTATATAATTAAACTTAAAATATCCAATTACGCCGAAAAACAATGACATTATTCATTTTCGATACTTAAGAATAAAGATATTACAACAATCATAAAAAATAAAAACTACAAGATTGTATCATAGTTGTTACGTATATGCGCGTTTGTTGTATCGACACTGTTCAATGGTAAAACAATTAAAAAATGCATTTATGATGTAATCATCTATCATGTAATGACTTTGTGTATTGTTTACATTTGTATGACAAACCTAACAATAGTGATACACGATGCCATTCAAAGCTTGGGAAAAATACAATTCAAAAATTTCACAGCATCAGTGATCATTTTTGCTTTGGTGGTCCTGGAGTTAATTTCTTCCTTGGACTTGTTTCCAGTTTCTTAGGCCGTGAAAGTTTCCGCTGCTAAACTGCAGTAATAATAATAAAGTTACCTACTTTTCCTTTATAAAGTAAAATGACAAATTAAAAATGCAATACAATTCCAACAATATGTAACAGCATTTTTATCTTGTTCTATTGCATAATTGGTAAATCTATCTAAACAATACGTATATAGTATTTCTATTCTTTTATATGTTCAATAATAGTCTTGCTTTTTATGACTTATAAATGTATTCATATGTAGTTTACTTGTATGAGAAATTTTTTTCAACATTGTAGGACACGGATTATAGACTGTGAGAAATGTTTCTTACATTTGAGCATAAACGTGTCATATATAAAGGAGCACGTATTTCTTTCTTTTTGCTCGAACCTCAAGAAAGTATATTTATTCTTCTCCCCTTTTTCTTGGTTTTATCTACGTACTCTGTAAAAATTTTCATATATACTTACTATTACGGTTATTGTTATGACAAAAGCACATGAATTACAGCAGCAAAATCACAATAGCAATGAAAAGCCAGTAATATTGATAGAAACAAAACATACAGAGAATAAAGCTTTGGATAGAGATAGTAGTGCTTCACTAGAGTCATCGCATGACGGTGTGCTCGACACTGAAAAAGGAAATGGATTTCGGGAACCATTTGTTAAGTCAGAAGCAGAAAAGAAACTTGTTCGTAAAATTGTATTTACTTTGATGCCATTTGTTTGTTGGATTCTTATGTTACAGGTATGTATTATAATGTTTATCCCTTTTTCTATTATAATTATATTTGGTTTATTAAAAGAAGTTTCTAAACTACATATTACTCTTTCGTGTTCTACCGTCATCACTAGTTTGCAGATAAAGCGGCATTAAGTGTATCTGCAGTTTTGGGTATTTATCAAGATGTTCATTTGACCGGATCACAGTTTAGTTGGTTAGGCTCAATGTTCTTTATTGGTCACCTTGTATGTCAACCTATCAACAATATTATGTTACAGAAAGTTCCAGTTGGACGATACCTTGGCTTTTGTATTTTCATATGGGGTTTCGTAAGTTCATTATCATGTTTCGGGTTTACGTATTATTTTTATGCATAAAGCTATTACTGATATCTATAATAATAATATTTTATATTTGTATTTGGTTACTCATACGTAGATTATGATTGGAACTGCCTATTGTAACAACTTCTCTCAACTTATGGCAGTACGATTTTTCCTCGGTCTTTTTGAAGGAACGGCTATGCCTAGGTAAATATCATAGTAATTGCTGCAAATAGACTATGACAGATTATACTAGATTTCGTTAAATTATCGGGTTTAACCTTTCTATTCTTTTTCTTTTTTTTATGGGTTACAAAAGTGTATATCTTATTATCAACACCGTGTTCCGTAGAAGCGAACAAACGACTATGTATGGTGCTGTTACTATGGGAAGTGGCTTCGGTTCAGTCTTTGGTGCACTTGTAGCCTACGGTATTTCGCAAATGGGTAACCAATTAGGGGTTACTATGTGGCGTTGGTACGTTGATAGTTTCCTTTATATAAAAGAAAAACATACTGGGATTGATTAGTGTTATACAATATTTCTAGCTCAAACTTATTAATCACGATAACAACAAAACACATGCTTTTAATAGGAACCATATTATTTTTGGGGCAATGACAAGTTTACTTGGGTTATTATGTTTCTTCTTTTTACTTGACTCTCCGACTCATTGGGTTCTTCGATTAACAGAAGAAGAAAAGAAAATCTGTGAAGAAAGAACAAAAGATAATGCCGTTGTTCGACATCAAAAGCTCAAATGGGGTCAAATGCTTGAATCATTCACAGAAGTTCGATATTATTGTATCAACCTCGCCGTCATGGGGTTGAATATGCAAAATGGTGCTCTTCAAGTATTTAGTGCCCAATTCATCAAGCAGCTTGGTGATTTTACGGTAAATAATAGTCAAAGCATACACATGTAGTCATAGTAGCATCAATGAATGGCTCATAGTTCAATTTAAAAAAAATATTAATTAATTTTAAAATATTGTAGCCCGGGGAATCTATTTTACTAAAGGCACCTGCAGGTACAGCTTCACTTGTGGGTGTATTTATTGCAACAATGTTGGCACGTCACACTGGTCAAATTTGTTTGAGCGGTGCCTTGATGTCAACACTAAGTTTGGTTGGTTGTATTATTCTCGCTACTACTGAACAAGGTCCTGCCAAGCTTTCCGGTTTCTATATCTCATGGTTCCTTACTGGCGGTTACAGTTTGTTAATTACCACGATCGGAAACAATGTGTCTGGGTAATGTATATACTAGTTTCCACTTATTTTTAGACTTGTGTGTTTCTTCTTGTTTTACTAATAGGGGTAGCTTATTATATCAATAGTTATAGTAAAAAGATCTTTTATAACGGTTCTTTTGTTGTCTTCTATACGTTGGGTAACTTTATTGGCCCCCTTGTGATGTTGGAAAGAGAAGGTTGGTATAAAGCTATAGCCCGTATTTTCTTATATATTTCATATAGTGACATTATATGGTGATAATAATTTATTTTGTTTTTGCTTCTATGATAGCTCCAAAATACACTGGTGCCATGATTGGTTTCTGTATTGGAAATGCAGTAGCTATTGTTAGTTACATTGTGATGCGTTTCTCTATGGCGAGAGAAAACAAAAGACGACTTGCAAACCCACCAGAAAAAGAAACCGATGTTACATTGGATTTGACCGATGCTCAAGACAAGAATTTTATTTATAAATTGTGATACGTAAATAATTGAGTAGCATATGTATTCTTAATTATATAATATACACTCTTTAAAATATATTATGTTATAAATTTTTATTTTATTATATCATACTTATATGTTGTTACGTATTGTCGCATTACACTACTATTTATCTACTACTATCATATCTCCTGCACACTTTAAATTCAATTTTGTATGTAAATATTTTGTTAAATAAATAAATCTATGTATGCTTTTTTTTTCTTGTTATTATACCAAACCTAATTCTCATAATTTATATGTGGTACATATAGATGTCAAGAAAATATCTCCAGTTTTCTAAATATGTAAATTTTGGTGTACAAAAGTAATATATTTTTAAGCTGTTTTCCAAAATCAGCATACGACCTTTTTCCAACTGTTCTCTAGATAGGAAATTTTTCTGTGTAAGTGACAATTATTTTTGTGTCATAAATAATTCACAATGGATCATTTTGATAACAAATTATGAAAATAGTGCACACAGTCTACGAACAATAACTTTGTTAGTATTGTGTGATACCTAGAATGATTAAACTGTCAAACTCTTCTTGGGTTATGGTTATTTGTAGCACCATATAATAGATATTATCCTTAATTAACATACCTGTAAAATTTTGAACCTCAAGTTTTATTGTGCGTATTATACAACAGTACATATAACAATAATAACAATAATAACAAAATTAAAGGATTATATGTTTACAATGCTTGCATACTAATTTATAATAATAAAAGCTATACACGGTATTTCTCTATTACTTTTAAATAATAATAAGACTATGATATGATATATATGAAATTATTTGGTTGGGGTTCTACATACAAAATAATGATAATAATAATAATAATAAGAGCAAAAATAAAAAGCTATGCAATGAGTTATTTATAATTTACAATCTAAAGATAAAGGCGGTGTTTTCTTTATCGGTCAAATCATCCTTTGCGTCAATTTCTACTTCAGGTGGATTGGCCAAGCGACGCTTGTTTTCACGAATCATCATTGTTCTCAAGGTAAAGAAACAAACAATGGCTACTCCGTTACCAGCACAGAAACCAATCATTGCACCAATATATCTTGGTTTTTCGTGATCAAGCATAATCAAGGGTCCAATAAAGTTACCCAATGTATAAAAGATAACAAGCATAGAGTTATAGAAAATTTTCTTTGTATACCCTATTATCAGAAAAATATAAAAGAGATTAATATGAGTATGCCTTTCTTAATGTCGTATTTTATTTCAAGACATAATTGTAAGTCATTACATACCTGAAACATTGTTTCCAATACATGTAGCAAGTAAACCATAACCACCAGTGCTTGCCCAACTCAAATAATAACCAAGAAGCTTGACGGGACCATCTGGAATAGCGGCAAGAACGATACAACCGATCAAACTAATAGTGGCCATCATGGTACCAGTCAAACAGACTTGCTTAGTACGTCGAGCAACAAGAGTAGCAAGAATAGTACCTACAGTAGATGCTATACCACCGGGCATTTTAAGCAAAATAGATTCACCAGACTATAGAATAAAATAATCATTATTAGGTTTTTTTTTCTTGGGAAAGAAACATTAGAATATCCAGAAAAGAGTCAACGTATACGTACAGTGAAAGAACCAAGACCCTTAATAAATTGGGCACTGAATACAAGCAAACCGCCATTTTGAATTTGCAAACCAATGGCAGCAATACACATCAACCATAAACGGGGCTCTCTTAAAGCTTCCCAAATTTGATACTTTTTGATTTCCATGTTACGGACGACGGCATTATCTTGAATACGATCTTCAACAATTACTTTTTCTTCTTCAGTCAAACGTAATAATTTGGATCTTTGATTATCAGCAAGGAAGAAAAAGGATAAGATGCCCAAAAATACAGTGAATGCTCCAAAGATAATATGATTCCATCGCCACATTTCAATACCAAGTCTTGTACCCATATGCGAAATACCAAATGCTACCAGATTACCAACCACAGAGCCCAAACCAAAACACATTGTTACCATTCCAAAATAACTTGTTTGTTCCGATCTTCTGTACATTGTATTAACCAGAAGATAAATCGTAGGGATACAAGCAGCTTCAAATAAACCTAATAAGAAGCGTACGGCTGCAAGTTCTTGGAAAGTATCACACATGGCAGTAAAAAGCATGACAGCACCCCAGAGAACAATGCAGACACCAATATATCGACCAATGGGAAGTCTTTGCAAAAAGTATTGATTGATAGGCTTTTATTTAAAGCAGATAACAGGTTATTACTCATTGATGTAAACATGCACAATAAAAAAGTTAGCTATTACGATAAATATATCATACCTGAAAAACCAAATGACCCAAGAAGAAAAGAGAACCAAGCCAGCTGAATTCTGAACCAGTAAGTCCTGTATCTTCATAAATACCTAATACTGCTGATACACTTAATGCAGCTTTATCAGCGAACTATACAATAAAACATAAGCACACAAACAAATAATATATGGTTAGCAACAGAAAATAATTCCACCATGGTAATAATTTATTCTATCTTTATAATTACCTGTACAATAATGATCCAGCATACTAATGGCATAATTGTGAATGTGATTTTACGGACAAGACGTTTTTCAGCTTCAGATTTAACAAACGGTTGTTGAAAGCCTCCGCCTTTTTCTTGATCCACAGACATTACAGATGTTGCATCACTATTATCACCATTTTGCTTGACCTCAGTGTGAATTGTGTCGACTTTTTCATCATCATTCTTGCGACCAAACATGATAAAAGAAGATATTAAAGGGATGAGAAAAATAAGTTATGATAAATTTATGTAATATGTAATATTAAGGAATATAAGATAATTTTAAAATATAAAACAAAAAAAAGCTATCAAAGCTATGGTAAGGAAGATAAATAAAAAGTGAAAATGAAAGTAAAGTTGTGAAAATAAGAGACAGTAAATATTTATATATTTATTGATCTGTACATTTGTCATCTCTCAAAATAGAATGGAAAATTACTATATCAAATATTAACCCAACATTTAGATGAAAATCTCATTCTCACGCATTACTGCTATGTCATTATGTTCCCGCGCATTCATTTTATGTGGAATATACCGAGTGTTTCCAACGGTGTTAAATCCGGGGTAACGGTACCTCAAAAATTACCAAATCGAGAGAATTTCTGTACCACCTCAATCCACTTGGAGGAATTATTATGTGGGACCAACCCCATATCATCAACGTAATTTTTTACTTATTACTTCCCACACAACATATATTAATTATTTTTTCTCTTATAAACGGGCTCATACATTTAAAACAAATGATGTAGAAAAATGAAGAACAAAATTGCTTTCCCATAAATTTCATATTTGGTGCATTTTTCTTTTTTCGTTTTCTATTTTCTAAAAGATAGTGATCGTTTGCAAAAAATAAATAAATGAAAATAACGTTAACTTCTTTAAATCAGTGGAAAAAAAACCTTTCCATTTTTGACGATAGGTTGCTATTGTACGAAAGAACAAAAAAAATTAAATTTAAGTTTTTTTTTTCTCCTCTCTTTTAACTATATGTTAGATAAGACAGCAACCATAAATTTTATTCTTAATTACTCAGATTGTATATAAAAAAAATGATGCAACACTATTCTGCTCCTTCCAATGGCCGTCAACCGGATTCGTTGCCTAAAACAAAAATTACCGAAATATATCTATCATTATGCACACAGTCGGAGAAGTTTCAAAACTTTATTGTCTATTATTATCAATCAACCTTTCTCGGAAAAATATTTTTCAGTTTTGAATTTTTTACGGATTACTGTATTAAAGCAAATGAACAAGGGTGAAGTGTACGATGGAATAATAGTTTAATTCAACAATAAATAATATAATAAAAACGATAAGTCCTTTGAAACAGTATTTATTCTTGAGAAAGAAGATAAAGATTATTATTCTGTGTACGAGTGGGTCTATTTATATGAATCGTTTATTATGAGGGTATGTCATCTGAAGAACGTATCTAGAGGTGTTTCATCTTAAAGGTTTGAGAACCTTGCTCTTAATAAGATCTTTATGAGATCTTTCAGGTGCAGATCCTTAGATTCCCCGGTACGTATTTTTACATTCTTAATTCCATGACATTACAAAGGGGTAATATGTACCTACTTCTTTTTTTTTCATTAATATTTTGAGCTTAACATAAGTAATGATTTCTTCGAGAATCAAAACAACTTCATACCATATCGTAGTTTTATTACCACGGCGAATAGTATGTACATGTGTATGGCGTTTATTAATGTGTCAAAAAATCTTAGTAATATATACCTATTAGCAGAGCTTCATTTCTTATTACCGATAAAGCTATACTGCCTGTATCGAATATCAAGAAATTGAGAAAAACATGGTTACACACAATATAATGACATCTCGGTAATTTGCTCACAATTTTTTAATTCATACGTAGAAAACAGCGATATATCAAAGAGCACCAGTCAAAAACGGTTCATTAACTTTCACACTATCTTATTTTCTTAAGAGAATACTAATTTTCATTTTAAATTGAACGAGCTTCCACTGTATACTAATAATTGAACCTCCCCATCTTCAAGAACGTTGAAAAAAAATCATTGAAGATTTCATTGTTATACTAAATTACATATAGTGAAATCACACCATATCAAAGGGGCGGTGTTTAGTAATATATATACAGCCTTGGGCACGTCGCTACCAGGCGCGAAGCACCTTTTTGGGGGGTCAAGGGGGGCTTACCCTCCCTTGCGACGTGTTTTGCGTTGAATGACCCGAAGCGAAGCGAGGCAGGTAAACGCTAGTTATTATTCGTATTATTATTGTCACAGTTAAAGTATCACAAACAGTCAAATTACGTGATATCATTGGATCATGCTCCGTCATTGCAAATAGTATAATTAGCCTCAAAATAATTTAAATAAATCATTTCTTCAGTTCTAAGTCTTTACCTTTAAAATCTTTTAGACTTTCAATAATCAAATTGACCTAACAATAGTTTCCTTCGAGGATGAAGCCTCTTAAACTCATTATAAGATTTCTCTTTTGTGGATTCAGACGTAATATTCCTGAATATAAGAACTCCCACAACCCATATATTTCTATCATATATTATACAATTTATTATTCAAATACAACTACATACGTAGTGTATTATTTCTTCTTTATTTTATATCTTTATACGAAGTACTTCAGTCACACATTGAACGCTTCATTAGACAAACAATAGTCCGAAATGAGAAGCTATAAACCTTTGGGACGTAATATATGTTAATTGAAGTATTCTATAAGGTGTGTGTGTGTGTATGTATATATAAAGGTGTGAGAGAATATAGTATGGTTGTGCGTTGAATTATGTGTGACAGCACTTTATATTTTTTTTGTTTATAATTTCGGCTTTTTTTAACAAAAAGTATTCTTTTCCCTATTTTTTATATTTCTCTCCATAAAAAGCTTTCATCTACTATATTATCTTATACATTACGGATTTATTTATTTTATTTTTATATTTATAACAAAAATTACCTTGTACTTTTCTACAATTGCCATCGTTTATTGAAATATGCTTCTATTTTGTTTCTTTGAATCAGTTCGAAGTACAATATTTATTCTGAACCAATCTAAACCAATCGCGCTATATTATACTTATATACGAAAAGACAAAATACCCCAAATACTTTGTTTGCACGTTTTGGTGATTCCTCCCGCTACAAAGTAAGTTATTTGTTATTTAAATATGTTTTTTTCCGATATTAAGATATTGTTAGCTAACTTAGATTATAGGTCCACATTCTTTTCCCTGCATTATACCACAGAGGCCGTTTTTCCCATCTTATTCCATATGAGATACTTGAAAAGTTTGTTAACTGTGTCTTGCGTCCTGCCCTCCTGTGTGTTCTTCCGCCACCTATCTTTCAAAACTTTGGTGTCTCATATAAAACCGAAGCAGCCAGGCAACGAAAAAAAAATGGACAAGTTTTCTTTCAAGGAACATTCATGAATTCACAATATCTACAAGAATTGGTTGATACTATGCGAAGTATTATTGCTGAATCCCTTGATGTTGCACTTTCTCCTTTTACTGATTTCATGTTTGTCACCAGTGGCATTGGACTCAAGAGTCACTTTAGTTTGAATGAAGAGCCTATTGATTTATCATCAATTTTATGTGACTTGAACTGGTCTCTTATTGATCTTGAAACAACTGTCGTTGATGTTGGATTTGAACACCATCATCTCGATTCTTCTCCAATGATTGGTTTGTGGCGTACAACAGGCAATCAAAATACTGATAGCCCTTTTGTCCATGAGGAGTTGATCCGGTTGTTTTGGGGTTCAGATGCCAGCCTATTGAAAAACAACTTTGGTCCAGATCCTTTCTCCAATTTCCGATCACTGCTTGGTTTTCAATACAAAACGTCACCAAGATCCACACCGGCTTTACCTGGTTTAAAAAAAATGGTTGCGTATCACAAGGTGAAGCAGCCATTTTATTCACGAAGTCGTGGTCTTTCTACACACCGGTTTGGCATGGACTACAATGTTGATACAATGTGGTTGAACTCAGATGGGTTTACCAGTTTTCAGGTACATTATATTTTAATATTACAGTATATAAAATAATTTGGAATACTTTTTAACTGACTATGCCTAAACATGTGTTTATAGGATCATATTACCACAACATGTTCGATAATCACCAACGAGAGCTATGGCGCTCGTCTGGAATTACGCATGGATGGTTCCTCACTAGTAACTCGTTGGGGTGAAATTGTCGAAAAAGCTGTGTAAGTTCTCTTTTTTTTTTGCTCATCTAGTTTACCTTCTTACCTTAACTAATAGTTCTATTTTAGTGATTCAGCGAAGTTTGTGCATTGGGAGTCCGCGGAAAACATTGCTGGTCTCTGGTTAGCCTATTCGCGTGCAATTGGTACAATTGTCACATATCTGCAAACAGACCGATTGGAACGTTATCGATCTGGGGCGCTTTCCCTTCTAGCAGTGGCATGCTATATTGGTTCCTCTCTTTTTTCCCGTCCACCTCACCAAAATAAATGGCGCCATGTTTCCTTCCTTCTCCGTACTCCCAAGTGTCCTTCTTCCGATCTTCTTTTTCTTGTTGATCTGCTTGATACTTCAAATGATGAACGGTTGCTTTCAAAGCGACCTTTTAGTCTTGATTATCTTGCTATGTTATTTGACTCCGACACCTGGGTACAAATTTCCGCTGGTCCTAGGACAGGTTTCATTATGCCTCGGACTCAACTTGCACCTCAATCTTCTTCTCCTACTACTGCTACACTGTTTGATTCAGTTTCCATAACTGATGATTTGTATAACTTGTGCTCTAACGATGAACAAGCCACTGGATTACTGCGTTTAGTATCTTTCGGTGTGTCATTGCCAGTTATAAAGTCATTTACAGATTCGCTTGCGGTTAGTATATGGAACACCATCATCAAACAAGATCGAAATAGGAAAGGTGCTCACCAGGATCGCCAAGAAACTCGCTTTGTGATCAGTGATGATGAACAAAAGGAATTATCATTTGATAATTTCTTTAATAACATAAATGAAATATTCAAGGTAGCATATTAAATTGTATATTTCTTTAAGCTGGTTTGAATTTTACTAATAAAGACCTTTTTATTTTTTTAGGCAAGTGAAACTGTAGTGAACCAAGGCAGACGCAATCCCCAATACTATATTGGCCAATATGTCTTTCACCACCCTGAATTTATCAAAAGCCAGCCGCTTCAATTTTCTATGCCTCTACCTTATAGTACTTTTCCTGCATGCAATGCTTATATTATTACCGTACGCGCATTGCTTTATCAAGACAGAGATAGCGATGCAGTTCGTTTTTATAAAGAATTACTTTTGCAGTGGGCCGGTGTCAAGTTTCTTCCCTGGTTGGAAAGCAAGAAGGTCTCGGTGGTGGTCAAGGGCAAGAAACTAAAGCTACGATCTCCCTTTCCTTCGTAGTCTCTCTCTCTCAATTTCTCTATATCTCAAACTCTCTCCCTCAATCTCTTCTTTTTTTCTTTCTTTATAGTTACTACATTTATATTTTTCAAAATAGTTAAAGCCATAAAAGTTCTATTTATTTATATGGATCGATAATGAACAGCCTACTTATTTTATTTTTCATATGATTGGGGTTTTCACAGAGATTTTTATAAGTGTGGAAATACTCTCTTCATCAACAGGGATGAAGTATTCGCATATAGAAAGTTCTAGTATTTTTAATATTTATATAATAATTATTTATAGATATGAAGAATTATAAAAGTAACTTTTTATTATGACTATGATGAATTTCATATAATATGCTAAGCAACAATTCCTATGGATCATAAATCCGTGTGTTGGACTTCAATTAGTACAGGAGGGAAATTGTCATTGGGAGAATTGGGTAAATAAAGAACCATCGAAATCGTCCGGTTTGGGCCGAGGTGAGTAGTGATTTCTGGCAATTGGATTAATAAGAGCGGCGATAACCATGTTTATAACGGCGGGATCAAATCTGTGCTAGGTCGTAGTTTATGGGGTAGTTGTAAAGTTAAAAGATCAGTGGGCGGGTCTGGCATTTTGAAGTTTTAGCTTTGATACCAAGTAAAGTGAAATACGAGTGGTACCTGGTATCCATTGATATCAACTGAAGTGAAAAAAGAGCGATACCTGGTATCAACCCCGTTCGTTTCTGCTTTTTGCTCTATTTAATTATTAATTGTATTTCTGTTTTCAATTGATACCAACTAAAGTGTAAAACTAGTGATACCAAATATTACATCTCCTATTACAGTTACATGACAATAAAGGAATCAATTTGTTGATACCTTGCCGCATGGTTCAAAATAAAAGTAGAAAAATCTATAAAATTGGTTCACTTTTTACATTTATAGATACCCTGTACGTAAAAGTTTTATTTTCATGTATTATATAAAAATTATAGTATTGCAGTCTTTAAATAATAATCTTCTTTTGGAATCGTCTTGTTTTCAGGTTACAATCCTGTGAGCTTGTTTAAATAACCCCAGTGTTGGCTTTCTTTTTTTTTCATAAACAACATACAAAAATAAATAAATATGGAGTTATCGTTGTAAATCTCATCATGGCACGCCAGTCTGCGCTTTCTACTTTTACTTGATTTGATTCCACTCCTTAAACAGCGCTATCGCAAAAGACGATCCAAATACCTTGCGGTTCCGTTTAAAGAAAGACATAACATCTGTCAGTGAAGTTCCTTAATTTATTAATTAAGGTATGGTCAAGGTAAAAATTTGGTTTTTGTATAGAGTGGAGAAGCTTAGTTGTTTGTGAGGACCGAAAACGCGCCAATTATGAGTGAACTTATTTAACAACAAAGAGAAATCCGAACTTAACGAAACGATACAAGTGTTGTCAACGAGAGGAAAAACATCTTTCTTAGCAGCTACATAATGATTTAAGAATTGAGAAAAGGTTGGCAACATAATATGTATAAAAGACGGATACGTTCTATCATAATGAGAACAAGGAGTTATTTGGAACAGGATACGTATAGGTATTCTTTTCGCATCTGATAACGAAATATACAGGAGAATCACAAATTCAGGCGAGTTAGGGAATCAATTTATTGTGGTATCTATGGATATGAATTTAACAGGAAAATAAGGTAAGGATAAAAATTGATAACAGAATAGGTCTTGTGAGAATCCTTCAGGTATTTTATTACGTATATGAAAAATAATATCAAGATAAAAAGATAAAGATCCTTATTTCTATTACACGTAAGTTTTATATATATGTGTATTTTCCTGTATTTGTAGATAAGTTATATGATGTTAAATTGTGTATTATATGATTATGAATAAATAAATTATGTTTGATTATTATATTTGTATATTGTTTATAAAGTGTCATTGTAGTAGAAATATTATTTGTGTATTTAGAAAGGAATTGATGTGAGATTATTTCAGTGCTTTTTACATTTTGTACAGTAACGACGACATAGGAAGTCGTCTACAACATTACACGACAAAGGGGACCTTGGCTGTGGATCAATTCTTTCTTTATTTAAATCGAAACATTTCACTACTGAGAACTAATTATGTAATATAAAAAGAAATATTTTCTAAGTCTATAATCTCTATCTTCTTGAATGAGAACAGTAATAATAAATAATAAAATAAAATAAATAAATAAATAAAGGGAAGGGAGGGTGGGGACAGCCAAGGTCCCCTTTGTCGTGTAATGTTGTAGACGACTTCCTATGTCGTCGTTACTGTACATTACACATCCTTGTCGGGGACCTTGGCTGTGTATCCAGAGTACTTAAAGTAAAATTCTCTTTAGTTTGGACGGAAATGCGGTAAAATTGTTCAAACATTTTCCTTGACGACCAGTTGCCTTGTACCACAAGATTTTCAACGGACACGCCTGCTTGTGCTGCCAGAGTAGCGCCTAAAGCTCTTGCCTTGGGAAGAGGTGCTCCAGGTGGACGGCCAACAAACTTCATGATTTGATTAATGTATTTGCTGATACGCTGACTTGATAAGCCTTGATCATGATGGTTGACATAGCGTAATAGCGGTACTAATGATACTTGAGGAAAGACCGGATGGGGAACAGAAACAAGAGTAGAAGCAACTCGAGAACAATACACCTTGTAAGTGTTGACAGGACAAACCAGGTGATCAGAATGGGGATGTATAGCGACGGTTTTTGTAATACGTATACCACTGCGTTTTTCTTTGGGAGCGACAATCACAAGCGAGAGAATATTTTCAGAAGAAATAGAACATTGATTGAGGTCGATACGTTCAAGGTCAGAAGGACGTAGGAAACCAACCATTGCTAGTAACCATGCTAATTTGGCGGTTAAGAGTTCGATCGTCATACCCGTATTGTCACCCAATGAGATGATATAATTTAATGCTGGTTGTAAGTCGTATTCATATGATTTTTGTGGAAGGACTATGCCTTGACGTAAGCCTTTTTGGAAGTCTTGGAAGTGCTGATGATTACGTATCTGGTTGCTTTGATCAGTAGGAAAAAGAGCGAGAATAGAAGATTGATAGGCGAAGACCGTACTAATTTTCCAATGCTTGGTTTCATACTGCGAAGCAAGAAAGCTGGTCAAATGAAAAACATTTGGTTCCATAAAGTTTAAGTCTGTAAATTCACACCAACGCTGGTACACATCTTGTCTGATTTTTGTTGATGGATTAACCATTTTGGTTTTATTGGCAATCGCTATTGCGGCCCCAGAAGCTGATTTGAGCGTTTTGCACCTAGGTTCCATGCTAGTAAGGTCCAAGTGGGATTCTTGTTCAACAGATCTTGGTCGTTTGTTGTGGTGCTGATGACAATCGGTGGCTGTAAGGCGAGTTGGGTTGCGAGCGGATACCAAGGGGCTGAGGGCCAATTCGGTGTAATCAATGTTGCTGAGAGTGGGTGTTGGATTAGCCGTTGTAGACACTGTAATATCAGATTCCATGGTGGGGCTAGATATAAGCGGCCCATCGTGTGCGTCCATTGTTTGCTGAATGCATTGGTCCAAAGTGCTTGTGGGTGATGATTCCAGCTGACGAATTGTTTGGTCTGTCGATTTGCTGCTGAGGCGAAGAGGTCGAGCTGGTGGGGACCCCAAAGTTGATTTAATTGGTGATATACTGTTACTGGTAATTTCCATTCGTTTTGTGTCGTCATGGCACGTGATGGCGAGTCGGCTGGGTTTTGTGCTGATGGGACATATAGCGTGGTGAGTGTTATATTGTGTTGAAAACAAAATTTCCATATCCTCATGGCTAAGGAGTTGAGCATTTTTGATTTGGTTCCGCCAAAATGACGGATATATGCTATCGCACTGATGTTGTCCATGCACAGTTGTATGTGCGGTGTATTGATTAAGTTGGGAGTTTGTAAGGCTTTCCAGACTGTCAGAAGTTCCAAATAGTTGATATGGTAATGCCGTTCTTGTGCAGTCCACTTGCCAGATAGGTATATATTGTTCTGAACTATACCATAGCCGCTGGTCGAAGCATCGGTGAAGAGTTGGGTTGTTGGTTGGTGTTGTATGATATGGGATCCATTCCAAGCTTGAAGTTGGGAAATCCACCATACCAGTTCTTGTTGCATAGGTGCTGTGATTGTAGCTATTTGTTTCTGACGAGTTTGATTCAATCGGGTCAACAAATGCCGAGTACGAAATCTTGCTTGCTGATTCCCCAATTGAGTTGCTACGGCTGAGCCGATGAACTGTGCTAACTTCGGCCATGGGATCATCTTCATATAGAGCAGTTGATATGCTAGCCGTCGAATTGTTCGAATTTTCTTGCCGGGAATTGAAATCATCATTGTTGTTGTATTGATGCTCATGCCCAAATGATTGATATTTTGTGTTGGAATTAATTGAGACTTCTCTATGTTGAGAAGCCAGCCGAGTTCTTGTAATTTTTGTGATATCATTTGAGTATGTTTTTGGGCTTTCGGAGCTGATTTGGCCATGATCAAAAGGTCGTCCATATAGGCTGTCAATCGAATACCTTGGCGCCGAGCCCATTTCAGAAGTGGTTTTAATGTTTTCGTGAAAACGATAGGTGACAGGCTGAGGCCAAACGGCAGCACCTTGTATTGATAAAGTTTCTGTCTCCATTGGAATTGTAGGAGATGACGATGTTGAGGATGAATTGGAATGTGATGAAAAGCATCTTTTAGATCGATCGATGTGAGGTAATCGCCTGGTTGTAGCATGTTGGTGATGGTTGGCCAAGATTCCATTTTGAAGTGTATTTTTGGTAGATATTGATTCAGTGGTCTGAGGTTGAGTACAGGACGAAGGCCCCCATCCTTTTTCGGGAGTAAGAAAAGGCGAGATCGGAAGCCCGGAGTACAAGGGGAGATGGGTTCGATAGCCTCTTTCGCCAATAAGGTCTTGATTTCTTGATCGATTATTGAAGTGGAGTCTACTGAGGAGTGCGGAAAAAGTTGGTGGTTTGTAAGTGGCGGTGGAGACCTTAGCGGTAAGCGGTAACCGTTTCTGAGAATTGTTCGGAGCCATGGTGAAACTTGAAAGCCAAGAGAATGAGACCAGGTAGAGCAAAAAAGAGAGAGTCGACCACCTACGCTTTTTATTGTGTTCTCTGGTGAGACTGGCGAGGGTGAAAATCCTGCTGCTGAGATTGTTGGTAGGGTCTTGAACCCCCATTGTTAATTGTAGTAAATGAAGACGATTGGTGTTGATTATGATTATCAGCGGAGCGACGCTGAGCTTGTTCAATAGCTGGTTTTTCATGGTCTGGTTTCTGATACGTATAGGATCGAGGTCCCTTGTTTTTCTTCGAGCGACGTTGAGTGGCGAGCTGAATGGATTGCTGAAGTTTAATATGGTCCAACATGTCTTGGGTGTTGACCAAAAATTTTTCTTGTTGAGAACTAGGCGCCTCAAGATGGTTTGGGAGACCCTTGTACAAATTATCAGTACGTAAAGTGGTGATATATGAAGCCAAATCAGATAAAAGTTCGTGCATCGCCTGTGCAAAGTCACTGCCTTGTTGTCGAATATTGGTGTCATTGATATTACCATGTAGATTTTGGTACAAAAACCAATCCAATGGTCTGGTAAGACCTGATAGACGATACTGAATATTATGAAGAGCTGAATCAAAGTGTTTTGCAGATGCAGAAATGGTGACTTTATTGAGTTTTGGTGGATCATAATTGCGTATGGCATTTTTAGGACAATCGAAGAGGAATTGTCGACGCTGTGAATCATCCAAAGGTCGTTTGAAAAAATCTTCTTGAATGAAGGGATATTGCGCCAGCATTTCTTCAGTGGGATGAAAGTCGGCACCGGGATTGCGTACAGTGACGTTGGGGTCATTGTTGGTATTGGCAGTGGTCGCCAATTGTTGTTCAACGGCTTGTAAGCGTTGAAGTAGGGCAGTAGCCCAAGCGGGGGCGGCATCATCATTATTCATAAGCTACGACGGTGAGTTCCAGGAGCGTAGTAAAATGTTCGAATAAAAAGAAGATAGAGATTATAGACTTAGAAAATATTTCTTTTTATATTACATAATTAGTTCTCAGTAGTGAAATGTTTCGATTTAAATAAAGAAAGAATTGATCCACAGCCAAGGTCCCCGACAAGGATGTGTAAAGTTTATATTTGAATTATCTGAGATGAAGAATTGACGTGCCATACGACATTTATAACATTCGTATTATATTCTTTTTTAAACATATATGCATTACATATAAAGAAGACACTTAATGAACTAAGGGTGCTAGGATAATAATAAAAACAGTACGTACCATAGTTACCACTGGGCGAATAGTGAGATATAAATAAATAAGTTATAGTCGGTATATTCAGGAACTATACGTATATGGTATTTGTATTCGTTAATTTCTTTTATATTTCATACGTATATACGGAACACACTGACTTAAACCGACCGTTCTTTGTCGAAAATCGAGATGTTTTCAAACACTGTCGGGCAATAATAGTGCCACCAATGAGACCGTCAAATTCTACTCGCCATAGATAAGCCTGTGAAATACTACAGAAATTTTTTATATATTTTATAAAAAAGGATAGAAAGAAATGAGAGTGTGTGTATGTGTGTAATTTTGAGAAGTATATGGCAATTTTCCTACTCTTTTTCTTTTTCTCTGTTACTTGGGTTTCATGCCTAGTCCAATCTCATATTTCTATTATTTTTCTAGTATTTTAAGCGAGATTTTTGGTTTCATTTGCTTACAGTACATTCATTTTATACTGTATCATACATTTTAATTAAGTTACGTAGACTATATATTATGTGTATAATAACATATTCCTATCATACTTATTACATGATTGTACGTATTAGATGCTTTTTTTAGCAGAAAAAAATACCTGTGATCAGAAGATATTCTAATCTTTTTCATTATCTTTTAAAGTGGAATAAACAAGAAGAATGTTAAACTTTTATATCATATTATATCGATTTTCCAAAGTTAACTGGATATAAAATTAATCTCACCGACGCATCAAAAACAACTTGACAAAGCATAAGAAGGATGTATTAAAATGGTCTTAAATAGGAATTCAGGTTAACAATTTCCAACAATCATTCCTATGGTATTGACTGACCTCCCCTCTATGCAATCAAGAAGCCGCACTTTACAGCTTAAATTCCCTCGTCAGCCTCCAATCCCTACCAGTAACAGCTACTATGGCAAGATCAATAGAGTTATCATTCTTATGGACCAAGAATCAATACGATCACTGTAACAATTATCTACAAATAACCCCTACTTCAAGCTATATAAAAAAAATTAAAACAACAACCAGATTCACCACAAATGTCCCATCAAAGAGACAATCAAACAGAAAAGAAATAAAAAATATACTGACCTAGGCCGCTACAGGAAAACAGTACAATGTCTTCGAACCGAGCGCCGTATTGGTCCAATTCGATACTTCCCAGTTTACCTCAAGCGACTGACATTGTCTAATTAAATGGCGTATGCACTGGGATTTCTTTATACTCATTACAAGACTGTGGTTGTGGAGCACCAGCAGCTACTAGAGAACACTGTACTACCTGCTTACTTCTACAACACCACCTACAAAACCTACTAGATGCTTTTGGCTTTTTACCAAACCTAGTTTCATCTCAACAGCCTCTAGATCACATTATAAACAGGTTACCACGTTCTGAATGAAATTGGTCTCATTTTTGGTAAATGGCAATCTACTTGGCCCGCTATACTTCACGTTTCCCGTGAAATTGACAGGCTAAGTCGCCCAGCTGATACATATAACTATGTGGAAGAACCAGCACCAGGAGAAGCCCTTCAGGCAGAAGCCACACTGAGGTGTACGATAGAATAATAGTTTAATTCAATAATAATAAAATATAATAAAAACGATAAGTCCTTTGAAACAGTATTTATTCTTGAGAAAGAAGATAAAGATTATTATTCTATGTACGAGTGGGTCTATTTATATGAATCGTTTATTATGAGGGTATGTCATCTGAAGAATGTATCTAGAGGTGTTTCATCTTAAAGGTTTGAGAACCTTGCTCTTAATAAGATCTTTATGAGATCTTTCAGGTGCAGATCCTTAGATTCCCCGGTACGTATTTTACATTCTTAATTCCATGACACTACAAGGGGGTAATATGTACCTACTTCTTTTTTTTTTCATTATATTTTGAGCTTAACATAGGCAATGATTCCCTTCGAGAATCAAAACAACTTCATACCATATCGTAGTTCTATTACCACGGCGAATAGTATGTACATGTGTAAGGCGTTTATTAATGTGTCAAAAAATCTTAGTAATATATACCTATTAGCAGAGCTTCATTTCTTATTACCGATAAAGCTATACTGCCTATATCGAAGATCAAGAAATTGAGAAAAACATGGTTACACACAATATAATGACATCTCCCAACTTTTTAATCCATAGAAAACAGCGATATATCAAAGAGCACCAGTCAAAAACGGTTCATTAACTTTCACACTATCTTATTTTCTTAAAAGAATACTAATTTTCATTTTGAATTAAACGGGCTTCCACTGTATACTAATAATTGAACTTCCCCGTCTTCAAGAACGTTGAAAAAAAATCATTGAAGATTTTATTGTAATACTAAATTACATACTAGCGAAGTCACACCATATCAAAGGGGCGGTGTTTAGTAATATAATGAATTGGTAATGTCCTTGAAAATAAAGTATAGCATCTGAGAGTTTTTAGACTGATATGTACGTAAGTACGTGATAGTTCAATATGTCTAATCACTGGAATTAAAAAACTAACACAGTACGTGACGATGATATGATAGTTTATACGTAACGGGGTATCTTTAAGTACATAGAGAGTTGCTTTTACGTACTTAGGTACATCTAGTTCCACAAGATGAACAGATCGACAAGAAGATAGATCTATCAGTGGTTCTCATTCTACCTATACGTATATAAAGCATATGATTTCTGATACTTCCTTTCAACCACCCCTTGTTTTCCATGTTTTAATCCAAGATTAGATTATGGAACTGGAAGATAAAATATAATACAAGTCATTAACATCTTTTTTTTTACTGCATACATATCACTTAAAGGACCATAATGATTAGCAGACGTAGTAAAGACATGGAACGATTTTACACATCATGCTCATTTGCTTTTTTTTCTGTTTAAACTTTGATTTTACAACCTGTCAATCTTTGTAAGAATATATAAAAAAAGCCAGTATGCTAAACATTTTTTGTCAATGTTTTTTTTACAATACGTATAAAAAGTATAAAGTAGTTACAAATAAGGACCTTGCCTTTTCTTCTAAAAAGAAAAAGAAATGCTATCATACGTGCGCAACATATAAAATAATGCCTGAATATTTGGATAGTGTTTGAATAATGCTTTAAAATAATGACTGAATTATGCTTGATGTATATAAAACATATGCTTTATTGAAGCACTATTTTCAAACATTATTTAAGCACTATTTAGGCACTGTTTAGGCATTATATTTAAGGCACTATTCAGGCATTATTCAAGTACTAAATTTAAAGCATTATTCAGGCACTATTCAGGCACTATTCAAGCATCAAATGAAAATGAGTTGGGTTCAGGCATTATTCAGGCATTATTCAAGCATTAAATGAGAATAAACAGGCTTGAGGTTTAGGCATTATTAAACCTTATTTAGTAGTGGACAGTACGTAACTCTTGAAGTTACTCAAGAATTTTCATGCTAACAATCCTCAACAATGGTAAAATAAAGTATAGCTTGCTGCATTACATCCGATGTTATGTGTATTTGACAATATATATATATATTAGAGAGTATGTATACAACTTGTCTTTTATTAAGATTTTTAAGTAAATATATTTTTAACAGCACCATGAATCATCTCCATTACTACAGGGAGGTGAGATATCATTCTTGGCCAAATAAAGGATGATCGCATACCATAAGACAACACCCCACAAAAATTATTCATCGATTCAGGATTAATAATAATTAACCGCTTCGATGAAGTTGATGTTACATATACGGAGCCAGAGCTAGGGTCTATAAGTGGTTGTTCATATACATAAATAGGCACCAATATTCTTTTACCTTGTCCTTGTTTATGCACCATAAAATATGGTATTTCACCAAAATAATACTGTGGTCCTATTGCATCAATTGAGCCTTTTCCTTTACATAAGTTTCCAAAAGTTAATTGTTAGTATTATATTTACATTATGATAACTGCAGATATTTTTATATACGTATCCATAAATAATAGCAATATACACATCCACGTTCAACTCTATTCTAACAGTATAAGCGGCCCGGCGAGCTTCTATATAAGCAATTAAACTACTGAATGTATTACCATCAATCCACATTCGCTGTCCATATTTAAACTTGTGCTTATCGTTCCGTTCCTCCCATTTTGTCTATTATATGAGATTACTGCTCTATATACCATTTTCCTCATGATAAAAAGCATATCACTATCATTATAAAAAGATTAATATCATACTTTTACCTTTTTAATTTATCATTACTTGTATTTTTATTAACTATTAAACTATTATCATTATCAGTATCATGTATTGTCTATTATATTATATCTCAATAAATTCATATTCATATTTTTTTTATGTTTCAAACGAAATGAAAATTGACCATCTTTAAACAAATTGCCTTTTTTAAGTAAATAAGGTGTTATTTATTACCATATTTGAATTAATATGTTAATTATGAAGAATGATCATGTAAAGAATCTCCTTTTTAATCATTATTGCTATGTGAAACCAAGATTGGATATTAGATATATTCATGGATTCTTTAATAACTATAAAATATTAAAATAGTTATCTGGATGTAATTACGCAGTCAGCAAAATATACGTAAAAAATAAAAGAGTAAACTATTTTCGTTAAATATTAGAATGGTAAGTTACATACTATTATTACTCTATGAATTATAATATCGTCATTGACCATAGAATAAAATGTAAGATTATTTTTGTGGATTATAAGACCTTCAAAAAAATATCTTGGAAACAATAAAAAAAATGGTTCACTCAATTTACTAACACTCACCAACGGCAAGTATTATTTTTTTTTGCCTGAGACTTGTTGAAACATTTAGAAGTTTTAATAAAAGAACTGGAAATATTTAAATTCTACCACGAATTCACATAATGGGGATCTGTAATATTTTTATATTTAGTTCAAACAAATGGCATGTCGTGAAAAGAAAAGAAAATGGAGGGAATGTGCATGGTCAAAAAAAAAAAAAGAAATTCAAACGCGTGTTTTTATAATGTCACGCGCATTATTATACCAGCAAAAAATTAAAATTAAAAAAGAATTCAACTCATCGTCATACGCAAAAAAAAAATTATTATTCATTTATTTATTATATTGTGTTTAACTAAGTAACTAGCTGATACTCCGATCATCCTAACGCACTTCATGCCCAGGCAACTAGTGTAAACAGCATTTTACTTTAAAATGTCCATAGGATCGTACACTCAACATACTTTCCAAATTAAGGAAGTGACCAAATCAAATAAAATAACCGAAGCTATTTTACTCAATTTGCCCCATTCCTTAACCAGAGAGCACTTCATGAGTGTAGTTCACCTTGAACTTTTAAAGGTAAAAAGCTAATTGCAACTAATTGCCTGGGCCGAAGCCGGGCCGAAGCCTATTTCAAGGAAAAAAAAAAAAAAAAGAGGGAAAAAAAGGGAAAAAATGAACGTCTTTTATAGCTTTTTTTTGGGTGCCATAATTTTTGGGTACTTCTCCATTTTTAGTAATAGAAGTAACCCAAGATTTTAGTGCACCCCTTTTTTTTACGTGACCGCTTTAAATTTTTTTATTTTTCAAGCTTTTCATTGGCTCAGTTAATTTCAAGTACAGTGCAGGGCGATAGGATTACTAAGTATAGTATAAGCTTGTGTGAATAAAAATGGAAGGGAGTGATGATTTAAAAGTAAAAGAGCACCGTTGCCATGGCAATGAAGAAAGTAACAAGCTGTTTCTTTGCATTATGAGCACACACTGTTTCACACCCAACTCCGAAAAAAAAGCACAGACCTCCTCCATTCCATTGTTTTTTTTTTTTTTTTTTTTACTTTGGCAAGGGCACAGAAAAAACAAAGTTTTTGCCTATAATAAGTTTATATAGTTTAATTGAAAAATATTTTTGACCTGTTTCATAATTCGTTCAAGATCGCTCAACTCATTATTGTCTTGCTGGACATTCGCGATGGTGCGATCAAGGAAAGAAAGCAATTGTCAGATCGCACACAAGTTTTTTTTTTTGTGCCACTCAGAATGTAACCATAATTTTTAACTGAGGCTGGATATGACAAATAAAACATCCATTCGCGTGAGCATAGTAAAAAAAAACTACACATTGAAAGCTAAAACTGAGATTCTTTTATGGTGTGTAAAATCGCTCTGATGAAGAATAATTAATTGTTATAGACTCTCATTTTTGTGCAGTTGAACGGTAAATATAGAGTAATTTTTTTTAGATACGTACGTACGTCATAGTTTTTATCAAAAATGGGTTCAATCTACAGAATAGAGCAACGTTGTAATTTTATACGTGACAAAAACAATAATCATAATGTTATAAAAACATACTGATACATTAACGAATTTATTCGGATGAACAGAATGTTATCATGATGAGTTAAGGGTATAGGAATCAAAAAAATCCGTATGAGTTTATATATAGCTTGAAAAAAAATGAATATAATGACATAAGTTATTAATGGTGCTAAGATG
Source organism: Circinella umbellata (assembly GCA_025093555.1). Lineage (NCBI taxonomy): Eukaryota > Fungi > Mucoromycota > Mucoromycetes > Mucorales > Lichtheimiaceae > Circinella > Circinella umbellata. The sequence goes on along the minus strand of JAIWNF010000004.1, from coordinate 600,515 downwards.
TTCTGGTGATGTGTAGTGAGAAAAGGGGAGACGTTGGTATAGTATAAGATCGGTACAGTTACGTATTGGATTAACTTGTTCAATGAAACTCATCTCTAGATCTCCTAATGGTACCTTTTTATTTGACGGCGTGAGTAGTGTTTATCTGGGTTTTATCATTGGATTATACGGGTTTGACAATGTCACAAGGAAAGCAGCTAGGCACCAATTCAGTACACAATAAATTCTCTTGTCGTATTATTAGAAAAAACATAAGCTATTATTAACAAAGTTGTAAAGGTAGAAGATCTCTATTTTGGTATTTGAAAGAAAAAAATAATTAAATACGGTCGATTCATTTATCAATGTTGATAATTACAATAAATGTAGCGGTATTGTAAAAGAACTGAGTGACGATAAAGATGAAAATAACAGCCATATTCAAGAGTCACATATATTAACGAACATGGACATAACCTGAATAAATGCATTTCAATTTACAAAATTTGTGTATGTGTGCTTATATATATATATTTATACACATCAGTTTTCTTCTCAAATTTTCTTCTCCAAAATTAATGTTTCATCACGTACGTATGTACATATAGGAGACTAGTTGTTAAAAATTTTATCAACTTTAAAATAAAAAAAAGATAAACTTCAAAAGGTTTGATAAATCTTTAACAATGACTTTATTAAATACTGAATTTCTGGTTGATGAAAAAACACTTCATTATTTTATTAAAAATCTGATGAAAGAAGTAATGATAGAATATTTTGATAGAGAAATGTTGGCAAAAAATATAAAAATAATGACAAGAATTTTAGAAGAGGAAGCTCAAACAACAAAACAAATAATTTTTGGTATATAAATACCAGTAAGAATATCTGTACACACATATATAATAGAGGTAAAAAAGAAGGGTATATGTGCCATCGAAAAATAAGAACAAATATAGGTAATAATCAGCCAGACTATAAATGTTTTTAACTTAGTAAATTGCATATACCAAAAAAACGAACAAAAAAAAAACAAATAAAGAATATAAAGAAGATAAAGAAGAGAAAACAAAAGAAAATCTATATATGTAATAATGGGAATATAAATTTAGGAAGTATTATAGAAAGAATACTTACGTACTCTCCAGAACTTCGGCAATATTATCAATCTGAAACGGGTTTTCATATGCTTTATTTCTTTCTGTCTTCAAATTATATTGGCCCATTAATAAATCATAGAATTGATGGCTGATGCCATGGCCGATCATGTGCATTTCATCGCCAGATGTGCAAATTTACAATCCCTGACTGAAGAATGGAAAAGTTAAAGTATACATAATATTGCTGATTAACTTATCTTTATTTCAACTAAATACGTCCAACTTATGTCATACATACCCCTGTTCCCTCAAGAAATTCATTTTTTGTTCTCTATTTCATGTTATACTCATTATCAACATCATTAAAATACATCCCAAAGCCATTTTCATCATCCACACCTGGTAACGGGCAAATACGACATTCAAAAAAAGAAGTATGTGATTGTACGTTAGCAAGTGTTTTAATTGCAGGAATGTCACCTATTAAAGACATAAAGAATTATGATGTATTACTATGTTTTATATTATATTATTGTACGTACTTTTATGTTCAAAAACGTAATCGGGAGGAATAGGTACCTGTAACTCCCAATAAATATGCTTTCGCCGTAATGTTTTCTTTTCCAATTTTAACTTTGATTCCTTTTGTTGCTAAGTCATCAAGATCCTTTATTGTTGATCCCAAAAAAGACCAGAGATCTTTAACAGATAATGGGCCAGGTGTCAACGCGACAGTAAGCATATTTTTATTTTGATATCTACAGAATGTTATTTATATATTAGGGCTACTTGATACGTATCATGCATATATAAGCCTGAGCTTATTAAGTAATAGAAAGGAAAATATTAGTGTACATACCTGATTGTTTTATCCAGATTTAAAACTACAAAATGAATAATTCCAAAACTATGGTTTTTCTTTTGTTCATAGGGACTGAATTGATCCCAAGCCATCAGTAATGCTATATCGTATTTGTTATCAAAATGTCCTTCTTTTTTCCAATTTTTGATACGTTTTTCCAGCAAATATATCGTCATAAATCCTATCGCGATGCTTGTGGTTATGACGATATATAAGTTTTTCCCTTGTTTCTTGATCTTGTAATCTGAGGGCTAATTGTTCAGCTAATGGGAGGATAGATACTGTTAATCGAGGTTTATGTTCTTTATTGTATCGTGGCTGTTTGCATGAAAAGCACTCAGACGAAGTATCGTCATTATTGTACATTTTGCATCCATTGATACAACAATCATATTATTTCGAAGAAACCGGATATACTTTGTCTGCGAGCTTATTAGTACGATACGGAGAAAAAACGAATTCGTGCTCTGCATACATATACAAGCATTTAATGACATACATTCAAAAAGTCCAATATAGCTTTCTACTTCATACATACCACTATCAAAGTAACTAATAATAGTACTATTTATAGCATTGAGAATATCATTGTGTGAAGCTATTGAAATTCCTCCTCGATCGACAATTCTTTTTATTTGAAGGCTTGCTTTTTCGGCCATTCTCTCTGGTATTGCTCTTTCAAAATCAAACTCGAGCGGGGCACCAGAGCTACCAGTTGACAGTCGACCTTCTATAGGGGGTACTGGTGGTTGTAACAAGGTGGTAGATACTGGTTCCATTTCTGTCAATTATGAAGACTCTCGTTCTGTTGCTTGTAAAAGAGATGGTGATGATACTGATGTTATGAGTGGTGTGGTGAACCACCATAATAACACATATATTCCATCCATTCATGAATAATCGGTCAAACATCATTCCGTCAAGGATAAAAGATATAACCAATGATACACTATTATTTACTTTGATTCGTTCTTATTATTATGATATTTCGCTAAACCGGTACAAATCCTCACACATATTGAGTACCTGTTTAACAAAAAATTACATGTCTATAGATGAATGTCACTTAGTCTTCCATGTTAAATAAACAAAATTTCAACTTTGGTTTATTTATTTACTTCTGTGAAAAAAGTAGACAAACAAACAAACACTCAAGTAATAAGTGACAGTAACGAATGTAATCGACCACGTAACCAGAAAAATCAACTTGTCTCACAAGACAGAATGAAAACTAAATTGAACGCGTTTTTTTTTTTAATTGAATAATAAGCAACAATGGGAACTACAGTTGCTTTGTCCTTCTTTGGAGAGAGATATTTATGTAATGATTTTTTTTAGAATGAATCCTTTGTTATCAAATCATCCAATTACTTCTTTTTTTTAGGGTAGTTGTTATGACCCTTTATCCAATTAGAATTTTAAAACGTCGATCAAACCCAAAAAGGGTAATTTTTATTCAAAAAAAAAAGATATTCTTTGTTTTGTTTTTTTTTGGGCTCTTTCTCTCTCTCTCTCTCTCAACAAAAAGAATATGCCTAAAAGAAAAGGCGAAAATAATACTACGTTTCCAGAACAACCAAAACGTTTGGCACTACACAACACCACAACTCATTCAAAACGTATTGAAATATATTATCCACCAGCCAAAGCTGGGAAACCCACTTTTGATGCATGTTCTGATGATCTTGAACGATTGAATTATCAAGGAGCTATAAACTGTGCAAGTTTGGGCATTATGGATTTATTTGATAGTATGATGGCATTACTCGACTTGCGCGCATTAACCTACGGGAAAACAATGCAAATTGACAAGGGACTTTTGGATGCACAGCAAATGATTAGGTATGCACCCACTATGGCAGCTGGTTATTTACGCGCTGGAAATTTATATACGTTGAACAGTAAATACCAAGAAGCTATGCAAATATACAAACAAGGACTTCAAGCGATACCAGAACATTTATCACACGAACGTGTGACTCTTCAGAAAGGATATGATACAGCAAAGGCACGACAAGAACGACGTATTGATTATATTTCAAAATTACCATTTGACATTGCCTGCCATGTTATCGATTATCTACCCATGTATTCATTATTACAGGCACTTGGCGTCTCCAAAGAATGGAGGGATCGATTGACATCCTATACAAAAGTATGGAAACATACACAATTATCGCGTTCTTCAGCAACAGATACTTTGAAATCCGAGATTAATAATATAGAGTGTATAAGTCAGTATATTGAAAAATTGGAATTAAACAACTTAAATAATGAAGACTGTGAGAACATCATTATGATGATGATGAAGGGTAATTACGAAAATATCAAGACATTAAAATTTACTCGTAAGTATCGAAAAAAGAAAAATTATATATTCTTGCCCTTTTTTATAATATATGACTGAAAACCAACAGAAAAATAATAATACTAATAACAATAATTCAATATGTGCTAATTGATTGATTTTTTTTTTTTGGATGTATACGTATATAATGGAATGTATGTCAAATATACATCAAAATAGTTTGTCATTTGGATAATTATGGACGATGTTTAATTGCTTTATGGCAATTCAAGAATCTTCAAGTACTTCATTTCTCCATGGATAGAACAAGTCCGTTAGTACCATTGGGTGTTATTCTTTCAACATGTCAAAACTTGACTGCTCTTCGATGTATACAATATTATTCTACACCTACTGCACAAGAATTAGGTAGTTTTCCAACAGAACCTATTCTTTCATTGGTTGATTTGGAAATTTCTTTTAAATCTATGCCAGCACCCCTATTGGATCAATTACTTCAATGTTGTCCACGATTACGACAGTTATCCATTCGTAACTGTGTACCACAAGCAGCTCGAGTAGTACGTAAACGGTGTCCAGATTTAAGAGCTTTAGGACTTAATACAATGGTTAGTGTTTTACCTGAACAAGAAGATCAAGTATTACGACCTACAAAAGAATCACCCACAGGTATTCGTTATCTTGCTATTTATTTGGCTGGAAATGAAGATTTGGATGAACATTTACGGTTTTTGGTCGATAATGCCAATGTTCTTGAAACTTTATCACTGATATGTCCAAGATCCGCTATCATTAATGGAGCAGCCGTTTATTGGGAATCACTATTGACACCAGTCACATTTTACAACTTACGCACTTTATCCACATTCTTTACGGATGATTATAATCGAGATGTGATTCCCAACTTACTCAGACATTGTCCTAACTTGGAAGAACTTTCATTTTCAGAATGTACATGTATTGGAGCAGATGTTTTTGCTGCTATTCAAGGATTATATAAACTAGATAAATTAGTGATGGAAAATATTACTCTTGTGGATGAAGATGGAATGACATTAATGTTTCAAACGTTCGCGGATCGTCAGCAATCAAGGTTTCATGAGGGGGTGGTTTAACAACCATTGATATATCAGATTGTAAATTTACATTTACTGATGCCATGTTACAATCACTTGCCGTGATTCCATCACTTAAATATATGAATTTTAATAATCTTAGATGTACGGATGAAAGTGTATTTGAAAAATTTACCAAGACAATTAAGGAACAATCAACGATTGATTCTATCATCTTATCAGGTATCTATTGTGCAACCAATGAATCACTTAAACAACTTAATGCGACACGTAGTTTGAGATGCATTGAAATTTATGGTTTAAAGAATGTGACACAAGAAGGTGTTGAATGTCTTTATGCCAATAATAAAATTTCTATATTCATAGATCTATAATTTGTATATTCTTTGTATTATTCCACTTGTATATCCCTATTTCATGTATATTTTCTTTTATTCTATTTCCATTCCTTTGTATATGCTTCATCATCATACTGTGTAATTTGTTTTTTAATATAATAACATAATTTCTATTTATATTTTACTTTGATCTAATTTTAAAAAAAAATAGGTATCATAAATTAAAATGTATATCACACTACGTAGTGTAATGAGAGAGAGGGAGAATGTGTGTGTGAGAGAGAGAGGGGAGGGGAAAGAGAATACATCAACTTACCACCTGCTAATTTCTCATATGAAGCACCCACTTCATCCAACATATGAGATGTTAACATTGCACGACCATATTTTTTAAAAGCTCGTTTAGAACTATCGCGTGTTATGCTACATGCACCCCAAGCTGCTAACATGGCAATATCTTTTGAATCGATTTTGTTTTCATGTCTAATATTAACAATAAAATATTTAAGTAATCATAACACTCTATTTGATAAAAAATGATAAACACTTACTTCCATACACCTTCTTCGTATAATTTTCCCCAAGCAAGAAAAGTACCCAAAGTACCAGATAAAATATCACCTTGACCACCTACACGACGTAATCCACCTTCTGTTTCACATCTAAATACTAAATTATTAAAAGAAAAAAGACTTTAAGTTATTTTAAGTTTTCAAAAGGTTGAAATGATTAATATGAACATACCTTCTCTTCCATTAGAAATTAAATCTATTTTTCCTTTTTGAACAATTGTAACACCACCTAATGCATTACTTAATTGAGTAGCTAATGTATCTTGATCATGTTCTTCTATATTAATATTCTATTGTTTGCATCCATTAGTATATATTGCTTTATTATATCTTAAACTATAAATACTTTACCATTTTTTCACATAATCGTTTAAATTCCATAACATTAGGTGTTAATACTGCTTTACTATAATCTTTAACAGTTTCTGGATGATTTTGAACAAGAAATAATCCATCCTAATATAAATAAAATGAAAAATAAATAACAATTCTTTCAATTATTGAGATAGATCTTCTTTATTATATATTTACCGCATCTACTACAATAGCCATGTTTTGTTCACGTGCTTTTAACATAATTTTCTTTGCACTTTCTTGCATAAGACTATCGCGTGATAAGCCAGGACCAACCACCAAAACATGCAGTCGAGTAAATGTTGATGTGATTCTTGATACAATATCATCAATAGAGTTATCACTTTTACTAAAATAACATTGATTAATTACTATTATTATTACTGTTATTATTGACTTTATACATAGATAATAACTTACTCCGATGTACGCATGTATGGATGAACAATAAGTTCTATTATATAAATTGTGTTGATATCAGAATTCCTTTATTAACATGCTTTATTTTGTTTCTTTTTACCTGGTGAATAACTTTTAATAACAGTGCCTGCTCCAGGCTCACAAAAAACATGACATAAATCAGCACCCTATATTAGTTAAAATAATGAATATCTTCTTTCCTTTGATAAAACACACAGACACACACAAAGGCTATGTATTTACCAATTTCATTGCAGATATAGCACTAAAATAAGGTGCTCCTGTATAACTAATCATTTATAAGAAATTAATCATATCAAAAATAAAAATAATAAATATTATTATTATTATATATACTTACTCTTCTGAACCACCCACAACACCCACTCGGCCTATTAAAATAATGTTTGAAATGAATAAAAAGTTTATCTCAAAATAAATATGAATTTACTTTTTTTCTTTTAATTAAGAGAATAAAAAGTATACCTGCTTGGCCTTTATGCATTTCTGGTGAAAGGGGTGGAATAATTTGTCTCACTTTCGAAATGTCTGGAATTTTAGATGGCATAATAGTATTTGTATTATTAGCTAAAGAAGAAAATAAAGCAGTTGTAACAACGCGTTGCATAATTAAAAGGAAATACCCTCTCGTTTCCCCCGGCGCTCTCTGTCTCTCTTTCTAAATAGAAATTTTTTTAAAATTCAGACATAAAAAGGGTTATTTTATTATTATTGTTGAAGGAGATGATTGATATTTGAAATAGTGTCTTGTCCTAAAGCATTATATGTATTCCACCAAAGTTTATGTTGTGAATAATATCTATTTTCCATTTCATCTAATTCTTCAATATTATCAAGATCCCAAGGTTTAGGTATCAATATATAATGAATATTTTTAACCTCGTTTATATCCCACATTTTTTCATGTGCAAAAGATAAAGTTTTCAATGCATTATATGTATAAGGTAATGGAATCCATTTGGTTGCAAATACTTGATTTAAGAAATCTTGATCAGGAAATGGATAAATATTTAAGTCTGAAACACTGTATAACTCTTTAACGATACTTTGGAATTTATCTTGAGATGGAGTTAATACTAAAAGTCCACTATTAAAATAATCATTTTTTTTTGCCAATGTACTTGTATATGCACAATTACTTGGTATCCTATATTATAAAATGTTAGATTACAAATAAATATGCAAAGTAAATGAATCATCCCCCTCCCTCCCCCTCCTCTTTCTCCTCCTGAAAATAATTTACCAATCCGATGGATATGATTTAATTTTATGTGGATTACATGTACAAGCATGACTAGCAGCAATAGAATCACCATCAGGTAATGGTAAAGACATTAATTCATCCATGTTTTGTAACGGTAACATATCAGCATCTAATAAGACCACACGATCATATTCTTCTTGATTCCATACTGCTAATTTGGTCCATGTTTCCACAAAACGTTCAGCAAAATAAGTGGCTTTACCAGGTGGATGAATGGGTTCAATTGGTTTAAGTATACAACCTTCTTTTAATAAAAGTTTTTGAGCTTCTAAAGAGACAGCTGAAGTATAAAGTATAACTAAAGGATATTGTGTCTTGACTCTTTTAAGACCTTGAGATACTGTAATGGCACCTTTAACATAATCATTTGTACTTGTTAATACAAGCATCCATGCAGCTTTTGGAAGGGTTGGAGATATCATGATTATTATAGAATTGAAAGAAAGAAATTATTGAAAAGAAAAAAGCCCAAAAGGAAACAAACTATGAAAAAAGAAGAAAAAGAAGTTGTTAAATACTCTTTTATTTTTATTTTGGGACAAAGTTGGATAAAACACGCCGAGAGCGGAGACATTTACATCAACAGCTTCACATCATATCCGCCCTCTGCTTCTCTCTCTTTCTCTCCCTCTCTCTCTCGTATTGTTATTATAAATGGTTAAGATCAAATTATGTGGTGATAAACCCTTAATTTTTAATACACAAGGTAAAAAAAAAAACCTTATTTTTTTATATTTTTTTTTGACTCCTTGTTTTTTTAAAAAAAAATTAGACGTAAAAGAATTACGCTGTCAACATCATATTGTTGGTTCATTAATTGGAACATTATCAATATTACCATTACAAAATTCTTTTCTCGGTCTTCCATTACAATTACTTCCAGAAGAATGTACTTTACTATTAAAAAAAAGTAAGTGAAATTTGTACTTCACACACCATTTTACTTTACTAAATACTCTCGTTGAAAACCACCATAGAAATTGGTATCATGGATGATATACAATCATGGACTTATCCAAATACAAATATTGAAAAATTACGTTATCAAGTATTTGAATATCTTTGGTCTCAAAAATTGTATATAACAACAGGTCTAAAATTTGGTGGAGATTATCTTGTTTATTTAGGTGATCCAATGCGATTTCACAGTCATTATATCATTACAGCAAAAGATAGAAATGAATCCATGACAGGTTTAGATATTGTTAATATGGGTAGATTAGCAACCAATGTTAAAAAAACCTTTGTTCTTATTAGTCCAAACGATGATGAAAATCATATATTTTCAATTGAATGGGCAGGATTTTAAATATTATTACTGTATTATTATACCCCACATATATAAATTTTACAGAGGGGGTTTCTTTTTTTGTTATATCTAATATAATTTTTTTTTAGTAAGGTGGTGATGTATGCATTTCATGACTTTCATCATTATTATCAAGTCGCATATAATTCGTTTGATTATTATTTCTTTGAAATAATCGTGATGCAAATCTTGCAACAGAATCACCACAATCTCTTATTATTGGATCATTATTTAATGGCGTTTCTGAGTTTTCTACGTGTGCCATATATTTCAATACATCCTTGACTGTTACTAAACCAACAAGTCTACCACGTCGTTCAAGTAAAATCACTCTAGGACTTTATTTAAATTTATTTAGTCAATTATTTTCATCTTGCTCCTCTCTCTCTCTCTCTCTCTCTCTCTCTCTCTCTCTCTCTCTCTCTCTCTCTCTCTCTCTCTCTCTCTCTCACACACACACACACACACACACACATAAAAGACAACACTTACCCTAATTGTTTAAACATATCCATCACTGTCTCTAGATATAATCGAGGTTGTACAGTAATGGGTGTTTGATCAATATAAGGTCCAAAATCCAATACATCAGATGAACCTTGAATAATATGATCCGTAGTTGAAATACTTGATAATCTTCCTGAATCATCTTCATCTGGTATAAATCTAACAATCGTTGAATCATGCGCTTTATTTCTTATTTTCGCTTTTTCTAAAATAAATAAATAATTTAGTATATAAACAAAATAAATACAGTAAACAAAATGTTTTCTTTACCAATTAAATATAATAATTCAGATCGTCCCATATATCCTAATAACATTTTATCATGTTCACTTTGGACTACTGGAAAACCTCGATAATTCGTTGTACGTAAAATTTCCTCTAATTTTTGAAGAGGAATTAGTTAATTACAATACATCTCTCTCTCTCTTTCTCTTTCTCGGTCAATAGTTACCTAATTCACTAAATTTCATTCCTGTAGATGCTAATACTGTCATATCTCTTTGCATAACATTTGAAACTAGTTTTTTATGTACTATTATTAGTATATCTCCATTTTCTTTATTCTATTCAACTTCTTTTTTTTTATATATTTTACCAGGTACACCATAAACATGATCTTCTTTTTCTAAGAAAGGATATCCATTGACTCTAATATATCGATCAGCAATACCACCACTACCAAATCGATCACCCACAGCTCGAGTAACCATAAGTGCAATCTATATTTATATATATATATATATATTAATAACATGTCTATCTTATTCATAACAACGTTATAAATAACAGATTTTGTTACCATGGTAGGAAGAATATATGTAATTTGTCCGGTCAATTCAAACATAATGACAACAACAGATACTATTATTGAACTGTTAATAATATATTATTCTCTCTCTCTCTCTTTCTCTCTCTTTCTCTCGGTCAATATTTATGTTTTACCTGTTATACGCATTACACCACTATTTAGATTAAAGACAAATGTTAAAAGGTTTATTGTTTTTTCTTTTTATAATTTCAAATAAGATTCTTACCAAAGTGCTGCTGCTGCTCCCAAAAACGCATATGTACCTGGTGTAATACACTAATAAAAATTATTCAATATGACTGTTATATTTACTTATATACTTAATTATAAAATAATACTTTACAGGTACATCAGGTTTACATGTTGAAAATAAAAAGAATTCAGGATCAGCACTATATAAATAAAAGAGATTAGAAGATATGTTTTTAATAATTATAAACACTAATAATAAATAATACTTTACTCTTGCCAAGATTTAACTAATAATCCGACCATACGACCAAAAGTAGCACCAATAGCCATAGAAGGAACAAAAATACCACATGGTACTCTACAACCATATGAAATAATAGTACCAAATGTTCGAAGCATAGTAGCAATAAGCAAAAGGACAACAATACGTCCTAATTGACTTTGTCTAAATGAATGAGTGAATATTTATATATTTAGTATAAAAGTTTATATTATAATTATGGTTATTATTAATATTATTATAAATAAAACTTACTGACAAAGGCCATGATAATCATTTGTATCTGCACTTTCACATTCTTGAAAAAGAATTCCCATTATTTCAGTCATATCAAGTCTCATAAATATATTAGGATAAGCAACTACAGCCGTAATAAAAGCTAATGTAGCTGTTTCAGTAATTGGATGATCTTTTAAATATTTTTTTCGAAATTGGGCCACTAAAACATTATATTTAATAACAAATGCACCATAAAGACCCTAAAAAACAAAGAATTCAAATTTAAATAACATGAACAACAAACACTCCATAGAAAATAATAACTTACTCCAAAGATACCAATAACAATTACAAATAAATATTCAAAATTATGCCATTCTCGATCATAGCTCACTTGAAACAAGACCAATTTACCAGTACGAAATGGATTCATGGCCTATAATAATAATAATAATAATAATGGATACATTTATTTATTGATCATATTAAAATATATCTATCTATTTAATTTAATCTTCTCCTCCCCCCCCCCCAATCCTATCTCCAATTACCCCCCCCAACCATTCATTCAATAAAAATTTCTTATTGTCAGGTTTCTTTTTTTTTTACCTGTAAAACCATAGTAGCAATCATGGCACAAAGAAAACTTTTCCACAAAGTACGATTTGAAAATGTATAAGTCATCTCTTCCAATGCAAATAATACACCACCAATAGGTGATCCAAAAGCTACAGCAACACCTGCAGCACTTGATGCTGTCAATATTTCTCGCATTTCAGCTTGAATAAATAAGAGGGAGTTAGTTGGTCGGTTGGATGTTAGAAAAATAAAATGACTTTAATTGAATGGATATATACATATATGTTTTTTTTTTTACCTTTACTCGTTCTATATTTAGAGAAACTTCTTGAAATGACATTTCCTACACAACAAGCCATATGAACAGATGGACCTTCTTTTCCAATAGATAAATTGGATGCTACAGCCATAGCCTTTAATGTCAGTTTGTTAGAAAATTATTTCAATTTTAATTTCTACCTTTTCTTTCCTTTCTTTCTTTTTTTTTTAATAATTTACCAATCCAACACTTTTCATTAATAAAGTCCAACCACCTAAATAACCTTTCATGACAAATCCAGCTGTAGATAATAATAAGTAAAAGTGATAGGGGGGGGGAAATTAATAATATGTAACCTTTTCTTTTTTTTTTTTATCCGTTTATCCTTTTTTTAACTTACCAATAATACATTTTATTTCGGAAATACCGGAACCAGCGGCATAAGGTGCAAGTGATTTAACTAAATAAGCACATGTAGTTGCAAAAAGTGTCTAAAATCATATTTAATATATAAATATATATATATATATATATATATATATATAAAGAGACTGAAAGAGAGAGAGAGAGAGAGAGAGATAACTTACTGCTAATACAACATAAAATAACCATTGAACTATAAATACATCAGGTCCAAATCCCATTGTTTGACTCCAAAAAATCCAATATTCACATCCACCATCTAAGAAAAGAAATATTGTTTAGTTTATAATAATTGAATAAATAAATTATTTATCATTGATTTTACCTCCTGCTTCTATTTCCCAACAACAATATTGTTGATTGAGCCACCATCCCGTTGAACAATATCCTAATTTTATATCTGAGAGCCAGTCTGTAACAATAGCAATAAGTGCAGAATTTAATCCTACTGCCGCACCTGTTTTATTTACAAGTTTAATTTGAATAGGATGAAAAATAATAACAAAACGTGTGTGAAAATAAAACAGAAACTTTATTCTTTTTTTTTTTTACCTACAAGTGACACAACAATCCATGTTTGTGCCGTTTCAAAAGTCATATGCCACCAAGCACGCCATGAATTATCACTTTTATTTTGTCTTTCTAAAGCTGATTGTCTATATCTTTCAAGAATGGCATCTTTTACCCAGTCTAAATTATTATTAAAAAAGGAAAAGAATTAGTTTCATAATTAACCTATCAAAGTTCAAATACTTCCTTTTCATTAGTAAAAAAAAAAAAAAGTATAACAAAAAAAAAAGGAGTAATCATGTAATTATAAAGATGGTAAAAGAAAAACGCGGGAAAAAGAATGATAAATAATAAAGGGGAGGAGAGAGGGGAGGGGATACCTGCCAATGGTACTGAAATCTTCATATCGACGAATTTGTGCTAATTCTTCTTCTAATTCACCATGAGAAGAATTTAATGGATTGGTCATATTATTTATTTTACCCAATCGTTTCTTTTATATATTTGTGTGTGTGTGTTAGAAAAGAAAGAGAGAGAAGCAGAAAAAAAAAGGTACATTATAGATATAAAACAAATGCGGGCGAACAATCTCAATACAATAAGCGGTGCTTAAACGTTAACAGCAAAAAAAAAAAAAAAAGTTGGTTACCATTTGCCCTTAATCAGTTGCTTTTTTAATTAAGTACGGGAGTAAACTTTCTATTCCTCCACACACACACACACGAACGCAATAATTATGTTTCAAAACGATTTCATTTTTTTATTCATTTTGTTGTTGAGGACGTTGATTAGGGAAACTGCCTAATACAACAACATCTAAACAAAATTGTTCTAATTCTTTTACAGCTTTTTGTAAAGGTTCATTTTGATAATGACCTGAACATTCTACCATAAAAACATAATGCCATGGACGTAATCCACTTGGACGTGAATCAATTTTAAACAAGTTGAGATTATAATCTTTGAATATTTTTAAACCGTCAGCTAAAGCACCTGGTTGACGATGATCGACAGTGAAATGAATTAATGTATGATCATCTTTTGTTGCATTATCTGAACTAGTACCAATCATTAAGAAACGAGTCGTATTGGCTATAAAATAATATAAAATTAAAAATTAGTTATAAATATATATATATATATATAATATAATATAAAAAGAATTACCTGAATTATCTTCAATATCTTTAGCAAGAATTTCTAAACCATATAAACTAGAACATAATTCACTACATATAGCACCAGCATCATGTTCCTTTGCAGCTTGTTCAGCAGCTTCAGCAGTCGATTTAACTGGAATAAGTTGAGCATTAGGAAGATGTGTAGAAAGCCATTGACGTGTTTGACCCAATCCCTATTATATATATAAAGAGAGGGAGAGAGAGAGTTAATATAAACCTTTCTCCCCTTCCACCCCACCTTACAAAATAATGCATCCTATATATTACCTGAGGATGACTATATACTTTGGTTATTTTTTCCAATTTACTATTAGATAATAAACATTGATGTACCTAATTTTTTTTTAAAGAAAAAGATTTAGATATAATTATATATTTAAGATTCTTTTTCTAACAACTTACAGTAAGATAAGTTTCTGCTCGTACGCGTACACTTGTTTTTACAAAATTATCCATAGTTTCAACAACAGTACCAAAAGTTGAATTTTCAAAAGGTACTAAACCATAGGTTGTTGTCTTTTTTTCAACAGCTTCAAAGACGGCTAAAAATAATAATAGTAATAACAATAAATAATTAACTCTTATGTAAAGTGGAGGGAGGTTCAAAGTTATTACCAGAAATTTGATCTACAGGAACATAAGCAACACTGTCACCTAAACGTTCATAGGCAGCTTGATGTGAGAATGTACCAGGTGGACCAAGATAGGCTACTGTTACATCTTTTTGAAGTGCGATTGAAGCAGACATAATCTAATAATTTTTACTTGGATTAACTATCCTCAAATCGTTTCTCTTTTTTCTTTCTTTGATTTATTTACCTCACGAAAGATAGCATGAAGAGATGAATGATTTAATGGTCCTTGATTTAATCTTTCCAACTATATATTATATGTCATATATTATTATCTTCCAATTAATAATACTAACTGTATATCTCTATATATATCTACCTTTTTATATACTTCTTTTTCACGTCCAGGCATATATACATGAAGTTCTTTTGAGGAAGAATCACTAAAAGTATAATTGACATTATTGTTAACGTCTTCTTCTTTTTCTTCTTCTTCTTCTTCTTTTTGTTCATTAGGAATTAAAAAAGGTAAAGAAAAAGGAGATACTAATGTCGTTAAATTATAAACATACTCAGTACTTGTGGTAGCTTTACGTTTTGCAGCACCAATATTTAAAGAAACTTCTGCACGTTCATTAAGTAAATTAACTAAAGTGGTATCAAGTGTATCAATACGTTCTCTTAATGAACCTAAATCTGACATTATTTTTTTTGCTTTGGAATAAAAAAAAAAAAAAAAGTTGACAGGGCAAAATAAAATATAGCCTTTTTTGATTTCTTTCGATAAAATGACTCAGAAAATGAAAACTGAGTCCTGGGAAAATTTAATTGGTTGATATTTGATCTTGTCGGTAACGAAATTGCATTGTCCATACAAGCTTAAGACAAAAGTTTATTTGGAGAGTAAATATATAAAAAAAAAGAAAAGGTTATCAGATGAAGTGAGCCTATCAATAACTAAATACCACTAAAAAATGGGGTCTTGTGAGATGTATATATATATATGTATAGACAGGGGTGGGGGAAGATAAGAGTCTCTCTTCCAATTATCAAAATGAATAAGATCCTATTCATAAGCATATCAAAGAGTTTTTCTTGTTTCAAGATTGCGGGAAAGATAGTTCAAAGCAAAGTGATAAGCATCTAATGCGTATATAATATTACGACATTTTAGATTGTAGTACACACTCATCCCACAAAAAGAAAAAAGAAATTCATCTGAAATTTTAACCACAACTTCTTATAATTCAAAGGAAGATGGGGTTTCCCTTTCCCCACCCCCCGGTTCTTTTTCTTTCTTTTCAAACTTTTTTTTTTCCTCTTTCTTCCTCTTCTTTTTTTTCTTCTTATCATTGTCATTATATCATTGTAATTAAAAGAAAAATATGACTCGTGTACGTTTAAATCAATTAGACCCAGAACTTCAAGCTATTGCTACTGAAGACTATACTTTTCACAACTGGGCAAAAACTTTTCAATGTACTTGTGAAATAATGTTTCAACCTTCAACAGAAAGCCAAATTATTCAGGTAATATATATATATATACATAAATATGTATACACGTTCTTTCTCATAGAAATAATGTTTATTTTCTTTTTGTAGATCGTTCAACTAGCAAAAAAATATAATAAACCAATTAAAGTATTTGGTAGTGGTCATTCACCTTCTGATTTAGCTTGTTCTCGTGGATTTATGATCAACATTGATAATATGAATGGAATACTTGGAATAAATAAACAAGATTCAACAGTGACTGTTGAAGCTGGCATGAGTTTACACAAGTTACATGCCATACTTCAAGAAAATGGTTTAGCCATGAGTAATCTAGGATCTATTTCTGATCAATCTATTGCAGGTGTTATTTCTACAGCAACACATGGTACAGGTGCAGAATTTGGTTGTTTATCATCCATGGTAAATATATAAAACGCGGGTTTTTTTTTTCACTTGTCAAAAGAAAAAAAAAAAGTTAGGCTTTGTCAGCTGACCGCGAAAAAAAAAATTGTTTATACTTTTTTTTTAAGGTTTTAGATTTGACATTAATTACTGCTAATGGTGAATTGATAAATTGTTCATCAAATGAAAATTCAGACTTATTTGCAGCAGCTCGTTGTAGTCTTGGAGCATTGGGTATTATTACTAGAATCACTCTTCAAGTAGAACCTGCTTTTCGTTTAGAAGCTATTCAAAAACCTTACAAGTTTGATACTGTCCTGTCAGAATGGGATCATGTTATTCATTCAGCAGAACATGTTCGTGTTTGGTGGATGCCACATACAAATGATTGTGTTGTTTGGCGTGCCAATCGTACAAAAAAATCTATGAAACAAGCAGAATCCAATTGGTTAATAGAACGGGGTGTAGGTGTTCATTTATACCAATTCATGTTAAATATTGCTCGTTATCGTCCCTCCGTTATTCCTTCGATCACTCGTTTTATGTTTGAAACAATCCACAAACGACCTCTTCATGTGATTGATGATTCTTACAAGGTGTTTATGTTCGATTGTTTATTTCCTCAATATGTCAATGAATGGGCTATTCCATGGGAAAATTCACCTCAGGCATTGAAAGAATTAGATGCATTTATTAATACATCAGAACTTAAAGTTCATTTTCCTGTTGAAATTCGATTTGTTGATGAAGATGATATTTGGTTAAGTCCTTCCTATAAAACAAAAACATGCTATATTGGTGTTATCATGTATAGGTACGTCACGATTGAATTAAATTTATAGAATGATATCATATCTAACAAAATATATAAAAAATTATAGACCTTATGGTAATCCAGTTCCTTACAAGAAATATTGGAAAGCTTATGAAGATATTATGAGAAAACACGGTGGTCGTCCTCATTGGGCAAAGGTATATATATATATATTTATATTTATATACATCTATTTTAATTTATTGTTTGCATTAACATATTTTCTATATATATTTATATATATTTAGGCACATGGACAATCAGCAGAACAATTAAATGCATCTTATCCAAAATTCCGTGATTTCTTACATGTTCGAGAAAACATCGATCCTAAAGGCATGTTTTTAAATAATTATTTGAAAAGACATATTTTATTAGAAAAACCTTTACACTCGGCTGCCATGTTGTAAATTATTATTATTATTATTATTATTATTCTTATTATTATTCTTATTATTATTATACCTTTTTTATTTAATGCATTAACTCCCCCCCCCCCACCGCCACCCACCTCCCCTTTTTCATTATAATTCTCCTTTAATTCTTTAATTTATGTTTTAAATCATTACTAAACGAATTATATAATATTTTATCAAAAATGACAAATGATAGATGGGTTATATAAATGCACTTTGTGTTGATTTCAATGATTTTTATAATATTTTAACACAAAAAAAAAAAAATGAGTATACAAAACTATTTCTTTCAAAAAATGTCAAATTTGAAATAGTGGCGAATAATGTTGTTATTTTTCTTTGTTGTTGTTGTTGCTCGGACAATGATGGTTGCTAGGAGGAGAATAATAATAATATAGTAAATTATGTACAATTTTTAAAAAAGAAAAACAAAAGGTATCAAAAAAAAAATTATGGATGATAAGGTGGTGGTGGTGGAGATGGTAATGGAATAAATAGGGTATCATTATTGTTATTAGTAGTAGTAGTAGTTGTTGTTGCTGAAGAAACAGCTGAATTTACACCTTGATGCTGCTGTCGTTCATCGTAACAATAAGCACTTGCAAATTGATCAAAAGTACTTATTGATTTCATGGGTTGTGATGATTGTTGAACATTGTTGGGTGCAGTAGGAGATGATGTATTATTAAAAGAAGAAGAAGGTGTAGATGTTGTTGATGATGAAGAAATAGGTCGTCGTCGTCCAGGTAATGTTGAAGATACAGATTGTTGTTTATTCATTTTTTCTTGTCTTTGACGGCGTCTTCTACGACACATGATAAATGCAATAATTGTTACAGCAGCTGCACCTACAATTCCAACCACAGCTGCAATAACATGAACTACATTAAAAGCTTCTGTATGATGTGCAGATTGAGGAAAAGAGGTTCGTCCTTCATCGTCTACTCCACCTTGTGCTCGTTTTGCGTATCTATATTAGGGGAAGGGGGGAAATAAAGTGCAAAAAATAAAATAAAAAAAAATTTAGGATGAGAAAAAAAAATTATTTATTTTTGTCAATTAAATAAAAATAAAACAATAAACAACTTACAAAGGATTTGCAGAAACTACCGTTAAAAGAACTATTATAAAGCAAAATAGGAATAATATTCTACTCATGGGTAAATATATATATATATATAGGTGTTTGTTTGTATATATATATATGTATATAAATGAGGAAGAAGTAGAAAGAGAGACAGAGGAAGGAAAAAAAAAAGAAGAAAGAGAAGGAAAGGGGGGGTTAAACGAGAAAGAAGGAAGAAGAGGAATAAGAAAAACAACTAAAAAAAAATGAAAGTGCTTAAAGGAACGAGTGGAAAGAAAGGAAGGGTTTTATTTTCTTTTTCTGACTTGGCAACACAGGGAAACGCGAGAAAATCATTCGGGCTCTTAAAATATATATAACGAAGTTGCAGAACGTCGAGAAAAAAAAAGACTTTAATTGTCATCAATTCTTTTGGAGCCGAAGCGCACAAGGGATTTGTGTGTAACATTAACCCAATAAATTACATATAAACAAATTCCATCACCTGGTCAAAACATCTTGTCTCTCTCTCTCACGTGAGGTTTCTTGTTGACACTAATCTTTTACTTTTAACATAATGAAGATATATTGGGACGTAGTTGATAGTATAAGAATAAAGTTATTAAGAACAAATGGTTACCATGACATATTTCTCTCGAGGTCTCTCTCCCTCATTTACCAAGAAACAGCATCAGTTTCATCTCTCTTTTTCTGAAACAAAAATGTTCTTGATTTCCAGCCGCTTAGTATGAAAAAAAAAATTACGAATATAGTTTAAACCCTTTCCTCACTTGATCTTTTGTAGTTAACCCGAGAAATTAACAATCTATCATTTCGCTCTATGTTTAGTTTAATATATAAAATTAAAGATAAACTTGTTTCTACGTATTAATAAATAATATAATGACAAAAGTTTTTTAAAATTCTATTAATCATAAAATTAACGTAATTTATTTAGTATATCAGATTGAAATATTAATGAATAACGATGATATATCTTTCATATTATTGTTGCTTGAAATGGAGAGTACATTAATGATAAAAATAAAATGATACATTTATGTTTTGATGTAGAAACTGATAATAAATACAGCTACCAAAAGTAATAGGTATAAAAAAAAACTTGGGTCATTGTTATTAATGCGCAATAAAATATCCTTTCTATGATAATAAATCATCTTTTGAGCCTACTAATAACAGAAAGTTAACCACTAATTACATCACTAAAACATGTACTACAGAGATTCATATTACTATACAACGGGACACTTTTTTTTTCCCTCTACGTATCAATTATCTTTCACAATTTGTATATATATATATATATTGTTAACTTTATAAAAGGAAAAATCTAGAATTGGGTAAGTACGTAATACAATAAAAATGAAATAATGTAAATTAGCTTACGTACTATAGCAAACCCAATCTTTAATTACGTAATATAGTTTTAGGATGAATTATTGCTTCAAATATATATATTGAAATCTAAATGACATATTCTTTATATAAATACATTATATACTGGAAACAGAAAACAGAAAAGGAAACACTTTTTTTTCCAATTAGTATATATGTATATAGAGTTATGGTACTTTATTCTATAGTACAAATTCTCTATACTAATAGATACGTATATAGTAAGAGTCGACATAAAAAAAAGACATAATGAAATTTAATATAACATTAAATACTTTATATAAAAGGAATAGAAGCTTTCATTTGAATCAGTCAATAATAAGCCGTAGAAGAACTTTCATAGAAGAATGGGGTGGTAGTTTTTATATAATACAATACATAAAATTGCACATGACTCTTTAGTTATAACGATTTATTACACCAATAGAAATAATAATAATATCAAGGCTAAGTACCGAAACTTATTTGGGAGCTATACTCAATATTCTTCTCACGCTATTTTATTTTTTATAAACAAATTGTTCTTGATGGTGCAAGATAATGTAAATGAATGTTTTTTTTTTCTTTAAAAATGGTAAATTATTATTATGTTTATAATGGAATACCAGACTTTCTCAGATTTCTTTTTAACACGGGCTTGATATTAAATTTAATGCCAAAAAAAGTGACCCAGTTTTGTTTTTTTAAAATAATTTTACTATAAATAGTTTTTTTTTTTTTTTATTTGAGCGAAAGGCAACTACTTTTAACTTATTACTTTTTTTAGAACTTTTTCTTTCTTTCATGTTTCTTTTGGCAATTATAATACGTATACATTGCATAGAAACTT
The DNA here is from genome assembly GCA_025093555.1 of Circinella umbellata. Taxonomy (NCBI): domain Eukaryota; kingdom Fungi; phylum Mucoromycota; class Mucoromycetes; order Mucorales; family Lichtheimiaceae; genus Circinella; species Circinella umbellata. The sequence continues at coordinate 578,943 of JAIWNF010000004.1, read as the reverse complement.
TGGAATGTAAATGTTGTCTTTTTTTAACAGTAAGAAGACAACAAATAACGATTTAAAATTGTTTATGCACGGTTATATAAATGGATATATTATGTTGTTAAATAGAATAAAATAATAAAGCTTTCACATACATTAAATATATCTAATTACAGACTTGAAGAAAAAAAAAATAAGAAAAAAAAATTAAAAAAAAAAAAAATTACAAGCTATATTATATAATCTTTTTTTTTATGCAATTTCAAAAGCATAAGAAAGAAACAATATAGCCCATAAAAAGAAATTGAGTTATAGGAGGAGAAAGAAGTAAACGAAACACAAAGAAGTAAAGTAACGGGAAGGGGGGGTATAAACAATATAATAAAAGAAACATGAAAAGTTTTTAAGGTATGAATAATATTAGTATACTATGAAACTTAATTAATACCAATAGTATATTTTCGTGCTCGATCCTTTTCGACAGCTTCAATAGCATCTGATACTTTACGATATAAATGAGATTCTCCAACCAGTTGAAGTAATCCAGACCCTTCAAATAATTTCAAAGCACGTTCTCGTACTTTAACAAAATAAACTACAACATTACGCGAATGATATGCACTGACAATTTCCAATAAAATTTGAACAGCACTAAAAAATAAATAAACAAACAAATAAATAAATAAATAAATAATAGTCAATAAACAAATACTCCACAAATAAACAAAATCAAACGAATTATATTACCTGGCATCAATGTAGGGCATACTTCCAACATCAAAAATAATATAGGAAGAATCACTTAATCTTGGCGTTTCAGAAGGATGAATAGACATATCACCAAATTGTTCTAAACGACGAAGTCTATCTTTAAGTTGGCCTGTATTAGCAAAAAACAAAGGTTCTTCAACACGAACAATTAATACATCTTCTAAATGTTCAATCTCGTTGGGATCATCGTGAATAGGTTTGAATTTATTATTGGTTCCTTTGACTCGACCCTAATATATAAAAGGGAAAATGGGATATATTATTAAGTTATTCAGTCCCGAATTAAAAAAAATCCAAACGCCTCAGATCGAAGAAGAAAGAAGCTCAGCTATGTCTTTTTTTGTTTGTTTTGTCAAATATAATATTTACCATAATCGAAATTCGTGGGTAACTTGTTTCTCTAATAGTAATAAGTAAGGATAACGTTACAGCAATCAATGTGCCAAACTCCAATGAAATGATCATGGTAGCTAAAAATGTAACCAAAAGTAATCCCAGGTCTCTCCATGCACCAATCTTAAAGATGAAATGTAAATCTTCTGGGAGCTCCGATAATAAAAATAATACTGCAATAAAAATGATCGACGATAATACGGCTTTAGGTAAATAATAAAAGAATGGCATAAAGAATATGATTGCAAATAATGCAATAAGACCAGCAAGTAAACCAGCCATTTGAGTTCTTGCTCCTGCCTTGTCATTAATTTTACTACGTGAAATCTATTATAAAAAATAATAATTAGCCCTCGTGATTTTGTTTTTTTTTTTTTTAGTCATTTATCTTGTTTGGCTGCAAAAGTCCCCAACACGTGTAACCCATCATCCTAGAACCCAATAATATATCAGTAAATAATAATAATAATAATAATAATATACATACACTTCCAAAGGCAGGAATTCCTTCACAGATTCCGCTAACAATATTAGCAACTCCGAGAGCAACAAGTTCTCGATTAGGGCTCACAGTGTAATTATGTCGGCTAGAATAAGTCTTTGCAATAGCGACCGATTCAACAAATCCAATCACTGCAATCATAGCAGCTGTAACAAGCATATCCTTTAAATGTTTGTTTTCTGGGAAAGTTGGAAGTTTGGGAAGCGGAATACCGGAAGTATCCGTTGCATCGCCTAAAATGTCTAATCCGACTTGATCCCAATCAAAATAATCTGTCAATACAATAGAAGTAATAACAACAATCAATACTTCTGGGAAAAGTTGAATCCAACGTTGGTTGGGCATCTTGGCCTTGATAACACGCATCGTTAACAAAACAAAGACAGAAATAGCAGAAACACACGAGGATAATGGGTCCGCATAGTGCACGTTCTGAATAACAAAGACAAGACGATCAATACTAGACGACGCTTCATTAAGTCCCTAAAAAAAAATGGGAATAAAGTATTTTTTTCATTAGAAATCTTTTCCGTTGGTTTAAAATTATTTTTTTTAAGGTTATGTTTTTTTTTTTTTTGGCAAAACACACACATACCGCCCCCCTTTTCCCAAATAGAGGATAAAATAACCTTATTATTTTACTTACATAGTCAATGCTCCGGTCCACCAAACCTAATAGAGTGATACTTTGCTGTACCATGACAACCAGTGCTACACCTGTAATAAAACCTCTTAAAAGAGCTCGACTCATAAGACTATCAAGGAACCCGAGTCGAAAGATACCAAGTAAGAGTGTAAATAAACCGACAAATAAGGTCGTTAAAGCACACCATGCAAGTGGATCAACATCTGTAGAATGAAGATGTTGTTGTTGTGCAATAGATGAACCAATAAGCAATGCAAGAGGAGCCTCGGGACCTACAGACATTTGTCTATTTTAGATAGTAAAAATGTTTAATGATAAATTTTTTATAATTCAGTTTATAAAAAAAAAAATTCAATAAAATCTGACCTTGACATGCCAAAGATTGCATAAGTAATAGCTGGAAATGCAATACCCGATAAACCATAAACAGCTGGAATCTTACAAAGTTGAGTGGCGTAAGATAAACCTTGAGGAATAAGTAAACAGGATAAAGTCATTGCTGCTAAGAAATCACCAAAGAAAAATTGAAGGGAATATTGAGGAAGCCATTGTAAAATGGGAAGATAATACTTTGTACGCATTTTAAATAAAGTCCAAAAATCCCTGGGTGTGTTATCAGATATATAAGCAGAAGGTACTAAAAAAAATTATAATTCTTTTTGAGTTAGTTATTTTCGTTTTCCCTTATTATATATAAGTATAAACCTACGTGGTGAAGCGGTCATATAACGCGGAATAAGGTCGTCGTTGTGAAGTAAAACGCGTGTTTCAGAGGCATTTTGAGGTAAAGTTTCTTCATCAGTGTCCTCGTCCATTCGAAAGGATCGAGCACCTTAAAAAAAGTGTTTTGAAAATAGAAATGAGTTGTTATGAAATGAAGTATATATAAATGAAGAAAAGAGTGGAGTTTCCACACACGCAAAGGAGGTTTCATTATATATTATAGGTACTTACTGCTTTGGTTAGAGAAACCACGATCAATTGATTTATTCATGATATGAATAAAAACAAGATAAGAGGCTGAAAGGTAAAAGGGATGAAATAAAAAATTGAAAAATAAGGAGGTTTAGTTGTTGAAAAGAAATAGAAAGTGGAAAAAGAAACTGAAGAGAGCCAAAGACAAACGTTGGTTCCGTTTTATGCTTGAAAAAAAAGAGAAACAACAAAAGAACTCCTCTTTTTTTTTTCAAGTCTTCTCTCTCCGCTTTTCACATATTACCTTTTATAAAATAGAAGCATTAACGATCCGCAAAAAATCAACCCGGGGGGTGCTCTTTTCCGAAAGAGGGAAGAAAGGAGGGGGGTGGTTTTATGATCATTGAGTGGTTCGTTAGTCTTTTTTTATATAATTATCTAGTATTTTTATAATATAACTGTTTCCCCATATAATTTAAACAATCCAAGGTTAACTTACAACAAGGGTGATAGCATTTTTTTTTTATTAAAGTTCGCACACAACAGCTGTGGCATATAAATAACTCAAGTTGTAACAAACATCCCCCTGCTTCCACCCGTCCCAATTTTTTTTTTTTTTTATCTTTATACTTCTTTCTTGTTTCTAATTTTTTTTTTTATATCCTTCTCTTTCTTAGTTTTTATTTTTATTGTCGTTGACTCTAAAAAAGAAAACTGGCGCAAAGAAAGAAAAAAAGAGTCATGGACTACTTTGTCCCCGAGAAAGGTCATACTCCTCCAGCTACACCACCACCCAATGGTTTATCTGGGGGTCAAACATCATCACGTCCCACACAACGGTTTCGTTCTTCCTATGTTGATTCTTCTTCTTTTGGTGATAGTTTAGCTCACAGTCTAGATAAACGTCGTCTAGAATATGTTGGCAATGTCACCAAAAACTTTCAACAATTTTCTACTGATCAAAAACACCTTTTTTTATCCGAAATTCTGAATTGTTGCGATACTCAACTCTTATCTTTTGTTCACGAATTGATTTCACCAAGACTCAAAATTGACTTTTTAAAACAATTACCCATTGAACTTTCCCTTCATGTTATTTCATTTATTGAAGATCCAAAAGACTTGGCTAATGCTTCACGCGTTTCTAGTTTTTGGAATTCACTTTTAAAAGACGAAGCGACTTGGAAATCGTTATGTTTGAAACATCGTTATCGTCGACGATCATCGTTTTTTGATTTGAATTCAAGTTGGCAACATCAGTTTCAACAACAAAAACAACAGCAGCAGCTACACTTTATGGATCATGATGCACAACCAGAACATCAACCACAAACACACCAACAAGAACAACAACAAGAACATGTTTCTTATCGTGATTATTTTTGGCATAAATATAATACGGAAATGGCGTGGAGTCAAGGTACAGGTGAAGTCATTCACTGTGAAAATGATATTGGTCGAGCATTGGTGACAAGTTTACAAATGGATAATCAATATTTGGTGCTTGGTTGCGATAATCATAAAATTGAAGTATTTGATAGTAATACGGGTCAACATTTACGTACATTACAGGGGCATGAAGGCGGTGTCTGGGCTCTTCAATTTATTAAACGTCCAAGTGATGGAAAACGTATTTTAGTGACAGGAGGTTGTGACAGGTAAAAAAAAAAAAAAATCTGCAACTTAATAAAGGAAAAAATCGAAAAAATGAACCCTCCTTAACATACACAACAACATATCTTTAAACTTACTTTCTTTCCCTTTTCCTATTTTAATATTATTTATAAACAGAGTTGTCATTGTCTGGGATTTGGAAACGGGTGAGTCCATTTATACTCTTTCAGGTCATAGTTCTACTGTACGATGTTTACGAGTCGATGCAGAAGGTCAATTAGCAGTGACAGGTTCTCGGGATGCTACTGTGAGAATATGGGACATTGAAAACGGAGTTTCACAACATGTGTGCACGGGCCATCAAGCCAGTGTCCGATGCATGGATATCCATGACAACTTGGTTGCTACAGGATCTTATGACGCGACAGCAAAATTATTTGATATCAAAACAGGCGAATGTCGGTTTACTTATTTCGGACATCATTCACAGATTTATTCGATTAGTTTTGATGGTATTCGTATTGTTACAGGTAGTTTAGATTGGAGTATAAAAGTGTGGGATCCAGTCGATGGCTCTTGTCTTGGTACATTAACAGGTCATACCTCTCTTGTTGGACATCTTCAATTATCTACACCTTATGATTCTACACCACTGCTGGTCAGTGGTGCTTCAGATGGTTGTTTACGAATTTGGGAGCTACGTAATTTTCGTTGCAAACATCAAGTTTCAGCTCATGATAGTTCTGTTTCTTGTTTACAAGCAGATCAAAAACGTATTTTAAGTGGAGGTCAGTAATATTTTTTTCTTTTTTTTTTAGAAAAAAAAAAGTATTTGTTCTGGTTTAAAAAAAAAAACTCTCTAGGTTCTGACGGTCGGGTCAAGTTATGGAATTTGGAAACAGGTCATCTTATTCGTGATTTTACAGCGCCTGCTAGAACTGTATGGAAATTACAATTTACAGATACAAAAGCTGTCGTTGTTTCTCAAAAACCAAGAACAGATACAATAGTACCTGTTGATCCTAGCTTTCTAACAGCCAATGTAGAAACAGTTATTGAACTACATAAGTTTGATGTAAATACTTGAATTTCTTCTTTTTTTTTGTTGGTTCCCTATATTCACACATTCTCTTTCTCTTTTCTTTGTTTTTTTTTTCTTTATATCACAATTCCTTTCCTTCTCTCCCCCCATTCTTTCCTGTATATTTGACAACCCCTCCCCCCTTTTTTTTTTGTTCGTTTGCTCATTTGAAAGTATTTTTTTAATATGATTTTGACACCTAATGTATATATAACTATAAGAGACCTAAGAATGGGTGTAATAAAAATTCAATTTCATTTCAACATATCGTGTAAGATTAATCATAATAAAATTGAATTTTTGTAAATTTTTATAGTTATAATAATAAAGATGATAAGTACGTATATTGGGTTTATTAGACTAACATTGAAGATTGTAGACATACACACTCTAAAAGTACAAAAAGAAATTATGTTCCATTCATATCGACAATCCGGCCATACCAGTTTTTCTAACTGATCAAAACGACTCATTAGTGGAATGAAGAAAAAACATACCTCGCTTTTCGCACTTTACGCAGAGCTTTAATTATTATGATGATATAGATTTTGTCTTTGTAAACGATAACGCTGATCTAGACCAATTCATGTTTAGTAATAAGTACATATTCATACAGTCTATAGGAGGAGTTATTTTCTCTAAAGTTACATTATTATAAACAAAATATATCCATAATTTTTTTTTTTACAAGTCATAAAAAAAAAAGATGCTCGTTTGGGTATGAAGAATTATGTGTACACAAGAACCATTGTGTGATCCTAGCGCACTAGAAATTATATTACTCATTTTCCCTGTCTTTGTAGCACCATTTTTTTTTTGTTGATCGATAAGATATCCGTTTTGGTAAAAGATAAAGTCGGGAAAAAAAAAAGCCTTTTTTTTTTACATGCATTAAAAAAACAGTTTTTTTAAAATGTAATGCATAATCCCATTTCACATGAATAATTTTCTCTTTCCATAGAAATAATATATTCTTGTAAACAATAATAATAATAATAATAAAAATTATGTTTATTACATGTAAAATACGAAAAAAAAAAGATTATCAGTAAAAAAAGTCCGATGTATCACACACTCCAACGAAAGAAAAAAAACCTTCTCTATACGTAATTCACCTTTCTTTTTTTTTTTTTTACAGAATAATAATGTGAACCTTGCGTATTAATAGGGTTTCCATGCTTACCGTAAGTAGTAATCATGATGCAATGATAAACTCTTTATATAAATTTGATGATGAACCCCGCATCATCTTCTTGGTTATCATGCAGGTAATGATATCTTTCTGATAATCAATGAATCCACGTTGATATTGAACTATTATTATTAGTATTATTTCTATAAGTGAGTTCATGTTGCATAAAGGGTGAGGGAATTAGCTTTTACAAGTAAATGGTGAAATCAAACAAAAGCATGAGAAATAGGAAAAGGAGGGGGGGCCCTGTTTTCTTGGTCATCATTGATTTCATCATAAAACTTAAAGATTTGATCCTCTTTTCTTTTATTGCTGACTTTTAAATGTATTATCTTGGGAACAATTTCTTTTTTGACATGCGCACGCCCGGGCCTCGGGTTCAAAAAGAGTCAAATAGAACTTTTTTTTTTCTTTATATACATTATACTCTCTCTCGTTTTGTTTTTTCTGTTTTCTCTTTTTTTTTTTCCTTTCTCACTTAACTCTTTTTTTTTTTTTAATAATCGATCTATATTAAATTCAGAATCAACTCATAATGACTTCGAACTCCATTGTTGACCTTGCACGTGCTTCTCGTTTAGCTTCTGTTAGTATGCAGTCTGTTACAAACGAACAAAAAAATGAAGCTTTACTTCGCATAAAACAAGTTCTTGCTGAACGAAGAGACGAAATTTTCAAAGCTAATGAAGAAGATAAAAAGGTATGAAATGTTTTTGAAATGTGGAAAAGAAAAAGGGGGGGTTGAGAGGGACAATGAGTAAAAAAGACTCTTGAAAAATAAATAAAATAAATAAACACAGATTAAAAATTATTATTAAAATAGATTGCTGAAGAACAAGTCAAAGCAGGTAAATTATCTGCATCTTTATTCAAACGTCTCGATATTTGTACTGGTGATAAATTCGATACTATTTTATCTGGTGTAAGTGATATTACCAACCTTCCTGACCCAACAAAAAAGGTCACTTATGCTACAAAATTGGATCAAGGTTTGGAATTATATCGATTGACTGTACCTGTTGGTGTCTTGTTGACTATCTTTGAAGCTCGTCCTGAAGTTGTTGTTAATATTTCAAGTCTTGCTCTCAAGTCTGGTAATGCTGTCATTCTTAAAGGTGGTAAGGAAGCCACAAAGACAAATGCTGCATTGGCAAAGGTTATTCAAGATGCATTAGCTAGTCTTCCTGAATCCAATGGTATTCCAAAGGAAGCTGTACAAATTGTTGAAACTCGTGAAGATATCAGTGCATTATTGGATTTGGATCGTTATGTAGATATGGTTGTTCCTCGTGGTAGTAATAGTCTTGTTCGTCATATTCAAAATAATACCAGGTAAGAAAGAGTACAAAAAAAAAGGGAGGGAGGAGATGAAATAGGATGGTTTTGTATATTTCGGTTAATGTAACCCACAAACACAATATATATATATATATATATATATATATATAGAATTCCAGTTCTTGGTCATGCTGATGGTATTTGTGCAGTCTATGTCGACAAGGAAGCAGATATTAACAAAGCTGCTCGAATTGCTGTTGATTCCAAGGTATTAACAAAAGAAAAAAAATTAAAAGTGAATGAAAAAAAATGGTAACTAACTTTAAGGTGTATATTGTAGACAAATTATCCAGCTGCATGCAATTCAGCAGAAACTTTGTTGGTTCATGAATCTCTTTTGGAAGGCACTGATAAATTTACTGTTGTTGCTACTGCTCTTTTGAATGCAAATGTTACACTCAAGGCTGAAGAAAATGTTCGTTCATTCTTGTTATCTACAGTTGCTTCTGAACTTCACGATAAGATTGTCCCAGCTGTTCCTGAAGATTTTGATACTGAATTCTTGGATCATATTATTGCAGTAAAATCAGTCAAGGATGTAGATGAAGCTGTCGCACATATCAATGAACATGGATCTAAACATACTGATGCTATTGTAACTGAAAATGAAGCTACGGCTGATATCTTTACTACCCGTGTTGATGATGCCGGTAGTTATTGGAATGCTAGTACCCGATTTGCAGATGGTTTCCGATATGGTTTTGGTGCTGAAGTTGGCGTAAGCTATTTTTTTTTTTTTTTTTAAAAGAGTTCAATAGGAATGAAACATCTATAAAATAGAACTAACATTGTTCTTTTTTAAATGAATTTTTGTTTTCTTAGGTATCAACTAATAAGACACATGCTCGTGGTCCTGTTGGTTTAGAAGGTTTGGTCATTTATAAATATAAAATCAAGGGTAATGGTCATATTGCTGGTGAATTTGGATCTGGTAAAAAACAATTCTTGCATGAAACTATTGCACCTGAAAATTACAATATTTAAATAAACACACTCCCCCCCCCTTCACTTCCTCTCCGCCTTATCTGATTACCTAACACAAACCAAACTAACAAAAACAATGCATGCATGAAATTTACCCTCTTTTTTTTTAAAAAATAAAAAATAAAAATCACAAAAAAGATTAAATCGATTTTCTTAAATATATACATTCAAATGGGTTGTTGAATACAAGATTTATCTTATTACTACATTAACATAGAATATCATAGAATTCATACTCTATTTAATATTATATCTCAAACATAGAGATTAGTTGCGTATAATGCTAATAAGAATGATAAGTTCATGACTAAGTAACCATTGATACAGCATTTCTGGCAAGCATAAAAAAAGGGAAAATGTAATACTTTACTCGTTAATTACGTTATAAAAATTCATGAAGAAATGTACGTATCTTTCTTTCTTTACATACTGTCACCTGCTAACATTTTGATTCATATGAAGGTACATTCACAACACATCAGCAAGATAATATTAATTTTATTTGCTCATATTTTAGAAAGCTGTTTGGACATTTGAAAATAGTTGATGTCTTGTTACTATAACCATTATTATGCGTAGCTTTACTATTTATGTGTAGATACGTACGTATGAATGTATGTTTCATGAAAAAGTCTTTAAGAGAAAGTAGACCCAAGAAGCTGTATGTAGTTAGTAATTTTGGCTACTAGGGACAAAGTTACTATTCACTCCTGAAAAATATTACTACGTACTTTTTGATCGCTATAAAATACAAACACCACGTCCCAATTATGTTTATATATGGTGTTTACAACAAGGCGAAAAGGTTAAGGTACACTATGTTACTTTTGGAAAACAGTTAAATATTCTTTTTTGAAGCAGCAATTAAATATCTAATAGTTTGGACTATACATACATACTCCCTATCTACCCCCTCTTTCTGATCTTTCATTCCCCTGTTCGTCTTGCTCTCTTTCATTTGATCATTCTTTCTTTTTCGTATCATCTCAATTTAGCTATAGTCACTCGCTTCACTTTATTATTATTATTATGATTAACTCTTGTCGCTTTTCAATACTTGATTAAGGATCTTTTATAATGAAATATATTATTTGATTTTAGAAGAAGTGCTAGGGAACATGTGGAAACGGGAGTATGAGTCGATCGATCACAGTATGTTCTCCATGTAAAATAATAGGTTGAACATCTAAGAAGATATACCTCGTGGTCATATTATTGGTTTGGGAATATTTGATTCACTATAAACAAAAGATTCACAATGATAGTCATATTACTACCGAATTTGGATCTATAGTAAAAAGATAAATTATTGCATAAATCCATTTAATTCAGGGAAATTACAACAGCTAATCAAGTCTAAATAAATAAAAAGCGGACCCCTGATTATTTCTTTATTCTGTATTATCCATGGAGACCAAGTAGGATATAATCTAACGTCATCTTTCTTCTTCCCTCCCCCAAAAACAGTGCTTACAAGTTATAAAGTTATATTGTAAATAACTTTTATTTACAAATTGATAAAAACTAGTTATTGTCCACACTCTTGTGTCAATTGGGTTGAAATCACTTGCGTGTTTTGAAAAAAAAAAAAAAGTAACAAATACTAATTAATGTACTTATTACTCCAACATATTCCATTTTTGTATACTAATAAATTCATAAGTCGCATGTTGATTCACTCTATTTCAAAAGAATAATTTGATGTAGATTGCATCATGATCATGTATATTAGTAGTAATAGTAGTCGTACGTAGTAGTAGTAATAAAAAATAAAAAAAAAGATATATCTATTATTCATGATTTGTGTGTAATTATGTGATTGAAGGAGGGAGAGAGAGAGAGAAAGAAAGGCTATTACAAAAAATAACAATAATAATTGCCAAGTATTATGCCAAAAAAAAAAATTATTAAGATGAGGAAAAAAAAAAAAAAACTTTGGTATGGTTTTCCTTTTTTTTTCGATTTCTTGCAAAACCAAAAAAAAAAAAAAAAGTGTCGTGGATGGGTGTATAATAACAGAAAAAGAAAAAAAAAATAAAGAAAATAATTATTGAGATATGAATGGCTTTTTTTTTTACGAGTACGAAATGAGATGTAAAGCGTGAATTGTTAAAAGTTGTTATTGTTGTAAAGGAGTAAAAAGATTCAATGCATCGGGTAAAATAAGTTTTTTGGTCTTCATCTTTTTTTTTCTTTATCAAACATGACTAAAGGTACCACATGTCACAAATGCCATAAATACATGCCAAAATCCTCGGTGTTCTTTATGTGGTCCATCAAAATTATGTTGTTGTTGTATTGGTTGCACTGATGAGTCATGAGCAATAGGTGTACAAGATGATGATAAATTATGCTGATGATGATGTTGTTTGGTATCTACTTCGGGCTGTGGAGATAATGCATGTTGAGGCATAGTAGGAAGTGTTGTTCCATTGGTAGCTGTATTTGGATTTACTGGCGGAAGAGGAGATGGTTGTGATGGTTGTCGTTGATGATTATTATGAGGACGATTAGATCGGCGAGCTTGGCTACCTGGAGATAATGCCAATCTAGATGTTGCTTCACGACCATAATGATGTCGTTTACTATCATTACTTGAATGATGCTATAAGATTAAAGAAAGGGTACATATTAATTTACTTAACTCCTTCATCAACCTCTTTCTACCCTTTTTTTTTCTTCAGCCCAAAAGTAAAAGTCAAAAAAAAAAAAAAAAAAGAACATAAAATCTTTCTATTGAAGAAGAAAAAATCTTCCTCCTTTTCTCCCTTTCTTTTACTCCTGCTGCTCTCAGTTTCGACGAACATAAAATAGAACTGGGGAGGGAGTTACTCCGTTCCCTGAAATGATAATGAACGAATCACACACCCCGCAGCCACATATATACATCTAGTGGCGTTCAGAGGGAAAAAAAATTGATAATGATACTTGCCTCATACCCCTTGCCATTATTTAATAACATCCAGTCATAAACACCATCATCTGTTTCACCCATACGACGTAACACCTTATTAAATAATTCGCGAAGAAATTCATAATCTGGAGATTCTTCAAAGCCAAGTTTTCTTACATACTGTAAATAAATACCGAATTCCTCTATATTAAAGACAATTAGTAATTTATCAATTTAATGATCTACAAGTAAAAAAAAAAAAAGATACAAAAAACCGAGAGAGAAAATAATAATAAACACACCCAACTAGTTCAAAAAATAACACAACGCCCCTGAATTGAAGATCTTTACTTACCAGGGAATCCATCACATAAATCTTTGATAGCAGTTGTTTGTTTCTTTTCACCAATTTTTTCATATTTTTGCTTATTTGTGGCAGCTTTTAAACCTTGCCAAGGGAGAGAACCTCTTAAGAAATACATGAAAACATGACCAAGTGACTCGAGGTCATCACGTCTTGATTGTTCTAATTTGATTTAAATAATTGCGGGGGAGGGAATGAGAAAGTCGGAGTAAGTTATTTGGGCGTCTATATTTTTTTTTCCACTACTTGAAAACTTATATATATATATATATATATATTCACTACCCAAACAAACCAGCTTGGTACCAACCCCCACCACCCACACCCACATCTCTCTTTCTTTCACCCCGCTCCCTTTTTTTTTTTTAGGTTTTTGGGGATCCGCTAAACTATTACATACCTCTTCCCAAATGGGTATTGATACTCATGTAACGAGCTGTACCCGACAAACTTTTTCGTTCACGATAAGGGATATGTTGTTTTGTTTTAGGATCTCTATAGGGTTTGGCCATACCAAAATCAATCATATAAACTGTATTGGCATGTTTACTACCTGGTCGTCCGATCAAGAAATTATCGGGTTTAATATCTCGATAGATCAAATTACGTTCGTGCACGTTTTCTACCCGAAGTAACTATTTTGTGTAATGTTTGGGTTAGTCTCACACCTTTTTTTTTTTTTTTTTTTTCACTCAGTTGAAATCTCGTTTTTTTGATGTTCCGTTTTTATTTGAGGTAACACACAGATGCATACCATTTGTTTCGCTAGCATGGCCACTGTTTTGACGGAAAGCTTTCGGCCACACATGTCAAATACGTCTTCGAGACTAGGTCCTAATAAATCAATCACCAAGATATTATGTTGACCTTCTTGACCAAAATAATAAGCACTGGGTACACCCGCTATATAAATATATAATAAAAAAGGAATGATAAACATGATGCATATGCATATAAATCATATATATGAATAATGTTTATATCAACATGATTTAATTAGTAAAAATAAGAAAAAAAAAAGATATTAATTCAATTCTTTTTTTTTAACCAATTGTTTTCTATATGCATAATTGAATTGTTACGTTACGTAAACCGGAGAGAATCTTATAAGTTCGGTATTCATCTCTCAACTGAGGAGCTTCTGACTTGCGAGCTTCAAACTTGATAGCAACTGATTGATTGTTTAATAGATTGGTACCTGAATATAGAAAATTGAAAATCGATATAAAGTATATATGATATAAAATAAAAAGAAAAAATAAGAGAAAAAAAAAAGATATATATATATATATATATATTATAATATATATTTTTTTATTGTTATTATTATTATTATGATTATAATTATTATTATCGTTCAACCATTATTACGATTGTTACGATATATATTTTTTCTTTTCTTCAAATAAAAAAAAAGGGGGGAAAAAGTATCAACCTTCGTATAAAACACCAAAACTGCCTTCGCCTACTTTTTTGCCAACTCGATAATGAACGCCTACAATGTTAGTTGAATTTGTTGTGGACTTTGTAGATGTAGATGGTGATAGCATTTTGCCACTACCGGGTATCGGTGTCTGATGTCGAGTTGTCATGGTTGCATGCGAATGGAGATAAAGAGAGAGAGAAAAAAAACGGTGAAAGGGGGGGGGAGGTGGAGAGGAAGAACGAAAAAAAAAAAGGGAAAAGGGAAAGAAGAAGAAAAGGATGGGAGTAAGTTAGAAAAGAAAAGAGTGAGGGGCTTGGATAATAAAGCAAAAAAGAAATATATATTTGAGGGACACGTGTTTTTAGTATTCAGTGTGCCGGGTATGAATCCGTATGTGTTTGTGGCACCCCACTCAATGCATCTTAATATTAGCTGGTTTTCTCGTTTCTTTTTTAGATCATTAAAAGTTTGCTCTTTATTATTATTACAGGTGGTTCATTTAGTCATTGTTTATATTATGCTTCATCTGGGATCTTTATTATTATATATTTCTCATGTGATATTATGGAAATAAAGTATACCTATTATAGAGCCATAATTAAGAATAATTATCCTATTTAGATAATTATTATAAAAAAAAATTCCATGCTTTAGTGTATTTGACAGATTTTTTTTTTTTTACACTTGAATTCAAAATTTGACAGCTTAGCATCCCCGCTCCACAAACTTTTCAAAATTGGTTGCTATGGTGTTACTTGGAAACAGAAAATATGGTTATTCTTTTTTTTTTGTGTACAAATGAAATAATATTTTAGTACCTCGTACAAACAAAATGTATGACGTAGAAAAAGATAAAAAAAAAAAAACTAAAACAATCGGCATAATGAATAAAACATCTGAACGATGAATGAAAAATTATCATTATTTTTTATTATATCGTCGTATGGCTATAATGTAACTCATGCAATTCGATATGTTAAAAATTGCATGAATGATGCAATACTTTTTGTGTGTATATAATTCTTTATATTGATAAGCTCATAAAAAAAAAAATAATAACTCCCCCATGACAAAAATAGTAACTTTCAATACTCATGTGTAATAATAGTACTGTATTTGTAAATATTCACTGTTCGAAGAAAGCTTTAATAAGTTACACACACATTATTAAACTCTCTTTTCGTACTAGTTTAAGTGATAACAATTTAAATTTATATTTATATTTATATTTATTTTAGATATATGAATAATTTGATAAAGAATCGCCTACGTATGGATAAAGAATCGCCTTCAGGTTGCGCTTCATTATGAGTAAGAAATAGTATATCCAAAAAAATATATACAGCTGCCTGAAGGAAAATAAAATATTAATTTAAAACTATCATGGTACGTAAGAAAAATAAAAGTTAAAATCAAACACTGGCAGAAAGTGATGTTTAAAAGAAAAGAAGAGCAGGTGCTTTGACGTGATTAATTGTTAAATATACCCTATGTGCAAGTGAGAAGTGAGAACGATATCTTTTAGTTTGTTTCTTTCGGAATGTACGTAAATAGTTGTCAAGATAAAAAAAAAAGTATAGGTTTCTGTTAATGATGGTGAGTTTTCTATGCAGTTGTAATGAACAGTATTTCGCAAGTAGTTGTTTTATGAATAAAGAAGGTCGATGGAAGTTGGATGTTAGGACAAATAAAATTAGGTAATTTTAGAGATGAGGCTTTCTAAAGCTGTGTCTTTCAGTCAAATTGCCAAAGAGTTTATACCATACATATACCATACAAATGATGTTCTTGTAAACTTTTTGGAGTGTTTTTAGTGATAGAGATTATTCAAGCACTATCTTTGATCCCGGAAGGTAAATTGTACCTGGCATCGCGTATAAACAAGAAATAAATGAAAGCGTTCTAGTCTACCTTAATAATACTTGAAGGAACATATTGATTTTTGTGAATCTCTCATCTCGTAATATCTTTGGTACTATATGCAAACAGTTCAATACTTCCATTGGGTCATTCTAAGCGGGATCACCCGCGTTCATTATTTCACAGCTAGAACATTTTTCTTACTTTGTTTAATGGTTTCAAAGTGTTGTCGTACATTGTTTAATTTTGGATCATTCAAGCATCACTCATTTTCCTTCCAAAACTGATACTAATGTCATAATAGCTCTGCTTTATTTACATTTTGATGGTATTCGCTACAGTACTAATTATGTACTAGAGACTGGAAAAATGAAACATACAAAATATAACAGTAATGTTTTTACAAGTGACAAGCTTCAAATTAACTAAGAAAGGCACTCATTCATTATAACACTCTCATGATCATATGAAAAAGTGCTTATTACGTAGCACGCGGTTCTGAATCTAATTAAGAAACATCTGATGTAAAGGTAATTTTGATTCGCCCTTAGTATAGAGAGTAAGTAGTAAAGTCATATATATTATCCTTCTTAATCATTATGTAATATGTCATATAAAGTTTCGTTTCCTTATTTCAATATAATACACGTACTCTATAAGTATACAATACAAGCTCTTTGTTTTTTTTTTTTTTTTTTTTTTTTTTTTGTTTTTGATAAGATGAATAGTGTTAATACTCTAATAAGGTTGTAGACAACATAGTACAAAGTATTGACTATATACGTATCTAAACATTTTTTTTTTCGGTGCTCAAAGACTTGGTACTTGTATTGTTAATACGTAATTACATGGCAATCCTTTTCTATATTAAGACTTTATGTAAATAACATAAACATTGCTAGCTTGTGTATAAGCTTATCTCTGCTTTTCATTTTTTTTTTCAGTTGGAACACATGCTCGCATAACAAATATACTAATTGTTTATTGTGGTAAATAAAATATAATTCGAGATCCGCAACAGAAACTTATATTTTTTTTTGCGCGTTAAAATTGAACGCGTCGCGCTTTTCCCGCTTCTCTACCTTTTAACTCTTCAGTTACTGCGTGTTTCTTCAAAATGGATCAAGCCGTTTATGAAACCTTACTTCAAGTTGGTAATCCCGACGGTTCTATTCGATCGGCTGCCGAACAACGTTTAAAAGAACTTGAAACTACTTCTCCAGGTAAATTTTAATATATTAGTGAAATTTAATGAGGTAAAATTCAATTAAATAATAACAAATAACAATAACATTTTTAGAATATCCTGTGAGTTTGGCACGATTGACTGTATCACAAGAACTTGCTGTTCCTCATCGACAAATATCCTTTTTTATATTTTTTATTTTTGAAAACGAATATATTTGATTGAAAATCCTTAACCTATATTTTTTTTTTACTATACTTGGCAGCATTGACTTTAAAAACTTATGTTACTAACCGTTGGACAACTCGAGACGATGAAACTTTCCAAGGTCCTGAACCTTCACCAGAAGTAAGTGCTAAAAAATAAAGAATAACTTTCTTTTTATTTTACTCTTACAAATTGAACTCATAATGTATATGTAATAATATTATTATTAGTGTAAGAATGCCATTCGTGAAATTATTGTTCTTGGTCTTGGTGATCGTGAATCGAAGATTCGAGTTGTTTCAGCATATGTAGTATCAAAAATTGCACATGACGACTTCCCAGAAGATTGGCCCAATTTGTTTGATGTCTTAGTAAGTTACCTTAAATCCAACAGTGTCGACGGTGTCCATGGTGCTATGCGTGTTTTGCTCGAAATGGTTCAAAGAGATATCAGCATCCAACAATTACCACAAATTGGTCCTGTCTTGATCCCTGAGCTTTACACTATTTTGACTTCAGATAACGTAAGTTCGTTTGTATTTTATAGTGAGTGTAGAAACATTATAATGCTCTTTCAGCATAGGTATTGATAAGCTTATACTTGTTTTTCACAGGTATACTCTTTCCGTACTCGTGGTCGTGCAGTCAGTATTTTCAACAGCTGCGTTCAAATGTTGGATACTTTACGTGATGATAATCCTGAAGCTGCTGATCAATTTATCGCTCCTATTCTCCCTCAATGGATGCAAGCTTTCCATACTATTCTTGCTCATCATGTACAAAATGATGCCAAAAAAGCCACTGAAGAATATGGTTTGAAAATGGAAGTTGTCCGAGTAAGTAATTTTTTTTCCATGAAAATACAGATATATACATATATACAAGGGGTTCAAACAAAGAGAAAATTACGGATTCGATTTTTAATCTAAACTGTTTATGATAAAACGTTAGTGTATCCGTACTGTCAGTGGTGAATTTGGTGAATATATTAGAGATATCTTACCACAATTGATGGAACCTATTTGGGGTGAAGTATACAACTTGCGTGAAAGATATATTGCCGAATTTGTTTCTGATTCAGACGACGCTGCAGAATCGTTCCAAGATTCGGATGGTAATGAGATTGGTTTCCAAAGTTTACTCTATTCTCTCTTTGAATTTATGGAATCAGCATGTACCAAGAAATCTCTTCGACACCTCTTTGTCAACAATGGTGCTGCCACTTCCTTCTTTGAAGAAGTCATTTATGTTTTGATTGTATATATGCAAATCACTCAAGAACAAATGGAAACATGGTCTACTGATGCTAACCAATATGTTGCTGATGAAGAGGATGGCACATTCACTTACAGTGCTCGTGTCGCATCTTGGGATGTTCTTACGGTAAATATTTAGTGATACCAAAGAAAGAGAAAAAGGTTTTTTTTTTTATCTGTGGATTTTAAAGCAGGATGCCAATTAAATTTTTTTTTTATTAGCCTTTGCAAGACTCTTTCCCTGGTCCATTTGCCGCTGCTCTTCAAGCCGCTGTACAACGTCACATTACTGAATCTAATGCTGTCCGCGCGCAAGGCAACAACTCATGGTGGAAGATTCAAGAAGCCTGTTTGCTGGCTATCGGTAGATCTGCTGAAGACTTGATCGATGGTTTGAAGGATGAATCTCGCACAGTTCAATTTGATTTGAAGAGTCTTTTTGATCATGTTGTGCTTGAAAGTATGAATCAAACTGCTTTCCCTTTCTTGCAAGGTCGAGCTTTTGTATTTGCATCTGAATTTGCCAAAGTTCTTCCTACCGAAATGGCAAGCCAGTATGTCATGGCTGCTGTTAATGCTTTGCAATCTCCTGCTAGTAGCATTCCCGTCAAAATCTCAGCACTCAGAGCTTTGAACAAGTAAGAATTTTCTTTTTATTTTTTTCTTTCTTTAGCATCTCTATATTGACTCTATGCAAGAATGGATGCTAATATTTGAATATATCTATCTATATATTATTCAGCTACTGTAAGGATTTAGATCCTCAATACTCGGCACCATATCAAGTGAATATCTTAGAAGGTGCTTGTCAATTGCTCCCTGATGCATCGGAAGAATCCCTTATGCTCTTGTTGCAATCATTGTGTTCTGCTGTCAAGGTAACCAATGTCGTTATGGAGATTGATAGAATTATTTTGTGAATGACTAACATGATAATAAATTTTGTAGATCAACGGAGAAGTTGCAGCCAAATATGAATATGTGCTAACACCTGCTGTTCTCGAAACTTGGAAAAAGTTCCCTACAGATTCCATTATTACAAGCTATATTTTAGATTTATTTGAAAGCTTTGCAGAAAATCCAGCTTATTTCCCTCCTCTTTGTGCACGCTCTTTCCCATTCTTCGATCAAGTGTTTAAGACCCCAGGAAATACTCCCGCTGTTCTTGCAGTGAGTTTTAATTAACCTCTAACTTATATTAATAATGTTTTACAAAATTAACGGTAAACAAACAATTAACGGAACGATACGGTTTACTATTATAGTCTGTTGTTGATTTGTTAACATCTTTGGTACGCTATGGTCCATCACCTTTGCCTAATGAATTCACCGACCAAATGTTCCCTATTGTTATGCAACTTGGTTGGAGTTCTGAAGATGAAGATGTCTTGCAAAGCGTTCAAGAATGTTTAAAACAATATATTATCAAGGATACTGATCATATTATTCAATGGAATGATGGAGCTGGAAAGTCGGGTATGGACTATGTAATTCATTTTGTTGCTCGTTTGTTGGAACCCAAGAATTCTGCATCTGAATCCCTCTTTGTTGGTGATCTTATTGTCAACTTGATCAAGAAGGCTGGTAACAATATTGCAAGCGTGCTTCCAGAACTTTTAAACGCTGTGTTGATCCGTCTCCAAAACACTGATTACCAACCATTTGTTCAGGTAAGTAAACTAGAAATTGTATAAAAAGTTTAGAAAATAATAACATTTTTTTTTTATTTTAACTTAGTCTTTGGTATTGGTATTTGCTCATTTGATTATTCAACAACAAGATACTGTTTTCCAATTTCTCTGTACCACTAACATTAATGGTCGCAGTGGTTTAGAAATTTTGTTGCCAATGTGGTGTGATTATTTTGGTTCTTTCTCCGGATATTACTCCCTCAAAGTCAGGTAAATGAAAAAAAATGAGTAAATGAGTAAATGATATATGAAATTACAAAAAGCACTTACGCACGATATTATATCATATGATTCTTTTTTCTCTTTAGCGCTATTGCTCTCTCAAAGTTGTTTTTGATCAACGATCCTCATCTTCAAAATTTAACTGTTCGTGGTGATATTGTTGCTAATCCAGAAGGTGGCATTGTGACCCGATCTAAAGCCAAACGCAGTAAGTTAATATAAACAAGAAAAAGCTTTAAAAAATTATGTGCCTGTACACCATACATTGAATTTAAATTTGATGGTTTTTTTTTCTGTTTTTTTTTTCCTAAGATCCCGAACAATATACTGTCCTTCCTGTTCAAGCCAAGATTATCCGTTTGTTAGTTGATGACTTACAAAATAACATGACCACCGAACAACAAGGTCAAGCAGAGGAAGTTGAATCAGTTGGTGATGATGTAAGTTTATTTACAATTTATGCAAAAAATAGAATAAAAACGAAAGCGAGTACTTATTATGTATAATTATCTATTTTAGGAATGGGAAGATGAACCCACTTCTGGCCTTGCTGAAATCCAATATCTTTCAGGTTTGTATTATAATTATTCAAGAAATAAAAGGGTATATGTAGTTGTTAACAAAATAAACAATATTATTTTTATAGATATGCTTGCAGAATTGGATGATGATTATGAAGAAAACAATCCAGAACTTAAGGATGATCCTATTTACCAAACAGATATGAAGGCTTACCTCTTGGACTTTTTCCGTAACTGTACAACACATAACACCAACAACTTTATGGAAATTTTTCAACAACATTTGGATGAACTCCAAAAGGAAACTTTGAATATTGCTTTAAAGAACTAGATGCTGTTTTATATATTGTATGAGAATAAGCCAAAAAAAATTAATACTCTTTGTTAGTCTCCCCCTCTACCCAAATCAACCTTACTTACTGTTATATTATACTATCATTAACCTTTAAACGGGGCACTTATTATACATTATATATATTTTTTTCCATTCTTTGTTCTTTCCCCTCACCATTACAACTTACAAAAAACTTGGTAGATATGTATATCCAACAAATAAAAATAACACCACTAATTCCATATTGGAAAATGACCCTTTTTTTTGAAAAAGAATTAACTATATACAAATTGAGAAGCAAAAAAAAAAAGGAAGGGAAAGAGAAAACAAAGAGAATCATATGTTACATAAGAAAAAATATAGGTGAAAGAAGAAAAGTTATATGAAATATAATAGAATGCTTGTTATGATAACATTTGGTATGTAATTTTTGATATGTGATATATACTATATGTATGTATGAAAAAAGAAAAAAAAATGGTAATGGGCTTTGATTTAATCCGTTGATGACCAACCCCAAGAAACAACAAAACTCGCTGCTGTCAATGCTATGTTGCAACGAAATACAAGCGTATAACCAGCCATCAAAAAAGCATCCATAGCTTCAGTATTAGTATTTGTGCCACTACTACTACCCACAGCACTATCATCTCCGGATAATAAGAAACCAGCTAACAATGCACCAACAGCTGGCCCGATGATACTGAACAAAGCCGATAATTTACCAACTTGGGCAATACGTTGTTCTTCATCCGTCCATAATAAGGCACATATGCGTTGAGTCATGACTAGCCATATCAGCGGGAATGACATACCCTGGACTACTTGCAAAATAAGAATTTGAAGCCAAAGCATAGGCCATTCGGGACGTAGCCAGCTATACACGAAAGAACATATGATCAACGCTGCATGTGCTATAGTAGTGGTTACAGTGATTGTAAATTGAGGTATCCACTAAAACAGAAAAAAAGAACCACATGTAAGACATCAAAATTACTTTAATTATTTTTCTCTCTCTCTCTCTCCCATATTATTCTTAAAACTGAAAAATCCAACCACAGAAAATCCCGAGAACAAGGATAGTAGCCATATTAGAAAGGGGGGGGGATAAGAAATTGCTTTTTACTTACCCATTGTGCCGTAATATGAACAAATATTTCTGTAAATACAGGTGCCATTGCAGCTAAGCCAATCATCCACATAGACAAGTCAAGTACTTGATATAGATATATAAAAAGTAATGTATTCATCATACCATAAATAACACCTAACATTAATGTGGTCAATGACATGCTTTGTATTTGCCACTGAATCAGCTGATCGACCATTGTGCCACCATCATCCACATGAAGGGACAACAGCACCGACATTGGTGTATTACTCGGCGGTAAGGGTAATAGTGATAACTCCACAGAAGACGCAAGCTGTATTTGTTGTTGTTGTTGTTGCTGCTGCTGCTGCTGCTGCTGTAGTTGTTGCTGCTGGTGATAGTTTTGTTGTTGCTGTTGTTGCTGTTGGGAGTGGTGGGAAAGTGTTGCTGTTACAGCTCCATTTACGTTGACATTAGGAGGCAGGTTATTAGCTTGTTGGGTATGAGAATGCTGTTGTTGAGTGATACTATTGTATCGTCTCCATGCTGAAGAAAAAAAATCCAAAGGATGCTGAGTTGTTGTAGCTGTGTTCGTGCTACCGTAAACAGCAATTGGTACACTCCCGCTTGCTGCTAGCGCAGCAATGGAAGCAGTGGTGGTGGTAGAGCTTATTGATTGATTACTGCTATAGCGCATTAGCTGGTTACTGTTACTACTGGTAATCCGGCGAAGCATGGAAGCATCTTCTTCCGAAATGTGTGATAATGGCTCCCCAAATAAACTATATGGCTTATAGGCATGTATCAGCGAATCATTGTAGTAATGCTGGGGTGGTTGAAAAAGCAGTGCGTTTTTGAGAAATCGAGGAGCAGCTGTCATTGTTTCTTCATAATACCCATCATTACCATTAATACCGTCGTCATATTCGTCTGTAATCATCATATAATCGAGAAGCATGACTCCGTTGTGCTGGTAAATTAACGTTAATGTGATCCATAAAAGACCGATACATCCAATTAAAATTATACCAGTAAGTATATAATCCAAATACTTGTTGGACCACAGATCACTTATGCAACCAATTAGTAATAATGTTAATCCTAAAAATGCATTCGCCCATTGCCTTTCGTTTTCTTTTTAAAAGAATAATGAGAGTTATGATTAATTTTTGTTGTTGTCGCTGCTGCTATTGTTTCTATTATATATCATCCTATCACTATAATTTATCAATGACAATACAAACCATAGAGCCAGCTCTTGTAATCACCTAAACTCTTGATAAGAGCACTATCCACAAGTGAAGTTAGTGGTTGATAAAATAAACCGTTGGCTATCATTAAGAGTATCAAAAGAGTCAAATTGTCTGGTGACATGTACACACCAACCAACGCGAGTGAGCCCATAACTGATAAACCCATCAATAATTGGATATGTGTAGTTGGGTCTGAACGATCAATCCACCAAATGCATACACTCGATGCCATTAGCCGAAAGATCAGTACAATGGCTGTCAACATGCCAATGAGAAAAGGGTCTAAATCACGATTTTTCCATAAAAAAAGCGGAAGGTATAACTCGGTACTACAACTGACGGCGTGTGCTATTGCCAGCAGTCGAGACCAATATATCATTTTCGTAATAAAAGTTTACTAGAGGAAAAAGAAGTAGCAATAGTACACAATAGACTGGAAAAAAAAAGAATAGAAAAGAGAGGAAAGAAAAAAAAAGCGAAACTCCCCCAAGAAACTTGTTTATAGAAACATCGTAAAACCCTTACACACAACTCCCACACACAACTAAACAACAACAAAAATAACAGCAACAAGCAGCACAACGTGATTATCTTTTTTTTTTTATTTTGCTGAGTGTGTATGTGCCACTTCTTACCTTTTTAGCATATTCGCCTTGTTCCTCTTTCTTTCTCTTACAGGTTTAATTGTATTTTAATATTATCATTATATTATTTGAAAAGAAGGAAAAATAAATCACGGTGCTTTGACCGCTTGGACCCTCCCTTATCAGGGTTATCAATTTTCTATCACTTGCATCATACTAAATTATTTTATATATGTATATATTTATTTCTCACACACAGATACACACTCTCCCTCCCAAATAAAGAAAACTCTTATTTCTGTTTCTAGTTGATGATTAAATATGGAAATGTACTTTAGTGATAGCACTACATATATACTACCCAGAAGGCACCAAAAATTTTCTGCAGCAAATATAAATAATTATTGATATTTGTCCAGTTACTCTTATTATTAATATTGTTGTTATTATTGTGGAGAAGCAACATTACGGTTATATTTATATAATTTTGTTATCTAAACATGGTAAAAGAAGCATATAACTCCTCTCTCGCCCCCTAAGTTCCTTCTTTACTTATCTCTCTTTTACCTGTGTAAACACACGGCATTAAAGTTGTTGTAAATCGACGAGCCGACGTGCATTATCATTCCTAAAACAGACATTAGCGTGTGTGTGTTATAACATGCATTCATATTTCTCTCTCTTCCTTCTCCTTAGATATTGTCATCCGCCACCTTTTATTATTTTTTCCCTCCAAAACTTAAATATTGCTATTGAAAAAAATTATCATAACATGATGCGATTAGGTAGTAGTGAATTTCATTTTCTCCTTTGATAGGAATCCGTTTAGGGGTATAAGAAAAGAAGAAAAAGTGTTTGTCGTTACATTAAACATATGAGTGGGCAGATAAAACGATATATGGGTGTATTTTGGCGGCATGGATTTCTAATAATCTAAGGAGTTAGTATTAGACATTTACTACTTCGAATACACACGAAAAGATGTATTATTGTTGGCATACGTACTACCTTTAGCATATAATAAATATTCCATGTCCCAAAAAAAACTCAACCCGAGTCTTTATTTGCCTGATAAACGCCTGTTAAACTAAGAGCTACCATTGTGCCTTTTCTCATTATATAATAAAGTAGTATGTATATAATATGAGGTGTACCAATAATGTGTAAATATTGTATTATTTGTTAGTTATATAAACAACTATATTTATTAAGAGCTTATCATATACAACTCTTTATCTTGGTTGTAAACAAGCATTCAAAACAGCTACTCAAAGCACGAGACATACATCTATGAAAAATATTACGGTCGAGGTCAATGTTGTCTAAGCTAACTTATAACAAAGAATGATACGTATATTTGTAAACGTTGTAAGATAAAATATATCATTACAGGAATATAAGTTATTCACAGATATTGTATAGGGTAAAATAATTCATAGCCCTTTTTCGAAAATTATCGCCAATCTCAAACAATTGGCTATAGAATAGTGGCGAGAATTTTGTAATAACGCTATCAAGTTATTGCTTTCTTCTTTTTTGTTTTGGTCATGATGGTGATAATGCCTTTTCAGGTGTTGATTCTTTTTACTGTAAAAACAATGATTTCCTGTGCATAATGAAGAAAAAAAGCAGTGTTACAATCACGCACTAGTTGTTTACGCTAAAGCGGAAAAGCTTATTGACCAAAGTTAGACTTTTATAACTACGTATCTGATCGTAAACTACTCTCACCATAATTGAAAAAGTATTACAGCAGTTACTAGCTCCTTTATATGCTTTAGCTTTTATTATAGCTTGTTTTAATCATTATATATTTTACAAATCGGCCCTTTCTAAGATTGTATGTACGTAATAACCATAGTTCGAGAAAATAACACAGCAATAACATTAGGCTCATGATTAATATATTTTGTATAATGTAAAAAGATAAATAAACAATATTACCAAATAAACAGTGAATAAGATCAATCATATGATATTTTTCTTTAATCTGTAACAAATAAAAACAGAGCCTCAATACATTAGTTATCGGTCAATTAGGTTAAAGTATCCAAAAAGCTTGATTTCCCACGTCCAAGTTCCTGGATTTATACTTTATTCGAATTCGCTCACGTTACTGAGAGGAACTACAAAGGAAAAAACAGCTCCAATGATTATACATTTAAACGAGGTTTATTCTTGGAAAATATCATGTGTGCCCCAACTTCAAAAAACAAAATAAAAGAAAAAAAGATCGGTGCCGGTGTTTGTGGATCACGCAACATATACTAAATACTTAACTAAAAGGAGGATTGCCATATTGGTATTTATTCAACATGGTCATGCAATTTTAACATCTTTTTTCCATGTGAGAAATCAAGATAATTTTCCATACGTTACTATCAAGGACATTTTACAGAGAGGGAGTACAATAAATTTATTGCTGAACACAGCAGAATAAAAAGCTACGCTCGCATGACATAATAGAAAGCACTTCTAGAGTATCCCTGTACTGATTTTAAGCTATTTGCGTGTGTAGAGTTGGTATTCCATACCTAAGTACATTCTCAGTTTGAGAATACTTTAAATATCTCTACTCTTTAATTTATTTTGACGATAGAAAAAATGCCATCATTGTAACCCGCGTAGAAAATTATGGTTTTATATTTCAGTACTGTAATTATCCAATCACTCTTTTCTATTGTAATATTAGCCCGCATTATATACGGTACGCTGTAGCTTTTGTCACACTTTTTCTTATTTTTTTTTATTAATCTTAAACCTGGTTTTTAATGGTGGTAATTTTGGTGAATCCAACTAATCTAATAATTTTATTAGCACAAGTACACGCACACACACATACACACACAACTATATTATACTAAAAGGGACGAAACTACTATGATATACTTTAGTCGCCGAAATTTCGATAGATGTTAAAATATATATCATTTAATGATGTACTATAGCACGAGATAGACTGCTCCAGTCTGTATCAGAGGTAGTCCAAATGATTCATAGCAACAGCTCTAATTAAATATTAAGTGAATCTTTATATATTAGACTTAAACGAATTTGTTAAATGGCCAATAACACAAAAGTCACGCAGCTTCTCTATTTGAAAAGAATTTGTTCTTCATAGTGATACATATATATAAATTCTCCAATGAAACCCATTATTCGTACTTTTACTTTGAAATGACCATACTGATTAACTTATTTAAACTTTGTGTTCCCATTGTGAATTCAATTGTTATTTTTTTAAAATAATAATGCGATTTCACTCCAAAAATACTAATTAGAACTTTCTTGCTATTCAAGAACTCACGGAAGCGCTTTAACTAAAGATGATGACTAATAACCAAAGAACGGTCATGCTACTATCACTCATAGATCATGTTTTCATCGCACTGTGATATCATAATACCTGCGGACGACAATTGATTTTGTTAAATAAACTGGCATAACTACTTCATTTATTACAATACAGCAGTAGTTTATCTTGTAATATGTTCCCTAAGATATTTGTTAGATAATAATAGCAGTGTGTATTGTGATGAGAATATACCTATAAATCTCAAATCAAAAGACTATATAACAATATAATATACGCCTATAATAATATTCTGCAAAAATTAATAAGACAGGCTCATGTTTACAAAATCTGCTCGTATCAAATAAGAACAATTAGTACCATAAAATTGATATTTATAAAAAAAATGTACCTTGTAAAATATGTTCATTCAAACAATAATAATTTATTACTGCTATTGCTGAAAAAGACGATAAACATAAACATAAAAAAAAAAGCCATGCACTTTGGAACTAAATAGATTGATACAGTAGATGATGTTTGTTGAGGTAGGAGTTTTTAACATTGGTGCTACATGATAGTACAGCTTCCAGACATGCTGTGCAACCAACAGCATGAAAAATCTGCTGAATATCTCTTCGAACTTCTACATCTTTTAGGTTTCTTTCAATCCGGACGAGCCGAAAAAGGTAATATTATTTACTGCTGTCGGTCTTGCAGAAGAGGAAAACAGAAGAGTTTTATGCTCTAAAGCTAATTATAGTATGGGACTTGTGCAACTAAGTAATATAAAGACAAGCGATATATAAACCGGGAATGCTCTTGGATGTTAATCCGCCGTACTTTATTCTCTTTTAACAATGTCTTCTCAAATATAGCTTATGTTTTTATTTAGATCTTCTGCGGAGTTAGTGCACCCAGTATAGTTGCCCAGGTTATCAAGTTTTTCTCTAAAAGCACAGAGGTCTGGGCAACAAAAAGATTGATGCTGACGGTCTTTTTTTTAATTCGATTATTATGCTCCGCTATCAATGTTTGTTCCCTGATTCATACAGTGTTAGTATCTTAGATGAAGAAAACAGATCCTAAGTTACGCTCTGTAGTTTTATTTATGTGTTGGATAGAGTGGTCGTAGTTGACTTTCTAATTAGTTTATAAAAAACTATACAATGCTTTAATCAATTATGAGTAACATCAGGTACAGTACATGGTTGGCTGGCAGACTTTTAGGAGCAAACCTTTGCCGACGGGACTACCCTCTATAGTATAGATTTACATTTTGCATTATCTGAATTATTTAATAATATATGTTTCAACTGGCGCCGTCGTAAGTAATAAATATCACTTTAGAAATATGACCATTCCCAAACCAATCGATGCGCGTAGATGTATGTGGAAAGTAAAGATAAATATAAAACAAAAAGGCCTTTATTTCAGTTTTTATTGCTTTATAATGAATCTATGACATAATATGACAAATCAATTACACGTTTTCCCAAACGTCGAGTTTTAATAGATCAGTCGAGATGCGTTTACCTTCGGTTTCAATTTTTGTTACTAATTATGGTAAAGATCGATGCCTCATAAGAAAACTACGTAATAAAAGTATCATAGGACAGTAAGCTTTAGTACATCAATGTAAAAGATTACGTATATAAAAATAAAACATAACTATAATTTAATACGTATTATGAATAACTGTAAAAGAACTTGTAGTTGATAAGAATATTTTTTGAAACAAAAAGTAGCATGTTATTAAAAAATTACAGCATTGAAAAAAGTAGAATTTGGCCTCAATATAAAATGAAAATGAGCCACATATCCACATTGGACT
The DNA here is from genome assembly GCA_025093555.1 of Circinella umbellata. Taxonomy (NCBI): domain Eukaryota; kingdom Fungi; phylum Mucoromycota; class Mucoromycetes; order Mucorales; family Lichtheimiaceae; genus Circinella; species Circinella umbellata. The sequence goes on along the minus strand of JAIWNF010000004.1, from coordinate 549,518 downwards.
GCAAAGTTGGACAAAAGCTTTCTTGGATTATAAGAAAAAACCGTGCTAAATTAAACTCAATATTGAGAATCTTTTAATTGTAAAAAGAACTCAGAAACAAACAGCCCTTAGTTGAGACAAGCAGTATTTAACGGCGATCTTGACAATAATATATTCTGATCGATCAACAAGATTGAAGAGAGTAGATACCAATCAATTTCACACTCATAAACTCCTATTACTATTGGTATTTAGTGCAAATATCCTTATCAAAGTAAAATAGCACCTCCCTCGATGACCAAATCTCTATTCCGAAAGTTGAAAAAGGAGGGGGATTACTTGTTGATCCTCGTAAACACACTACTATACATACAAGCATTCGATAAAATATATAGTAAAAGACCTGAATCCATTTAGACGTAATTGTCTGTTGAGTATCGCGGAAAGAGATGGTCACCTTATAGACGAGAACTTTATACAGTTTGTAGTGATATAAAACCAGCTTAGTTAAAAATAGCAGATAAGTACGCTTTCCCCACGTCAGCTATCACTAATATTTTTGAATACTGCTGTTGTCTTTTTGGTTGGCTATTTGTTCAATACGTAGATAAAGATACATCTTTAGTTTGTGCCGCGTATTAGCTACATTTTACCACGATGCTCAGCTACACTTATTTTAATGTGTTGTTGCATAACACTAATACGTACTCTTTTTAATTGATATTACCATCGTATCTACTGCATTCATCTCAATACCTATAAAATAATATAAATATGAGTTATATCATATTTTTAAATAGACCGCCAGATGTCTACCTATCACTCTAACAGTACGCCTTATTTACCTTGTCATCCTTTATCTGTTTATAAATATATCTTGTAGTAAATATATCTTTACATATAATAGACATAGTTGAACCAAAAGCTACTGCCCTTTGAATCACCCGCTAATAAAAATGATTATGATAGTATATCTACGTATGACATTTACTATTCATCTATAAAATATTTATGTACTATTGTTATTCTTTAATTTTTATACGTCATCGTAACTGTTGTGTACGTATATAATGAAAACTGTTTTTTTTCATGGATTTACAGCCTATTAAGCAAAGGCCTCAAGATGATAATGAACGTTTTATACAGTCTACGCAGAGAATATGGTCTAATGCTCTTGAAATAGGATTTTAGTATCAAGTCTTGCAGAACAGGATCTTTGTCAACAATATATTTTTTGTTTAAAATTTTATAATCAACTTTAATCGAGAGAGCTATCGTATAGGTAATGATAATGATTAGAAGCCGAGTTCTGTAATCCAGTTCTTGACATCTATTATTCTATAAATGACAACACTGCCTATGGGTTAAGATTTATATTTATCAAAATGGAAAGCTAGACTGACCTCCGCCCATGGGCATATGGTTACTTCTAACATTGCCCATAACAAAGTATTGATACGAAAACTATGTACTTTTATGTTATAAATTCCAAATTTTTTCCGAGTATAGGCCGATCCCTTTCCTATTCTTGTCTAGCTGCCGATGTATTCCTTATCTCAATGAGGTTATATCACCATGAGCAGTAATGACTCTCAATATACCCCTTTATTTTGCATGGTTCCCCCTTCAGTGAATTAGACGTGAGAACACGTACATGTTTCTCTTAATGCTGCTTCTCACCAATGAAAAATACTTAAAAAACCCCAATCCAGTCAGATATATAAAGTGGTTCTGCTGCTAAATGTACCTGTATTCTCTTAGTAACTCGTCAACTTCAGAACTTCAATATCATTTTTTGTATTGTGTGAGCCATCAACACAACCTGTACCCATGATTCTGATGCTAGTAAATTCTTAACCTTTTTTTTTATCTTTGCCTTCCAAATTTTGCTTATAATTGATATCGATGGTGACTTCCCATTTAGTATATAGTTCTGAAAAAGTACAACTCTTTTTACAAATCCATTACCATGCCATACAGAGAACATGGTTCAATCCCAAGTTCATATGGTTAAATTTTATTCAAGTATACCAAATTGGAAATGTGGCTATTCTCAAACCCACGGCTCCTTTTTTTTAATTTTGTATGGCTAAATTTAACTTCCAACGCTGGAACATAATTACCATGAAAAAGGCACACGAAAATTTAAAAAGACCGCAATCCAAGCGGCGAAATCGGGTCGGGCTTTTGATACAGTTTGTGTCGCCGTTGAAAAAATAGATAAGCACAGAACTTTTACTTATACAATATATATAAAAGAATAAGAGTGGATGGAAGGGTATAACATGCTATGTATATACATAATAACAATATGGAATGTTATGAACTAGTTTAAGCAATAAATAGAAAAATGAAAGGAATGGGCATGTGAGAGCTATAATAAGTTATAATAAATATAATTGCCTAAGCGCGAGATGGGGATGATGAATATGTTGACACCAGGTCAGGAGAAGGTGGTGGGGGGTTGACAGTAAACTGACTATACCAAACAGGCGCTGTGCCTGATAAGCGGGTAATGTTATGTTGCTGTTCTTGTTGCTTAGATTGACGTTTATTTTTTCCGAACATCTTGGTCCAGAATCCACGACTACTATTGATATCCTCTCCTGCTGATGTTCTGTATGTATTATTATTAACAAGTCGTGATCCATGGCGTGCAAGGAACTTCTTGGCCGAACCAGCGGACCAAGTAGATGCTCTTTTTTGACGTGGTTGTTGTTGATAATGATGTGAGTGTTGATTTTCATCATAGCAATAATAAAAGTAGAAGTCGTTATTGTCTTCGTCTTCGTCGTCTTCGTCTTCGTCAGATACAGATACAGATATACTCGATAATGATCTCGTAGTGTTAAGATTTTCATGATGATGGTCTGCGACATCATAAGGTTGATCAGCCATTATATCGTTAAGTTTTGTTAAATTTTCCTTTGTTAGCGGAAGCATATTAGCTTGGCGTTGAGAGTATAAAAAAAAGAGGAAGAGTATTAAGATAAGGGAAAGGAATGGATATAAGTATAAATTATAACGATACAATGTGTGTGAAAGTAAAGAAGAAAGAAGAAACCAACAGATGAATAAAGAAGGTATTTATTTATATAGGGCAGAAAATATAAAAAATAATGTCGATCGCAGTTCAGACAACAGAGATGGTGCCCGTGCGTTATTGGGACCTGTCTTTTCAGTAACTTTTTTAAAGTTCCCCAACAATGCGACCAAGTTAATAGTAATATTTTTAATATTATTGTGGCTGCGTGAGCAGTGTAATGAAAAAACGTGAGGGTCCAGAAGCATCGTCTGAGAAAAAATATATTTTTTTGCGTTACGTACCCGAAGTTGACCCGATCCACGACTGAGTCTCAGGCATCAATGTTTGGCTGGCTTTTACTGTCCTTGTCGCACCTTTTTTTGCTCATCGGCTTATCCCGACCCCCATCCGCAAAATTGAAAGTATAATATCTTTTTAAGATGGGTAAGCTTGAGCAAAATTCACGTGGAGCGATCATTGTGCCAACGGTCACATGGGATACATCTACAGTTTCTTTATACGCAAATGAACTCTTATGAAGAATAGAATAAAATAGGACTAATTTTTTCCATTTTAATATCATTTCTTATTTCCCTCCTCTCTCTCTTTTTTTTTGAAAAAAAAAAAAAAATACCACCATCACCACCACCATCACCACCACCACCATCACTCTTTCTTATATTTTTCTCTTCTTTTTATAACCAAGTTATATTAAATCGTTTTGTTCTTCGTCATGACAACGGTCTCGCGGTGGACTCCGAGAACCACCATAAATTTAGTCATTACTAATTCTGCAGTCTTTATCCAAGTTTGTGCACTTGTGCTTTGTCAGCTCTGGGCATTCCTTTTATTGCCTTTCTCAAGATTTATGTACTATGATTTTCTTGCTTATATTTTGAAACAATGGGTTCATGTTGTCGTATGGTTGATTCAAACCTTTGCTCCTTCAGAATTCGTTTTGAACATTGACTCATCTTGCGATAACGACATGGTACAGCGTGATAAACAGGGAAAGGCCACTGGAGTAACATTTCCCAGACGACTTATTGTTATTTCAAACCATCAGGTAATTAAACAAAAAAGGAGAATGGGGTTGTTACGTTTGGGGAGAGTGATACATGTAATTAAAAAGATATAAAAAACGTATTTCATTTAGATTTATGCAGATTGGCTATACATTTGGCTTGTGGCGTTTGTTGCCAATGCACACGGCTCCATGAAGATTATTTTAAAACATTCATTGAAATATCTACCTGTCTTTGGTTTGTAAGTTGTCTTCTATTTCATATCATCATCATTACATCCTTTCACTTTTTCCTTTTCCTAAATTGATGAAGAAACACGTTACTACCATCGTTGTAATTCAAAATGGTTAATATTTTTCCCATTTTAGGGTACATTTTACGGAGCAAGGAATGGGGCAAGAGAGCAGGAAAATTTAATAATAGATGGGGCAAATAATCAGATATTACAACAAGAAACTAATAGTCATTCCTCCCCAAATGTTCGTTTTCATTATTATTATAGGCGATGCAAGTATTTAATTTTATCTTCCTTAAACGTAAGCTGGCCTTAGACAAGGAAACTATTGTAAATAACTTGGAACGGTCAAAAAGATACAAAATACCTACATGGCTCATGCTGTTTCCAGAAGGAACAGGTAAATTAGTATACCCGAATACCGAAAAGTGATGTTTGTAATATGTCATCTGATATACTATTTTTCTCAGTCATTTCAGAAAGTACCCGCGAACGATCAGCAAGTTTTGCTAAAAAGAACGATATGGTATGATATGCACAATTACATTAAAAAGCGAAAATGCAACAAGTGGGATAATGACAAGAAGATAGTGGAATTTCTGGGATCATGTTGGGTGTTGGGAAATGGAAGGAAATAAGCAGTCATTCAATATAATCATTAAGTAATTAAATATATCATTATATTGGGTGATAATATGTATGTATATGTTAGAGCGACAACAGATTTACTCTTCTTCCACGATCCACAGGTTTGAAATTAATACTGGAAACACTAGGCGATGATCCGGAGTGGATGTATGACTTTACAATTGGATATGAAGGAGTGAAGGCAACTGATATTCCAGAAAATGTTTATACAATCCGCAGCATTTTCTCTCTGGGCATTTTCCCCAAACAGATCCATGTATATATTCGAAGATACCGCATACCGGATATTCCATTCCAGGATGATAAAGTATTCTCACAGTGGTTGTTTGATCGATGGGTAGAAAAGGACAAAATGCTGGCACACTTTTACGAAAATGGTCAGTTTCCGGATGGACGTGAGAAATTACACATGCCTATCCGTTTAAAAAATACTATATACGATGTTGGAATGATGTATGTGATGTTGTTACCCTATATACCACTGTGCTTAATGGTCTACAAATTGTATAAAATGTCTTTTGGTGCATAAGCTAGAAATAATAAATTTATAATTTGCTTCACATAAATTTTTGCTTTTGTTCTTCTTCATGGTAAATCATTGTTATTGATCTATTGTGTGTTCTTATTTATTTTTTCATTTGAACTCAATACTTGTTAATTAGGTCTAATCATAATCTCGCATCTTTAGCTATATTATTAGTACTACCACAAAATACAATTCTATATGTACTGAAGTGTTTCATGTTATGATAAAGAGCTTCGTTACATGGAATTGGTATGATTTATGTTAAGTAAATAGAATAAAGGTTATAAGTAACTTAATAATTATTGGATATTGGTATGTGAAAGTTCTAATATCCAGGAATTGTATGTCTGAATCCAAAAAGAAAACGCTTAATAGAATCACTTATGAATGATAATCTATCAAAAAGACAACAAGATAAAATTAAGTAAGGATAGAGTTAAAGGAAAAAGAGAACTAAAAAAAAGAAATTGAAGGTTGAAAAAAGGCCGAGTATTTATACTATTTGCTTTTGTAAAAAGATGCAAAAGCGGGATCCAATCAAATTACATACAAGATAACGATATTATTATGAATTGTGCTTGGAACATGTGGTGGTGACAATAAAAGAAAATAGCAATAATAATAATATTTATTTACCTAATAAAACAGGTAATAGTAGGAACATTACAGTACGTAATACTGCTGATACTATTATATCTTTTCTGGCTATCTCAATATTAACTAAAATACGTATGATTGTAAATGAATGACTCGAATATATTAAATGAGTAGAGTAAGCAGTCTTTTTTGATTAATAAAGTTGGTTACATACGGTGGTTTTCTTATCAGTTGGGAAAGCTACTAAAGTATTTGTTGTGGTTGACTACATACTTGATCCAATTTGACATTAAAAAATCGATCACTTTTTCCCCCAATGATGATGGAGAAAAAAATAAATAAAGTTAACTGATTGTGCTATTTATTGCTATTATTCGTACCTGGGCCTTGCTTTTCTTGAACATGTTTCATGAGAGTAGTGTGGCTACCATATATGGAGCAGACTAACTATCTTTCTTTCGAATCCAAAGCAAAAATAGTCGTAGTTTTTCTAACTGACATTGATACCTCTTAATATCTATACGTTAACTAGTGTCGCCAAAGCAACCGTAGTATAATTGCTGATCAATAACACTTTCCCATCACGGTTACCTTATGTATTGAGAAAAGCGTCGAGGTATCATAAATTTTAAAGCGGTCTCAGAGAGGCTCCTTCACTGTACATATCCAAAAGAATTTTTATAAGAAGTGAAGTATTATATCAGATTGTACAACCAAGTAAAGTCACAGTAAAAGTCAAAGAGAGGAATACATAGCTCAACTTCTCTTTATTCATATATAAAAACTATTTAATAATTTCGATGTCAAGTTTTGAGTCAACCAGTAAACAATAATAGCGAAGTCATCAGTTCTTTATGTTATCAGTTATAAGAACAGAAAAGTATTTTTTAACTATATCGACACACACACACACACACAAACACACACTGAAAACTAGTACGTATTTAGAACAGAAGCAGACTTCTACCCTTGGTGTGATGTTCTGGATGCTACAATTGTACTAGGGAGAGGTTACTAATTTTAAAACGTCAGTGTACTTTGGGCATATATCTATTTTACGCATAATAAACATTATCAACAAATACGCTAATAGGGGATTTCTTTACTCTTGAAAAAAATAAAATAAACAATCGAATACATGATAACTATTTTTAGTTAATAACATAGACGAAAAGAATACAATACTTGTTATGTAGTCAAAGACCATTATTTAGTAGAGAATATTAGAGGGAAAAAGTTCCGAAGGGGTAACTTACAACAAAAAACAATGAAAATAAAAATAAAAGAAATGAGGAGAAAGAAAGTCGTTATTTATTGTGCTCAGCGTTCATAAAAAAAAGTATAACAACATGCGACATGCATTAGCCAAGCACCCTCTTCACATATTTTTTCAAGTATGGTCTCGGACTACACTCGTGTGCACTCCGTGAACTTTTTGTAGTAGTATCAGAGAGAAAGAAATGCCTTGTTGCCTAGTCAAAATTCAGCTTTTCTTTTCCTCGTTTGTTTTTCCTGCACCACTCATGTCCACGACAACAGTATTAATATATCTAAGTATATTAGGAGGGTAGCACTATTCTATTTTACAATATTTTTCTCTATCTATTCTATCACTACTGTGAAAAACCATTATATTTGTCATTTTAATAATTTAACGCTGAAATACTGTAAATCTTTGTTTCTTTTTGTTAACAATTATATAATATATGACAAATCATCAATATTTAAAAAATTTGCAAGAACGTTGGTTACATTGTTCCCCATAGACTGCAACTTATTCGGATCTAAAATTTGCATCAAAGAATGGATTATACGTATAATCTAAATAGTATTCAAGGTTTATGAAATGTGAAACTTTGTGATTTAAAAAATGCCACATATCAATTTGTCAAAAACTGTGTTGCTAACAAAAGATTACAATAGGAATAATCTAGTAAAATAAACTTATTTCGCTCTCTAATTTATATGTGTTTGTTGTTGTTATCGATGTGTACAATTGCTTCTGAAGGATGTTATATTTTTATTGGCCAAAAAAAGCAGCCACATTTCATTTTCTCTATTCAATCGTTCATTTAGACATTTAAATTAGATTCATAAAATAAATCATTGTCACCAAGAAAACATCATCTATTTGACATTGTGTGCAAATGCAATCGGTGTAACATTAGACCCTCGTTTCTCAACACGCGGATATTTTCCTAATGAAAAATCTCAGTCTTTCATGATCAATTTACTACTTGTTTTCATACTAATAAACGTACATGATTACTGTTATTTTAATTTTAGAGGAACTTTTGAATAATTTTGTCGATATAGGTAAGCATCGTGAATTATTAATCCTAATTGTTTATTTTATATATCAAGGGCGAAAACTCATAATAGCAAAAAATTCATTATTTTATCTTTCTAGGTATTTGTATGAATTACTAATAATATAATGGCAATTGTATTATTGATCGGTTGTAGTCATTGTAATCAATATTATTTTATTGAATGTTTACTATTTCAAAAGCTGTTGTATTTGGCAACTAAAAAGAAAGAGTAATATCATTGGTAATGATGACTGTTAAAAAAAATATCCATGCTTTTCTGATACCGACATTTTCTATTGTTTCATTTAGTTGAAGTGTTTCTCTATTTCATTTACAAATCCAACGCAGCACAGTAAGCAAAACCACGTTGATGGGTAGGTGAAAGGATAAAAATGAGTTTTCGTTGAGCGGGTCACAAAAAAGTTTATTTAATAGGCAATAAATTGAATATATTGTTTGGATCAAAGTTACATTACATGTGGTACAGAGCTAGAATGTCTCGACTTTCGAGCTGGGTGTAAAATCCACCACTTGATTCAAACTGTTTTTGCGGGATAGAGGATTCCGCCCTCTAGCCGAAACTTTGCACATTCGTCTATCCTTTTCTGCTTCAAAACCTGAAGCGGTTTTCGTCATTTTAATCTCTCTTTCATCAACCTTTCTACTTTTCGAAAAAATCCATTCAACAATCTTTTGACATTATCTCCAAAGCTTTTGATTTTGTCTCATTGATTTGACGACTTTCCGCTCCTCCTTTTTTTCATAACAATCGCAAAACCCAACAGTCCTTTTTTTCTGAATATACTTTCCTTTCGTAAAGAACCTCCCTCTTGACCTTACTGATGCGCGACAAGTTAACAGCCTCCAAAGTACTAAAGTACTTTGCAATCATTTACGTTGTTTGTTCTTTGTTTTATGCAACAGGCCATCTTCTTGGTGTAGGAAAATCATCATCATCTAAACGTGCATCTATCACCCCTCGTTCTCCTGCCGATGAGAAAATCCTAAGTGTATCCGAGTTACAAGAACGCTACCACGGTAACCACCAAGTTACATGGGGTAACACTGAAGGTAATAATTTATAAAATCTTAAAGCTACATTTCAAATGCAAAAGGAAATGGGACTAAACTTATTATTTTATTGTCATGTACCTTATATTTTTCTTGAAAAAACAAAAGGTACGAGTGAAGATCTAATGTTGAGTAAAGTCTTTTCGGACGCCATGGGACCTTCAAAAGTAATTCCTTACTACTTCAAAGCCGAAGCATCTGCTGACTCTGAAGAAGTGACCATTGCAACACTCGTGACTCATAACCGTTTCAAGGTTTTAAGTCGCCTCGCAACACGCTATAAGGGACCCATCTCGGTTGCCATTCATGTTAATGATGATGCTTCAAAGCAAGAGATTTTAACGGATCTGCACCACCTCTACGACGAAAATCCAGATATGCGCCGCTACGTTGATTTGCATTTAGTAGTGGATAAGTTTGATCGTCAATTTAACATGTGGCGTAATGTTGCCAAGTTTTTTGCTCGTACAGAGTATATCATGATGTTGGATGTTGATTTCTACCTTTGCACAGATTTCCGGAAATCACTCAAGGCAAATCCTCAGCTGATGGATATATTACGCAGTGGCACAGGTGCTATCGTAGTACCTGCATTTGAATATCTTAATTCAGATGATGGTGAGGACTGGAACGTTTTCCCAACAAACAAAGGGAAACTTATGGGAGAAGTACAGGATGGTAAATTAGATATGTTCCATATTTCCTGGAAACCTGGTCATGGAGCAACCAATTATACCCGCTGGTACGGTGCATCTGAACCATACAAGGTGGTGGATTATACATTTTCGTATGAACCCTATGTTATCTTCAAGAAGGAAGGAACACCATGGTGTGAAGAACGATTTATCGGTTATGGTGCAAACAAAGCTGCATGTTTATATGAGATATATTTGGCAGGAATTGATTATTGGGTGCTTCCGGATGATTTCTTGATCCATCAAACCCATCATTATCCATTGGAAACACGTGCCAAAGAGGTAATATAATTGATTATTATCATTATAATAGTTATTTTAATATAAATTGTAGAATTTCAATAGACTAACATAACTTATTTTTGGGTGGGCGCTTAATTAAATAGCGTACTTATAACAAGAAACTCTATTCTTATTTCCGAGAGGAAGTATGTCTTAGATACTCACGTACTATGATTGCTGCAGGCTTGTGGGACACATCGCGGGCGGACAACGTCAAACGAGAATGCGCAAAGATCAAAGGATTCAATGACATCGTCACCCGAATGATCGGATAATTGACGAATACCAAAAAAAAAAAAAAACAAAAGCGTTTTTTGTGTATATTTATTAGTCTTCTGACAAATTCCCAAATCAACCTCTACTCCTCTTTCCAACACATCCTTCTATTATGTTTTTCTAAAAAAAAATCATAAACTCTCATACATTCTCTCGATAGATTGATCCTGTAACCCCTCTTTTCTTTATTTTTGTGTTCACTCATGTATTCGATTCGATTTTTTTATTTAATTTTCTGCACAACTTTTTTTCGGCATCAAAAACATCCTCTCTCCATTTTGCTTTTTTTACTTGGTACACACCATTACCGTCTTAAAGTACAAGCACCTTCCACCATTTTCATCAAATAAATCAACAACATATAGGCAAATTGACAAATGTTTGGTTATACTGTAGATGTAGAAAATGATAATTATTTAATTTCTTGTGGCGTTGGATACGGCAATGATCTGCTTATGAAAGAATTAAGTAATGCAAGATACAGCTAAGGGGATAGAAACAAAAGTTATTTATTTGAGAGTAGGGATAAGAATGTTAATGTACATGTGTTTGTAAATGAATGATAGATTAATAATAGACCAAGTTTCTTTAAGTAGAACGAAGACGACCTTCGATTTCTTTGCGACGTTGATCTAATCATTGAAGAAGAAACATAAATTAATCAATAAACCTGCTTCATATGGATATAGCTAGTTTTCTATTCGGTATATTACTTACCTTTCACGGTACGTGCGTCGTCTTGAGTGGCGTTGTAATCCAAAATATTTGCTTGATTGAAAGGATTTTCAGGAGACTTTTTGAATTCCTTAAAGATTATTTCCTTCAATTGACTCAAACGTAAACCAGGATTTTCCTTCTTGAAACGAGGAAGTTCCCTGACAAAAAAAAAAAAAGAAAACGATAATAGTTAGTTATCATTCACTTTTATTAAAAGAATAAGCAAAAGATATTCCAACCTTTCTTCAAAAGCAGCTAAAGCAGCCTTGAAACGGCGTTCAGGATGACGTTCAATATCCTTATTTGAAACTGGACCCTTCTTGTCGTCACTGATACTCATGATATCAAGAGCGTCATCAATATTGCTAGCTGAAAATTCGGGAATAGTACGTCGAGCAAATGAACCAGCTTCTGCCTTGGCAGCCTTCTTCGCAGCAACTTTCTATAAACATTTACGAGGCAAAAAAGATGAATGGCAGCAAATAAATATATTGTAATATAGAAACACATAAGGACGTATTTATATTAAGTTCAAAATCACATACCTCAGCTCCTTTAGGTTTGATCTTGGCTGTTTCTGCTTCTTCTGCGGCCTAAATTCAATTACGAAATCAAACACGGGTTAATAAATTACGAAGGGATCAATTTAATGGTATAAATCACCCTGGTCTTCTTTTAAAAATTGACGAAAAGGATATATAACTTACCTTTAATCTATCCAATTCCGCCTTTTTAGCAGCTTGTGCAGCCTATATCATTGTACAATGTATTAGTTTTAGAATATTTTATTTAACGAATTTTTTCCTGATTACGATGGTTGATATATATAATTATATATATATACCTTCTTCTCAGCTTCAGCTTCTTTCTTGTTCTTGCCTTTAGAACCTTGAGACCACTTTTCAGCTTCTTTAGCTTCAGCAGCAGCAGCCTTTGATTTATCTTTTTCGGCTTTTGCAGAGGCTTTCTTTGCATTAGCTGCTTCGGCCTTACTGTTTCCTCCACCACCTTTTTTACCCATGGTTCAAAAATCTAGAGTTGTATAAAAAAAATTAAACTGTATAAAACAAAAAAACAATTATAACGCGTATGGTTTTTACTATTTGTTTATAATTCAATGTCCGAACTACAAATCATCAAATGTAAACCTTCTAATTAATGCATCGTGATTTGATACGTAAACAATAGCAGCAGATGTAGTAACAAGTAAAAGATTTCTTTTACTTTATTTCTGTCAAAAGAGAAAAAAGAAAAAGAGGCAAGGATAAGAGAGTTCAATAGGGAAATACATAAATATAGATAGAATATAAGTGGATTTGATAACAACACCGTTACAGCATTATGGATGAAGCATATATAAATTGGAGGACATAGTTTAATAAGTTTTCAATTATTTTGAGCTGTTATCAACATCAACATCACTCATATAATGAATTGATGATTTGTTTTGAATTCGTAATCATGTATTTATTTTTATCTTTGAAATATCGGTGCGACTTTCCTGGCGTCTGTTATTTCTTTTGTGATTTATTACCCTACTTGTTCTAGCTGTACGTTGTTCCTTAAGTTTTTATTTTACTTCTGGCCCAAGATGTCATTAAGTTTGAGCAATTTTTATATGATATTGTCTGCAAAATTTTGGATGGTAGAGGAAGACATTTCAGTTGTTCAGCATACAGACCGCATCTGATACTGTCATGGGACTTATCACATCCTGGTTGCTGTCGTGTTATTTTGAGAGATCAATACACTGTAACCAATAAAAATATAATAATACAAAATATGATATAGAGTAGAGAATATAACTTTGAAGATAATATTTTGTTGTTCAAATGATGGAAAGGAGGGAAGCTATTTGGTCTCTAACTTATTTGTGACGTTGCTAAGAAAAATATACAGTAATTACTAATACAACAGCGTTGGTAACTATAAATTGGTCGCGTGTTCTAATCGATATAATGGATAAATGAATACGTGGCATAATAACGTTTTTGAAAACAAAGTATGACAAGAAGATCCAAAAAGGAAAACAATAGTGATCAAAATCTCAGGACACAGCATTGAAGGGGGGGAAGCTGTTCGTGGATGCCGTAATTACCATTAAGAACCGCAGTAGACTGAAAAGCATATTGTACGATATTCATCCTGTCTAGTTTCTTTATGAAAGCTAATGATGATCACATGTAAGAAAAAAAATATTTTTGTAGTAACATACAGACATTTCATTTATTTTTGTTATTTATGCTTTCACGATCTCAGGATGATAAATGATGGATTATTAATATATACTTGAACTGTTACACTCCGACGGGGGAATGGAAATAAATAAAACGAAGCTTTGCATCTTTTTTTTTTTTTTGTTTGACTCCAACTTTTTTTTTCTTTAGCACTTTTTGTTTCTATCTCGTCAACTTCTCCAGACCTTACCAACGGAATGGCGACGTACGAATCAGGACAATGGGTCTTGTCAGCGCCACTGGACGAGACTAAAGATCAGCCTCAATGGTTGGGAATGTGTCAGGATATTGAAGGCTGGGTATGTCTTTTTTTCTTGGTCCATTCATTCTTCATTCCTTTGTTCACAGCGACAAAATATTAGTAGCTTTATTTTATGGGGAGAAACTAAAAAAAATGTTATATTATTTATTCTCATAGGGACCCTTTTCAGAAATACGTGTTCCAGACTTCACTCCATGTTTTGAGGATACGTAAGTGTTTTTTGACTCACTTCCTGATAAGGGATTAAAAAGATAATAGAATAGCTGATGTTTTTTCCTAGAATCGTAATGATGTTTCCATCCGTTTTTTTACTTATTGGAGGTGTTGCTCGACTATTAATTCTATCAAAACGCGAGCCATTTCCGGCAGATATGACACGAAATTGGCTTTACTTTGTTAAAATGGTAAAAAATAATAATCCATTGCTGTCTATTTAATTGTTTGTAAGCAACTTACTTATGTCTCTATATTCGATAATGATAACTTCAACAAAAAATTAGACTGTATTACTCTTATTATTACTGACGAATGCAGCCACTGTCTCACTTCACGCTATCAATGCACCGGATTGGATTGAAGATGCTCAAATATTGGCACAAGGTTTCAATGTGATTGTATTGGTAAGCAAAAGATTTTATCATGATTCTGGGCGCTTCTGCGGAATGTCAACCTAACCTTGTACTCAACCACTCTCCACATATAACCCGCACTTGCTCCGCCACATAATGAAAAAAATAGGTATTCGCTATTGGTATCCATCATCTGGAATATACACGTAACAAGATTTCATCTGCTGTATTATTATTTTATTGGCTATTTGTTCTAGTTGCCAACAGTATCAAATTAAGAACTTTGATCACTCTTGATGAACCATCCTTGGACCCAACACAATTTGGATTATTTGTCGTTAATACTACCCTTGGTTTTCTTGTCTTTATCCTTGAACTTATTCCTAGACCAAAGAGTCAATATGTTATGCTTGAAGATGATGAGGTAAGTTGGGTTTTAAGGGGTATCAAATTCAAAAGGTTCGAAAAACAAGAGGATGGGAGAAGAGAGTGTATTACTAAGCCAACATATTTTAATAGCATGAGTGCCCCGAGGAGACCACGAATATTTTTGGTCGCCTTACGTTCACGTGGATGACACCATTGATGCGTCTTGGTTACCGCGAGCCTTTAATAATGGATGATTTATGGTAAGTTTTCTCTTAATCGGTTTTTGTTTGGATTCGAAAAACCAGCTTTGCTAATCTTTTTTTTATATCCTCAATCACACTTCTTTCTTCTCCTGTTATAGGAATTTGAAAGATGATAATCAATCTGCAATTATTGGTGATGTCTTCCAAAAGCATTGGGATGATGAACTGAAAAAAGAAAAGTAGGGTGCAACAGTTTTATGCCTTGTTTTATATTTCTTTCTTTCTTTCTTCTCATGCATGCGTATGTTTTTCTTTTTCATGTAGACCCTCATTAATACGTGCATTGATTCGCACTGTCGGAGGTCCCTATCTTTTTGCTGCGGTAAGATCATTTTCAAAATATCTAAGACTACGTTGCGTAGATAATGGATAAAATTACGTATTCATACTTTTGGATTTTTTTTTGTATAGTTCTTCAAACTACTTCAAGATATCTTACAATTCACTCAGCCAATGTTACTTCGGGAACTTATGGGTTGGGTTGCAAGCTATTCATCAGGTGACCCAACAGTTCCTGCTTATCATGGTGTTTTTATTGCAGGTAAGGCACCGAGGAATAGAAAGCAATTTGAAAAAAAAAGACATAATATTTTTTTTAGTCTTAAGAGTATACTAATTTGATAACCCACATTGGGGTCATGTTAATTAGTCGCTATGTTCTTGACAGCAGTATCTCAGACCATGTTCTTGCATCAGTATTTCCACCGCTGCTTTACTACAGGTATGCGTTTACGTGCTGCCCTTGTAACTGCTATTTATCGCAAGACTTTGGTATTGAGCAATGGAAGCAGACAGGAATCCACTGTCGGAGAGGTAAAAGATACATAACTTATTATTGTTTTATTTATTAGTGGTCATGGTACTAATTAAAACAAAAAACCTTGTTTATCAGATTGTGAATCATATGAGTGTTGATGCACAAAGGCTTATGGACCTTTGTACATATTTCCATATCGGTAAATATTCTCTTTTTTTTTTTAACTCTTATTCGATTGTGAGCTGTTAGCCATAGACCAAATATTTATATTGATATACATTTATAGTATGGAGTGGACCATTCCAAATTATTATTGCACTTACTTTGCTTTGGGGTACAATGGGTCCTAGTATTTGGGCTGGTGTTGCTGTTATGATTCTGGCAATACCTCTTAATACTTTCCTTGCACGAAAAATGAGAAATCTTCAAAAGATTCAAATGGGTAATAAGGACGCAAGAGTCAAGCTCATGGTAAGTAAAAAGAGAAATATAGATAGTTGAAACATAATACAGGAGCCAAAAAAAAAAGTCTAATAGAGATTAATTCGGTTTTTATGTACAGAATGAGATTTTGAATGGCATCAAGGTTATTAAACTTTATGCATGGGAAAAGCCATTTTTGGAAAAGGTTAGATACAATATATAGTTATAGTATGTGAATGGTAGAGTGTAAAGCTAAGATGTAATATAATAGGTTGGTTACATTCGTAACGATTTGGAATTAGCAACACTCAAGAAAATTGGTGTGTTTACGGCTATTCAAAACTTTACATGGTCATCCATTCCATTCTTTGTTTCTTTAAGCACTTTCGCTGTTTTCATTGCTACTTCTGGCGTTGCTTTGACCAGTCAAATTGCATTTGTTGCTATTTCACTTTTCACCCTTCTTCAATTCCCATTGTCAGTGTTCCCTAATGTTATCACTTCCATCATTGAAGCTTCAGTTTCTCTTTACCGTATCGAAAACTACTTATCATCTGAAGAATTAGATCCTACCGCCGTGATCCATGAAGACTATCGTGCTATTCCTGGCTGGACACCCGATGTACCCCTTGTTGATATTGAAAATGGATCGTTCAAGTGGTCTGATGCGGATCCTGATTTAGTTCTCAAGGATATTAACTTAGGTGTGAAAAAGGGTGATGTTACTGCCATTGTGGGTCGTGTTGGTTCAGGTAAATCCTCGCTGATCAGCGCATTACTTGGTGACATGGTTAAAAAAGATGGAAAAGTAACACTTCGTGGCTCCATTGCCTATGTTCCTCAGCAACCTTGGGTTATGAATGCTACTCTCCGTGATAACATTGTCTTTGGCCATCGCTGGGATCCCGTTTTCTATGAACGTGTTTTGGAAGCGTGTTCTCTCAAGAGTGACATTCAAATATTATCTGCTGGTGATCAAACTGAAATTGGTGAACGTGGCATTAACTTATCTGGTGGTCAAAAGGCCCGTGTTTCATTAGCCCGTGCCATCTATGCTCGTGCTGATATTTATTTACTTGATGATCCACTCAGTGCAGTTGATGCACACGTTGGTCGACATATCTTTGACCACGTTGTTGGACCTGATGGTATTTTGAAGAACAAGGCTCGAATTTTGGTGACACATGGTATTGCTTTTCTTCACAGGGTCGACAATGTTGTTATGTTACGTGAAGGTGAAGTAATTCTTAATGGTACTTTTGATGAACTCATGAGCCAACGCTCTGAACTTTATGCTCTCATGACCGATTATGGTAATCAACGTAATGTCAGTGGTAACACTAGTGAAGATGGAGATACAGATAATACTCTTGAAACTTCACACGAGGATGTTCAGGCAACAGATCCTGGCCATTGTGAAGAAGAGTCTGCTTTGAATCGTGAACAAGAATATATCCGCCGAGAACGTTTGAGTAGTACAAGTAGTGGTTCAAGCAGTATGACGTTGAGACGTGCATCGTTGGCATCCATTGGCAAGCATGCAAAGAAGGCTCAAAGCAAAGATCGGTTAATGACTGTGGAAGAAACTGCAAAAGGTAGTGTTGATACCTCAGTTCACAAGGAATATGCCAAATCCTGCTCTGTTAGTGGTGTAGTTATGGTACTCGGCTTCCAAATTCTTGCACAACTTGCTGGTGTTGGCGCTAATGTATGGCTCAAGCATTGGACAACTGATGATAAGTCAGGCGGAGGTTCGCAATTCAATGTCTGGATCAACCTCGCTATCTATGCTGCTATAGGTTGGTCAGGTACTCTCTTCACTGTTTCTCAAACCTTGGCTTTATGGATACTGTGTGCTATTCGCTCTGCTCGTGTTCTTCACGCAAGTATGTTAGAATCTGTCGTTCGTTCACCAATGTCCTTTTTTGATACTACCCCTCTCGGTCGTATATTGAACAGATTCAGCAAAGATCAACACACAGTTGATGAAGTACTTCCTCGCTCGTTCCAAGGTTATTTTAGAGTATTGTTTGCTGTCGTTGCGACAATTATCGTTATTGCCATTTCGACTCCATTCTTCTTGATCTTGGTAATCCCGCTTGGTAAGTTTAAACAAAATTATAATATATATATAAAGTGTGTTTGCTAATTTTTCTTCTTTTGATGGTTTAAACAATAGGTTTTATCTACGTGTATATTCAACGTTATTATCTTGCCACCTCTCGTGAACTTAAACGTTTGGATTCGGTCGGTAAGAGTCCTATTTATTCTCACTTCCAAGAAACTATCGCTGGTGTTTCAACCATCCGTGCCTATGGTCAACAACGTCGATTTACCTTCGAGAACGAAATTCGATTAGATGATAATCAACGCGCTTACTTCCCATCCATCGCTTGTAACCGTTGGCTCGCTGTCCGTCTCGAATTCTTGGGCTCAATTATTATTTTTGGTGCAGCCATCTTTGCTGTTATTGGTGTTATCTATGGAACTGGTACTTCGATTATCGATGCCGGTGTCGTTGGTTTGAGTGTCTCTTATGCTTTGAGTGTGACCCAAGCACTTAACTGGGTCATCCGTACCTATTGTGAAATCGAGGTATATATTGACACATTTTACAAAACATATTAACTGGGAGATTGCATGTATTAATATTATATTTTATTGGACGTAGACCAACATTGTTTCTGTTGAACGTGTGAAGGAGGTATGTGAATGTTATATGTTTAATATACAAAAGATTGCTGGATAATATACTAATATTTTTTTACGGGTTGATAATACAGTACATTGAACTTCCTACCGAAAAATATGAATCTTCGCGCACTGTAACTAAGGAATGGCCTGAAAAGGGTCAAATCCATTTCCAACATTATGGTGCACGTTATCGACCTGGCCTTGACCTTGCATTGCGTGATTTGTCAATGGATATACGTCCTCAAGAAAAGATTGGCATTATTGGTCGTACCGGTGCTGGTAAGAGTTCGATGAGTTTGAGTTTGTTCCGTATCATCGAAGCTGCCAAGGGTAATATTACTATTGATGGTGTTGATATTTCAACACTTCGTTTGTTTGACCTCCGGTAAGAATTGTTTTTCTCTACATTTTTTTTTCTTTCTGTGTAAGTTATAATAACACGTCTTGACAAAATGTACTGTCAATAAATAGCTCGCGTTTGACAATTATTCCTCAAGATCCTGTACTCTTTGCCGGTAATGTGCGGGAAAACTTGGTAAGTTATAAATAGTAGGAATGAATGGAAAAATAATCAAAGTTGAGACATTTATGCGTATTTTCTTCGGTAGGATCCATTTGGTACTGCCAGTGATGCTGAACTATGGGATTCTTTGGAATTAGCTCATTTGAAGGACCACGTTTCAAAGATGGAAGGCAAATTAAATGCTGTTGTTCTTGAGGGTGGTGAAAACTTTTCTGTGGGTCAACGTCAGGTAAATTATAAAAAATGTATATATGATATTTATTTATAAATTCCCAAACTAACATGAAAAATCATAGCTAATTTGCTTGGCTCGAGCATTATTACGTAAAACAAACATTCTTGTTCTTGACGAAGCTACTGCTGCTGTAAGTTTTCGATAATTTTTATATTTTTTCGATCTTTAATTTGTTATTAATAATCTATTTATTTATTATTTTAATAATAGATTGATGTCGAGACAGATGCGATTATTCAAGAAACTATTCGTGAGCAGTTCGCTAACTGCACTATCTTGACAATTGCCCACAGAATCAATACCGTCATGGATTCAGATAGAATTCTTGTATTGGATCAGGGTAATATTGCTGAATTTGATTCACCTGAGAAACTCTTGGACAACAAGGACTCTGTATTTTATTCCATGGCACGTGAGGCCGGTCTTGTAGATTAAAAAAAGTTTGTAGAAATAACTTATCCCTTTTAAAAAAAACAATCGATGTTTATTATCATATTTATGGCTGCTTTATATATTTTCTTTGCCCGATTACTTTCTGTACAATTACATATGTATCTAATACACAACTGTGATTTACATCTTCATATTAAATAAGTATTATTTACAGAAAAAAATTATCATGTTTCTTTGCACATTGCATACACTATGTTGTCTATTTATCGTATTTGAAAATATTTTATGCGCATAATTTTATCTATTCCATTATTACATTACGTATTATGTATAAAATATACAAAGTATTCAAATAGTAACGTATTGGTTTTTATTTATTGATGACTGTTGTAGTCTACATACCCAAAAAAATTATTGCCACCACATCGTATATGCTCTACTATTATTATGTCGAGAGCAATTCTCTATTGATTATTTGGAAGTTTGTATTAAACAAGGGTCAATTATGCTACTTGTAGTCTTTACTGTATTTGGATTTTGCGGTGTCACAATTCTTCTCCACGATGTTGATCAAAAGATCGCCAGTTTTTAATCCACAGGAACCAAAGAATATTTAAGAGTTTTAGAATTTTACATTTTGCTACTATTTGCTAGTCCAAAATTTCACATATTAAGAGTGTGCTACTAAAGTTCTCTTGTAAGGTGATGATACTATCTTTAATCACAAGCCTTATTGGTTGTTATAGAAGAATTTCTAGGAATTTCTTGAAAAAGGTAGTAGTAATGCTGTACAACGGTCGTGTAACATGTGTGACACGTACTATAAACAAGATGTCAGTTTACTTTAAAATTAGACGACGTTTCAAATATCTGCTACAAGATCTTCATTAACCGTCTACATATTATAATTTTCAACTTGATGCACCTTATTTTAAACTTGGTGAGCTGGGGAGGAGTTAGTTGGGGCAAGTCATGGATAATCTATTTTATAAATCCGCCATCGGGGGAAAAGCATATGTCTCAAGCTGAAATTTAATATCTGTCCACTGTATAATTTTCTTGTGACAAGAACTCACCAGTTACTTTGTATTATTCAAATGTCAGAATTACTTATTCAGTCTTTAAATAAGTAGAAAAAAGGGTGTTTTGGGTCCCGTGGTTGGCCCATAGACTCATGTATTTTTTCTGTCTCTCTCTTTTTTTAAAAATTATAAGCGCCGCTGAAAGCTTTCTGTCTAGAGCTTCTTTTTACCATATACAGCAACATAAATTATTAGCCTGTGAGCTAGGCAACAGCGCGAAAAGAATCTAATACATTGTACTAGACACGTATTGTGTAAACAGTTCGATTTCCCATAAAACTGAGTCTTCAGTTTGGTAAATATGTTCAATAAAATTTGTTTTAGTTGTGCTCATTTATTATAATCGAAAATAATAGTATGATTTCTACATAAGGATTATTTACTTTTGAATCTAAGCAAAAGGCAGCATAAAGGCACAATGCATTCATATAAAATTCAGACCCACCGAGATAGAAGGGCTAAGGACAAAAAAAATATATGTAGTGGTATTTTACATTAGTTTATATATACTTCGTTAATTTCTTCCCCTGCTGCGCGTCACGAAAAATTACAAAATTCTGTAGTATCACTGTAGTACTAGTACCAATTAGAATATAGCTATATATCAATGTTAATTAATTTACGACTTAAATGTCTACATATTAGTTTTTTCTCGCTACTTTCTCTTGTATAGTTTCTAAATAAGAAGAAAAGTTTAACCCGAGAATGATAAGCCGCATCCACGGAGATGGAGTTGGAGGAGAAGAGGTAGGCAGTTTTGAATCTCCACTCTCCAAACAAACACTGTTTTGATTTCAAAGTTCAAGTGAAAATCTATAACGATTTTTTTTCTTTTTATTACAGTCATATTTTTTATGGTACATACATATGCATAAAATTTCCATAATGTTTTGCACACTTGATTGAAAAGAGCAATAAGAGTATAACTCGTTCACTAACCAAACTACCTTCAACGCAACGTGAACTGTTTGCACGCGTATGACGACGGCGAGCAATACGTAATCGGCTCACGATCCTGCCAAGTTCCTTTTACTCCCTTTACCGCAAGGAACCTGATTTTTTTTTATCTTAGCCTACTATAAGTTAAAGATACGAAATCATGACGAAGATCAGCAATATCAAAAGCTAAATTAGTACTTACTAAACAGCCTTTTCCATTGCAGCAGTAAAATGCACAACACTATATAAAAACTACAGTAAGATAGCAGGAATAACTTTCGATATGTAGAGTATTTTACTTTACCTTTTGACCAAACGTATTGCACTATATTTACAAGCATGAGTGTGCTCAAACACAATGCCTAGTAGTCTTGCATATTACACAACATAGCGACTTCATAATGATAGACACTGCCAAAGAGGAATACTAATACAGACAAGTTTTTATCCGACGTAAACAACAAAGAGTTTTACGAAACACGCCACACTGAGCAACAACAGTTACTCTTTGAAAGCTACCTCCCGCTAACCTAGTTTTCAAACCTACGTCTTGCGAATAAATTATACTATTGTTATCTTCACTTTCCAATATACCTGGAGGGTACTTTTATGATGAGGAAATAGCCGAGTTCACAATAGCTCTACTCTTTTGGTGCTTTGTTTTAGATTGCCAGCCTGGCGTTTACTTTACGCATAAGCTGGTCAAAAAAGATGGGCAGTGCTTCACTTTTGTGCTTCTTTTTGTCGAAGTTTTTGGTAAAAGTTGATCAGATTTTATTGGGAACTGTATCGTAGTAACTATTCTGGGTATATTAGACAATAGGTGTCCCTCGTATATCTTTTTGAGGATATTCGAAGTTTGTATAGGAAAAGAAAAACATAAGAGTGAGATAGAACTGAAAAAGGAAAATCTTTTATTATTTATTTATTACTATTATTTTTAGCTAGATCCACGTAATCGATATTTATGATTTGGTACTAAAAAAGAAGGTCAAATACCGGATGTGTACAGTAATAAAGTAATGAGTGAACATGGAAGTTTGTGTGATTAATGGGAATTTCGTCTAGCGTGGTTGACTGCCTTGCTGAGAAATATTTTTCCGTTGTGGTTATCATTATGGCGGTTGAGGTAATACGACTTGGAAGGCGCCCTTAACAACACCTCATGTGATTTAGACTAACTGTGAGCAATACAATATATTCATATCTAGATGAACTCAACCTTTGTTTAGTAGTATCAAAAAATAAACAAGCAGTAATGTTTTAATGTTGATATTCAGCTGCATCTAAAATGGTACAAGTATTCTATTATTGAATAAGCTTCAACATCATAAAATAAAGGAAAGTCCTTCGGAGAGGGAATGAATGCACTTCAATAAATATATAAAGAAGTTGGGCGCCGAGTTAATCCGGAAATGGATATTAAGAACAAAAAATCGTTCAGATGAGCAAATATAAATTTTTTGGACTCATATCAATAGTTATATACAGCCACAAACGATTTTTGATATCAAATGTTCTTAAATGTGATAATATTGATATTCGTTTCCCTCCCTTCTCTTTTTTGTCCTATTTTTTTTTTGTATTTTTTTGCACGTTGTTGAGCTGATAGATTCTATTCTAAACTGCGCCTTTCACTCTATGCCGACTATCACTCTGATGCTCTTATTTTTTTTTTTTTTTTTTTTTTTTTTTTGATACTGGAACAGAACTTGTGCTGAGTAATGGTTCGCCAGCAAAGCGTTATATGTAATGATTATTCTGGGGAATAATAAAAAGCGTTGAAAACAATATCGGACTAACTTACCAATTAGTCAATTCTTATTATATTTAGTGCAGATACCAGCAACTTTCAAAGTTGAAAATATAATTGTATAGAGACAAAAAAAAAAACCAAGCACACACAACCAATAGCAAACATATTTACAGAAAGCGTATGTCTGTGTTCAACATTAGAATGAAAAAATAAGATTTTGGGCTAGACCGATTTATTTTTCTTCTTCCCATTTTCCCTCTTTTGAGAATTCTATTAACAATGTTATTGGGAAGCATTACACATAATACAGACAAAGAAAAAATAGATTGGGCTAGATATTAGGTTTCCAACACTTTTCCTTCATTCTTCTTTCAAACTGATTTCTTTCAAGGATTATCTCCTCAGTAAGACACTCAATGAATGAATGCACTGTCCGCTTTTCGGCGAATATTTTAGCTCTTTTGTAGTTTATTCACTGGTAAGTTGAGCACATGAAATACTTATGGTACCACACATCTTAGTTGTACTGAAACTACCATCTTCTTTAGATAAAAATATGTTTAAATTTTCTTTATTCGCTTTCTATATTAACCGTACAACCCACATGCATCACATAATTCGTAATTATAAAAAAAGAGAGTGAAAAGCTTTTTTTATAATAATAACCGGCGGATTATTGATTAGGCGTCTTACTGCTACTCTTGGTTTTTTAAAAAGCAGAAACAATTGGGTTGCTTGATTAACATATGAAAGACATAGACTTGGTCCTATTGACAAAAGGAATAAGAATTGGGGGCCATAATGAAATGCTTGACCTATTGCTATCCGACGATATGAAAAAGAAAAAGACTACTGAGGAGGGGGTAAGAAAGAATAAATAATTTAGGCATAGTCAAATAAAACTTTAAAAAAAGCGTCGCTCTTAAAGAACGAAATATTTTGTTTAACAGTAAATAGAGAGTCCATCTAGATCGGTAATTGAGCACGATGTTCACAGTGCCTTACCTGTTTCTGTGTCCACGTAATTTCCTTTTCATCTGTCATTTATCTTACTATACTAAACTTTTTTCTTTTGTATATTATACACACTGAGAGGGAAACAATCTCGATTACTTTTTTAGTCATTTTATATTTTTTCTTTTTTATAAAGTTTGATAGTTGCCTGAAAGGCGTTTTTTTTGCGTCGGTAAAAAGATCAATATTAATAGATAGAAAGAAAAAAATTTAACATACGATTAACAGAACTGTTAAATAGTTTTTTTTTTGGGGGGGGGGAGAGATAAATGTTGAAGGAGGGTATGTATGTTGAGATAGGAAAAATGTAAAGTATAAAAACATAAGTTTGAGATGCATATGACTGAACTATATATATATTAACTGTTATAATCTCGTCGATGATGTTGGAACGCAAATTACATTACAGAGTTTTGTTTTAAAATACAGTATGGCTCGGGAGATTAACATTTGACAATATCGATCACTTTCACCTGTCGTATTATTATTGTTGCTATTGCCATGAATACGATGTCGTTCTTGTCCTTTTCGATCTGTGCCTTTGTTACAGTCATCGTTGCTAGAGAATATTTTATATGTTGTGTTTCGTCCTAAACCAGCAGAGTTATCGTTGCTGCCACTGTTATTATGACAACTGTCTCCAGGTTCTCCAGTTGCCGGTGGTGCTGGTGGTGCCGGTGGAGGTGAAGGGCGACGTGGCGGGCGAGGATTATTTGGACGAGGGTCTTTTAATAGTTGGCAAAATAACATTATATATTCTGTATAATACCGATGATCTACCACATAAAAAATTATAAATAAGTGTGACCAGCTAAAGAAAAATCAATTACGAATGTGCGTGCACAGACATAAGATCTACACGATCTCGGGACTTACAAAATCCGATAATTGGGGCAACAGGAGGAGGAAGAAAAAAAAAAGAAAAAAAGCACACTTGCAGAAACGAATATAAGAGATTAAGACAAGAAAGGGAATGATTTGCAAAGAGCAGCAGAAAGAGAAAAAGAATTAGTTGTAATATATTTTTTTTTACCCTGGTTAGGTTGATCTACCGTCCCGCACGCGCAAGCAATCTTTTATGTAACCATAATTTACTTCTGAATGAATAGGCTTCAGGCGGACGTTCACACGACGGTAAGTAAAGTGAGCGGGTATTATTATTTGGTAATTGGGGGAGATGACAAACTAAAAAGAATAGGCCCGAGCGTTTAAATTTTGAGAAATAGGCAAAGTAGATGAAGTAGGTGATAAAATTCGCGTATAATTGGGAAAACAAATTACAAGTGGTTATTAATGATTGTTCCTTGATCTTTCAGAATAAACGAAGAAAAAAGTACGATAATGGCCAAGTGTGGCACGTATATTTGTTTCACTGAAGTTGATGCTAACAGAACTGTAAATATCACATCACAACTGGCCAAATTGAGTTCATATCACGATTATGGGCAGCATTGCTAAAGTGGGAAATTGGACTGGTAACCTTGTACCAAGTGCACGAACCCTCTTTTCGTGTCACCTCAAGATTTCTGACATGTCCAAATATAATTTTTACAGCACTGATAAAAAGCTTTTTATAGTTTTGAAATAGTCTTTTTCTTTATATATATTTTGAAAAAAAAAGGAAAAAAAAAGAAAGTTTATAATTTATACAAAATTTGTGTTGAAGGAACTTTATACAATGAGAAGATATATGTAATCGCCGTGTTGAACTTGGCTTAAAAAAATGCAAACGGGATAAGGAAATAATAGAACGATAAGATCTTTTTTCAATTATTATATATATTCAGGGCACGGGAAGAAAAAGGGAATGGGTAGAATAGAAAGATACCAATTTTTCCATCAGCTTAGATGGTGACGGTGGCCTTAATGGTAGTAGGATCAAAACCAGGCATGGGGAAACCACGAGCAAATTCAACAACTTCCTTCTTGAGTTGAGCAATTTCTTCGTTTCCTTCACATGCAGCAACAAAGTCCTTCATCAATTTGGAACCAGCTTGTTCTTGAACCTTAAGAGCGATTTGGACAGTGCGGTGCAAGTATTCGCCAACCTTAACCATATCATCTTCTTTCATGGAACGCGAGGTAAGTGCGTTAGCACCCAAACGAACACCTCCGGGAGTGACAGCAGATTTGTCGCCGGCAATAGAGTTCTTGTTGATGGTGATGTGAACCATATCACAAATACGTTCAACCTTGGAACCGGTCAACTTTTGGGGCT
Organism: Circinella umbellata; assembly: GCA_025093555.1. NCBI lineage: Eukaryota > Fungi > Mucoromycota > Mucoromycetes > Mucorales > Lichtheimiaceae > Circinella > Circinella umbellata. The sequence goes on along the minus strand of JAIWNF010000004.1, from coordinate 522,396 downwards.
TCAAATCCCAAAGAATCAAATGGTTGGAGGTACCATTGCTGGACAAACGGTAACCGAAACCAACCAAGGTTTCAGCAAGCTTTTGAGCATTAGCAATAACTTGCTTGGCGTATTCCTTGAATTCAGGGGAGCCAGCTTGCTTAAGAGCAACAGCAACAGCAGCAATGGTGTTGTTGTGGGGACCACCTTGGCATGAGGGGAAAACAGCTTGGTTAACACGACCTTCAAGACCATCACCCTTGTCACGACGGAAGAAGATCAAACCAGCACGGGGGCCACGAAGAGTCTTGTGAGTAGTGGTAGTAACTACATCACAGTAGTCGAAGGGAGAGATGGCTTGCTTACCAGCAATCAAACCAGAAATATGAGCCATATCACACATCAAGTAAGCACCGTGTTGGTCGGCAATGCGGCGCATGGTGTCATACTCAAATTCACGTGGGTAGGCCGAGGCACCGCAAATGAGAAGCTTGGGGCGGAACAAGGCGGCATTTTCTTCCAAACGCTTGTAGTCAATCAAACCAGTAGCAGGGTCAACTTGATAAGGCATGGATTGGAAATAAATGGAAGAAGAAGAGATCTTCTTTTTGTTGGTTTGATAACCGTGGGTCAAATGACCACCAGAAGGCAAGTCCAAACCCATCAAACGATCTTGAGGTTGAATCAACGCAGTCAAAGCAGCAAAGTTAGCTGTGCTACCAGAGTAAGGTTGAACATTAACACCCCATTGTTCAGGGTTCAAGCCAAAGGCATCCAAGGCACGCTTGCGGCAGAGTTCTTCAAGTTCATCAATGAACTCGTTACCACCATAGTAACGAGCACCAGGAAGACCTTCAGAGTACTTGTTAGTTAAGGGAGTACCATTGGCTTCGATAACAGCTTGGGAAGTAAAGTTCTATATAATTTTACACATATCAGAATCACAACAAGTCTTCCCTTTTTCTTTTCCATTATATCCTGTCTCCTGTTTATATACTCTATTGTTTCCTTTCCCTTTATTAACACTTTACCTCAGAAGCAATGAGTTCCAAACCAGACCATTGTCTCAACTTTTCGTTTTCGACAATGTCAAAGATTTCCTTGTCCTCTTGTTCGAGGGTGGTGTTAAGACAGGTATTCCAGGGATCGACGGACTTGACGGCCATTGTATATTATTTAAATTTAATATGAAAAGTGAAAAGGAGACGGAGAACAGCACGAACTGGACGGTCTGAACAGATATACAAATTGAGAGAATCGGTGGCTTACGAGTTTTTTGGTCCAATCAGTCATCATGATGCTGTTGTCGTGTAGCAGCATGAATCACCGCTTTTCATGTCCGCTTGCTGATCTTTGCAAAAAGATCTTTTTTTTTTTCTGAGATATGCATGGGGTGTTTCTGATCTCTTCGGGTGGAGAAAAAAAAAGACATCCCCGCTTTCTACTACGCTCTGACCAGTCTCATTCCCCAAAAATTTCTTTTATTTGATGATTATAGATGAAGAAAGAAAAACAATAAGTTAAAAGAATGGAGTGACAAGCAGAGAAACAGCTGGTGGCTATTCTTTTTTATTTAGTTAAAACCTCAATTTTACTATAAAGAAAACGAGGTATGCAGTGGCGGTGTTTATTCTGTCAAAATGCGACCTATAATGAATGGTGCTGTTTAAAAAAGCGTTAGGTATGCTTGGTTTTTCAAATGGAAACAAGTGGGATGCAGTTACTCCACATAGCTGCAACCGATGAATGAGTTCTTGTTGGAAGCTTTTTGATATAAATTCAGTGACTAGCATATGGCAGTAACAACGTATAACGATTTCAGCGATTGGATTCTAAAAAGATACTATGGTAAAAATGAAAAAAAGAGATGCGTCTTCTTGGTAAGGGAAGTGATTGGTTTAAAAATTAAGGACCAATAGGTTCTTCAAAAAAATAGATTCCAATTCAAAAATTTTATAGCTTCTTAATTTTTCTCTTTGGTGAAGTCTTTTTGGAAAGGTGGGAAACCAGATAGGTTGCCAAAACATTGAAATATAAAGATGCATTATATAAAAGAAAATGTGCTTCACTTTTTAAAAGCCAGTTTTTTGTAGCTCGATTATTCTTATCACTTAATTTATTTATATAATACTGTTCAAACACGATTGACTCTAATGAATCAACTCTCCATCATACTTTATAGGGCTAAAAAACTGGTTTCTGTTAATATTTTCCAATAAACCCAATAGCAAACATACGTAAATATCTGAGGTATAATTTTATAAAATATCGCCTTTAAGTTACCCGTGCCTTACGTATTTGACCTAATATAATTTGGATGTACATGTTTCATTTCAAATAAATATAGTAAGGAACTGTATCGACTGTAGCAGTGCTGATGTATGTTTTCCATTTATTTGTCTTTTTTTCAGTCCCGTACGTAAGCTGTCACATATTGAATGTTTCGGTAGATTATGCTGAAGCACTAGGACAGTCCTGACGTTGATTCCATAGAAAAAAAGAAATTCAATAGGAGGGGGGCAATTATGGTAACCGGAAGTTCTTAGAGGCGAATCACAAATTTGAGTTGTAATGTCCAGATTCGGACAATTGTAGGAAAGGGTGTCGAGGTATTACGTTTGAGTTTCATTTTGACGTAATTCTTTGTGTGTTATGAAGTTGGACTTTATGTTTGGCGAAATGACCGTAATATTTAAATCGCATTAAATAATATAGGTCAGATGAAGATATGAGGGCTGGATATAGACTAACACTATAGATGGATACCCAACTGGTGTAGTAGTGCCATGGTTCTTGTTACTTTTGCTGGCGCCTTGATTGACAAGTTGATTTGCATCGATATCATTATTACACTTGAGTGGTATTCCGAGGCACTTGAAGTGCTAAACTTTTGGTATTTCTTTGCTGTAAATATTATAGCTTGTATGTGACGATCGAGTTGTATTGGTAAGAGAAGACAAGGATGAGTGTGGTTCCATAATACGTAGTGCATTACCGAGATGATATTTATATCCAAGGTATTTTGAGTATCATTCGGTAACAAGTAGCAGTTTTTCCACGTCTGTTGATGAACCTAATATCCCTATCAATTGGTAGCTATAACTATAATTGGATATAAAGATACTCTTTCGGTCTAGCTGGAAGTACAGTATTGTTATATTAAGCAACTGCTGCGCACTACGTAGCTTTTATATTCTATTGTTAATATCATTCATTCAACTGAGGTAAAATAGAATTGTACCTATCTAATATTCTAATTGCGTATTTTTAGTTTGGTACTTTTTTTGATGTATCAAACTAATACTACCGATATTAGGATCATGCACAAAAAAGTGTTTGCTACAATTATTAAAATACAATTAGCTAACCCTTGCTAATTTTTAATTGGGGAATGAGAAACTGTTTCCACCAATATATTTTCATGCATAAAATTGATACATGACGTCATTGTTTCGAAATTTTTAATCTAAAATCACCGAACTATATACCTTCGAATTCCCCCATTGATTTTAAATAAAAAACGCATAACTTCCTTTTTCCTCTTTGTTGTCAAGAAAAAATAAAAAACAAACAACCACACATTTTTTATCTATATCCTATTCAATTTTCAATGAGTCAAAGTATAATTTTACGGAAACAAGTTATACGTTTAGCTAGTCAACCGTTCGAGCGACAATATTACCGTTATTTTAGTGAATATAAGCCATGGTCAAATGAAAATTCGGTGTCCGGCACAACAAGGGAAACAATAGAACGTAAAGTAGCTTCTGATAACACGGTAGATCCTGCCAAGGAGCTGAGTGAGGCAAAAGAAGAAGCAGACGGTGATGGCAAGGATGATGTACTCGAGTGGAGTGCTGCCAATGAAAGGATGTCTGAAATTCCGGATGGTCGTGACAGTATATGGACCGACGAGGACAATTCGGGAAGGGAAAAAACGCCTTCATCCTGCCATTATCAACCACCTCGAGAAGGCCCACCTCATGAAGGATTATACAAGCCCATGAAACGGCCCACATATAAGCGATATTCCTAAAAACCCCTTCATTTTATTAAATATATTCATGTGACGATAACCGTATTTTAGTGGTTAAAAAAGTAATTAAAATCAAGAAAAAAAATTAATATGTAAATAAGTATATGCATAACAGAGGGAAAGACTTTTATGCATAACATAATAAATAATAAATAATATTAAATAATAAAAAAGACTACAGACAAAAATGTACATTTTACGAAAAAAATAATATCAAATTTACAAATAAAAAAAGATTAATGGAGGATGGGCGTAACCTTTGAAAGAAGAGAAGCAAAATTCATGCGTAGTCAATACCACAATACTATTATTCATTATCCCACCAAAAATAGTAGCAGTAAAACTTCAAAAAAAAGGAAATAACTTACATAATTAGCAGGTAAAATTCCAGCAGCACTACCATCCGCTTTTCTTGCTTGCCACCAGTTCCCTTTTTGTTCATGGACATAGAGTGTTTCTCCTTTGGTAAATTTTAGTTCATTCGGATCTTCAGGATTTGCTTCATCTGTAATCAAAATAGAACATCACGTGGTGAATTGAAATTATTATTGTTGCTGCATAAATATGGATATTTATTAACAAACATATAATACTACACTACACTTACATGTATGCAATGCGATGACGGGAATGTTGTATTCAGCATGTGGTGATACAAACACAGTTTGATCTGTAGATTCTGGCGGGTTATACTGTACGGTGGAATTTGGCAACGGAGGAGGAGGAGCTGCTGCTGACGTTGGACATACTCCTATGGGTGGTTTTGCCATTTCCAAATTACTGCTTCCGGTCCCAAAGGCCATTGTAACGTTTGATTGATTTGTATGATAAGAATACGATGGATGAGGTGACTGTAAAGATTGAAATACAAGTGATTGGTGCTGTACGCCAAATAAAAAGAGCCAAGAAAACTTGGTAGCCGATTTTTTAAAATCAATCGTTAGTGAAGGATTTATAATTACATTACTTTTTTTTAGCACATACCTGAGCAACAATAAGTACAATGTAACCAGCTGATGCAGCAGATAATGCGGGCTGTCCTGTTGTAATATAATGCGTAATTTCATCTGTTGCGTAAGGAACGCTTATAGCAATCATAGTCAATATCTAATCAACATTAAAAAAGAGGTATCAAGTAGTTTAGCAACATACTACAAGGTATTACCCTGGATAAAAAGATATATGCATTTTTGTCTTTACCACTGGACGATAGACATCAATAGCATTAATCCAAATAACAGCGCACACAAGAATTACTAGGCTCAATTCATAAACAGTTATCCACCAAGAAATTGCATGTGTTAATTCACCAGTTGCCGAAACGCACAGACCAGCAAATGAAACAATCCATCCCACCTAAAATAACATATGTACATATATATAGAAGACCAGTTGGCGAGGAGAAGTATACGCGCTACCATGGTAACATAATATAATTTACTTACGGTTGCTAGAACACAAGACAGCAATAGAACATGATTCACAATAAAAATATTCATTTCGTTGTAAAACAAAAAATTGATAATAATAAGAATAATAATTATATAAGTAAATAATAACAAAAAAAGAAGGGAAAATGAAGAAGAGAAAGAGAGTGAGTGTTGTCTGTATTGTGTAAGCAAAGGAAAAAAAACCTTTATGTATGTGATGATAAATTCGACCGAGGGGTGCTTGAAATAATAAGAAAAAAGAGGGTTGGGGGAGAGATAGAGAGAACTAAGCGTACTGTGTAGTATAAAAAAAAAGGGAAAAAATATGATCTGCGGGCGTCTAATTATATTGACGGCTCAACTGTTTAAGGACCCAGTGGAAATCGTAATACAGGAACACAAAAAAAAAGGTTGGAGTTGAGAGAGTTGTATGAATAGAAGAGAATAGCAAGAGTGTAAAATGTGTAGGGTATACAAGTTTGTTGGATTTCCTTTTTTTACACTACACAATATAATACAAAAAAAAAAAAGATAAATTATTAAACCCTTTTCAAATCGTCAAGCAACTTCTTGCCAACATCCATACTCTTCAGTTTTGTTGCTCGTTTAATCAAAAGTCGTTCGGTACGGTATTGTTCGTAGTAGCGTTCGACAGTTTCTGATTGAAGAATACGACGGTGTGTTGAAAGAAGCATTGTCTTCAAACTGTTAAAGTCACTTGTGTCGTCATTAAGACAGTCGATCTTGCCCCAACCGTAATCCCGTCCAATCTTGATACCCTCCATTTCGATCGGTTCACCTGTCTCTGGTTCGTCTTCATATGCAATAACGTTAAAAGGAATAAGTTTCAGATAATCGAGGAATGCCTGAGTTTCTTCGTCTTCTTCTTCATAGTTAAATTGATTAAGGAAATCGTCAAGTGTCGACGTGGTCTTTGCTTTGGTGCTCTTATCATCACTATCGTCCCCTTCTCCTTCTTCTTGGCTTTTTGTACCATTAGTTTTCTTTTCCTTGTCATTTTCATCTTCCTTTTCCTCTTCTTCCTCGTCGTCCTCTTCTTCATCCTCAGGCATGCCGTAAAGAGGTATTTTTTGGTTGGTGTAAATATCTCGAAGAATCATGGGTTTGAATCGACGACGTTGAGCTAATGTCAAAGTATCTGCTTTACCGATGACAGGAATTACGTTAACACGTTCAGAAAGTCGGGTTAATATGCGAATATCGTATTGATCCAATGCACGCTTTGTTGGATCGATGACATATAAACAAGCATGTACTTGTGTATCGACTGCTTTCGGGTTTCGCTTTACTTTACTTTCCTAAAAGTTGTAAATAGGGTTGTTTAGTACGAAATACGCACATACACCAGCTATTTAGTTTTAAGGTATTACTTGTGCAACCTTTCCCGGACCAGCATCAATAATAACTAGCTTGACTGCTTCTCCTCTTTTACAACCCACTCAAACTCAATAATTTATTAATTGATATCGAAACCACACCACTTTTACAACTTTTTTTTTCTCTTGGCAAACCTGATTCCATTCCTTCCTAACATCCCCACCTCTCTGCACCCTCCTTGATACTATTTAATAAATTTACGAGTATCTGGAATATTCATAATTAAATATATTTACCTCGGCCAAAGTCAAATCGAATTGATGTTCTATATAACCGAGAATATCATGCAGTTGTTTGTCAATCAAATAATCACTTTGGAAACCAGGTGTATCAATGACAGTGAGCATTACTTTTTCACCATCTACATCAATGCCAGCTGACACTGTATAAGGCTTTTGTGTCTTTGTCAATGGGCCAGCAAGTGCATTTGAATCTGGAGTTTGACTTCCAAACGATTCACGTTTATCTTTGTGCGTTTCATTTTTCAGGGCCGCCATTAGAGTTTTGATAAACGAGGTCTTTCCGACACCCGAGAATCCGACGACCATCACGTTAAAAAAAGAAACTGCATTTCTCCTTGAGCGAGGAGACATTATGACTTGAGATATTTTGTTTTAAAAGAGTTCGTGTATGTGTAAGTCGGGTTGTTAAAACAAGTAGTATCTGTTGTTTTTAAATGAGAGCTATTGTGGGCTTTTTCCACTTATATATAAATAAGGATAATAATAAGAAAACAAGAAAAAAAAAGAGAGAAAAAGAAAAAGAAAAAAAGGGAAGACTAGAGTGAATGATTGGCCCCGAAATATAAGCAAGTTTATAGATGGGTCAAATCTGGGTAAGTAAGTGAGCCGCGTGCTAAGTTGTGTCTTTGTGTAGCCATGAACTTTTTTTTTTATAAAGAGACCTTTTTCGTGTGATGGGTGTCCAACGATGTTTGCCACGCTTTTTATGCCGCATGTTTCAGAATTTATTGTTTTGTTGATTCGGAGGCGTAGCAAAAAAAAGGGGTGGAGCTGTTCGACTCATCATTCATTTTATATAAAGTATGATTCTTTGCAATTATAAAAAGAGTAAGAAAAAGGAATCGTGTAAACTAATTAGAAATGATTAAAAAGAGGCGCGGAACTGGTTTATTTCTCTGTGTATAAAGAAAGTGAGAGAATAAATAAAAGCCTGATTACTTGACAAAATCGTCTGGCATTTCAATTTTTATGTAACACAAGAAAAAATTGGTCAATAAAGGGCTGATAAATTGCATCGAAAAAAAAAGTGTAATAAAATAATAATGCCCTGCTTTATTTATTTATTTATTATTTATTAATCCACTTTTATTATTTCATGTCAAAAACTTACGGCTTTTACATGTTGATATTCTCATAATACAATTACTAGCTATGTACCAAAAAATTGCTTTTACTTATGATCATCAGAAATAATGATTGAATGTAGATCAGGTTGCCATGTGTCTCAATTTTATGATTATAATAATCATTTTTTATGAGTTATAAAATTCCCGTCCTACATCCAGAATTGAGTAACCATCACAAGAGCCCTTTTATATTATCACTTCCAAATATATTTTTCTCCGTGTCAACCACTCGATACTACATAAGGCAAAGAGTACTAATACTATGAAGTTCACAATAATTGAAAATGCTTTACATAAATAATGTTACTGTTAGCTTGATTAATTCATTTCGGACACTTTATTGATAATTTTCTCCAAGTATAAACTACTATTGAGCGACATTTAGTTTATACCTTAGTCCTTCACTACAAAAAATTCTTCTTCATTGTTTTTCAATTAAGGTTTCATAGCAAAAAAGTAAAAAAAAATTAATCCTTCTCTTTTGTACTCTATTTTCTTGCGAATTAAAAAAAAGCTAGATTGTGTCATCCTTTTTGGGGTTTATCTGTTGATAGACACATCTTCAGCTAGCTGTGGACAACGCTAAAATGTGGACTTCGCTTAAGGCTAAGCTTATAAATATCTGCGCTGGCCTCTCTCTTTTTATCACTGTCAAAAGTCCATTCGCAACATTTTTTTTGGAACATCACCTGAGTAGCGTATATACAATGGTCCGTAATACGTCTAATTAATCATCATTGGCATTCTCAGCAATAGACCCTTTATACTAAGTGTCACAAACTTCCCTTGATCTCCAACTCCCCAATTAAGAGCAATAATACTCTCCAACTTAAAATAAAATTCCTGTTACAAAATATAGTATGCTTTCATTTCGTCCACTGAACAGAGAAACTTATATAAAAGAGATACAGGTGTTGCTATGGTTATCTTTAAACATGACGTTTCCATACACCTTTATTGATGATAGTTAAGAATGTTCATTACCCTCGATGTATATGCCAATATATTAGTATCAATTTATCGGGGATCAGAAATGAGATGAATCGCTCTCTGTGTTGATGAATATGTAGAATAAAATTTTACATTACGTATTTATGCTACTGTCGATGGTTTTGAACGAAAGTTCTATTCTGATTGAATATACTTCCTCTTTTGACACCATGGTAACTTTTTTAATTTATATAATTTAAAGCGTACGTATTATGCAAGATTTATTCATCAACTTTCAATATTCGTTATTTTAGTTGTACACACTTTCATTATTATAAATTGTCCTCTGAAATTATTAAAAGGGCTGTTCCCTTTACGCACACCAAAACTGAAATTACCGGAACGTCGGTCATTTCCTTTATATGGTCGGGCATCTTGTGAAAGCGAGGAGTTTTTTTTTCTTTTTCAGCAAATGGAGCTAGCTTTATACCGACAACGTAAATACATTAATTCAGATTAATATATCTTCATGTCCAGTTACATATTATATATATTTAGTATCGTTAGAATGCATCGAAGTAAGTTATCTAATTCATTCTAAGAGTATACTTACTTAATTAGTACTCTTGTTGACACCGGTCTCTGTCGAGCATCGCACTCTATGAAATTCATACAGTACTGCCTGTGCTGTCGATAAATAGTATGCTCAATACAAGTGCTAAGGTAACATAAAGCTTTTCATTCAAAATTTAATAATCTAACATATAGTTTAAGAAAAGTAAATGTCATTTTCATGTTAATTACAAAATCACATATCATTTGTCATGTACTCCCACCAAGAAACCCCTGTGGTTATACAACGTGCCATGAATCTCGTTCCGTTTTAATATAAAATGTTTCTGTCATAATTTAGAAAGAAACTTGCTATTTAAACGAGAATAAATTAAAAAGCGACAACTTTGTATTTAATTAGTATAATAAGTAACATATGTAATCGTGAGTTGACTATATATAATGGAGTGATTGATTGAGTTATTCTTGTATAACAGACGGATAAAAAGTACGCAGCTCAGTATTAATGCTTTTATCACTTCAATAAGCAACAAACTTATCTTCATAACAGATTATCCCTATCATCATTTTAAATTCAGGAAAGTGAATGGGATGTAGTAAGTCTATCTGATATTCGGTCATGTTATCGATATGTTGGTGATTGATTTCAATTACATTCTTATTCAACACAGTAACCACAAATAGTTTATAGAAATGATGCTTATTGGCTTTAAGAAACCTTGTATTTCACATAGCATAAAAATTGATCTTTATTTTGTGAAGCTTCTATAGTACTCTATAAGAGAGCGTGTAGGTCGGCCTATAGTGTTTTGATTGATTTTCAGCACTTAGTATCTGCAGTAAATGGCAACTCACCATCATCATTAGAGAAACTTACCTGACATTCCCTTGATATTAAAACCTCTCGTAAGAGGCCCATCATCCATTGTTCCTGCAATGTCGAGATGGCACCATGCAGGATTTTGTAGTTCACCTAAAGTTTTGGCGTCTAAACCTTCTACAAATTGAGACAAGAAAGCTGCAGCAGATGCAGCACCTCCTGGACGACCCTTACCCAAGTTGTTCAGATCAGCAACAGTAGACTCTTTCATTTCTGTCAGATAACCCTCATCCAACGGCATTCTCCAGAAACGATCCGATGTCATGTTTCCTGATTCGTTCAGTCTTTTCCATAACTCGTCCGAGTTTGTGAATGCACCAGTAAATACATCTCCGAGCGCAACCATACATGCACCTGTAAGTGTTGCCAAGTCAATAATACTTTCAGGTTTGAATGTGGAGCTAGTGTAGTATAATGCGTCGGCCTATATTGATAAAGAATTAATATTCTGTTGACAGAACGAAACCATTGCTGCCGTAGTTTCCATTTTTTTCTAGTTTAATAAAGGTTTGTTCTATAGTTACCAGAATTAAACGTCCTGTTGAGCGGTGAAGTGAAATGTTAGATTAGGTGTATTCTCTTCTACTTTCAATAAAGTGTTTGGTTATACTTTTAACTTACCTTCAGCATCGGTATCCATCACTTCGATTGATTTGCCATTCATAGCTCTCACTACGTCGCCTGGCTTTGTAGCTTTTCCTGATGGCATGTTTTCACAAAGAGGAATAGAAGCAACAATGTTGATAGGGAGTTGTAATCTGGAAATACCATATAATGCTGCAGCCACTGTTGCAGCACCGCCCATATCGCCCTTCATGAGCGCCATTCCATTCGATGGTTTAATACTGATACCACCCGAATCAAAGGTGACGCCTGGAAGTAACACAAACATATATATATATATATATATATATTGGTCAGAGTGCCTTTCTTTTGAAGTGTATGTATATATATTATATTTGTGATTGATCGATAATTAGTTTACCTTTGCCAACAAGACCGTGTGGTGCTTGATCTTCGGTTGTACCTCGGTAATGAATTTCCAAAAATCGTGGTGCTTCATCACTAGACCCGATAAAAAAAAAGGAACAACCAATCAGGAACAGAAATATACAGTAAAATCTCATTATACTCATTACACTTTATGTCTCCCTTTTGTGGATTGTTAAAAACTATTACCTTCCTTTGGCAACTGACAAAAATGAATTCATATTTTGTCGTTTAGCCCATTCTTCGTCATGAACAATCACTTCCACATTTTCCAATCCAGCCAACAGATAAGCAACTTCTTCGGCAAAAAGTTTGGGTGTCATTAAATTCGATGGGGTTGTCATAAGCATACGTGCCAAATTTTGCGATGTGCCATAAATCTGGCCACTTTCCCAGTCAAGATTGGAATCTTTGGTAATAGTTTCCGAGAAAGGCATCACCTGAATAGCTTCTTCACGCGATTTTTCGTTCTTAAGTTTGTCAAATGCAAATTGAGCCAATGTAGCACCTTCAGCTGCACCATGTGCACTCACTGATACATCCACGCCAACGCTCTTTGCACCTTGTTTACGTAATGCTTGAATACCTAATGCAGACTAATATGCATGTACAGTACTCGTTATTCTTCAGTTTCTTTTATTCACATTAAGACTGTCATATTTATATAATTATGTTTTCACTTGTTCCTTACAGCCATGCGTGCACTTGCGAGTTGTTGAGCTTCACCTTTATCGGTATCCTCCTTTTTACCAAGAGATACAACAGCTACTTGTTTTACTCCACCGACATTATATAAAGTACGTACGTCTCCTGCTTTTTTAAAGGAAGAAGCAGCAAGTTGTTCAAGCAAAACCTTTTGTGTAGCGGACGAAATGTCTGGTGTAGCAGAAAAAGCGATCTCTTCTGCATCTGTATAAGCACCTAAGACAAGGGCATCATATTTCTCAGCATTAGAAAATAAGCGTCGTTGAAATTTTGGGATCGTGCTAGTGCGTCTAACCGAGGATAAACGACCAAGAAGAATTCGTGACATTGTTCAAAAGACGTGGTAGTTAGACAGGCCTGCCATACAATTGCATCTTCAAAGTTGACTTTTGGACGGGCCTATTAGGCGTCCGCTAAAAATTAGGTCTAGTGTGTGTGATGACGCCGACTACTTTTTTTGTTGCCCTTGCTGAGGAAATAGTCAAAGTACTCGATTCGGAAACCAATTTTTTGATATTCTTTTTTTTTTTTTTTTAATCCTTTAAAAAGATCTGGCCATGCTTGCTTCTGCATTGACACGAGCTGGCACTCGCGCCGTTTCACGGCCTGCAGCTCGAGTAAGACATTCATTCAATAATTACGTTATTTTTGTCCTGGAATTATTTAAACTCTTATTTCTAATTAGTAAACAATATTTCATTTTTTTATGATAATATGAAAACAACAAACAATTCGATAATATCTATTTAGGCTTCGAGACACTATGCAACCGAAGTCGCCAAACCCAAAAAAGGTTCACTGGGTAAAAAGATCGTATGGACCACAGCATTGGTAGGTACTGCTTATGCTGGTGCAACTTATGAAGCGCTTAACAATGAAGCTTTCCACGACACCTACACAACTTATGTTCCTGGTGGTGAGCAATTGCTCGATGCCATTGATGATGCCATGCATGATAAACAAGTTAAAGAGAATATAGACAAGGCTGTTGCAATAAAGCAAAAGGCTCAAGAATATTCCGTCACTTTAAAAAATTATGCCGGCAAAGCAAAAGATACGACCATGGATTTGTACGAACTTGCTACTGACACCGTGAACCAATTAACTGGTAACGACCAGGATGGTAGTCAAACAACTTCAGCAGGTGGTCCAGCACCTACTCCACGTAAAACAAAACGTCTTGGTGGTCGTCGTGGTGGTATCTTCGCCAATGTCATTGAAACTGACGAAGCAGCAGCTGTTCCACAATTTGCCACTACCGGTGAATCCGCTATTGATGAACTCGCGAAAACAGTCCAGGACCTTGTCAAGATGTTGAACGATGCTGGTTTAAAAGGACATGCTAAGCGAATGGCTGATTATGGCGCATATGAAGTCGAACGTCTTCAAACTGAATACCAAAATGCACAAACCGAACAAAGCCAAGTATTGAAGGATACAATTGCTTTGGCACAAACTGCTGAAGATGTCGAGAGGCATATCCAGGATCACACCAGTGAAATTAATACTAAGGTTAATGCTGCCCGTCAACGATCCCGTGACCGTGTAATTGAAAAAGAAAACAAGTTAAAGAGCGAATTCTCTGTCGAAGCATTGGAAATGCAAAAGGAAATGAACGCTATTGCCAGTAAGGAATTAAATGGTCAGCGTAATGCATTTATGAACGAACTGTCAGCCGAATTAAAGGAACGTGCCACCGAAATCCAACGTCAATTTATTCGTGAAGTCCGTCAGCAAGTCGAAACCGAACGTGGTGGTCGACTTTCGCGTGTCGATGAAGTTGCTGTTCGTCAACGTGTCTTTGAAAAGCTTTCATATGCTAACGCAGAATCTTTGGATGATGCTCGCAAGGCACATCAATTGACTATTGCAGTTGATGCTTTAGGTAGAGCCGCTTATGCTGGTAACCAAAAGGCATTTTTGGATGAATTACAAGCTTTGTTAACAATTAGTGCACCTGGATCACCCTTTGCAGATTTGACCGAGCGACGTAACGATGAATTAGTTCAAGTAATTGCTTCCAACATTTCGGAAACTGTAGCTCGCCATGGAGTTGATTCGATGGCTCAGTTGGTAACTCGTTTTGTCAATGTTTCTACAGAGGTTCGACGGGCATCTCTTATACCCGAAGAAGGCAGCAGCATGGTCTCGCATGTCATTTCAATTATCATGAGCAAATTGATGTTCAAGAAGGAAGGATTAGTACCAGGTGATGATTTGGAAGCACGTTTGGCACGCGCTGAATATTATTTGCACAAGGAAAATGATTTGGAAAGTGCTGCACGAGAAGTCAACCAACTTAAGGGCTGGCCTAAACATTTGGCTGCTGACTGGCTTGATGCTGCACGTCGACATTTGGAAATAAAGCAGGCTTTAGAGGTAAGAATTAATTGACAACCCAATAGATGATTAGTGTTGATAATTAATAATGTAATGTTTTTATTGTTCTATGTAGGTTATGCGAACACAAGCTATGCTTGGTAGCATGCAACAACTTTAAAACTCTGTATTATCTATATACTCTCTCCCCTCATTCATCTTCCCTCGTATTTTTCCCCCTCTACTTCATCATGTTTGATAAAAAAAAAAGGCTTTCAATTACAAAATAATAACAAAGTTAAAAACATTAACAAAAAAGCATAATTCAATTTATAATGTTTGATTCAATATCATTAACTTTAAGGATACCTGTGACCATCAATAATCGTTACATAGATTAAGCAACAAAGGAACTCCTACTGTTGAGATATTTATATCGTCATAGAAAAGGGCGTAAAAGTGCAGTATCTCCTCTTGGTTTCAGACACCGCATGACGATTAATGTGAGAGAGTCGGCAATACACCTAACATGTTTCAGCTCTCTTCTTGTAACAGACCCCAACAATATTATTCGAACAGATTATGGAAGACGAGACAGTTCCAGAAGTACCTTTAGCATTAGTAGCCAATGCATATCTTGACAAGAAAGCTGCTCAAGTTAGAAGCAAATCTATTGTTTGGGAGGTAAAAGGAAATAACTATTTTTTTATCGCCATGATCGAGAATTCTTGTAAACGGACCAATATATAGAACACGTACACGATTGACACGCGGAACAACTCATCTCGGCATTAAAAAAATACAGGCATATGAACGCGCTAGTTTAGTAACACATGAACAAGTTGAATTAATTAAAGCCATTGACAAACGCTCACCAGAGCAAGTTCAGTCCGCTGTTAAGGCCAAGGGTACCATATACGCATCGCTCATTTTACACTTGTTACAAAACTTATCTCGAGCTGATACAGTTCAATATGTATGTATTCTCGCGGATAACATTTTATCAGGTTCGTTTTTTGTCTGTTTTCGCTGTTTTAGTTTTCCTTCCTCTTGTTTATTATTATTATTATTATTATTATTATTATTATTATTATTATATCATTGATTTATTATAATATAAAAATAGGACACGATGAGAATGCTCAGTTTTTCCATGAAGTGTCGGGCGAAGACGAAACATATCCTTTCGGTCCATTCTTCAGGTAAAAAATATCTTTTTTGTCTTTTTCTCGAGAGTATTTAAGATTCAATAAAACCTTTTCAAATTTAACTCGTTACCTGGATGACGATAGGGCGTTGCATATGTCAGATGAATTTACCTCACTTCAAGCTAGCAAGATATTAACCATTCTTGCATGGTAAATATGACTAACAATTTTTAAACTTTGGTATATATCCCGCCTATCTGACCAATAGTAAAAAAATGAATAATCCTTTGACATAATCTATTAGCTCTGCACCTAACCCTGGTTCAGTTGATATTTCAGATTTGTGGCGTTGGATAACTGAACAGTTGGCAAGCCGAAAACCCGAGGTAGTTGATGTAGTGGTGCAAGAAGCTGAATCGTTACTCCGCGTACGCCAATTCCGTATGCCATTTTGGAATACTCAAAATGCTGTCGAAGAGTAAGTTTTGCAACATCGTATCTTTTTCTTCATAGTGATAGCTTTTTTTTTAAGAAAATAATAATAATAATAATTCTGATTTTTTGATGTTAGATTGGTATCCAATCTTGATAAGTCAACATCTACCCCTCAAATGCAGTATCAGATCATATTCTGTTTGTGGCTATTGACTTTTGAAACTGAAATCGCTACCAAAATCGACAAGTAAGTATATTGAAATACTGATAAGTTTCTAAGTATATACAGTTTGTATGTCATTTTTTTAATGATGCATTATTTTCAGCCTTTATGACATTATCCCAAAGCTTACCGAGATTGCCAAGGCAGCTGTGAAAGAAAAAGTCATCCGTGTTGCCATCGCAACCCTCAAGGTAAAAACCAATCTCAAGCTATAGTTATGTGTCTTTTCAGCTGCAGTATAAAAAGAGAAAGGGAAGTTTAAATAAGCACCGTGATATCATTATTTGTTTACCTATAGAATCTTGTTGAAAAGGCTCCTACGGAGAACCTTGCCGCAATGCTTGTTGCCAAATTACTTCCATTTACTGAAAACTTGAGTACCCGAAAGTGGTCCGATCCAGATATTCTGGAAGATATTGATTATGTGAAAGAAAGACTTCAAGAAAACTTCCAGAGCTTGACGTAAGTTATATATTTTCCCTAGTTTATCTTCTTTTGTTTTTTAAAGGATGAAATCTAAAGCATAAATTCCACTTCCTCCCTTTGACATAGGACTTTTGAACAATATGCTTCCGAAGTTGAAACAGGAAAACTCGAATGGACACCTCCTCATAAATCGGAAACATTTTGGAAGGAGAATGCTTCTCGACTTGAAGAAAATAACTTTCAGTTGCTAAGGTTTGCTCAATTTATATTTAGTTTGGTTTTTATACCAAATAACGAATAATAATAGAAACCTAATGCATTGTAAAATCTATTAGACAGCTTGCACGTATTCTTAGTACGTCTACGAGCGCTGTAGTCTTATCTGTAGCAGCCAATGATATCGGTCAATATTCTAAATATGCGTCAAGACAGGGTAAAAGGTAAAGATGGAGATTAAAAAAATCTATAACGAATACAACATAGAAATGAAAAATGCTAAATCAAGATGTTTTTGTTATATAGGGTTTTACAAGAAGTGGGTGCTAAACAACGTGTTATGGAATTAATGACACATGAAGATCAAGATGTGAGATACCAAGCACTCTCGGCTGTGCAAAAGTATATGCATCAAGCATGGTATGTTTTTTTTCAACTTATCTTTCTTTTCTTTTCTTTTTGTTTTGTTTTGTTTTGTTTTGTTTTGTATTTTTTTTTTTTTTTGAGAAAAAAAGCAAATGGGCAATAATAAAAGGCTAAAAAAAATACTTACAATTATATAGGGATTTTTAAATGGTACAAAGAGAATATATAATAAATGATAACCAAGCAACGTAAAAGAGACATTGAAAAATGAATCACCATTATTTTAAAAAGGAAAATTATACAAATGATGTAGTGCTTTGGATATCAGGATTATATCCCTATTATATGGGGGATAATATTAATGCAAGTGTAATTTGAATGCATATATGTCTATATGGGTGTGTGAAAGGGCTTATTCAAATCATTGGCGTCAAAAAAATAGCACAGTTGTTGCTCCTACTGCTCTGCAATCAATGCAGACACTATACTAAAAAAACAGCACAGTATAAATATAAAATAATGCACAGCCTTCCACAATGTTTCTAGTTTACGTGAAGGTTAACTGTCATTTTGTTCCATTTGCTCATGTAAGCTTGGTTTTTCACGATGAATAATTTTTATGCTTACAAGTATTTCATCTTGGTTAAATATATATAATATAGACTGTGTATGACATACAAGGTTTTACGAATTTTGTTTGATAGTGAAGGAATAAGCTATACCTTGCAAAACGTACGTACATCATATGTATGGTGATATACATTAATTTTCCCATATCACATGTGGACATAAGTGAAAGGAAGTCTCTTTTTAGAAATTTGGGTATAAGGATATGCATACCCACAGACAGCAAATATACTTCCTTTACATACCTCTCTTTCCCATAATCCATTATAAAATAACAATGCTAAAATACCTCCTTCGGAGTTACACAAAACAAGAATACATTTGATTAAAATAGCGAAACGGTATATTTATGATAAAACTATATTTTAGAAACAGTGGCCTTTTGAAGACGATCCCGTGCGATCTTCATCATATCGACCATACCAGTAGTCATTTCCTTTTGACGATCACCGGAAGCAATACGTTCTTGAATTACTGGAATAATTTGCGCGCGAGGTCGGCCAGCAACAAACACGACAAACTTAAAACCATATTTGTGCTCGTATTCCTATTTCACAAAAAAAAAAAAGAACAGAGCCTAAAGTCAACTTGACGGAAAAGCAAGGTAATTATATAGATTAAGTATAAATGCATTTATAATAGACAAAAAGTGGTTTTTTACTTGATTTAAACGGGCTAATTCAGTATTAATCTTCTCGTCTTCGCTAGAAACAGCACCTTGACGTTCAGAGTAACCTTGTTCCTTCAAAGACATGGCAGATAAACCAGTCTTGGAAGCACCAATCCTTGGATGTGCGTTAATAACATCAAGTTTCTCTTGATCGTTCAATTCATTACCAAGGCAGAGTGTTTCAGCATAATCAATAAGCTGAAGGTACGATTCATAAGGACGAGCAGCAAGTAAGCGATCAGCAAGCGGGGGTGCCGTCTCAAAAAGAGTATTGACGGCTTCAATAAAATTTTGAGGAGTCTCTTTGTTGAGTTGCTGAATAGAGGGAATCATTTTAATTTTAGATAAAGGCGAATAAGTAGAAGGAAAAACAGAAGAGAGAAAAAAGAAAGAGGAAAAAAGATAGGGCTTCCCATTATCTATTCATAGTTTTGTTACACCGCTCATTGGCAGATTCCGACTTACAATTTTTAATAGTAACATCATATGTAAACACGACACACACACAAAAGGCTTATATGCCTTTACTGTCTATACAATTAACTATATAATGAACTAAAACAAAGTGTTTGTGGTTTTTTTTAATGATGTATGTTTTTTTGTTATGAATAATACAAACAAAATGCAAAGGAGATAGAAAGAGGAAAAAGGTCAGGAAAGAGAGAAACAATAATCTAACTTTCGTGGAAAAGAGGATGCAGTTGAGAGTTAAGGAAAAAAGCAACAAATATAAACATTTCTTGATACACTATTTATTATAATTATTCGTTATTATTCTTTTTTTTTTTTACTTCTTCTCAGCCTTCTTCTTGTTAGCAGAAGGTTCTTTCAAAGGAGTAGCCAAAAGCTTGACGATTTCTTCGTCCTTAATAGACTTGTCAGACTTGATGACAGCAGGGTTGAACTTGGGATCAGTTGCCATAACATTGCCATTCTTGGTAACCAAAAGGGTAGTCATGAATTGAGCGACAAAAGCACCTTCACGTTCGTAGACAACGTCATAAGGGATGACGCATTGATGCTTAGCACATTCAACAATACCCATACGAGACTTGCGTTCATCCGAAAGTTGACGGAGGGAGAAGGGGAAGTGACCAGCAGAGTTTTTGATTTCGTGTAAAACATCACGCGAAGTCTTCATCTTGAGTTGGTAACGGCTGTCAGTTTTCTTATAGACAGTGGTACGAGCGTTCAATTGACGGACCTTGCCTTCACCACTGGAGATCAAGATATCGACAGCATAAACTTCGTTTTCTTCGAAAGTACAACGTTCAAAGTCACGCATGTGTGATTCGGCAGGGTTCAAAATGATTTGCTTCTTACCATCAGTCTTGTCTTTGAGTTGTTGGTGGGTCAACATACCTTCAACAGGCTTAGTTTCGAAGGTCTTGGAAATATCATCAACAATCTTGGTAACTTCCATGTTCTAATAATATTATAGTAATATATATATGTTATTATACAACGATACATTAACCACTTAAAAAAATATCACTATTATTATTTTTTAAGAGATAATAACCTTGTTACCGGGACGGATCACACGACAGGCAGCTTCCAAAGCGATGTGTGCGGCTTGAATAACATCGGCCTTCTCACCAGTGACGGGCTTTTCAGCGGAAGCACCGACAACAAGAGTGTGAGCGACAGTAGAGCAGTAACCGTCAATTTGGACACCAAGTTGACTATTCAATGAAAAAAAATGAAGAGTGTAAGAGAGCCACAAAATTAAACTTCATTAAAGATCTCATCCATTTTGGTTGATGTGGACAACAAATTCTATTTACATAATAATTCCCTGATTTGGTCTTCAACCGCCATTCCCACGTATCCATATATACAAACACACAAACTTACATCTTAGCAACGTCACCATCCTTCAAGATAGTGCTGGCTTCAGGATCGCTGGGAAGAGGAGAGAAATGAGCAACACAGTTGTTAACAGAGATGGTGGTGGGGAAACCAATACCTAGATAGAAATTCGATTGTTAGTCTTTAATACTAGCTACTGGAATATTTGTACTTTTTATTCTTACCTTTAGAGAACTTCTTCTTAGTGTAAACAGCCTTGGTAGCTTCAACAATAGCCTTGTCACCAGCGACACAGATATCCAAAATCTTTGCACCATCGACACATTGTTGAATGACTTTGTCAAGGACGTCTAATATAATATATTATAGATCTGTCAATTACTGGCCTCACAGTTCACGAAAAACAAATACATTTGATTAGATTTTTATTATACCATTAGCGATATTGGCGGCGTCCTTATACTTGGACATGACATTGGAGTCAGCAATGGTGGTGGGAACTTCTTGTTTAGCCTTGTCAGCCATAGTTTAAAATTGAATTGGTTTTATTGAAGAAATAAAAAATTGAAAACGAAAATAAGCAACGCGTTGCCCTTCAAAAGAAAAAACTTTGCAACCGGAGTTTAGGAGATCCAGACCACTATATGAGAGGACTCGCGCCACACTGCTTCGTCGTTGATTTTGCAAAACCTTCGAGTTGATATCCAATTTCAAAATTTATAAAAGTGAGAACCATCTTACTATGTGTAATTATCAAGAAAAGGAATGTAATTAAGATATAGTGTGAATGTTGTCAATTGAAGACTATTTATATATTGACAACCTCTATAACCATGTAATACGTGCAGAGTGAACCATACTGTTGGCATAATAGTATTGATTTTGACGCCAAGGGCTTCATAATATGGATGCATATGGAAGCTTTTTCTCTTAAATAAACACAGGTTTTTATCAGCAATGTCTCAGATGGCTATTTTAATAAATAAGCTTACAAGTTTGAATGCGTGTATGGAAAATACTTTCAGCTATTGAAATTACGAATAAACTTATCGCTCTAAAAGATCAATCGTCTCTTTTTATCTATAAACCAATCCAAAACAGCTTCTTGACAATGGTGATTCGGTTACACACAGCCTTAAGAAGTCCAACAGCGGTATTCGTAGAAAGAAAAAAAAAGGCAGTTGCTTTTTACAAAGTTCCTGCTTTATTATTAAACAAAATAAACACATACAATTATGCAAAACCATAATCATGTTTTAATGAGTCTTGAGATGGAATTCAAGAGAATGGATCGCATGTTTGCCACTGGTGAAATGCGTGTCTTTGGTAATGGATTATTAACTCATCATTTTCTTTGCTTTACTTTATTTTTCTTATCCTCTTTTGCGAATCAATACATATAGGACGAGATACTGAACGAATCTTTCGTGAGCTTGATGTTATTCGTCGTAAACAAATTGATTTAGCTCGCGATCATATTGCTTTGGAAAATATTACTGATTTACCGTAAGTTATTCTTAGAAAAAAACAACTAGATCTTAATAAATGTACGAACTATTTTATTAGACGACGGCAAAGCACATTGCAACAATTTGGAGAGAATA
Organism: Circinella umbellata; assembly: GCA_025093555.1. NCBI lineage: Eukaryota > Fungi > Mucoromycota > Mucoromycetes > Mucorales > Lichtheimiaceae > Circinella > Circinella umbellata. Next base: position 500,260 of record JAIWNF010000004.1, on the reverse strand, counting down.
ATGAAATCGAACATGTATATCAACAAAACTTGGAAAACTTTCATAAAAAGGAAGTCGGATTAAAAAACCTTATGCTCAAGGTAAAAAAAAAAAACAAACATTCAATATAAAATATTAACAGACATATTTATACGCATATTTATTAATATTAACAACAACCCTGAAAAAACACAGTTGGATGATTTGGGTGCCAGCATGTAAATGAAATTTATAGATAGGTTTGTGTTGAAGGATGAGGATCAATGTTAATATTATATTTATATTTAACAGGAATCGATTTCGTGAACTATCAGACCCAGAAATACATTATTATAGTCGTGGGTATGACAATCAAAATAGTCATGCAGCGGCAGCAGCACAATATGGTTTTATGGATTTTGAAGATGTTGATTCACCTTTATCAACACCGCGTCAAGAACACCACCCAATTATTACAAATACGACGGTGGATGAACCATCAAATACTGAAACCTTTAATATCACCGATTCCCAATCTTCATCACGATCAAATATTGTTATGAGTGATTAATTATATATTTAGAAAACAACACTGAGTTTTATTATTATTATTAACTCGAACTGCCTTCTATTCTTAAATAAATAAATGGTAACCATGGTAACCATTGGAAAAATGTGATACGTAGAAACGATGTATAAGTAAAAAAAAAAAAGAAAAGAAAGGGTAAAATTACAATATATCTAAACAAAAGCAAGTAAACGTGATGGTATATGGAGAACGAAAAAGGATAAGAGAGGGATATCTATAACTCGGGTAATATATAAAATACAAAATATAATAACTGTGTATAACACAAAAAAAAGAGGAAGAAAGGAAAGGTAAAAAGAATCGAGCTTATGGCTCATCAGGAAATTTCTTTCTACAATATGCATAATGAATATTTGTCCAACTCTTAAATTCACGGCATTCTTTCGCAGCTGCTTGTGCCATTTTTTCATACTTTTCCGCGCTTATTGACCAATCATCACACATACGTGGTTTCATCGCTCCAAAGATACGTTCTACACATTCAAGTCCAAGATCACCTATTTTACCTAACCAACCAAGAGGAATTGAACGATGTGAATAGGTGATATCAGTAACGCCATGACTTGCTTCAAGCACCTCGTGTAGTTTTGGACCAAATTTTAATTGGATGTTACGTGTTTGTAGCGATACTGAGACTAAATACAATACGAAAAATATATGAGATATAAATAAGATTAGAATGAAAACAATCAGATGTTGTTTTCAAAATAAGTAATATATAATTTATAACTTGTGTTGCCAACCCAAATGAAGTTTAAATTATGTTCGTGTTACCTCGCATTAACCATATTGACAAATTTGGACCAACATCCTGTAGAATTCCGCTTGTCTCAACTGAAGGGAAAAGTATACGTTCGTATGAGTAAAAAAGAAAGAAAAAGAGGATACTCAAAATTAATAGTTCTGTTTTTCATGTTTTACCTAGTTGAATCCATCCGCCAGGTTTTGTTACACGTACTATTTCGTTGACAACCTTATACCAATCTTCTTCGGTATATGTAAACATGGCATCATGTTGAGAAACATAATCAAATGTATCATCTGGAAATGGTAAGCCTTCTGGCGCATTGGCTATCCGAAAATGACAATTACGTGGTGTATCACTATATTTAACATACAAGCTGAGTTTAGTTTCTGCTTGAATGTATGCCAAGACACAATTACAAATAGCTCATTATTATATACCTGATGGGATAAATTGTTTGATCAATTCCAGTAATATGAGAGTTTGGAAATGTTTCTGCCATTTCTTTGGCCCAAAATCCTGGTCCAAGTCTATTATATAAAAATTCAGTTTAAACAATGCTGAAAACACTTTAATCCCATACATGGTTAACATTGATATTATACCTGACTGTAAGTACACGAATACCTTCTTTTAAACGATCTTCAATTGGAGGAAAGTAAGGTCTATTGTTTTGGTTGTGAAATAAAACATAGGAAAAAGTTATTAGATGAAAAGGCTATCACCAATGTATTAAATATTTTAGCTGTTATCATACTTTTTGAATATGGTTCTAAGAAATAAAATAAAAAGAGAATGGATAAGCTATAGGGTCTTACGTGTTGCCATAATAATGATAATAATAAACAACAAATTCTATTCTGCCCTGAATTCATATTGAAGATAGCTTTTGTCTTATTTTTTTTTTTGGTGCATTACTCACTTGAATAATAAATAATTTAGCTGTAATCGTTCATTCTCTTCATCATCACAAGGTAAGAATGAAGGTTCATCCGCAGAATATCGAAAGTTACGTCCCTCTAAATACTCGTATTGGCTAATGGGGAATTTGGGCTCAATATAACCATCTTCAGTATCACTGGAGTCCCCATTAGTGCTACTACTTCTACAATAATAAACATATATTTTTTAGCTCTCTGCGTCTTATATAGTACTCATTCTTCTTTTTTTTTATTGTGAGTTACTTTTTAGACTTGCTGTTGCTAATGTTATTGCTTACTGAGCCTCTTGAGCTTGAGTGGTCTTTACAGTTAGGACAAAAACGCATAGATTTTTTTTTGATGCGGGGGTGTTGAAGATAAAAGAGCAAATGTTACTATGCTAGTTAAAGATAATTCAGATCGAGAAAGCGTGACCATTTTTTTTTCTGGTTTTGACAACCTTTTTTTTTCGCTTTGCTTGAATTTTTTTTTTCCTCTAGTAAAGAATATTACACTTATTCATCGATGAAGACAGGATTCAAGGTGAGAAGATCTCGATTTTTTATCTATAAAAATAGTAAATATCTCGATGTTTAATATTCTAATGATTTCTTTCTTTCTTTTTTTTTTTTTTTTAGTTTTCAAACCTTTGTGGTACTGTTTATACAGCAGGCAATTTAATATTCACACCAGACGGTAACTCGATCTTGAGTCCCGTTGGTAACCGTGTTTCCCTATTTGACCTCGTCAAGTAATTTGCTTTCTCATTTTTCTAAATTCATGAATAGAAAAGCAATCGCAAAAAGACAAAATATACTTATATTCTTTTTTTTTTGATTTATAATAGTAATAAATCAGTGACATTACCCGTAGAAATGCGAAAAGATATAAAATTAATGGCACTTTCACCAAACGCAACGTTATTAGTCACGATCGATGAAGGTTCGTTATTTTCGAAAGCAAAACACTTATTGGAACATATATTTGTATACGTATAAATGAAACTAAATTTGTTGTGAATCTATTATTATTCTATTTTTCTTTTAGATGGTCGAGCATTATTAATCAATCTTCCACGACGAGTTTTGATCGCCCATTTCAACTTTAAAGCACCTGTCAAAGCTATTGAATTTAGCCCTGACGGTAAATGGATTGCTGCTAGTCATGAAAAATACGTTGAGATTTGGAAAGCACCTGGATTCAATCGCGAATTTGCTCCTTTTGTATTGCATAAAACAATTGGCGGTCACTATGACGATATTCTCAATATTTCATGGAGCCCCGATTCAAAATACTTTTTAACATCATCAAGTGATATGACAGCTCGTCTTTATCGTATGGATGCTCCAAAAGATTACGTTCCACAAACATTGGCAGGTCATCGTAACTCTGTACTTGGTGCATGGTTTTCAGATGATATGCAAAGTGTATGTATATAGCGAATTTGTGTGTGTGAAAAATATATATTCTGTCTTGTATATAAATAGCTAATATGTCTAGTATCTATTTTTCTCTCTTGTTATAGATATATACCATTAGTAAAGATGGTGCACTTTTTAACTGGCAATATCAAACAAAGGCTGCCTTACTAGGTGATTCAGATGAAGAAGATGAAATGGATGTTGACGGTCAAGAAAAACGTATGGATCAGAAACGATGGCGTATAGCAGGAAAGCATTTTCTCAATCAAAATGGTGTTAAGGTCAAATCTTGCGCTTTCTTTGCACCTAGTAATCTTCTTGTTGTTGGTTTATCTAATGGTGTCTTTGGTTTATATGAAGTACCGAGCTTTGTCAACATTCATACATTGAGGTAATTAAGAATTTTCATATGTATAGTCTTGACTGTTCGAGAAGGGAAAATTTACACTAACGTTGTATTGGGTTATAAAAAATAGCATTTCCCAACACAATATTGACACTGTTGCTATTAATCGTACTGGAGAATGGCTTGCTTTTGGTTCATCTACTATGGGTCAACTTTTGGTTTGGGAGTGGCAATCGGAATCTTATGTTTTGAAGCAACAAGGCCATTATTATAATATGACATCGCTCTCATATTCCGGAGATGGACAAACACTTGCAACAGGTGGCGAAGATGGTAAAGTCAAGGTGTGGAACACAACCTCCGGTTTTTGTTTTGTAACATTTAGCGACCACAAGAGCAACGTCATGGCAGTTGAATTTGCTAAGCAAGGCAAGGTTCTTTTTTCTGCAAGTTTGGATGGTACTGTTCGTGCTTTTGATTTGGTGCGTTACCGAAACTTCCGAACATTTACAAGTCCTAACCCTGTCCAGTTCTCGTCACTTGTGGTTGATCCTAGTGGTGAAGTCGTATGTGCGGGAACAACAGATACTTTTGAAATCTACGTATGGAGTGTACAGACTGGCAAATTATTGGATATTTTAGCTGGACATACCGGTCCAATTAGTTCATTGACGTTTTCACCTGTCGGTATGATTTTGGTCAGCGGTAGTTGGGATTATACAGCACGCTCATGGGATATCTTTGGACGTAGCAAACAAGTTGAAACGTTCCAACATCAAAATGAAGTATTGGCTGTTGCCTTTCGACCTGATGGGCGAGAAATTGCAGCATCAACATTGGATGGTCAAATTGCATTCTGGGACGTGGAGAATGGAAAACAAGTAGGCTCCATCGAAGGTCGCAAAGATATTTCAGGTGGTCGTAAAGTGAACGATCGAACAGCAGCAGATAATGCAGCCTCTGGCAAATGTTTCAATTCGCTATGCTATACCGCTGATGGTAGTAGTATTCTTGGTGGTGGTAACAGCAAATATATTTGTATTTATGACATTGATACCAAAGTATTGGTGAAGAAATTCCAAATTTCTAACAACTTATCGTTGGATGGCACCCAAGAACAACTCAATTCCAAATATATGACCGAGTTTGGCAGTAAGGAACTGATGGATGTCGAGGACTCGTCTGATGTCGAGGATCGACTGGATCATACATTACCAGGTACACAATCTGGTGACTTGTCTGTACGACGAACGCGTCCCGAAGCCCGATCCATGGCAGTACGGTTTTCACCTACAGGTCGATCATGGGCAGCAGCTACCACTGATGGGTTATTAATCTATTCATTGGATGATACAATCCTTTTCGATCCTTTTGATTTGGAAATTGATATTACCCCAGAAACTGTAATGGAAGCATTAGAAGAGAAAGAATATTTACGATCACTTTGTATGGCATTCCGTTTGAACGAAAAGTCTATTTTGCATAAAGTCTTTGAAGCTATCCCACCCGGCTCTATTGATATTGTGGCACGAACTATTTCCGAAAAATACCTTGACAAGCTCCTCCAGTTTATTGGTGTACATATGGAGCATAGTCCTCATATCGAATTCCATTTGATGTGGGTTGTTAGTGTTATGACAGCACATGGTCGATATTTGAAGGAACACCGTGGTGAATTCCAATCGGTATTCCGAACTTTGCACAAGAGTATTAATCGTGTGCGAGACGATATTTCCAATTTGTAAGTTTCTTCTTTCCCTTTCCCTTTAGATATATATATATAATGTATATCATTTGTACTAATCTGTCTATAAACAACATTAGGTGTGATACCAATACATACACTCTCAAGTATCTTTTGAATCAACAAAACATCACTGCCCGTAATAATAGCATAAATCGTTAGAATAACACATACACACACACTCTCTTCCTTCACTCAAATCATTTTTTGCATGTTTTTTCTTTCTTTATTTTACTTTTTTTTGTATAATTCCTTTTTTACCACTAGTCTTCCTGAATTGCTGAAGCCTTTTTTTCTTCTTCCGATAATGCATTTTCAACAGGTACCGATGCCTATGTAATATTTTTAATTAATTCCATCAATAACAAAATGATCATTAGTTTATCTTTTTTATTAATCATATTTATTATCCTTCCATAAAAATCAAAGAAAAAAAGAGGGTGTCTTTACCTGTACGAAATCATCCAGTAATTTATCAAATCGATCCAATTTTTCCTGTGCTTTTCTGTTTTCTCGTATCAACTGTAAACGTTCAGCTTGTAACGCTTCCTGTTGTTCCTTTAAACTATTATAAATGAAGGGGTCAACATCTATGATAAGTCTCTCTAATTAAAAAAGTACGATCCTGATCTTTCATGTGCATATATTTTACCTTATCCGTGCTTCATGTTCATATTTTAATCGATTAATCATTAGCTGATGAGGGTTTTCTTGATCTTGGAGGTATTCAGGCGGTGCATTGGATCGAAATTCTTCCAATGGTACTAAATCAACATCTTGATATACGGATCTACATATTTTTATTTTAATTATTTGTAAGTATAATGATTATAGATTGTGCACAGTTCCATAGAGTCATACTCATATATATACTATTTCATTTTCTTTATTATTACCTGAATGATTTACATTTTAAGATCTCCTCAATAAGATGTCTTTTCTCATACATTACGTTTTGTAATCCAACATGCTTTTCATCCATGACAGCTTTTGCTTCAGTAGTTTCTTGTTTGCTGTCATGAACTGTTTGAAAAGCAACAGCATGTATATCAAGTACATCGTCGAAGGTATTAATCAATGCTTGTCCATTATCAGTATCTTCAAGTTCATCTGGTAATGTATTCTATTTCATAATAAGACGCGTTTAGGTTATAAACTACTGTGAATTGTAATGGAAAAGGAACGAATAGATCAATCTTCTCTTTTTTCCAATGAAGAGGTTGTCTAACTAGATCACGTTGATTGTAAATTTCGTACCGTAATTTTGTGTTGCATGTGTAGTGTCATGAGTTCCTGTACTCGTTGTGTAGCATTTATAATCTGCTGTAGAGATGCTGTACGATCATTGTTATTGATTGATGGTGATGTGGCAGGCATTTTATTTTTTATAAATAAGTGTTATGGAGGAAGAAAAAATACGTTCCAGAATTTTTCTTGCTCGTAATTCCGACAACCTTAATAGCACACTTGTTTTCTACGGGATAAAAGCTAACCATTGGTATATATCACCCAAGTTTATCATTGTTATACGATATACTATTCTTTTGAATTCAGCAATAACTTTTTATATTACTCGAAAAAGACTGTATTTGTTGTGTTATTGATTGAATGATGGAATAATTATATATTATGAAAAAAGAAAAATGGTGAAAAATGATACAATAAAAACAATGCTTGCAAATTATGAATACAATGATAATAAGAAAGAGGGGGAAAATAAGGAGAAAATAGCTTCTTTTTTGTTTTAACGACGGCCACGACCACCCTTCTTTGAAGGTCGAGCATTCTTTGCTTTACGATTTTCTTGAACTTTACGCTGTTTACGGATTTGTTCAGGTGTTTTAAGTTCTCCTGATCCATTTCCACCTTCATGTTTCCGTTTTTGAGGACCATCAGTACGATTATGACGGAATCGATTATTATTACCCTGTGACATATGTTTAGCTGAAGAAAGTTCTTGTTCACCTATACGTGGCATATCTATTCGCTTCTTCTTGGCCCATTCGTCATATCGACCACTCTTGTATGTTGCGGAAATCAGAGCACCGCTTTCGGTACGAATCATTTTTTTGTTATCAGATCCAACACCAGTACCACGTACAAACTTTTTCTTTTTAGAATCCCAACGCATAGCATTACGTTTTCCTTGATTCATTGCATCATTATCGTCACCAATCAAATCCAAGGTTGCTTTGCCTGCTTGTTCAACGAAGTTGCCTGTTTGCATAGAGTATCCACGTTCTGTATCAGCATCTTTTTGCTTATAACTCATGTAGAATTCTTCGTCACGATAAGCTGACTTTTTATTTTCTGACGGCATCTTGAAAATATCTGCCAAATCATCTTCGTCAGCTTCACCACCAAGTTCGTCCATGTTAATTTGGTTAGCACTATCGCTAGAATTTAGTTCTTCAATTTCTGCTGCAGATGCTGCTGCTGCTTGTGTTTTTTTAGCGCTGATAAGGGAACCAAGTGTTGCTCGGCGAGTTTGCATAAGTAAAGTGGCTGCATCAGCCTTTTTAGTACCACGAGTGCGCCCCACTTCAAAAATTGTCTATGGAAAATAAAAGAAAAATATACCAAGTTAAAATCAAGCAATCTATAATTTCATCTCAGTTCTCTTTCCGTTAAGTAAACGTACCTCATTTGGACGGAAACCAGAAAGTTTGCTAATCATTTCTAAACGCTGCTTTTCGGCTTCATTTGTATGTTCGCTTGATTCTAATATTTAAATAAAAACAGTTTTAAAAGAGTTAGTTAACACCAATACTCAACATTATTGATCACAGATAAATTCAAATTTTTTTCTTACGCAAAAGAGGATGTAAATCCTTAAATGCTTCTTTCTTCATTAGTTCTTTTGCTCTTGAGTAACTTTCTGCCGCTGCTCTTGGTTTCGTGCGGTTGAATAGCTTATAAGCATTATTTGCGGTATTGTAAATACCTTCCAAAGCTGCATCATGTGCTACATGTTGTCGTACCCATTCGATATCATCAATAAAAGCATCCTTGGGCATCGCACCAATAATCAACGATGAGGTATAGTCGGCATTCAACTTTTCCTTCTGTCGAGGTCCCATTACAATTTCACGAGTTAAAAAGAGACCAAGATCGACAACATATGGAAGCTCAGCAGCAGATACAAGTGAATAGGCCCAACCACGACGACCAGCACGTGCAGCACGACCGACACGATGGATGAACACCTTGGATGATCCGGCAAAATCATAGTTGATGACATTTTCAAGGATAGGAATATCAATACCACGAGCAGCAACATCCGTTACTACCAATAAATTTGTGATACCAGTACGGAAACGATTGATTTGAATGTTACGTGCTGTTTGATCGAGAGAACCATATACATATGAGACTTGATATCCGAGTTCTGCTAAAATATTGGCAAGATAATCGACGTGATGCTTTGTTGCAACGAAAATAATGGTTTGACGATCTTCTTCTGTTGCTGAAGTTCGTTTTTTCTTTTTCTTATCTTCCTTACGATCACTACCAGAATTAGATGTCTTCTTTGGTAATTTGATAACATTACGAAGCAAATAAATCAAAGCCCCTTCCTTATCAGCTTGCTTCACGGAGAAAAATGCCATCTAGATAATATTCTTATGTTATTTAATATAATGTAGCCTAAATATTTTCACATGAACTTTTCTTCTTTCTTATTGATATACAAACCTCCAGATCTTTACTAATCTTTGTATCGGCATCTAAACGAATCAAAGTTGGTTCCTGCAAACCAGCCTTGGCAAAATCAACCAACATCTTTGGAAGTGTAGCCGAGAAAAGTAATGTTTGACGGCTTTGCGGTAAACGAGAAAGAATTTCATGTAATTGAACAGCAAAACCCATTTCAAATAATCGATCGGCTTCATCAAAGACCACATACTCCATCGATCGTAAATCCAAATCCATTTCCACAGCCAAATGGAGTAAACGACCTGGTGTTGCAATTAAAATATCGGGATTGCTTGCAATCATACTAAACTGATCATCCAAACTATCACCACCAACCAGAACACAACTTCGTAAATCGGTATACTTGCCCAATTCCTTGCATACTTTTTGAGTCTGAAGAGCCAATTCACGCGAAGGAGACAGCACAAGACCGCGAGCACCTACTTTGGCTGAATGTCCCTTGAGTCTTTCCAATAATGGAATTAAAAATGCAGCCGTTTTACCAGAACCTGTACGAGCCATACCAACAACATCTTGACCTTGCATAATGAGAGGAATCGATTTACGTTGGATCGGTGTCGGAACCTTGTAACCTTTATGCAAGATAGCTTTGAAGATCGGTTGATTGAGACCTAAGGACGATCAAATCCGCACAAAAAATAAAAAATAAAAGTCAGCTTATACATTAGACCTTTCGATATTAAGTCGATCTAAATATTTCAGATAGAGATCTAATCAATTTACCCATCGATTGAAAACCGCCCGATTTCTTGTTTTTGCGATTTGCAGCCATGTTTTCATTAGCGATAAATTTCTCTTCCTCGGAGACATCATCCTCACTGTCACTCATGTTGATTGTTGGTACATTTTTTGTTGGTTTTGCCGAAGCCGCTGGCATTGCAGACGGCTTGATCGACTGGAACATGTCATAATTTTCACTTTCGTCGTCCATGGTTATTGTAAAGTCAAAGAAAGTAAAGAACAAAAAAAAAAAAAAAAATTTGTTGTTTCCTAAATGGGAACGCACAACTTACTCCGATATTACACCCTCTTAGTCTCAGGGCGCACGCTTGGTTTTTGACAGTTATTAAATGTGCTGTTTACACACTATACACGTTTTAAGATTCAAAATAATGTAGAATTGTATATTATTGCATATAGTTTTGTTATTTTTTTTATACATTTAAGTTTTAATATATAGCGTGTCACAGAATAAACTTATTACAACGAAAAAAAGCAGCTATTTTTGCTCATTTAGCAAATATATAAAACACCCGCCATATATCATAAATAGTGTAATTTTTTTTTACGTTTTGCTTGATAATTATAGCCTCAAAGTCAATTATTATTATGATATTAAATAACATATATATTTAATTTGCAAAAAAAAACTATAAGCTAGTAGTCTGACTGTTAGAATATTTAATTGCCTAGATAACTTGCTTAGATTCACCAGGGGTAAGCCAACAAACTTTGTCCAGAATGTTTTCTTCTTCAAATACTTTGCGTAAATCGTCTCGATACTCGGTAAAGTGCAACCATGATTCAAAGTGAATAGGCACCAATACATCAGCACCTAGTTCACGAACAAGTTTAGCAGCGTCACTTCCACCCATTGTAATTTGAACTAATCCTTCATGACCAGGAAGTGGGACCTTGGCCGCACCAAGATGAATAATAGCAACAGATACGTGATACTTTTCCCGAATCGATACCAACTCTTCAAAATATATGGTGTCACCAGAAAGATATATAACATTGGGTTTACCATCCGCTGATGTTCCAAAAGTGGGAGACTCCACAATGAAGCCAGTACACTCATTACCTGGTACATGTTGGCAAGGCACTCCTGTTATACTGAATGATTTTTCACCAATATTGAGAGGTAGTGTTTCCCAGGGTTGAATCCCACGGACACCAGGTCGAGGTTGCAGATTCTTGGCACCATCCAACGTAGTAATCACACGGCGACCATCAAGAAGGCGCCGACCCATATCATCAAGATTGTCTTCATGATCTTCGTGAGACAATAGAACAGCGTCAACCGGAGGAAGCTCATCAATTTTCACCGCAGGTCCATCAGTTTGTGTGAGAATGGTATTAGGATAATGGTACTCTGAACCAGCATCACAGAATACAGGGTCAGTTAGAAAAGTGATACCGTTAACTTCAATAAGTGTTGTTGCAGTACCGATATGAGTCATAAATACTTGGCTCTTGAATGTAGTCATAGCAATTTCTATTTTACGTCCACAATCGGATATAATGAAGTTTTAATATTAATACAGTAATTATGCGAGAAAACAAGTTATTGCTGTCACAGATAAAAATAAAAGTAAAAACAAGTAATAAAAAAATCCAAAAAAAATAATGATACTAAAACTCACATAGTCTACTATTGCTAAAGATTATTTTGTTTTTTGTTTTTGATATTAATTATTGTCACAAAAATTGCCGAGCTCTTTTATATATCTTTGTTTCGATTACTAGTAACAATAAATTTAGTAAATAATGGGATTACGTATCATGTCACTTCTGTTTCAAAATCAATTTGTCATAACTTTGTAATATATTTGTAAGCTTTCTCAGTTTGAATTACTTCGTGTCGGTTCTTTCAGTAATCTGCTTAATAATTAGATGCTCCAGATTTTTCAAAACTCGATTAAAAAAAAACTCCTATACATGAATTATCGAGTATATCACTCATAGCAATTACTTGGATATATATTTGCAATCCATTCTGTATGTACGTAAGAATATTTGAAAATGTTAAAGCTTCAACCTGTTCGAGTAAAAAAAAAGATGTACAAATCGCGAAAAACTTCTATGCATGAATTCTGGAGTATATCAATCACCATCTGTTTAAATATACACTTCTACATGTAAAAAAATGAATAATAAACCATTATGTTTAAATGATATATGCTTCACTAATATATATTTTTCATTGTTGTTTGTTTATTCAGTTATCTAAAACATGTTTGTATAGCCTGGTACTAACAGTCTATACAAGCAACCACACAAGCAACAATACGTACCATTTATTAGGAACACACACGAATCATCTCTTTCTCTTTCTTCAGCTGGGAATTTTTTCAATACCACCATGCTGTCTTTATAAGAAAAGTCAATAAAAGTACAAAGAATAATAATAATAAATCAAATAAATGATACAGTGAATGTCATAGTTTAGTTATCTACGACCGTTTCACGAATGTATACTGACCTTACGTAGAATCTTAAATAGCAAAGTCAAAGGAGTAGAAAGAGATTAAAACTAGTACTACGGTCTGTGAACGTTTATCAACATTCTTGAAAATCAACAACCACAAAAGAACAAAACCAATAAATTACAGTAGCTCATCAAGGATCATAATAGGTCGTGTAATTGAAAAACCAACATATAAAGTAAAAAGCAAGGATACAGGACAGTATGGTTTATCCTTACTTCTTTCCCCTTTACTTGTTTTTCCGCGTTTTTTTTTTATCCACGCCAGTCATTGTAAACATTTCTTTCGTGACAGATAGTGCTATCCCTTCTTTCTTTTTTTTTTTCCAGAAAAAAATTTACCTATATGATTCGTTAGGATTATGTGTATTTTAAAGTGTGCGCCTCATACTGGTACATCTAGGCACAGTTTGATTTAAATATGCACAAATTAAATTAAATGACTCTTATAAAACATATTAACAGTTTTCTCTTAATAATTTTATTACGTACGTAACCTGTTGTAAACAGCAATAAATCAACTAATACTCAAGAGCGTTTAAAAACCAACAAAAGAATAACAAGTATCAAAATGACAGCACCAGTACTACTAGTTTTAAAAGTTATAATAATTCAGGTAATTCAGATAATTCAGATAATTATGAATATTACGTATATAATGAAAATGATGACAACGAACATAAGAGTGGTAATAATGAAGACAACATTGACGAAGAACAAAGCTTTGAAAGTAACGCTGACAAAGAACGAAACTGTGAAGACGTCGATGAAGGACAAGAGTTCAAAGACTTTATCAAAGGAAAGTCTATTGTATCAAGGTGTAAACCGATAAAAAACAAAAGAAGTACAAAAAATTATTTACTAGGACAAACGCGATAGTGACAAGAAAACGAGCACGAAAAGAACATATTTCACTAATAAGAAGCAACCCGGTAACAAGCAGAAACAATAAGGCGAAGAAGTAGAAAAAATTAGAGCAGAAAAAATTATTGTTTTTTCTTTCATTACTGTTGCTACATTTTTATATATCAGTTTTTTATATTCAAATGATCAAAATATTGGCAGTCCATGAATTCCATACGTAATAAAATTAACTTATCATAATCTATGTGGTTACCTATTTTATATTACTATTCTATGTTTGATTACTGGATACGTACTTTAATTTTTTGCTGAAAGCTTCCAGAAAGCTTCCAAACTAACTTCCAAAAACCATCCAACTAATTAAGTTGTGAATAGCTAATTTGGAGTTGAACTTTTTGCGGAAAAACTTAGAGCTTTTTTGGAATATGTATATATTCCCTAAGTGTAAACTCTTTGTAGATTTGTTTTCTTTTGTAAACCAAATGTGAGACGGTCAGGTTGATCGGGCATTAAGCGTTACTGGAACAAAAAACTGGTTGTTCACACACATAAAGAGATCGGATGCGCTGGCACCATTTCCGATGTTTCAGTCCCATATCAAACAAAAAGAAAAAAATAGACGCGGAAAGTTCTGTATAAAAGCTGGAAAGTATCAGCCATAAAAGTAATATTACTAATCACTGAACAGTATTGAACAGAAAAATGTACCCCCGATCTAGATATTACAAAACATAAAGTTTGTATAAACGGAACAAGTTTTCCGATAAGTTACTTAATCATCAATTTGCTTCTTTTTTTACTGGCTTATTTTTCACTCCAAAAAATCTACACATCTACGCATTAAGTAATTTTAATTAGAATGTCTACATTCCAGAGTCCGTTATTTTACCGCCAAGATTTATAGAAATTAATGGCGCAAATATTTAACCGATCCCGTTTTTGCTGATGATGGTACTGAATACGATTTGGGTGTTGTTGTTCTCAAGAGTAGTCGAGGTCATGCAATCAAATTAAATGAGTTCTCCTTTATTGATGCTACCTTTTTGTCTCATGAAGATTATCCAGATAATCTTGATGAAGTAGGTCGTCAGCTACTTGATGGTTGTAAGGTTATTACAGTACTACCATCGATGGTGCCAAACATCTTGCACCAAGACCCAGGGTACGTGGTATTAAAGCATGGGAAACCATGAGACTCGACATTGACGGGAAACTATTTAATGTCACAGACACCCGATGTCAACATTTGCCAGGAGGAGAATATACTGGCTTTATTTTGGAATCGTCTACTTTTGGTACAAGTGATGGAAAGCCGAAATTTTAGCAAAGATTGACCCGTGCTAAATGAAGCGTTCTTTTACCATATTTTTTCCAATAGTATTTATATTTCGGAAGACACTGTGTACTTGGAAGAGCTTTTAATAATTCATGAATAATACCACGTATCTGTTGCTATCCTTCTTCTTGGTATTGCAACTATGCCTTTTCCTAAAGGGCCTCATCCGATCACAATGGGTGTCAAAAATGGCTAGACTTGCAAAAGAACTTGGTGCTAATGTTATCATTCCCATTCACCTCGAACCATGGAATCATTTTGCTGAAGGAAGTGATGAATTGCACAAGATCGTTGATCAAGAAGAAGATATCAAGAGCAAGATTCATTGTCTTAAAACCGGACTGTCAAAAATCTTCAGACAATTCAAATGCTCATACTGAATACACTCAAATATATTGAATCAATCATAATATATTATATACATTATTTCCTACTATCTTTCAAATATATAAATAAATAAAAATTCAAATTCATCAGTGTGATTTTGAATTTTTGTAGAAGAGTGAAAAAGTACTTTTTTGAGTAGTGGTTATATTCAAATAAAGGAACGACCGCAGAAACCAGACATGTATTATTGATGTTAGCATATAGTTCTTCTTTTCATCGAATATCGCTGTAACTTTTCATTCCTTTTTATATTAAAGTCAGTGAGTCTAATGATCTCATATTTATATAAATCAATAAAGAAACCTATAAAAAAATAATGCTATTATAACTATAGTATTTATTAGTAGAAGTTTTGAGAGTTTCATATATAACAAAGTAGTACACAAATCGTCGGGGCCAAGCACAGGCCATGAAAAACTATAAGAACTATAAAAACGTTCAACCATAATTAGTTTCCTGACACTTCATTACCATGACAATTGTTGCCTTGTAAACATTTCCTTTACTCTTTTCAATCGCTATCTTAGCGCATAATAATCATAGCGAAAAAAAATTAGAGTTAGTTTCATTATGCAAATCAACAGAAAAAAAAGAATGAACTCATTTTTCCTTATTCAATTGTAACCATCATTGATTCTTCTATCGTCAGGAAGAAACACTTTTCGCCTACCAACCTCCATAAGCTTTTTCTTTTTTTAAAAACATATATATTTATCTACCACACATTTATTTCTCCTTTCTTAATCATTAATCTTTAATAGACTATACCCCCATCTTTTTCTTTTACGTACTTTTTTATATTTTATCCAATACCCTTCCTCCTTCACTTTTTGTGCCTTAGAATCACTGTTGTAACTTGCCTTCGATTTCCAACCACTGCTTTATAATAATTTTCAGTGGTCGTCAATAAATTCACTCACTCTTTTGTGAATCTTAAAAAAAGAAATTATTTAATTGTAAGAACTAGTACTTTCAACTTCTGGACCCATTCGAACTTGAAAGTCGTAATTTCTTCAAAATGCGTATATAAAAAAAAGGTGGTTAGTCTATTAGATTATAGTATGAATACTATCTACCCATTTTTTTGTATTATAATACAGCTCCTAATCTCCTTCTTGAATGACCCAGTAAGTTGAAGGTATGATAGTTGTTCTGTTTTATCACTTCAGAAACAACTTTATTTTATTTTATTTTATTTTTTTGCTTAAAAACGGTAGATATCTTTTTTAGAATAATGATAATAATAACATTAACTTGAACTCTCACTGGTGATCTCTTAATTCTATCTTGACCAGACTTTAATCATCATTTTGTTAAAAAAAAGTTGAATAGACAATTATATCCTAGAACCCCGAGTTCTTTTTTTTATAGTGTACTTATAGCAATATGGCGATAATAAAAGAAAGAAAAATAGTAATTGTGAGAAGCCCTGCTGGAAAAGTCAAGCAATCTACGTAATCTGATGTATAAACTTTTAGTCTGTTATTTTTTTCTATGATCTTATTCACTTTTACAAATACTTCGTTATTGGCATTATTGATTTGAAAACTTATTTCTCGCTGCATTCCTTGGATAAGCATTGTGACAAATTGTTTTAAACTCTTTATACTGAATTTATTTTTGGTAAATATATAGCATCTCTGAAGATAAGAGTACTTCATGTCTGGTTTAATATAACTTTTATAAATATATACGTAATTATGAATTTATTATGCTAATAATAAAACGATAATAACTCGACAGCTTCAAAAAAAAAAAAAAAAAAAAAAAAAAAAAAAACATCGCTGCGATCAAGACATAGATCTCTCCGGAAGAGAGCTAAATTAAATTAACGAGCAAAGAATGAAGGTATAATTCCTTTCTGTCGGTTCTGCCTACCCAAAGATTGCAAAACTCTGGGGAGAAGTGGACTGTAATAAACTTTTAATAATACGTTTTACAATTAGATTATTACTGATAAATATACAAAGGAGAAAGAAATATTAAAAAAAAATAGAGTTATTAGTTTATCTTTCTAATATAGCTATAGTATAGTATCACAATATAATATATATCTTTATTGACGAATACGTTCAGCACACCAAGTTATCATCTTATTCATGCCTTCAGCCCAAACCTTAAGATTGGGTGCCAAGAACGGTTCAATAATCCAAATGTGTGGAGAATCTGGTCGGCTAAGCACATCCACATCAACACCGTCTTTTTGTAACTTTTGAATCAATGTTTCAATTTCATGTTGAAAAACTTCAAGACCACCGAAAGTAACCATCAAGGGACAAACACCTTCATAGTTGCCGTATAAGGGACTAACATCTGGATTACGAATCCATTCATCCTCCTCTGCTTTGGATAAGTTGGCAGCATTAGGATGATAAAAGGTGTGCCGCTTGTTAACAGTGATAGGTAAGCAGTCTGTAATATAATTTGAAACATATGTTGGGCTACTGGATTCCAAATCGCACCATGGTGAAATGAGAATACCACCACGTGGCATGGGCAATGGCAAACGTGCGATGGAGCTTAATGACACAACACTACCTGAACGAAGTTGATCACGAATGCTTAGTAATGTTGTTGCTGTCAAGTTGCCTCCAGCACTGTCACCAGCTGTATAATTAACACAATAATAATATGATGGGAAATAAATGTAATATTATATTAGTATTCTTATATATAATTTTTTTTCCCGACCTACAAAAAAAAAATTCATTGGTTTATGTCATGTTTAATTTACCAAAAATAACTTTTGCAGGATTCACGTTTAAGTCACGGATCAAATAACTGTATGCTTCTTCCACATCTTGACGAGGTTGAGGCCAATGAGCTTCAGGAACAAGACCGTATTCAACTGTAAATACACGCGCCTTGATGTTATGTACTTTGGCAAGTTGTTCAATAAAGTAAAGATAGGAAGGCATGTACATTAAAGAATCACCAATAGTAAACGCACCACCATGAATATAAAACAGGATTAAATCAGCATCCCCAACGGTCTTTTCTGCCCATTTCAAACCACCTTGGGCTTGTACATTTGGAATAATCCAATGACCAAATTTATTAGCCTTAACAATCGACTCCCATTGATAGCCAAAAGGTTTCGTCGTCTCTCCCATAACTTTTCTTCCTATGTGAATTGGTAAAGTGAACAAGCGTGATACAATGGCACACCGAACTCGCAATGGAAGACGTAATAACATTTTACGAACAGAACCAAGAATGGCATGTGCAGCTAGAGAATAAACATTTATCATACTTTCAATACATGTTTTGTGATATAACAAATGGTGATATACATAAATTATTTCATATCATATACCTAATTTACGACCAGCCTTGGTCAAAACAAAGGCACAAAAAAGGCCAATGATAATAGGTCGAGGGCCGGGTAAGCCATGAAGAAATGAGTCGGGTGTCGACATAGTTTTGACGGTGGATGTGGGGTAAAAAGAAATAAGTAAAAGAAAGGAAGTTGAAAGTCGCAAAATATAAAATTTTCTGGTATTGACGGTTGTCGTTACACTCGTCGTTTTTTTTATCCCAGCGGGGGATTCGGTTGGCACGGATATTATAAGATGGGGAAACCTTTTTTCTAGCAAGTGTAGGTTAAAAACAAAGGACGACATGTGATTAGAAGCTCTTTTTTAAAAAAAAAACCATAACATCAAGTCCACGGACTCTAAATAATGAAAAAAAGTGTTGTTCGTCAAGTGATATACATCGTCTTCTTTTTTCTTTCTTTTATCATTGTCGCTTAGATATTAATATTGGTAATAACCATATTCCTGAATTAATCATGGTAACCAGTCGCTTTTGATCATTAACTGATTTGGATGTAACACAAGCTAATAATATGAAAACGTTTAACCCCACAAAGAAATTAAAAAGCCCGTAAATCCCATAGTTATATATCATCCCCACATTCAAATTAATTAATAAATAAATAAGAATAAGAAAAAATGATTTATGAATATATTGTGAAAAAAAAAGGAAGTTTACATACAAAAAGGAGGAATAAAGAATATATATGATAAAAAAAATAAAATGGGTGAAAAAAAGGATATGGGTGAAAAAAAAGGATATGAGAAAAATTAGAGTGGGATGCGGAAGAAGGAATAAAAAATTTACCAAAAGGCGCACCTATTAAACGAGGTTAAACGAGGTTAGTAACATACTTTGCACAGAAAATAAATGAATAAATGTTAAATTTTGTAACACATACCATCCAATATAACACTGGCACAAGTTTTCAAGGGATGTTGCTTGTTGGATTAGCTTATCCACTTGAGTAGGCACGTCTAATGTATCTCTAGGATTAAAGTCACGACCTGTTAATTTGTTTGATACACGATTCACGACAGCGACAGCTCGTGTATTTAACATCTCAGGTCCTTGTGCATTTTCTACAAAAATAAGAAATGGTTATCAATTATTTTCATAGCAACTTGGAGTCTTTGTTTAATCTTTCTGTATATTTAGTATATATTACCATTAGCTACTGCTTCAACCTCTATACGGTTTAGTCTTCGGCTAACAGAGAAATTGCGATGTGTATCTTCTCCTATACCTTCATTGGCGACTCTTTCAATACTTCGTACACGCTCATCTACTTTTTAATGACCCATAATCAACAGATATTCTTTGGAGAAAAAGCTAATCCCAGATTATAGACATCCATTATCAAAAATAAAAATATTATATAATAACCAACCTCGATTTTGTGCAGGACTAGTATGCGTATTATTGAGCAAACGCCAATTAATCAGGGGATCATATACAAAAGCTTCTAGTACAGCCATCAAACTTTCCTTGTTATCACGTAAGACACGCATGACATGTTCGCAAGTTGTTCTAAAGTTACCCTCTATACCCGACACTTCCATTGCCTTAACCAGCATACGCGTTAATCTGAATGGAATTTTTTCAGGGAATTTTTCACGATGCATAGCCACTTCAAAACAATCACCAAAATCGATATGTACGACTTTGCCGCTGACTCTGTGTAACATTAAATTAGAAGGATGTCTGTCACCCAAACCCAAGATATAGCCCACCATCGACATGACAGCAAATGATCTCGTATAATTGGTACGTCGATCCAACCAAGCTTCGGAATTACGTGACTTGAGCCATAATACACGATACAAATCTTGACCACTGGTCTTTTCAAATGCAAATTGGAACACTTCTACCTTTTGAATCACAGTTAAGTTATCATAATCGGGTGCCATTTGTAACATCAAACGGTGTTCGATATTTAAAAGAATCTTGCGTGAGTCACGATAGTCTCGGATCAGAGTATGCAGTGTATCGGTATCAGGTACCCAACCAATGAGACCTGAATTAGGTGATAATGGTACTGCGGGGTATCGTTCAATGTTCAAGTGCCGTTTAAATGTTTCAGGATCGTTCTTGAGTAAGGTGTTAACTAAACCAAACAGTTGCATAACACGTTCATCTTGACGTAAATCTTCATGGCCCTTGAGTAAATACATGTAATCTTTTCCGTCACTGCCAATAATGGTCAATTTTCGAGGGCGTTGTTTGGAAGGAATAACCGTCAAGCTTGTATTGAAACGTGCAATACGCACAATAGGTTCTCCACTACGATAATAACCTGGAACACAAAGTTCCAAGTTGCGTGCATCCAGCAAACGAGGTGAAATATATTGTAATTCTAAGCTAGTCAACTGAGGAAGTTGACGGGTGATACGACGGAAAACTTGATAATACAATTCCCATGCTTGGTTCAAATTGTTCAAATCGCGGGTTCCTTGGTATCGTCGACACCATTCCTGGGCCTCCTGTAAATCGCGTCCAAATGCTTGTACAAAGGATTCTTCACGCATTGTTTCTGGTCCACGATCAAGCATAAGATGAAGTGGTTCAAGAGTGGCAAACATGGCGTCCACATTACGATCACCAAAATATAAACGGGAAGCTTCCTCTAACCCTTCGTGCCACATTTCGTGCCACAAAATTGCGACACGAATAAGTTCTTGACTCACCATTAAAGCCTAATTTATTTTTTTTCAAAGTTAATATTAAAAAAAATTGTGGCGCCATGATTTCACAATTAATTTTTGTTTGTTTGTTACCTGCTCCACAAGTTTAGCACTGTGCAACCTCATTTTATCCATGATACCATGTGTAGCTCGCTGGCGTGTAGCACTTTGTGACTTGCTTGCTACTGTCAGTGAATAAACCAAGGCTTGGGGATGTTCTCGACCAATGTCCGTAAGTAGTTCATGAATGAGCCCACGTACTGCTGCATTGGGCGCATGAATACGCGCAATAAGTTGTGGAATAACTTGAAGCCATACATCGATATTAATCATTCCGAAACCTTCACGGATTGCTCCACCAACATCAGCTTGGTATCCATATTTGAACCATAACGTCAACAAACGCAAAGTGTCTTGCAATGAATTTTCCTTGGACAAAGCAATTGACCGGAAGAAACCTTGGACAGCCGGAACAACATACATACCAAATATATGTGCTGGTAACTGCTGATCCTCTTGATGCGATCTTTCGTGATAATCGATAATATCGAAGTTAGCTAATGCCCAAGCATGCCATGCCTTATACCAGTTCTGATCAAAACGTGTTGCAAGCAAGAAGGATCGTAGAATATCTTGATTATTCTCCTCTGTGAATTCGTATGATAAACCACGTTGCCATTCACCTCGTCTAAGGTAGCATCGTGCCAACAAACGAGTGTATTCGACAGCATCTTCAGAAATTCGCGTAGTATCAATAGGCATGCTGATGGCCATATCATCTGGATTTAAACCCAAGTCTTGTGTCTTTTGTGCTGTAAAATCGCGCAAGACTGTCAATGCACGTGTACGTGTCGCACTCGCTTGATCAGCAGTAGCACATTGTGATGCTGAATGCCACATATGTTTGAGTTGAGCATACATGATTTTGGGATGAGGAGTACCCTCACTATCGACCAGACTTCGTAAGGTTGATTCAGACAACGAGAATCGACCATTTTTACGACAAAGATTGGCAAACTTGATCCACATATCCATATCATCTTGGGGAGATATAACCATAGCACGCACGCGAAGAATACGTTGCCATACTTCAATATTACGTTCACAACCATCTAAACGCTTCATCCAGGTTCGACGAATAGCAAACTGTTTCTCTGGATCATGAACGCATTGTTTATATGTAATCATTTCTTCAAGTTCTGCGAGCATTTGTACACGAACCACAGTAGCATAAGCCCGATTATAACTTTCACCAAGTAAGGCAGTCAACTCTGTATCCAAAAGATCACGCGTTTTGGAAATAAACTCTTCGGCCTCTTTATATCGGTTGCGATGCATTGCCAAAATAGCACGGAAAAATGTACGATCAGGACTTTCTTGCTTGAGTAATGCAATATATTCCTCCATTTGTTCCCATTGGCCGAGACCCCATGCGGCAGCAGCAGCAAATGGTGCCATACTCTTGCGGTTTTCTGGAGGTGCATGAATCCATTTCTCTTGTGCAAGAGTAGATAATTTATCCCATTCACCAAGAGCGTGTAAACATCGCATACGACCCAGTGTGAATTCCATCGAATTTGGATGTTCACGTTGTTGTTCTTCATAGGCCCGTAATGCTTCTTGATAACGATGTAATTTTTCGTACCATGATGTCTTTAATTCAAGTTTGAGCGAGTCTTGAGCGAATCGAAGAATGCCCATGGCAGCATCGGGTTGTTGTAACAAGTTATTAATCGACATGAGCATTTCAACAGCTTCGAAAGACTTGGGCTCGAGATGGAATTCCATTTCCTTATAATGCAATGCCTTGGCATAAGCATGGCATTTTTGTGCGTATACTGCTAACGTACGAATATCAATTGGTAACATTTTGCTATTGTTGTCATGTTCCATGAATTCGGCAAGGTGGAGTAGAATTTGAATTATTTCGGGTGGAATGTTGGGGGCTTTGAGAGCGGTTTCTAGTGATGCAACCAATTCATCCTTGTATTGGTCATACAATTCATTCCAACATGATACAAAGGCTGCATTGAATAATTCACGGGCAAGTGGAGTATAAGCACTTGCAAGGAAAACACAGGCTCGCAAAGCATGGGATGGGGATTGCTTTAAAAGCTCAACACTGAGACGACGAATCCATTCCATCCAATCTTCTTTGGTAGATCGTTGTGAGGCTTCCCATGCTTTCTTGAGATGTTGTTGATTTACTGGTGGTTTCTTTGCTGCACTCATATCGGCAGAAGGGGTATCATCACCCTTTGCATCTCTATATATACATAAAAATCATTTCATCAGCATACATGCTATTTCAAGTAAATAACCCCAATTACATGATATTTCTCGTCTCCCCTTTCTTTACCTATCATTTAAAGCTTTGCCAAGTTCTTGAGGAAGATTTTCACCCTTTAATAGTTTACCAACTAACAAATCATAGTTGGCATGAGTAATTCGGTATCGAGTCAATACCTATAATTTTATTTATTTATATATCATTAGTACACCTTTCATATATATATATATATATATCACAAATAAAACGCTTTACCTTATTAATGACAGGTATAAATTTGGCATAATCCGTCCCTAATTGGAAAATCAAAGCACACAATAATTCCATGGCAGCATTACGTGCTTCAATAGGTAATACAGGTAGTACACGTGCTAGTGGATGAATGATACGCGATGCATAATCAAACATGTTTACCCGTTTTGACAAGGCAGTAATGGTAGTCAATGCTTCTCGACGAATATTTACTGGAGCATCAGGTTTTTCAAATAATCGAACAACTACAGGAATAACCAAATGCATATATTCTTCAATGTTGGATCCAAATACCACAAATGCATTCAACACTTTGGACGTAGGTTGACGACGATCACTTGTATCATTATCAAAGATTTGAAGCATTTGAGGTAATAGTCGGGGTAAATAAATCTTGAGTTCACCATCCAATGCCTTGGCAATTGCTTCAATTAAAGAAATGATATTAATTTGTAATGATGATACAGGCATCCAGTACTCGTCAATCAGGTCGAAAATATCCTTGAGATAGTTGCGAATATGCTGTCGTACAATGGTAACAAGATCTCCCAATTTATGGATATACATTTCAAGCATACTTGCGTTGCATGACCGCATGAGGGATAAAAATCCTGGTACAATGACGGGTAAAAATTGAACCACCTTCAAACCGAGAGAGTTGAATATATACATGACGGCTTCAATGGCAGTATGATGATGTGCCGTCAATGAAGGATCCTTCAAAATCTTCATCAACGAGTGCATAACTACCTGAGGATAATAATCTTCTGAAGAAGGTCCAATACCCATCATTAACAAAGTAACATCGTTACTTGCCAATTTTGGATCGGCTAACGCTTCACTTGATGTTTCAATCGCATTCATCTTGTGTCGGTATGGATCGAGTGCACCAAGAATACCCATCAGCTTAACTGTTTCACGACGTGTTACCACACTTTGATCGGCTTTCAAGATACTAATCAAAATATTGAGTAATGCTGGATATTTTGTGTAAGGCTCAATAACAAATCCAGTATTGCTGGCAAGTTGGCCCAATGTTTGTAATGCGGCATCCCGTTTTGCACTCGAACTTTGATCTTGTAATGTTTCCATGATCAACGGCATCAGTTCATCCAAATGAGGTACCATATCCTCTCCACTCACAGCTGCCAATTCGCCTAATGCTCCTAATACAGCTGAAACCACACCTGGAGAAGGATCTCGAGCTTTTGGCATCAGCACTTTTAGTACAGGTTCGATATAAGGTCGTGTTAAACGTTGAGCAGCACCAACTAAAAGTGATACAAGTCGAGCCGATTCTTCCTTTTGTCGACTAACAACCGAGTATTCCAGTTCAGTTAAAAGTTGAATTAACGTCTTGCGTAGGGAAGGCATCACATAAGCTGGATTGTATGTCGTAAGACGACCAATAATCTTGATAGCTATTTCTCTGATGGTAAACACTTCGTCATTCAAAGCAATAAATAAAGAGCGTACATTATCTGCTTGTGCTAAGTGTCGATCGAATCGTGCGTCGAGTGATGAGAGTACTGTTTCTCGAATAACTGGGTCTGGATCTGCAATACCGACAGTCAATAATTTTTCCAATACTTCACCAACTACCTTGATAGCATGTGCACTTGTTTGATTGCATATTGGATCACGTACGAATAATTGACAACAAGTTACAGCAGCTGCTTTACGAATTTCGGGCATATCATCATCCAAATAATCCACAATGCAATCGCGTACAAATTCATTTAATACGTGGTTGGAAAAATCGAATGAACCGAGTGTCTTTAATGCATGAACGATAATATCATGGTCTTTAGCATCTACTCCTCCACCTTCACGGATAGGGCGATCTACAGCTTGAATTAAATTACGATTAATGGGTGCGCCTGGTTGCTTGTAAGGTTGACCGCACAAGGTAATAGAAATAACATTCAAGAGTCTATCTTGAATAACAGGTGCAAGTGGTTTGATTCGATTGGCAATATTGCGTAAAGCATCAACAAGTGGTTCAGAAAGACCACAATTAAACATAAGATCCAAGAGGTCGTGAACATATTTCGTTAATGCTTGTCCAACTGCTGTTGCTAATTTACTGATACATACGAATGTTGCGGTTTCAACTTCTTTTCGTTGTCGTCTATTTGACAAGATTATTTAATGTATAGGAGGGAGAGAAAGAATGTTAACCATAAGTAGATTAAAAGTATATTTGTAAATTATATGAAAATAGTTGATCAACATATACACAGCCGCATCAAAAAAAAGTACTCCAAGTGATATATTACCCTTTCACTGACAATGCCTCCTTGACACATGTTATTATTGCTTCCAAGTAACGATTCATGTTACTTTTCACATGCTCAGCCACGTCACCAATAGCGATAAATGCTACGCATATATATTTCAAATTAAAGTTTAGTAACTAATATCCGGTTACAACCCAAAAAAAAAAAAAAAAAAAAAAAAAAAAACCTGACCAGTAAATTACTTACCATCTCGTTTGTCCCTGTCTTTACGTAAGAGACCTAGGAGATGGGTCATGGATTTATGCAGGTATAATTCCGCGAATGTAGATGGATCGTAGTAGGCAAGTGTTGGAATCATGGTTACCACTGTTTTACGAATTAAATGATCTCTTGAATCTTTCTTATCCAGCGTTATATTACATACTTCCTTATACATATCCGTCATGAACTATTATTATTTCCCCCCAATAAATAAACAAATAATACGTTAGTCTCTTCCTCGAAATTTTTTTCCCCCTTCCTCCTTCTTAAAAAGATTATTTATGGAAATATATTGATTACCATGCCGGCATGTAATAATAATTCTCTCATTGCCAATAAACTTGCATGTGTAGCTTCTGCACTATGTATTTGTAAACCCTTGTTGGCTTCTGCCCAAATCTTTGTATACCAAGTTTTTCGCATGGGTGTCTCACGACGTTGAACAATATCCAAGCACTCGCTCAAACAATCGGCGGCATTCTCTCGAATAATTTGTCGTGAATCTCGTAATGCAACCCATATCAGTTCCAAGATGCGATGAACATAGGCATAAATAAGCGTAGGTGCATTGACTGCCAATTCTCGTAGTACTAAAACAGCACCTAATCGACTTCTATCTCCATGTAACCATTCAAGTGCATGTTCAACTTGGGTATCAACAGATTCTGCTGTAAATGTAGATGAACTGACTGCAAGCCGTCCTAATGCTCGTGCGGCTGGGATCATCACCTGAGCATCATTGTACGGAAGCATGATACGTAAATAGTTATGAAATCGATTTGCATTACCGTCTGGTTCTAGATCAATTAATCGATCTATTATAGTTTATTATTACTATTAGTATTAGTACTCAGGTTCTCTTTTCGAGCAAAAAGTATTCTATTGTTTATATATTATTATGCACCCTAAGAAAGTTAAATACTTACCAATGGCAGCAATAGCGCCGAGTTTTTCATTATTGTCACTTCCATGAGTTAACTCTGCAATACGTTTATTTATATCGGTTGTGAATCGTGTAAGGTTTTCGTCTGATAGCTCTCGTGATGCCGTAGAAACCTAATGTGTTCATGTATATTTAATAAGATTACCACATTATATATACATAATCTACAAGGTGTATGTTTCATTGTTCTTACTGTTTCGCGTAATTCTTTAGCTGCTTTTTGTCGTCGATCTTCATGTCTAGCATTATATTATATAGTTGTGTGTAAGTTATAATTATTATTATCATTTGCTTTTGTTTTATATAAATATATATGTATATATGTATAATCAATAACGACATCAAATCTGGTTTCATTTACTTGGATTTCAGTTCAGTGAATATTCTGGTTAGATTTTCCGAACTATAATTAAGCATTGCAACCAACACCATGGTGGAAACAACAAAACTTTTTTAATGATGTTATCCCAAATAATATTTTGAAAAAAAAAAAAAAGGTGGTTTGTGTATTGTAAATAAGAAAAAAGTTTTGCTGCGGTTGCTGTGGTCTTAAAGTTTCGAAATATTTTTTGTCTCTCTCTCTCTCTCTCTCTCTCTCTCTTCGAACGGCAACCGAGAGTTTGGTATTATTTTTTTGTATATAGTAAAAAAAAAAAAAGTGTGGTGGTGTGTATTTCTTATGTCCTGTAAATTCAGTCAGTGGTGTTTGAAATACTGGCTCAGCGTATATAGTCCATTCATTTTATTTGATTATTTGCCACCATAAAGCAAGAAAGAGGCAAAACATGAATGACATGTTTATATGTACTTCTTGTTCATACTATTACTATTACTACAATTATTTTTGTTGTTCACCAGACGAGATGTGTAAGTTTTGTTGCACAAAGCACATTAGCATATTATAGTTTTAACCCAACCTTTTTATGCATACTTGTTTTTTTTCGTATCAACATATTTTATATAACCTACTCGGGCCTTTTTTTAACCGCAACAAGCAAGTCCTTTTTTCCTCGTTCCTATTTTTTTTTTTTCTGCCAAAAACCAAGTATTCAAGTTTTGATTTTATGAGCCTCTTTTGAATCTCTTTTATCCCTTGTATTGTAGTCTTTTCAATCATTATTATTATAACATATATTTATGTATATATATACTTCTCCTTCACCTTTACCTTTTAAAACTTAATTCATTGTTGTAAAGTTCAAAAAAAAAAAGGGGGAGAAGGAGAGACGGAAATATGCAATCTATTATCCGCTGCAAACAAAAAAGAACAGCGCGCAATTAATTGATAAAAATTATGCAAAAGAACAGACCACCATGACTATAATCAGTCTAATCCAAAAAAAAAACCTATCAACATGTATCCGTGGTTACTACTATTTTGTTCCTGATAACTTTTTTAATTTCAATAATTAAAACGTGATAAGATATTATTATTAGTTTTCCCCTTATATTGTAATGATGGAGTAATATAATTCTTAGATACTATCATATATTCTTTAACAATTATCATCTTTCCCTTGTTGTATTCGCTGATCTCGTGTAATTCAATTTCACATAATAAAGTAATTAGAGAAAGAAACATCTTTCTCGGATTTAATGGTCTCTATTTTCCTACTTGGTTTATACTACTCCTTCCATTACTCGATTATAACACCAATAAAGAAACTGTTTAGAGTATTCCTTCTCCTATTTAACATCTCTTTTTTTTACGAAACAAAAAAAGTAAAAATAAGTTTGGAAGCTGAAACCTTTTTTTAAAAAAAAAACAAATGAAGAAGAGATCAGGTTTGGGGTTACAATTCATTATTATTAATACGTACGTAATAATATAAACGCCCAAGTTTTATTAATTGTTATTATTTGACCCATTCCTGCATAGTGTGAAATGATGGATGATAAAAATAACTACGAAAAACAGAATTGCATTAGTTTAAATTGATATATCACAATATCAAAAGAAAAATTGAGAGGTGAGTGACAACAATTGAAATAATTCGTGAAACGAACACTAAAAAAAATGATTACTTTTTTTCTTATTATATATATATTAATAGTTAAAAAGTTTGATGGGGGAAAAAAAAGAGTGCTTGCTACTACATCCATCGTATTCTATTTTATTTTTAGTTTTTTTTTTTTTTTTGTGATGGCTACACAATAAGTTCTCCGCAATAAAAGTAAAAGGGGAGGAAAGGAAAAAAAAAGGGGGGAGAGGGAAAAAGGATTTACTTGCTGGTGTACATGACGTTATGAAAAGTTTTGTCACACAAAAAATCACATCACATGAAGTAACAAGGATGAAAAAGAGACAGCAATATTGTGTAACTTTCAAAAGAAACAAACTCGTCGAGATTTTATGTACTAAGCGTGAACTAAAAATATCCATTCATCAACACCTCTGTGCTTGTGTGTGTATAAATGTTGTTTTATGTCTTACAACAAAAAAAAAAAAATATCTCTCTCACTTCTCCCCCCCCCCTTTTATTTTCTAACATTTATATACACACCACATTCACCCGGGAACAAGACAACACCAACACTTTTGAAGGGACACACAAAAAAATACTGGGTCATCTGGCTCCTTTTTGATTCCGTGCTTTTCGTATATAAATACCCGACCAAAAAGGATCTGCTGTCTCTTTCCTTCCTCCTTTTACCTTTATTTTTATCAGTTTTTTTTTTATTCTCGTTCTTAACAACTCAAATATCTTTTTTTTTTTTGTAAAAGAAATAAATGGATTCACAACAACATCAACAAGAAACAATGTACCAAATTGCATATATCCCTCCAACTACTGAGGCCTGGATGCCACCTGTCACAAATACAACAATTACAAATTCTAGTATACCCGCTACTAGTGTTGCTTCTTCCATTACCACTCCTACTGCTCTTGATGAGTTAAATGGATCTTATCATTCATTGGATCATATGCCACAAGTGAGTGTATCTCCTTCCATGTATCCAACCGCACCTACTACAAGCCCTGGTGGCGAATACTTTTATACACCAGCTTCTGAAGCAATGGATATCAATATGACTCAAGTTTCAATGCCACCATTGGTTGCTCCTTTGGATATGAATTCATATGGTATTTCAGATGCAGTATCAAGAATGCAAATTCAAGAACAGCAACAACATATAATGAATTCAACCATGATCACCCCTCCAACCATTGTTCATGATCAAGTAGAACAACATCATCGATTAAGTTTGGACATTCAACCATGTATTTCAATTACGGAGCCGACGCCGATCAAGCCACAACCACACCAACGGCACTCGGACTTTTTGTTTGCCGATCCATTTGCTCCTGAACAACATCATCATTATCAACAGCAACCAATGCTTGATCCTACATTTATTGAATCACAACAAGATTGGTTATCTTGGACTCCTACACGCGGCTCTTCTCCTGATATGTATTTTGATACGTCTTCTGTAAGTTCCGATCCAACCATGTCAACTAACAATTCCACCATGCAACAACAACCTGCTCAACAACATATTCCATCTCCACCATTACAACAACGAAAGAAGACATTATCACCTGCGTCAACAAAACTTGGAGCTGGTCGTTCATCAAAGAATCGTCCTCGTCGTGTGTCAGAACCACCCAAAGCAAGTGGTGATATTACTGGAAGCAATGGTAACAACAATAACAATGATAATAGTAGTTCCAAAGTACGCCGAAGTAATAGTGAAAGACGTACACGCAATGCACCAGGATCATTCTTTTGTCAACATCCAGGCTGCGGCAAGTCTTTCACACGTGCATATAACTTAACATCACATATGCGCACCCATACATCGGAACGTCCTTTCCCCTGCTCTCAGTGCGGTCGCCGGTTCGCTCGCCAACATGATCGTAATAGACATGAAAAATTACATTGGGGTATTAAGCCATTCACTTGTGCTAATTGTAAAAAATCTTTTGCTCGTATGGATGCTCTCAATCGTCATTTACGAGTTGAAAATGGTTGTGGTACTGTTCTTGGTATTACCAGTGCATCAGAAATGCAGTAATCACGACACTTCTTCTTCTTCTTCTCCCTTTTATTATTAATATTATTGTTTCTTTTTTCGTCTCTGTCTATACCCCATTTTCCTTCCTCGGTATATTACCCTAAAACATACTAGTTCCTCTTTTTTTTTTTTTACTCCTTTCATTTTATTCTTCAATTCCATCATTCACCGCAGCACAAACACACACAGACATTTTTTTATTCTCTTTTCTTGCAAGTAATATGATTTTATTCTATTTATTTTTATTTTCCATTATACGACATTGAAACATATACAACAACAACAACAACAAGCAACATGACAATTCCTTTTTCTCATATATCAAGCACAAACACACATCATTATTTCTGTTACCATATATATCTACTTTATATCTTATATATATATATATATACATATATATATATATATATCATTTTGTATTCATATATTTTACTCTTAGTATTATTCCTATTCTTATTATTCTTATTATTATCATTACTATTATTATCATTACTCTTATTATTATTATTATTATTATTTTATCGGATTGTACATAGAAATAAAAAAAAAATCTCTTCTTTACATTATATCTCATAAAAAAAAAAGTTTTTTTTTTCGGTTTTTGTGTAACTAAATGTCATTTCCAAATTGAGCGAGCCGATAACCCCCCATACGCATTTGGCAATTTAAAAGAACGAGGACGAATTTTTCCCTTCTTTGTTAGTTTGTAAATTCTTATTAAAAAAAGATAATTCAATTGTTTTGCCTTTTTCTGTAAATAAAAAAAAAACAATTGGAACCAAAATAAAAATATATTATTATGACTCAAATAATAAATATTTATAAATATAATAATTCTTCTCTGGAAATAGATTATAAATACAATATGTAATCATATTATAATCTTTTGTTTTTTTTTTCCCATTGTTGGGGGGGGGATCATATTGAAGCACAAAAAAAGTTTATAAAACAAGTTTTTTTTTTCAGAAGGATTTTTTGTTTCACATAAAATTGTTTGTCCCCCCCCAAAAAAAATCCAAAAGGAAGCGATCCTATTTGTATAAACTCCGGATTACAAAAGTAACATAAACTTATTTTTTACAGTTTCGGTATGGATCGGCATTGACCGTACCACTTTTTTTCATC
The DNA here is from genome assembly GCA_025093555.1 of Circinella umbellata. Classification (NCBI taxonomy): domain Eukaryota; kingdom Fungi; phylum Mucoromycota; class Mucoromycetes; order Mucorales; family Lichtheimiaceae; genus Circinella; species Circinella umbellata. The sequence continues at coordinate 467,891 of JAIWNF010000004.1, read as the reverse complement.
TCACAAAATAACTTAATCAAAATTCCCCCATTATCTATCTTTTCCAGTCGCTTATAAAAAAAAATTCGCGCGAAAATAAAGTCAGCAAATGCGGCGTTATAAAAAAAAGGTTATTTCATATTCTGGCGTCATTTTATGATCAGTATTCTTTAACTTTTTATAATTAATGAGTTATAATGTAAAGGAGTAAAGGTGAGTGAGGAGAAAGAAAAGCCACTTTAACATAGATGAATCATTTTAAAATATTTCCCAAATAGTAAAAAAAAACATTATAATTCATCATAATATTAATATTTATCACATAATAAGTAATAATGCGGCGCAATTGTTATAATTAATAAGTGAATGGTAATAAAATCAAGTACCCGGGTCACTAAATAATAGTAAAACAATTATTAACATTATACATTATCAACAGGTAGAAGAGTACACTATTAATAGCATATTATTATTATTGTTATTATTATTACGTATTAATTAATATCAATCATGAGTTGTCACTAATCTTGTTTTGTTTATTAAAAATCATAAGAGTGTGATGCTGTCAAAGGATAGCAGATAAACTTTGATTTTCAGCCTCTAATTGCGCCACGCTTGTAATAATTTGATAACATTCTTCAAGTGCTCTAATATCTGTTTCAAGTTCATCCAACTACAAAAATGAAAATTATGTGAGAAAAAAAAGTTATTTTTTTGTTTGTGATAGGTCGCGTGAAAAAAAAAAAATTCATATTTTTAGAAACATTAGAGTTAACCCAAAGTAACACGAATTCTATTTTTACATACATTTGCTTCCATTCTTCCAGTTTTATTTAATAGGTCTCGTGTATTTAAACGTAAACCTTGTATAATATTTAAAAGATTTTGAATGAGACCATCTATTATTACATTTTAAGGAACAGATTAACGTAACGTTGTAAAGAAATCATATGTATTCAATTCTAAAAATAAATTATACTATATCAGTATAACCTTTTTTTTTTTTGCTTACCTGATAATTTCAAGGTGCCCGCTCCACCCTGAATTATATCCTGAAATTGTTCATATACAATGGAAAATTCTTGTAACAGATTACCCATCTATTATTAAAAAAAAAAATGAGTAACTTTATTCTCTTTTATTTGCATAATAATCAAATACCTTAATTACAGTTGGATCATCTTTGTCATGATTTTGTCTTAATTCCCATAAAATATTATATATTCCCCATAATCGATTCTAAAAAAAGATTGTTGAATGTTAAATCCAATTTATTTCAAAATGTTTTATTTTGTATTACAATATCCCTTTCTCGCCCTTATGTTTTGCTCCCCCCCCCTCCCATCCACACACACACACACAAGAGAAAAAATGAACCTCTTCTTCTATTCTTCGACGATCTGTTGATTCATCCGCATCCAATGTTATTAATTGCCATTGCATATATTGTGCATAAAGATTAGCAACTTTATCATCATAATGAATTGGAAGGTTCGTTGTCGAGGCAACGCTACTACCACTTATAATTGATGATCGTCGTTGTTTTTCTGCGAATGTAGATTTTGTTGCAGCTGTAGTTGTGTGGTGATTTAGTAGTGATGAATCTCGAGATAATCGGTGTTCACTCGTTATGGGTACTTTTTGATATTTGTTAACATGAACAGGCTCATCATTTGTTTCTGGCAATTGACGCTTACCAAGTTTTGAACTTATTTCTGTTGTTGATGTCTTTGTCGTTGTAGGAGCACCTGTAGAAGACACAAAAGTATTTCGTCGTGGTAATTTAGTAGCTGTTGTGTTCAATCCCGTATCTGTCGTCGTTGTTGTTGTTATGATCGATGTGGGTCGGTAAGGCATTTTACTATGTATATTACTATTTCTTTTACTAGGTATATTATCATTATATGTATGGTCTATCTTTCGTTGTGGAAGTGAAGTGTTTAAACTACTGCTACTAGGACGTGTACTAGACGGTAAAACAGGTCGACGTAGCGGTAATGTTGATTTAGCATTCACTCCTACTGATCGCCATGGTACTCGAGCTTGAAAAAGTTTTATTAAATTTTTTTTCTCCTATTATTTAGAAATCAAATACTAACATATTATTAATTAAAATATAACTTACCTTTAGTAGTATGATCAGATCCTTTTTTATTGATTGAGTTCCTGAAATAATATATGAATTAGTGAAAAAAGAAAAAAAAAAAAAAAAGAGTTTTTATTTTACTCTTCAGTTGATTTACGTACTGAAATTTATTTTGCTCTTCTTTCAATTTACGATTAATTGCAGCTGCTCGTTGACGAACACTAACGGGTGGTATTTCTTCGTCATTCATTATGCATGTAGTTATGGTTTTTGTATCATTTTTTTTTTCGTTTTGCTAAGTTATAATAATAGAACAAACTAGCTGAGTTTTTCTAGCCAATCATTATTTCTGTTACTATAGCATTAAACAGATAAACAAAAAGTTTCTTGTTTATTATAATTTGATAATGTATAAAAGACCAGTACTATGCTCTTTATGTAATCAAAATTCTGTAATGTTTAGATTAAAAGGTTTATATCTATGAATTCTTTGATAATTAATATAACTTTTTAATATAAATATAAAAAACCACGTCTTTCTTTTTTTTTCTCTCTCTCGGTTTAATACAATTCAATACTACAATGATTTTGAACTTGAAAACAGTTAATCTATTGCCAAAATTTCAAATATCTCACTATAGTATATAAGATTGAAAAGTAACACATTATGTTTCTATCAATGCTGACAAAGATTGCCCCCATTCTATTGTCTATATAAAGTACCACATTTGTTTCTTTTTTTTTGGGGGGAGGAAGAGGAACAATTGTACTGGAAACATATCAGATGGTTTTCTTTTTTTTCTTTTTAACAAAAATTTGGGGTTTTATCGGCAGTGACCAAAGTTGGAAATATTACAATGCTTTTGGTTTTGGAACACAAAAAGATATGTTAAACACGTAGGTTACTTTTTTTTACAGCGCAACTTTTTACATCATTAAATCATTACTTCTCTTATCCCTATCTCTTTCGTTTCTTTTTTTTTTTTAATCATGTAAAATGATATTTTCGAGGATGATTGAGAGGGGAAAGGTAAATACACACACAAAGTACAAGCATGAATTGCTTTTATGATCGAAATATGTTCATTTTTTGGGGGGAGCGTTACAGAAACAAATTTCATTGTTATACAAGTTTGTTTTATGTTATAAACACGAACAGTCATAAAAAAAAAGTATTCGTGAGTGTAACATCAAATTTTTTACTTTGCTTTGCGCGGTGATAAGTAACAAAATTCCCAAACCAAGCGAAAAGGATTGTTATATACCTAATTTAGTTAGTTCTACCATAGTAAATAACATTTTTTTTCATGAAACTCTGTTATACATAATAAGCTTTAGTTAACTCGTTCTCCATTTAATAAGAAAATCGAGATACCATTTAGGATTCTACAAATGGTGTAACAAAAAAAGAAAAAAATCTGTATTACTCTCCACTTCATCTTTTTCCTTTCTTTCCGTCAATTATTTTTATTTACCATTATAAACTGAATGCTGTTGATCGGGGATGGCTTTTTTTTTGGCATCCACAGAAAATAACTTTATTCAAGATACTTACAATAAGTTCTTTTTAAGGTATGGTTTTCGAGTAACATAAAAAAAAAACTTGTTTGTTGTAAAAATAAATAAATAAATAAAAAAAATAAGAACAACCTTTGATGAAGGAATAGGGGAAAGAAAAACAATCCTAATTAAAATTCGCGCGAGTAATATGTCAATGATACGTACGTTGGTTTCCAAAAAGCGGGGTCATTTTCATATGTTAACTAACAACCCAAACTTAATTACATAGCAACCTTTCGTTCTTGATTACTCCGATTACTTTTTATTTACGTATCTTTTAGAAAAAAAAAAAACTATCATTAGTCTTTAAAGAAATATCATTTTTCGATTTATTTTCCTTTTTTTTTCCCGCGGTTTTGAATCAGTACCCATCCAACGAATAAAAAAAGGAATCGATCACGCTTTTACTATAACTATGGATGCTCCTTTGCTTTAGCTAAAAATTTCTAAAAGTAGTTGGATGAATTAACAAATAATCCTCTCAATACGTATATGATATCTACATTGATCTGACTACGTAGTGAAAATTACTGTTATTTTATAAGATAAAGTTCTGATTGATCAGTACATTTCATCTCGAGACTAATCTTTTAACCAGTAAAAACTGCACTCAACCAATTATTAAATAGACTTATCATCGATGGATATTATATATTCTGAGAACATTTCTTTGTTCAATTTAACTTCAATCGTTCTTTTTTTTTTAACATTAAAAACATGAGTATGCAGGTAATAATAATTAACGTGAGCTTGTTATATTGTTGCTCAAAAGAGCTACGTATATTCGTTTTTAATTCCAAGCTCCTTATCTATCTGATGTACATACACTCACTAATCTGCATCAATTAAGCATGCATAAGCAAGATATGTAAAAGCATAAAAAAAAAAAGAAACAAAGAGTTATAGATTAAAATTTATAATAATATAATACTGTAGAATCGTTATTCCGAATACGTAGTTCATAGGAGAAGAAAAGGGGGGGTGGGGGACAGAAAAGTAAAGCTAATATCTGCATGTTCGCCCTCATTCCACGTAATACTTTTTTTTTTCGTCCACTCAAAAATTAAAAGTAGGGATTTCTTTATCATACAAATTATTAGCTCTCGGCCGTATGTATAATAAATACATCATGCTTAATGATGAACAGTATACTGGTTTTAACTTTATTCAATTACAGCATTGACATATCATGTCTATATAAAGCAGAAAGCACCGATCACGCAACCTCCCACTTTTAACCAATAAAAGTTTTTAACTTATTAGAGTATTGAAGGAACCAAATATTTACGTCTATGTTTATCCAAATCATTCTCTTTACTTTTATTTTTCTAAATCAAATTATTTTCTACTAGTTAGATGGTTACTGTATATTGTAGGAATACTGTTCCTTTTATGGTTATCAAAAAAAAAATCCTTTCAGATAAAAGTGTCAATTTAAAGTTCGCTTTTAAACATTGCATTATTTAATATCCTGAAAAATCGTAACGATAACAATAAGAATAAAAAATATTACGCATTTCGTTATTTTCACATGTTATGCGACAAGATGATAGTGAAAAAGAATAGTGTTCTTGGATAACAAGAAAACGACACCAGTACTATATGCTATACTTGGTCAGTGCAAGTTAAAATGTAGATAAAAAATATTATGTAAAGGTGCGCGGTTGTTAATAAATAATAGTTGTAGGTGATATAACAAAAAATAAATGAAAACTGCACGCTATACTTAACAGTTATTGAAAAGTATTATATATAAGCTATTTAGTTTATAGTGGCAAAAAGAAAAAAAGATACCTGTTGCATGGAAAACCAAGAGAATATATATAATATAGAGTCTTATAAAAGGAGAGAGAAGACTCCAACAATGAAAAGTATTATTACTGTCAACTATGACGAATTGGAAATGATGATAAAGGAGTCTGCTAAAAAAAAAAAAAAAAAACTTTGATATATATAAAACTATGTGGATCCTCTCCTTAAAAATCGTGCTCCCCTCATTATCGGTACTAATATGTCAAATTTAGACAGCTAACTCCGCCAAACAAAAAAACAAAGTGGCTTCTGCACCCTGTCGCTTGTTTTCAAGGACAACATTCTACATAAAATAAACTATGCATCGATTGAACCACTTGCGCTGTTGTCGAACACCTGTTCGTCGTCCTCAACTTGTTTCCAGAAGTAAGTGGGGAGGTTTTTTTTTTTGTAGTGGCTGGCTTATTATTGTCATGACTCTGTATTCATTTATTCTTTCTATTTTTTTATTTTACTGATCCTTTTTTTCTCGGTTCCTTTAAAACTTTTTATTTATTTGACTTTGTAATAGATTTCAATACCACTAATAGCAACAGCACAACAAATGTATCAAAAAATGACTTTGCTTCAACATTAATTACATATAATCACCCTACAGCACCTCTTGCCGCGTTTAACCAACGATTAGCGGAAAAGTTGCGTTATCGTTCTAGTCCAAAACGTCTGTTACAAGAAGTTCTTGTTATTACCGACGAAATTAAATCCAAGAAACTTCGATTTGACTTGAACACATACAATGCTCTTTTAGTAGCTTATATGCGCGCTCGTAATGACAATGGTATATTAACTACATTACGCGATATGAAAGAAAATGGTATTAAACCCACTTTGGAAAGTTACAACACGATGCTCGAGGTAAAAAGAAAGAAACGCGAAGAGGGATAATTAAGTTGTAAGCAGAAAGAAAAGGAGGGAAAAAAAAAAAACTAATCAAGAATTATATATGTATTAAGGCATTTGGTGTTAATGGTCGATTAGGTAGTCAAGCTGAAGTTCTTGAAGATATGAAACAAAATAATATCGCCTTGTCCCTTACATCGTATACTCATTTATTACAAGGTGCATTGGCTTCTAACGCAGTCGAACACGCTCTGGATATTATGGATCAAATGAAAACTGAAGGAATTCAACCTAACGCTGTATGTTATACAATGGTGATTAATTCTTGTTTACAAGTACATGATTCCGAAACTGCATTCCAGTTACTCAAGGAAGCTGAAGATACTGGTATGGTAGCAGTTAGCAACCCACGTATGTATTTGGATGTAATGCGTGTCACTGCATTTAATGACGCGTGTGAACAGGCAGAATATTGTTGGAACAAGGCAATCAATAAATATGCTATGCGTCCTGATGAAGGTACCTGTTTAAACGTATTACGAGTGGCTGCTAAATCGGGTAATGCCAAATTGGCTACAGATGTCATTCGTCAGCTTTCTACTAGTGGATTTCCATACAAGGAACATTATTTTTCACCATTGATGGAAGCATTTGTTGTCAAGAAGGATTTAAAGAGCGCATTTAATGTATTGGATATCATGCGTGTATCAGGTGTTGCACCAACATCTCGAACAACATTGACGATCCGTCAAGCTTTACGAGACAATATTCAAGCTATTGATGATGCTTATTATCTTTTGGAAGAATTGAAAAAGGAAGGTCGAAATGTAGATGTGACAGCATTCAATGTTATTGTAGAGGCATGTGCTGAAGCTCAGGATTTACAACGTACAGTTGCTACTTATCGTGAAGCTCAAAATTTGGGTGTTGTTCCTGATATTGATACTTATAATGCTGTTCTCGAAGCATGTGTTAAAACCGCCAACAAGGGTATGGGTAATGTTGTCATTAACGAAATGAAGAAGGCCGACATTATGCCTAATGTTGACACATATAGCAGAATGATTGCTTTATCATGTACTCAAAGAAACTATGAAGATGCATTCTCATACCTTGAAGAAATGAAGAGTTACGGTGTTATTCCACCACAATCTTGTTATAGTAACCTTACAAGAAAATTAGCAGCTGCAGGAGATCCACGGTTCCATATGGCATTAGAAGAAATGGAAACATTTGGTTATCCCGTTACTTCAAGAATAAGAGCATTATGGAAATAATCAGAGTTTAAAATGATAATATCATTATCATTATTATTATTATTATTCTTATTCTTATGATATATAAAAAAAAGTATATAGAATTTTTTTTTCTTTGTTAGTATTTTGTTTTTGCTGTTAGATCTATATATAAAACCATTTGTATTCCTTTTTTATCTTTTTAATATAAAGCACGTAGCATGTTTAACTCCAAAAAAAAAAAAAAGAGATCATAACATGTATATAGTTTCTTATTTTTTTTCCAATTTGGGTATATCTTATTGGGATGTGTTTATCATCATCATCATTATCAAGGTGGCCCATAGAATCATATGTATGGTATTATGTATGAGATAATAATGGTGATGATGATGGTATATTATGCTTTTATATATTAACATTGAGGCTACATAATATCACTACATATTATAATATTGAACGATCATTTTTGACTCAGGGATCAAACAAATGCTCCTGTATTCCACTAGGGACCCCCCAAGCCTATAAAAAAAATGGGGAGAAAATATAACAAACAAAGAGATTGTGTGTATACGTGCATCTGCATAAAATACATTTTATATGGTAAAGTTAGCATATGATTACGTATATGAGTGTAGGTGGTATAGATACATTTGGTACGTACATCACTATGGTATTGTATTTCAGTTGATAATACTATTCACATTGAAAAACTACTTTTTTTTTTACATTCTACTACCGTTTAATCGAAAGAAAAGTTATAAATAGTGTTTTTCTTTAGTTCTTTTGTTTATTATAATATCGTATATGATATATATACGTATATATATTTGTAGAACATATTTTGTCATACGTATTACGTAGTATCAATATGTCTTCAATGACTATTAACTTCACAGTATTATCGTTGATGGAGTCACTACCATCCCTCAAAAATAAATCTTCTCCTACTAATAACTGCTATTCCTTATTATTACTATTATATATAAAATAACAGCGACCATACATCTTTTTTCTCCTAGTTCCTTTCTCTACTCTAAATTTTACTTTTATATCCTTTTGCTCCTGTACTCTTGTTTGACATTTCTTTCAAACGTTCTCCTCCTTTTGAGACCCCGTGTAGACATTTACCTTTGACTCCTCTTCTATCTTTTTCTTTCTATCCCCTTGTACTTACTTTATTTATATATTTTACTATCCTTTCTTGTAACTTAGTTATCTCTCTTTCTCCCTCTCCTTTTTGTCTGCTTGATCCTTTCTAGTATAACTGGGAGTTTCTGAGTGGGTGGGTGAATTGGGGGTTCAAGTGTTAAAAGAGTAACCCCTAGTTGAAGTTTATCTTTACTGATATATAATGTCGCTATTATTCAAATTTATTTACTTTTCTTTATATCTTACGTGATAAAGTAACTTTTTTTTTTATCATGAATGAGTTTTCCACAAAAGACAATGGATTACTTTATAGTGCAGCAGCAGGTATACACGCACATACTCATACATACATACATATATATATATGATGAAACCACAAATACTATTTTACATAACAATTTGAAACATATAAATGCTTGATTCAATTTTCTGCTTCTTTTCTCTCTTCTCTCTCTGATATTTACTAATCTATATATAATAACAATTGTCATGATAGATTCTCTAATGTGGACTTCATTACATATGGGCCGAGAACTTTCAAACTCATCAAGTCCAATATCGCCTTTGACACCAACAAAGACTGATGATTTGGGCAAGTTTTTGTTTCCTGGTCAAGAAGAATCTAGTAACAAAAAGCAACAGTGTCGTAGACCTAGATCTTTTCAAGATAAACAGTAAATTCTCATTTTCTTTTCTATCAAAGCAATTACCGCAAAGTATATATATATATACCAGCAAAAAAATAATAATAACATGATAACATAATAATTATATTAATAATTTAGTCAAGATCATATCACAAGTAATCATACTACAAATGGCGGTAAAGCAATATCATCAACCGAAATACGAAGGCAGATTCATATTCAATCAGAACAAAAACGACGAGCACAAATCAAAGATGGGTTTGAGGAATTACGGAATCAATTACCAACTTGTCTTAACAAAAAAATGAGCAAAGTAACTTTATTACATCGCAGTAAGTAAAGAATTATGTAATAGAAAAGTCATAATATTATAATATAGACTTCCAATAACAAACATTACTATACTTTTTATTACAACAACACATAAATAACCATAAAAAGGAACTTATAAAAAATTTACTTGACAAATGTATTATAATAATAATATATAGCTGTTCAACATATTCAACATTTAAAAAACACTCAAGTATCAATATTAGCCGAGCTTGAAAGACTTGTTCGTGAAAATGAAGAGTTAAGAAAGTAAGTTCGTGAACATAAATATCAAAATTTATAAATTTATAAGAGCATTCAATTGTTGATTTACTTTACTATCCTTGGTGTTAGATTTCAGACAACTATAACTCTACAACAAGACCCTCCTCTTTACGGTGCTAGCACATCCATATCTGCTCCATGTTCTAACACTAGTAGTACAACAACAACAACACATCAACAACAACGAGCATTATCACTTTCATCTTCTATTGCTACTGGTCCTTCTATCAGTACTCAATTATACAGGGAATCTTAATTTAGTTTCCTTTGTCATATGTATAATTTTTTTTTTTGAAATCCATATATCGACTGTTCTCCTCCATACACATTCTTTTTTTTTTTTTTTTTTTTAATTCTTTCAATTCATTGCAGAAACATCAAAATTCTTTTTTTTTTCTTTCTTATATTAAATCACAGCAATAATAATGATAATACGTTAATGTATATATCAACATATTTGACACAGATACGTATTATAACAGTCGTGACAAAGTGAGTAATGAAGGGGAGTTTAAAGGAAATAGTAATATGTCAACCAAATCGACATTGTCTTTCTATTTAGTATCAGATTTAGACTACCATAAACTAAGATTTTTATTGAGAAGAAAAAGGTCAATCTTTAATTTACTTGTATTCAACTTCTTTTAAACACGTTGAAATAGATATCCTTCTTAAATGGTATATAGAAACAAAGTTTTGAAGGATTACCTATGTACTATATAAAGCTAAAAAAAAAAGGGTTCCGCGATTAAACCGCAAGTGTAATGACCCATGAATATTCTAATACTGTACTTTAAAGCACAGTTGTTTTTTGATGTGAGCAAATATCATATGAGAAAATCAATCACTTTGGTGATATTAACTATTACAATATTTCTATAAATATCAAGAAAGTATAGGTAACCGCCTTCCACATTATTCTCTGAAAAGAAAATACATTTGATTTTGACACCTCGACTTCTCTTTCACCAATTACTTTATTAGCACTAACATCATAATTATCATTGGTGTAAAATATGAAAATGGGGAAAAAAGGGATATTAAAGGACCCAATTGGATAAATGATATTCAGGTGATATTATTAATGTTTTGGCTTACTATATACTGACGCTTTAGTAATACTTGTAACACAATAACACATTAAATCAAAATAATAAGTTTGAAGGAGAAATTGATGATTGCAGAGAAAAAAGAATAACAAAATAAAAGAGAAGGGTGTTGGTAACCATATAACCATGTAAAGTAGTTTCTCTCAATTCATACCCTCAGCATTTATTTTTTATTACTGTACGTAATTTGATATCTCTCTTCTGCCCCACCAGTCCTATCATAATCGTACTGTACACCTGTAGTACCTGTATTATCTATTACACACTAGTCATAAAATAAATCCACCTAGAAATATTAACATGTGTCGCTTGATCAATGTGATATCTGGTTATTTCAATATGTAAGAGTAAGAAATAAAAAAACAGACAAGGTAAAATCTTTTGAGACTTTGTTATATACCTTTAATAATAATTTAGAAACCAAAATAAAGTTTTTCTCTTTAAAATAATATTTACAACGACGTATTTATACGGATGCTTTATATTTTATGAGATATAGGGCTTGGTTAATTGAATAATGTAGGTGATTGATATTTTAGAGTCGAGTACTTGAAGTTAGTCATTAATACTGAGAAGGTTACTACAGCTACTGTTCTGAAGTACATATTTTGGGCTTAACCATGATACTCTCTTTTAATCTTTAATTTAAGTTGACGGGGCGCAGGGCATCGTTATGTGATTTTACTCAGTTTCCTTTTTAGAATTGAGGTCTGTTCGCGTCTATATATTATTATTTCATCTGGGATAAAGGGATCATGTTCTTTATAATACAACAATCAAAATTATAACAGAACACTGGTTCTTTGAAGAAAACAAAAGAAAAAAAAAACAAGCATTATTATTGACATAACTAGTGACTTTTCTTTATTGATGATTATAAATACAAATATACGTTCTTCCAAGACAAAATATATTTTTTTTATTAAAATCGAAAAGTTCCGTTTTTATTATGGCACCTTATTACTATAACTATTATTACTAGTGTTATTATTGGTGTGATTAGTTATACTTTTATTGCTGTTGGTCCGAGAAGCTGGGATAGTTGCTATTGAGGTCGTAGTATGAGATGGTGGTGGTTGTACATGAGTATGTTGATTAGGAGCAGATACAGTAACAGTAGCATTGGTATTTGAATTGATAGGAGCTGAAGCGCCAATTGCAGCACTGGCTGCTGCTGCGGCAGCTGCATTGATTTCCATTGGTTCAGGTGACATAATTGATTGCTGTTGATCATCATCTGCTGCTGTTGCTGTTGTTGGTGTTGTTAATGGGGTATCTTCCGTCATTGTTGTATCAATGGATGATACCCGTGCATTCTCAAATGCCCAATTATCATGTGCATCATCTGATACAAGATTATTTCGTGTTGCTTCCCAAAATGCTTCCAGTCGTTGAGGATCACGACAAAAATCTTGGAAATTTTGTCGCAATATTTCCGGATGAACCAATGTAGAAGAACCTTGTTTTCGACTTCGACTGAGAACCAAAGCTGGTGTATGATTTGTGTAAAGTCGATTGTTGACCCAATAAAATCCTTCATTATTGGGTCGAATTTGTATAAAAGCAACACCAGATCGATGAATATATTGATCATACTTGTAAGCATTCTTAATATAAGTGTATTCTACCTGAATCCCTTCAGATTTGGCTCGTTCAAATTTGTCATCGGCTTCAACATCCAGAACAAACCCTAAATGTCGTACGAGGGCCACAGCATAAAAGTTGTCGGGAACTTCGAACCGTGCATTGATCTCAGAAATGGGTGGTGGTTTGACTGCTAGATCAATGGTAACAGGACATTGGAATGGATTATTGTTTTCAGAGTCATCATAAGCTTGGTCTACAGATCCTTCTACTACTAATAGACCACATCGTTCAGCTTGTCGACTCCAGTTTTGTACAAGTTCTTGAACAAGTTGTGCTGTACAACCAAGCCAATTGAGCTGGAAATGATAGCAGTTGTATGCATTATGTAGAGTATCATAGTGAAGAATGGCGGTCTCACGTCGGTTGCTCTTTTTATAGGGATCGACATCAATAATCATGGACCGAGACATTTCAAACTCAATAGTAGGTTTGGATCTTCGTGGAGATTGTGGAGATGATGCTGCTCCACTACCGATTCCATTACCAGTAGAAATGTCCACAACGGGAGTCCCTACTCCTGATACCGTTCCTCCTCCTACTGATCCGCCAACGGCAGCCCCTGTTCCAACATTTGTACCGCCAGTCGTAGAATTTGACGCGCTGGTATCTTTACTATTGATAGAAATTGTAGAGGGTGACGGTGTTTGTGTTTTATTCTTGCTCAGTGAAGTATTATTCATTGTAAACCATGCCTTTTGTGGTTGCTGGCTTGGCATAAATTCAGGATGCAAACGATAGAAGTAATGGCCATCCAAAAATGCGTGACGATTTGATGATGAAACAAACAGAGGTGGACTACGTTCCATCAATGCATTTCCTAATGCTACTGCTTCTTCACGTGTACTGATATCATCAAATTGACCCACCATCCAATCGACCATTTCACTACCAACAAATGAATTACGATATACCTTGAAATGCCACCGTCGATCAAACATCTTGACACCTGCTTTTGGATCACGCATCGCCACGACAATATCCTTACTCTTGGAATCACGTGATAATCCCAACGGTTGACCCACAATGGATGATAATAAACTTGTATGTTGGGTACTTACACCACCAAATATAGAGGACGTAGAAGGTTGTGCCGATTTGGATGCTTCACTGGTAACATAAGCGGATGGATCCATTGTTGTAATTTTTAATCCAAAATCTGTATATCCAAACAAATCTTTCTTACGTCTTTTTTGCATCTCCTCACGTTCTTGAGGTGTTAACCATTTTGCCTTGCGTAAATTTTGTAACCATGTATTAAATAATGCTAATCTTTTTTCTTCATCATCTAATTGATCTTGTTGTGATGGCGTCATGCCGGGTGGATTCGAGGGTAATGTTTCACGTGGAATCACGATAAACCGTGCTCGCCAAAATCGTAAATTATCTGTCAATTCCTCTTGGTAACCAGCTACCAAATGATCTAAATAATTCCATGCATATAACAAACTTGGATAACTAAAGGAAACATTCTTGGAACGATAGCTTTCCACATTTTTCGGCCAAACAGCACATTTGTAGGCAATCTTTTTGATATCGAAATTGATCGTACGAACGTAACGACGTACTTCAACATTTTGTCCAGATGAATCAAAAGTCAATTGATGAACTTGATGGCCCATGGATAACCACCATACCATATGTTTCCATTTTGTTTTATCCGCCTCATCATGAAGGGTAGCTAATGTTTTACTTGTTGTTCCAGGAACCATCGTATTACCACCAGCAGCAATACCACCTACACCTCCTGCTGCGCCAGTAACACCTCCAGGGCCCATCATTCCACTACCCTCTTTCATATCTTTACTATTATTGCTACCACTTTGGTTACTACCAGGTCCTGTTGATGTCGTAATCATACCATTTGAACTATGAGGTGGACCATTACCGTTTCCACTGCCACCAATACCTTCACCACCAGATAAACCATGACCATACACCTTATTAACAGGTTTTTGATGTCCAGAAGCTGTGACATCAACAATAATTTGAAATCCTTGAGCTAATCGTTGACTAATCATTTCAGTCAATAAATTTGCTGTCTTGATGTGTTCAGACAAAGTTCGATCACCAGCTTGATATAAATTAACATCTTCACTTGCAGAAACAGTATACATGTAATGATTATAATGTTTCTTTAGCTCTTCATTAGAAGGGAAATAATCCGTTGTCAACGGTAGACAAGCAGGTGATGTTAAAGACCGCCAATGAACACGTGCACCATCATAAAGATCGATACGTGGTAATGCATGAAGCCAACGACGAAGATGAGATGTAAATATTAATGAAAAATCAGCAGGATTACATGGATTAATCAAACCATTGCGAGATGCGTTTGTGAAACGGTTATGCCATGCATGAGAAGGAGAAGATCGATTTATACCACCACCAAAACTTGTACGGATCAAATCACTATTACCAGAATGTTTGTGAATAGATGGACAACTACCAGCTGCATTTTGACGTGGTGATGGATTAGTGGATTTAGTACGACTATCGGGTCTACCAGATTTGTTGTTAATGGGTACAGGATCAACTGTACTTGAACTGATAAGCATAACATCATCATCATCTGTAATTCCAGGCGAATTATGCCCAGTGTCTGTACCGGTAATTTGTGCTGTTATGCGTACATCATTACTGTTCATGGTACCACGACGAGATGGCTTAATACGTGTCGGTGTCGTTGTCGTATTAGAATCATCTCGATTAGGAGAATGTCCCTTGAATACTTCCGTTACACGTGTAGGGCTATCTTCTTTTCGAACATTATTATCAAATGTAATTTTTGAACCCCCTTGTTGAGATTGAGATAATATGGACATGACGCGTCGTTGATCACTATGGTGCCATGTCTACATATGATATATAAACAAATATAAATGAGAAGAATGTGATCATTTCAGGATAAATAATAAGAAAAGAAAAAAGAAATTTAGAGAATAGAAAGACAGATAAAAAAAAAGTACCAAACCTTACTGTATTTGATTTCAAATTGGTAAATCGTGCAGGCCAATGATCAGTTTCGGGTCGATCTGGACTTTCCACCGACCCTTTTTGTTTTGTAGGTGTCATGAGTTTAGGTGTGGGTGTAGTTGTTGTTACTCTTCGATTAAATCTTGATTCCAAACTATCTTTGAATACCAAAGCATCATATTTTTCATAATCAATCGTTGGCAATGATGGTTTTTGAATAGGATGATCTGTTACTACTGGTGCTGTTCCTTCTCCTGTTACATTTGTTG
This sequence comes from Circinella umbellata, assembly GCA_025093555.1. Taxonomy (NCBI): domain Eukaryota; kingdom Fungi; phylum Mucoromycota; class Mucoromycetes; order Mucorales; family Lichtheimiaceae; genus Circinella; species Circinella umbellata. Next base: position 451,985 of record JAIWNF010000004.1, on the reverse strand, counting down.
CTGATAATCCATTGTTATTAGTATGAGGCATCGTTGTCGTTCCACTATTTAAGTAAGGTGGGGCTCGCATAGTTGAAAAATTAGCAGAACGTGATAAATAAGCTTCACCATTTCCATGACCTGAATCTGCTGATTTTGTTGACATTTTATCATTCAAACTACTACTACTGCGTTGATTTCGTAAGTTATGGGTAGGTTGTGGCTGTTGTATTTGCATTTGTTGTTGTGAATGGTCAGAGAGTAATGGGATGGATATACCGGCTAAATCATGTTCCATAATACCCATCATTTGTAATTCATACATTTTACAGCGTGTATGAAATTTATCTTGTTTGATAAATTGACCCGTTTCATGACTATAAAAACTACAATCAATCCAATGAGGTACCGAATAATATGTAAATGTATCTGATAATACATCATCTTGATATAGCGGATCCCAAGATTCGATCGCTTTTTGTTTGGTCAAATTTCCTATGATTTTGGTATCTGGCGATCCTTTTCCAGTTTGTTGTTGCTGTTGATACTGCTGTTGACGTTGTGGTGCTGGTCCCAAACAAAGTTCTTGAAATACTTCCACTGGTGGTGGTGAAGACTGATAGGCAAAAAGTGGAGTCACATGCAATGGAAGAGGTGATAAGCATACCATGTCCATAGCAATACCATTATCCGTCATTCGTTCATTAGTCAATCGAAGTAACTTTTTGTTCACAATAAATTTACCAGCTCCAGGAGTAACCAAAATAAGCGAAAGACCCGTTCGCATCAAATCACGGTCTACGTAATGGTTATCAAAAGGGTTCAACGCTAAATTGACCGCTTCCAAAACATTTCCATCATAAGCGACTGATATCCGACCACTCACAACATCTTGACCTTCCTTATTCTTACGCATCAATACATTCTTTTGAAATGTCAATTGTTCTTCTTTAAGAGGAGCAATGACTGATTTCCAATCATCAGTACTTTCCCAATCGGCAATCACTTTATAAAAGTCTTTGTAGAGTCGACCATCTGGTGCTTGGGTTACTAGATCATCGAGTACATCATGGTTGCTATCATAAAATACACGTGTAAATAGAACGATAGAAACAACATGATTCGTGCCTTCTTTATTCCATCGATTAAATAATTCGGGTAAGAAATTGTTGACAACTTTTTCAAAATAGAGTTCACCGTCTTCATCGAATTCCCACATTTCACGCGATAGTTGGATAAATAAAAAGTATTTGGCTGAACTGGATCGAAATATCATACGTGTGTTTTCATTAATGTAACCTGATACCATCTAAAAGTATAAAGATATTGTTATATAAATTATAATTTTTAACAGTTACCATGATGATGACTATTTTATTGTTATTATTACGATGTTAAACAGAAACATTTTTGTACCTCTTGATCATTAATGAATTGTCGTCGTACAGTAGCTTTAATCACACCAGCAAATAGAATTTTCTTTTCTGCATAAACACATGTACCATTTAAACTTTGTTGTAATCGCCACATATCACTTCGACCAAGATATTGTTCTTTGAACGAAAGTTCAACATGATCCAATGCAGCTTCAGATGGATCAATCTATATCATCCATCATGTACATATATATATATATCAGTGTTATATTCTTGACTTTGACTCCTCTCCCCTTTTTTTTTAATTAACATATAAAAATAGTATTACCAACTCGACATAAACTTCTATACGAAACCGAAGATTCAAGCGATCAGCAATGTCTCGTGAAATTGATATCTAAAAAAGTAATGGTTGGTATCTTTATTATCACTAAAAGAAAAAGATCACATATATGATAAAAAAAACCAGAGTTATATATATACCTGAAGTGATTGTTGTCGAGCTAATGCTTCACGATCCACAACAGCTGCTTTAACAATAAGTGGTTCTGGTGGTGGTGGTGGAGAAGAAGACGATACAGAAGAGGCTGAAGTAGTAGCAGTAGAGGAGTGTTGTTGAGGAAAATGAATGCGTAAAAGCTGACCATTACGGAAATTTGGAAACTGGTCGGGATTCACAACAGCATCTTGGTTTTGAAACTGGCTGGGATCATGAAACCAAAGACTAATCGGTTTTTGTGAAAGCAAATTGCCAGAAGGCACATTACTGCCACCTGAAGTAGGTGGAGGCATAATAATAATAAAAGTGCTCTTTTTTTATTAAGAAAGCTTTACAAAGGGATAATATTTCACACCAAAAAAAAAAAAAAAAAAAATCCCGCTTGCATGGCAAACAACAGCATTTCAAACGTAGATTTTTAAAGTTAAAAAAAAAAATGTACATTATGGAGTGATGTGTATGGTGCATACTCTTTCTTTTTAATAAAAAATTAAAACTTGCATTCTATTGTTTCAATCATTTCTATAAAGCTTTGAAGTGTTTTTTCAAAACCATAACTATCTTTTTCTTGATTATGTTCTTGGATAGAAAGAGTAGTGGATTTAAGTATCAATTTTAGCATAATTTTACTGATTGTCAATGAAAGGCGTAGTCTGCTGCCTACATCAAAAATCGACAGATTTCGTAACTTTTTTTGTAATTGATATAACTCAATTATATCTTGTTTAACTACATGATAACAATTTTGAGTTTCTGAAAATATAAAAGTAATATCTTATTAACAAATATGATATTATATGTTACTAAACAATAATATATCATTACGGCTTACGTGTCAATATATAATACATGTTTTTTAAGAAGTATTCAATAGAATCAATAATACGATCATCAACACATGTACAATTTTCTGTACCACGAAATGTATCTATGCTAAAGTTTCAGTACACATATAACTGCTTTCTCCCGTTTCTATGACAACTGTATGAGTGAATTTCTATATATAAATATGTAACTTACAGAAAAGCACTTTTAGAGCATGAAATTGACCTTCCATCATTTCTTCACAAGCCTACGCATATAGTACATATGATATATAAAAATAAATAACTGAATAAAGTACGTATCAAAGAATATATATTTCACCATTACCTGATACACCATACGTTCAAACATATCCCCTTTATATTCATATCCTGATGTACCGTAATTGTCATAGATATCATGATCAGAAAAGTTTCTTGCACAATCATATTCAAATCGTAAAGTTTCATTTGACAGGGTATTATATGCTTTATTTAATACTATATATACATTGTAATTTATCAATACATAATAAGAAAGTTATTGTTTTGAATGGTTCCTCCTTATTCTTTTCAACATCCATCCTAAACTCCATATCTATGCCTTTTTTTTTCAAGATTTAAAAAGAATTATGAAACAAGAAATATTTACATTGAAAACATTCAGTGGCACGAGGATTAGCCGGAACAAACCTATCAGGATGACAATATCGACTTTTCTACAACAACAATTATATATCAGGGTACTTATTATTACGAGCTAACTATATGCTGTTATAATTTATATCATCTTGATTTTTTTTCAACAAGTTGTTTACTTTCAGATAAGCATGTCGAATATCTTGAATGGATGAATTAGTAGAAACATTTAATATACGATAATAATCTGTTGGTACATTCAATATATCCTCAAAACATTTTTCCATGGTATTCTTTTCTTTAAGGAAAAAAAAACAGAATAAGAGAAAGGAAAAGAAAGGAAAGAAAAAAAAATACCCCAAAAGGAGATTATAAAAAAAAAGACAACGACGACAATTTTTATAAATTCCCCCCCTTCTCCTTCCAACATATTAACATTCCTATTCTCTCCTTTTCTGATATGATCCTTCTTTCTTTTTACCAAAAAAAATAAATATAATAATAATAATAATAAATAGAAAGGGAAATTATATGTATAATACGCGACTTTCTTTTTTCCATTATTTTGTTGAATTGGGTTGTTGTGATTTTTTTTATTTACATGATACATGTTGGTTGCGAAAGAAAAAAAAAGATATTTATAAAAAAATGTTGTTTTTAGATCTTTTGCATAGCAGCAACGTCAACAGATTGGACATAATCTTCGAGTTCTTGGATAGCATCGGCCAAATCATCCAAAGCAACCTATTAGTATTATTATATATATTTAGTCAATATCAAAATATATTTTTTTTTTCACTCATAATAATTATTTCCAGTTCTTTCTTAAAAGCGAAAAAGATTATTTATATTATTATTATTTTTTTTTTTACCTTGTCATCTTCAACGACACAGTTGATTTGGAGTTTCTTGATACCGAAACCAACGGGAACGTGTTGGAAACCACCCCACAACAAACCGTCCATCTTGATATCCTTGACAGCTTTAGTCATGGCATCAATATCAGTTTCATCATCCCAAGGCTTGACATCCAAAGTGACGGTAGTCTTAGCAATAGTCTTAGGCTTGGCAGCCTTCTTGGCTTGGTATTCAGCAAGACGTTGAGCCTTGATCTTTTCAGCTTCTTCATCAACTTCTTCATCATCGGAACCGAAAAGATCGATATCATCTTCATCTTCTTCAGCAGCGGCGGCAGCAGCAGGAGCAGCAGAAGCAGCCCTATAATAATTCCATGTTAATTTATTTTAATTTGTTTGTTTGCTTTTCATTTTTTTTTTAAAAAAAAATGAGGGGTAAACAACTTAAAGTGATAAAAAGAGATAAACCCGAGAACGGGGTTTCGTAGGGTAGGAAGAAAGGGTAAGGTACCCAGAAAATATATATGAAGAAATAGAAGATATACGTACTTGGCATTAAGACCTTGAACGGCAGCAATGTGGTTGTACCATCTGGCCAAGTGAGGGTACTCAGCAGCAGAAGGACCTTCGGGCAAAGCTTCAAAGACAGCCTTGTCAGCATCAGAGGCTTCAGCACTAAATGATTTATTTATTAATTAATTGAGTTTATTAATGTCTCATAAATGATTGTAAATAAAATACAATGGCATGCCAAAATAATAATGAATAAATTACCCCTTGACGTAGGAAGCGTTTTCAAAGAAACCGTTAAGGACCTTGTTGGCCAACTTGGACTCGAGAGTGAAGGACATTTTTATTATGTGATGGGGGATATATAAAAAAAAAAGAGAAAAGAAGAAGAAAAAAATCTGGGATAAGCGGGATCCTATATCATGTAAGAAATTTTTTTTTTTTTTTTTGATCAGACCGCAGTCAATCCAGCCACTAAGGATGAACTACCTTAAACACATGGTCTACGAAACAAATAACCTTTATGATACCATGGTTACTCTATTTCGTTTTTGTCATGGAAACTAAATAACTCTATATTTATTTGTTATTTTATTTGCTAATAATAATTATAATAAAAGATATATGGGATAGTTCAATAATACTGAAACATCTTTTTTTTGGGGGGGGAGCAGTATACAGAACCAAAAAAAAAATGTGGCTTGGTATATAACTCATCTTCCTTTATGCGTGATTAATTCCAAAAAAAAAAAGCGGGAATCTTTTTTTTTTCATTTCTTTAATTTTTACATTAACCAAATAAGACGAAAAAAAAATGGGGAAAAGTGCTAAATTTTATAAACGACCGAGTCGAAAAGAAAAAGAATCAAAGTCATTAGTAAAACAATCAGAATCAGGAGGTGTTTCGAAAAAAGGAAAACAAGAAGATACAAAAATGAAAGAAGTATCAACAGCAGCAATAGCAGCAGCAGTAACTAAAGCAACAACAACCAAGGTTAATAATAATAATACTATGGATATTGATGAATCAATGAAAAAACAAAAGAAAAAGAAACAAGAAGAACTACCAGATTATGTTGATTTATTTTCTGGTAAAAAGACTTATAAAAGAGTTCCTGGAAAACGAAAGTAAAAAAATCAATCAAAACATTTATCACTCTATATATATACTACATAATATACGGTCCCCAATCTCGTTCACCTAATCCAACCCACCCCCCCTCTCATTCATAATCATAAAATTTGCATGTAAAACACATTTCATAATAATAATATATCACTTCAATTTTTTTTTGACAACAAATTGATAAATTATGTACCAAACTGAGGAATTCCAAAAATAAAAATAAACTTTTTGAATTCCGTATTTATAAAATGGTAAGAAAAGAAAAAGAGACGTTGCATAAATCTTTTCATTATGCAGACAAATCAAGTAAAACAAATCTCAACTTTGGACTTTTTTTTTTTTTGATAAGTTGTTTTTGTTATTTCGTATAGAAAAAAAGAAGAGGGGATATAAAGAAAAAAAAAACACATTGTAAAAAACTGAACTAAAGATAAAAGAAAAAGGGGGGGAAGGAAGATGTGTTACTTGATTTTTTGAATGCGTTCGTAAAAAAAATTATGTGATTATGCAAAGAAAGGAAAAAGACTTTTGGTTTGTTATAAGGAGAGAGAGAGAAGAAAGAAGAAACATTATTTTTTGATACTTTATGTATATATATGTGTGTGTGTGTGTTTCTTTTTTTTTTACATATAGTACATGACCTTTTGAAGTTCAGGCTTGACAACAGCAAAGGAAGCCATTTGTTCATCAGGGTTCATGGATTCAGAAGTGGCTTCAGTATCAGACCAGTTTTCACCACGACGATGGAAACGAGCACGAGCAGCAACCAAATCAGCATAGTAAGCAGGGGGCACGATAGAAACAGCACGGGTGGCACGTCCGTAAATGTAACACAAACGGTAAGTCAACTCTTGAAGTTGATCCGGAGTGAAGTTGTTATCATCATGAAGAACGTGATAATGGGTAGGACGTGAAGTACCTTGGAGACCAGCATGTGATTGCAAATAGAAATCGAATTCGAAGGGATGAACAATACCACTGTCAACGACAGTACCGGGTTGACAGTTGCCAGATCGGTCAGCATCTCTGGGTTCCATAGGGAAGAAACGAGCATGATGACGCTTTTGAACAACAACAAATGTAATGGTAGGACGGTATGACTTATCAAGAGTTAAGCATGCATCACGAATTTGTTGAACTTCACGGGTTTGAACTTCTTGGAATTGACCTTCAGATACACCATCACGATAGAACAAGATACGTTCAGGTTTTTGTCCACATGATTGATAGAAACTCTTGAGAAGTTCCTTGACCATGCTTCCCAAATCAGCAATAATTTCAGTTCGGTTAGCTTGGACACGAATAGCACTAGCATAACGAGATGCACGAGCATCCATACTGGCAGTAACAGCGGCAACTGAAGGACGATTCATATCACCAGGAGAAGGATGAGTTACATCAGCACCCAAAATAATAGTAGGGCGAGAAGAGATGAAAGGAATTTGAGGAGGTGACAAGAACAAGTTCATACCACCCAACTTCATGTTAACCTTCAAACAGACGTTAGCACAATATTGTTTCTTGGCATCAGCAATATGCTTGGATTGAACACATTGTGTAGGAATACCAATAACTAATAAATAAACGCGTATGAAATAAAATAGATTTCATTGAGTATAAAATATTTCATTGTTCTAATGACTATTGTTTTCCTATAACGAAAAAAATTATATATGTATATATATATATATACTTTACCTGTATCAGAAATACGTTTGATTTCGGCGTAAAGAGGAACACCAGTATTTGGAAGAATACAGAAAATAAGTTGAGGGTTAGCCTTGGCAGCATTACCAGCCTTCAACCAAGCTTCCTTCAAAGTACGATCAATGTTGCCTTGAGGATCAGCCATTGTGATAGGAGGTTGACGGTTAACAACATTCTATAAATAAATATAAGAAAAAAAAATTAATAAAACCGTTTGCTGAAAAAACAAAAACAACAACAAATAAATAAATAAATAACTTACCAAACCAGTATCAATGAAAGTTTGACAAAGTTCACGGACGAAACGTTGAATGGCAGGCATAGGTACTTGAGAAGCAAAGTTAACAACAGACCATGAGCCAAGAACAGCACCTTGAGCAAGTTTCTTGCCACGTAAATTCCAAGCACCACCTTGAGGAGCAAAGGTACCATCAGGAGTGGAACCATTGTAAGAAATTTGAGGTGTAGGAAGGACGCGTGCATTGACAACAGCCATTTCAGGCTTAACAGTCATGTTGCATTGTTGCAAGTAAGGGTTGTTACGGTATTGCAATAAATCAAGACCTTGCTTAATCTTATTAGCACGAACATTAGGCTTTTGACAAGTGAATTTGATCATATCAGCAGTTTGCTTTTCGTTCAATTTCTTAGTCAAACGTTGACCGGGTACCAATTCACACACTTCCATAGGTAAGAAGATGTCACGCTTAACAACAATACAAGGCAAGAAGGGGAAAGCCAAACGCATGTTGTATGTCTTGCCAAAGTATTGAGCAACAGACATTTCATTACCATCTTGATCCTTGAAGTTAGTACGTTCAGCAGGGCTGGGAGTAAGTTTGGTAACCTTGTAACGACGCTTGTTATCACCACGATGAGTGATTTGAATCTTCAAACCCTTGAGTTGTTTTTCAAGTTTCTTGATGTCACGTTCAGAAATACCACGACGCAATTCATCAATGGAACGACGACCAAGATACTTGGCAACCAAATCAGGAAGACGACCGGCTTCATGGAAAGCAGTAGCAGAAACATCCAAGTTAATGTACATCTTACCTATAGATTACATTTTTGTTTAAATTTTAACTTATTTAGTTCAAAAAAAACACGCGTTTTAAAGTATATTTAGGAGAGGAGATAAAGAAGAAAGGGTTTTTGTATTTATGGTTGCACAATCCATTTGATTGGGTATACGCGTAATGTCAGAATAATCAAACATAACAAAAAACCATCTTTTATAGAGAGTAAAAAAAAAAATTACACGGGATAACTTACCCACACCAGGACGAGCTGATTGGTAATAACCTTGCCATACTTCGGCACCACCTGGAAGAGGGCGCTTTTCAGCGGGAGTAAAGAAAGAACGACCTACAGTAGCATGCATAGTACTAGGAACATGACGGATAAGAATATCCAAGAACATGATAGCTATAATATAACGTGATTTGTTGTTTAATAAAAGTTTTTTTTTTTTTAATTTATCTTCAGTTTATTTTTTATAAAGAAAAATATTACTAACCTGTCAAGACATTGTTGGAAGAAGAGTTTTGACCGGTTAAGAAACGGTTAAGTTCTTCCATGTTGATTTCACCAGCTTTCTTGATACGAATAGTGAATTCACCACCACCAGCGCGCTTTGATTGAGCTTCAGCATCCATCAACTGAACCTATAAATGTAAATATTTATATATATATATATATAAAGATAAATCAATCAGTCAAAAATACGTGTTTTTTTAAGGGGGGATATTCATTTTCAAATTGATTGAAAAAATAAAAATAAATAAAAAGGAAAAGGAAAAGGAAAAGGAAAAAAAAAAAGGAAATTTTAATAATATTGAAAACATACCTCATAAGCTTTAGCACCTTCTTCACCAAGATCTAAAGCTTTAGGAGAAAAGGCATTTTTACGACCATCAAAAACAGCCTTGATACCCTTTAAGATACCTTGACCATCTTGATCTTCAAAAGCTTTCCAAACTTTACGATATAATGCTGGTGGAGCACTTGGAGGATCAATGGTAACATCATAATGATGAATATTACCAGTAGGGAATGAGGTAACCTCAAAGAAATTAGAACGTACACGGGTTGGTTTACCGGTTTTACCAGTACCAGGTCGTAAAACGAATTGAGTTAATGAAGTAGCCATGTAGTAACTTTTACTTCTCTTGTTGTAATTAGAAGAAGAAAAAAAAAAGAAAAAAAAGGAAAATTAGGAGTTAAACTGATTGGGGGAGGAAAAACTGGTCTTTCTACGTCGATATTTTTTTTTTTTTTTGTGACGTAGTCCAAAATTTTTTATTTTTATGTTGTGATTGATATTGTGGTTTTTTTTTTCTCACCCAAAAAAATTATTGTTATGTAAAAGATAAAGGAGAGAGAGAAAGAACCGTTTAAAGACTGATTATCACAATTTACTATTATTATTACTATTAGTATTATGACCTGTTCTTCTATTTATTTATTTATTCATTCTTTTTTCATATATTTTTTGATTGGTTAAAAAAAATAGTCGGTTTCAGTTTCTTTTTATTTTACTCAAAAAATCAAAAACAAATCCAATCACGATCAATTTTAACTAAAAGACAATAAAAGGGATTACTCTTTGTAAAGAATTGCATAAATGGGGGATTATCTGTATAAAAGACGTTTACTCTTTTTGTATGAGTTAAAAACATTCATCTCTTTTTTGCTTCCGATCTCTTCTTGTCTTACATACTTAATCCCATCCCCGAATTAATTATTCCTATTATTGTTTATATATTAAACATTATTTTGTATGTCTCCTTTCCCTCTGTGAATCTGAGTCATACTATCTTGGATAGAATAAAGTAAATTCATTTATCATCACCATGACATAGTAAAATAATAATACGTAATATTTTTTGATAAAAAAAAAAGATGGGGATGGTTCTCTTTTCAATATATCAGTTAAAATTATTATAAATACTTTGTCATTGTTCATTTCCATGGTTACCTTGACCTCTTCTTTAACAACTAATCTGCGTATGATATTTGATACGTAAAGGAACAAAATAACATTCATATAAATATTTATGTAAAAACAAATAAGAACAAAAGAAGGAACAATCTATTATCTTGTTTGTATAATAATACGTAACAAATCAAAAATATTCAAAGGAAGCTTTGTTTATTAGTTTTATAAACGAATGATGGGATTCTATTTCTTTTCAAAGTCATAAAGATCATAGTCTTGTTGTCTTGGTACTGCATGCCATGCTAATCTTTCATCCACATCATCATCACGAGGAGGAATCACGGGTAGACGGCGTGAGGTATTATTCCCTGGATGATAATAAACAGAGTATGTATTTGAAAAAAATAAATCATCAGGAATTATTCGTATAAGACCACCAATAGGTAATGACATGACACCAATAAAGAGACAAACACCCCAATGTTTAATACTAAGTGGAACTGTTTGTAACGCAGATCCTCCACATTCGACAATGATAAATTGACCCAATAGTGTGATAAAGAAAATTAATATAAATATCTTGTTCTTTGTAATTCCTTTGAATATATTAAATCTATTATCAATACGTCTTGAACTATAATAAAAAAAATCGATTATTAGTTCCCATAAATCAAAAAAAAAAAAATTAGAATATATATATATATATAATACTAACTTGACTTCATTAAAGATTTGACAAAAAACAAAAGCAGTGAAAATAACAGTTTCCAAGGTGGCATCATCTAAATGAAGCATATCAGTATACATGAGAGATAAAATGACAGTGATTTGATAAATGCTTTGTCCACAAATCATTTTCCACATGGATGCATGAATCAAGGGTGCTGTACGTGCTTCTGGTAATCGTTCTAATAATTGAGGTGTAGGTGGATCCGTTGCCAAAGCCAATGCAGCAAATGTATCCATAATAAGGTTGACCCAAAGTAATTGAACAGCTGATAAGACGGACTTGCTTTCTACTATTGCCGATACCAATGTCAAGGCCACCGCTGTAATATTAACAGTCAATTGAAACTGTAAAAACTTTTTGACTGAATCATTGACACATCGACCCCACGAAATGGCACGTACAATACTTGCAAAATTATCATCCATTAAAATAATAGAGGAAGCTTCTTTGGCTACTTCGGTACCCAATCCCATAGAGAATCCAACATCTGCTGCTTTTAATGCGGGTCCATCATTTGTACCATCTCCTGTTACAGCTACTATATCACCTAATTCACGTAAACTTTGTACTAGTAATCGTTTATCTTCTGGACTTGATCGTGCCAATACTTGTAAATCAGGTAATATTTTTTGTCGTTCCACATTCGTTAATTGACGAAACGTAGGTCCATCCAATGTTTTTCCTCCTGGAGTATAAATACCACATTGGCGCGCAATACTTTTGGCTGTCAACATATTATCGCCTGTTACCATACGTACACAAACACCTGCACGTTGACATGCTGCCACAGCGGATTTCACACCAGGTCTCAATGGATCTTCAATGCCAATAATTCCCAACAGGGTTAATTTGCCTTCATTTAATATATCTTCCAATTTTTGACTTTGAGGGGGTGGCCAACTATCAAAATCACGGTAACAAATAGCAAGTGTACGAAGACATCGTGTAGCATAACTTGAAATAATTTTGGTCATTCGTGTGTGATTAGCATCTGTCATGACTCTTGTTTCAATATCATATGTATTTCCATCTTGAATTCCATCGAATCGTTCATACGATTGTGCATGCATCGATATAATACTGTCACAACAATTCAATAGCATTTCAGATGCACCCTTAATATGCAATCGATAAATAATACGCTCCTTTTTTGTATATTCGTCTAAAGTAGGAATACGAATCACTGTAGCCATGGCTTTTCGTGTTGAACTAAAAGAATAAACATGTTCAACTGCCCAACAGGTACGTAACAATTCAAAAGGTTCACATTGCATCCAATCTTGTGCGAAATGATGAATAGCCATTTCGGTCTTGTTACCCATTAATGTTTGTTCTCCAGCTGTATTGGTACTCATGTAAACTGTAGAATTAAGTGCCATGGCCTGATTGATAAAATTACGAACAGGTAAAGGAAGCTTGTAACGAATGGATGGAAGATCAATTAAATCTCCTCGTGATGCTGGTGGTTCTCGTAAAAATCGAAAAGAAGATCCAAAAGTACCAGCGACAACAGCCATTGTGTTTTGTGTTAATGTACCTGTTTTATCAGAACAAATGGTAGTAGCATTACCCATGGTTTCACAGGCTGCTAATACTCGTACAAGATTATTATCTTTGAGCATTCGTTGTGTAGCATAGGCCAATGCTAAATAATAAATAATAATAATAATCATTAATGTCAAATATTTATGAAAAAGATAATTTCGTTTTTGTTTGTAAATATGTGTTTCTTGTTTATTTACCCAAAGTGACAGCAAGTGGTAATCCTTCAGGTACAGCCACAACGACTACTGTGACAGCCGTAATTAAAATATGCATAATTTGTGCTACCACAGAAGTTGCTGTCATGGGAGGTGACACATCTGATGAATAAGATATGATACATCGCACAAGCAAAATAATGAAAACGACACCAGCAGCCGATACACCAAATTTTGCAATATTTCCAGCCAAAATATTTAATTTTTGTTGTAATGGTGTTTGATCATCGGGTGTACGCATAGATAACATGATTTTACCATGACAGGAATGAACACCCACGGAAGTGACCATATAAGTACCTTCTCCTTCAATAATTTTGGATCCAGAAATAAGAAAAGGATCAGGACATGAATCCAAGTCCATTAGTAAGTCATTATTATTATTATTATTATTATTGTGGCTACCATGACTGGTTCTGTTATGGTTATTATTATTGGATGAGGATGGGATGACAGTAGTTGACTTTTGTTGTTGTTGATTATTTGTAAAATTTAAAGTAGACCATGCAATACATTCTTGAACACGCGCTTTACGAACAGCATCTGATTCACCAGTAGTTGCAGATTCATCACATCGAACATTACTACCTTGAATAAAAACACCATCCGCAGCTATAATATCACCAGGAATAAGACGAAGAACATCACCAACATGAATATCATAAATAGATATAGTTTGAACTTGACCTGATCGAATAACCTATAAGAAAAATAGTTTATTTTTATTTTTATGATAAGTTGTTTGGAATGGTATTTTCTTTTTTTTTTTGGAAGAGAGAAGGTTACTTACATCAATTAATCGATGTTCTTTTTGTGCATTCAATCGTCGAAATTGTTTTTCTTTTTGATAATCATTTAAACTACCAACAAGAACAACTAATACAATAGCTAATAAAATAGCTACTCCTTCAACCCATTTTACACCAGGAATTTGATTTCCATCATTATCGTATTCAATAATTGTTAAATCTTCATAAATACCAACTGTTAATGAAACAATGGCTGCCACAATTAAAAGTATCTAATTGAAAAATAACAAAATTTGTATATGTGTCAAAAAAAAAACATCTTCTTTATACTCCATTTAGTCACGCTCCTTGTTTTCTTATATATTATCTTTAGCTCCCTCCCCCCCCTTGTAAACAGACCAAGTCTTTTTGGGCCCTTTAAAATTTATTTTACCAAAGTTTTATCTTGAAGTGAGATCCAAATCAATCGAAATAAACTTTTATGTTTAATACAAGGTAATATATTGTTTCCAAAAACTAATTTTCTTTGTCGATGCATTTCTTGTTCTTTTTCATCGTCCATAGCGTTATCAGGATTCTCTTGTTGAGTAGGGTGATGATGTTTTTCATAATCTTCTACATTACAATAAGCCAACATATCTTCATCCAATATAGCATCGTCATCATCGTCTTCTTCGTCATCGTCATCACTTGTTACACTTTTATTACATGTGGATGCTGCTGCCGATACTAAATCATTCAAAGTAATGGTCTTTAAAGGGTATCGTTCATTTTCAGAAATACCGTGCATCATATGTGAATGAAGTCCTTTGGCTATACCAAAAACACCACCGACATCATTTAAAAATTTTAAATCTCGTTTTTCTACTAAATTACTTAATTGTTCAGCAGTAAAAGCAAATGGGTTTTTTGGGTCATAATGAGCAGCTCGAATCATATCAATGGATGAATAATAATACACGGTCGATAAATCATTTCTTTCTTCATTTCTTGTAGGAATAGTATAATGATGATGGGTAGAAGTATTGGATTCATAAGGTGGTGGAGGTGGTAAAGACAATGCTGATGTATATCGACTGTTATTATGATTATTATCGTTGCTCATATTACACAGGAAAGAATAAAATTAAATTAAAAAGAAAAGAGTCGAAGCCAGCTTTACAACTTTTTTTGTTTTGTATAGTATGAATTAAAGGAATGGATTGGGTAGAAAGGAGTGAGGAAAGGGAACGTAAAAAGTTATGTAAATTAAGAAGGAATGAAGAAAAACGAAGGATGATAAAAAAGTAAACGGATTTATAAATTAAAATAAATGAGAAAACTTTTAAGGAGTAAGGATTAAAGATGAAATGTTTTATAATAGTTTATTATTGCTCTCTTAATCACTTTGAAGGATGTATAAAACTGACAGATGAATTGATGTAATCTATATTACTCGTGTTTATATTTATATATATTTGATCGTTCTACGATTCTCCCCTCCCCTCTTTTTTATACTCTCCTTATTTTGGTTTTTATAGTATTAGTGTTCTCGACCCCCTTTCTATGATTGCCACACACTTGTAATATATATATATAATTGACCATCCATAAAAGTTAAAACCAAAAAAAAAAAGAAATATGATTTTATTACAAAATTGTTGTGGTGGTTTGCAAAAAAAAAAAATCAAAGTCAAAAAAATATAGGATGCATATGCTATTAATAAGATTGGAAAGGATGATAATAATAATAATAATAAAAGCAAAACAAATAGAAAAATATGTACAATATAAAGAGAGTATATGTAATGTGTTAACAATAGAAGGGAATATAAGAGGTAAAAAAAGGATATATAAATTTAAAAGATTTGTTATTAAATATCACCATCACTTACAGTAATAGTAGGAACAATAGGTGGTGGTAACAATAATAGTGGTTGTTGTTGTTGTTGATTATTTTTACTTTTATTATCATTTAATCCAATAGCAGATGTTTTAGAATTTTTATTATCATCATCCAAAGTGTCATTGCCACTACTAGTTGCAGTTTCTAAACAAATTTCAAAACGACCTTTCTTTATTGTACAGTTGGATAAATTCTCTGTTGAATGCATTTGTCTTAATTCCTTGAAAATACATGATTGCTGTTCCTGATGATCTTTATCATTATCTTCGTACATGGGTGGATGTATTAAGGCGGTAGTTACAGTAGTTACAGTGGTAGCAGTGGTAGCAGTAGTATTGGTATTGTTGTTTATACTACTACTATTCGTACTTGTAACATTATTATTGATTGGATCATTCCAAAACTCTGCATCCCAAATTTTAAGTTGACGATTTGATGAACAATTACTAAAACAAGTCTTTTGTTCAGATCCAACTGTATATGATGCCATATCATCTTGTTGTTCTTGTTCTTGGAATAAATTGTCATTGTTATTGTCAATTGGATGGGATAATTCATTTTCATCTTCATTTTCATCACATATAATAATGCCAGTCATATCTGCAAATTCTTTAGCTGTTAAATCTTCTGAATTGACAGTAATGTTAGATGATGAAATATGACGTAAATGGTGTTGTCTTCGAGATTGACAAGTGGATGAAGCTGATCGACTACGGGGTCTTCCTGATGATTGTTGTTTTGGTTTCGATTGTTGTTCAGGGAAAAGACAACAACTACTTGTGCTACTATGATCCGTATTATTACGTTTGACTAAAATACTTGTTGGTACTACAACAGATGATTTCTTTTTATTATCTAATAGAATTTCATCTTCAAACCATATTGAAGAAGGGTTATTACTAGGTGCTGAAGAAGATGAAGGTTGTTGTTGATGATTATTTCGTTTTACAGTTACTGAAGGACGAATAGTATTATTAGTTGTTGTTACTGTCGTTGGAGTAGATGTTGTAATTATTGAAGAAGGGGGTACTAGGGATGGTGAAGAAGGTGAAGGACTAGGCATAGTTTGTGCATTTTGATTTTGATTTATATATTCTTGTTGGTGTCCATGTAATAAAGTATTTAATCGAGGTTGTGAACATGATTTTTTAGCACTATGATAACGATTTTGTTCAACTAATGAATCATTATTATAAGGTGGGGTATGGGGTTGTAAATATTGGAAAAAACTACTGGCAATGGACGATCGACGTCGTTCAAAATGATGAGACCAACGATTAAAAGGATTGTGATTTTTTAAATCACGTTTGTGTCGTGGTCGTCTTTGTTGACGTTGTGATGATTGTTGTGGTGATGGAGGAGGAGATGGAGGTTCATTTCTATTATTGTCATTGTTACTAAATGAAGAACGAAACTTTGTAAAAACAGCTAAAGTTGACTTGAGTCGGGATAATTTACTACTAGAAGGCGTAGTTGTTTGTGATGTACTGGCTGATCGATTTCGTTTTAGTGTTGAAGGTGTGATAGGCATTGTGATATAATAGTATAATAATGATAATGGATGATGATGATAATTATGATGTTGTTATAGAATTGAAAAGAGAATATATGAATCTAATCGTAGTAACAATATAGTGGATAACGGGGGTATTTTTTTTTCTCTCTTCATAAAGAAGTATACATGCCTTCGAAAAAAAGAAGAGAAAAGAAAGGTAAAAAAAAATAAAAATAAAAAAGGAAGGGTAAAGAAGATAAAAGAAGTCCAAAAAAATTGTTGTTGGCACACACACTTTTTTTTTGTTTTTTATTTCGTATGATAATAAATAATAGTATTAAAAAATAAAATAATAGAGAAAAAAGAAAAGGAAAAGGAATTTTTATACATCTATTTTTTCCATGAGATGTCGGGTTCGGTATTCAATAGGTTTGTCATACAACGTGTTACTTCAATTTTTTTATAGTATCAAAAATGTTACCCAATTCCCGATTCTCTTTTTTTATTATTATGTTTATTATTATCACTATCTTGTTATCAATAACAAATTGACTCTTGGCGTTTTCTTTGAATCGTTTTATTTTTGTTTTGATCATGATAATAATTAGAATACCTGTTGTTATGTAGTAACTGAATACAATGTGGGTACTTTTTCTTATCTACATTAAACAACTCATTAGCACTCTTTATTGATATTATTAAAGTTAGAAGAGTGCATTTTATGGGAATTTACATTGCATATATTATTCAATAGCAAAAAAAAAATTTAAACTGTGCTTTTTTGTTAACGTTTTATCATTATGTGCATGAATGAGTTCTTTTGTAAATAATTAGATAGACAGAGAGATCGTCATTTTTTTTTTTGGATGAAGGAATTGTACAGATACTGATTTTTTTCCCCTAATAATCAATGACAGTAAAAAGGTTAATGTCATCCCAAATCATTTTTCTTCTCGGAATGGATCTCTTGTTTTTTTTTTTAACCTCTCTTGGCATTCAAAAAAAAAAAAGTTTATTTCAGCTACGTACATACTATTGTTTTTTCTCTTATTTCTATTTTTCTGTAATTGTTACTAGGCAACATCATCAATCGTCAGATATCAACAAGTTTATTATATTATGAACTTGTTAGTGTTGTCTTGGCAGCAAATAAAATACTTATTGACAGTGTCAAAACAACAACAACAACAAAAGCTTTGTTTATTTTTTATTTTGTAACACCTCGATCCTTGAACCAAGATTATAATGCATAATCTTTTTCATTTTCATTTTGCGCCGAAGCAGAGATTAAAAAATAGTGTGGCATGCATGCATCTACATACATAGAACCTGATTGTGCAATGTGGGTATTATAATATCATGTAATGATCTTTCTTTTTTTCTAAAAAAAAAAAGAGAAGGATTTGTTATGCCTGAAAATAACAGGTTTTACTTTACACCTTTAATAATAAATCTCCTATATATTATATATCAATATACACATACACATATAAAACCAGTTTAACTCTTTCTCTTCCATTCATTCTATAAATTATCACCTTAAAAAAATGAAACACCATATTTATCTTTAGTTTGGTTCCCCGTCATCGTCTTTTATTTTTTCTTCTAATAGTTGCTTGGGCTTTACATTTTCTTTTTCTAAATACTATACCTGATAAAGAAGGTTGTTAACAAAGAATAATTGGATATCATACCAGAAATAGCAAATCCGAAATTTGATATGACCCGATCTTTTTTAGTTTTGTTGTTGTAATCAGCAAAGACACCTGATGATCATTCACGTTCTTCTTTTCGTCTATTAATTAGTGTCTTTGACTTTGGTAACGGTCAACAAAATTGAATAATTATTTTAGTAACAAAGAAATAAGATAATATCAACTTGCATATGTTTTCTTTAACAAGCTTATCAATTGCATAAATGCAAATGATATTATGCAAAAAATTTGGTGTTTGTTTATCCAGCTTGGCAAAAAAAAAAAAAACCTGGAGTCCCATACAATTAAAAATTAACACATGTTTTATAAAAAGATCTTCAACATTTAAATAGTAAAATTTAATCGACTAAAAAAGAAATGATTAACTGTTATTATTATTATTATTATTATTTGGTCAAGTTCCCCCCTTGATCAAATAAGAAAGACTTAAATCTATTAACCCGGACCTTGTATTCCGAGAAATATATCTTTTACTACTGCGGTATCAAATATCTCATTCCTTATAGCATTAATTCCTTTTATATATAAAATGGTGCAGAAAATACTTTATTTATAATTGGTTTGTTTGTTTAAAAAAAGATCTTTTACTAAAATTACATGTTCATATTAAGAAGCGATCAGCAAATCAATTTACTCAGCTTTATATGTTTTCAATAATGTTTTACACTTTTTGGCTCCTCTTCTCATCCCTTCTTTATATTCGTTAAAGAACCCCGCAGTAAAGTTAAAAGTGCTACTCAAAATTCAAACAAGTAATAAGTCATAGACATTTTAAGAAATGCTACTGGTTCAATCTAATTTCTTTTTTTTTTTTTTGGGATATTAATAAGAATCGTGTGAAGGTCGTACGAAAAAATAAATATGGTTGAGAGAGGCAAAAAAAAAAAAGATGTAAATTTTATTTCCCCACAAAATCAAAAGATCTCAGCCGATTCTTCTAAACAATTCTCAGGAATTCAAAGTGAAATAAACATTCGTTTTTCTTTATTTATTTCATGACAAAAAAACGAAAAAAAAAGTGAATAAAACTAAATAAGATAGTTGATTATAAAAAAAAAAGATAAACTGAAAATGAAAAAGGGGGAACGGA
This sequence comes from Circinella umbellata, assembly GCA_025093555.1. Classification (NCBI taxonomy): domain Eukaryota; kingdom Fungi; phylum Mucoromycota; class Mucoromycetes; order Mucorales; family Lichtheimiaceae; genus Circinella; species Circinella umbellata. The sequence goes on along the minus strand of JAIWNF010000004.1, from coordinate 432,124 downwards.
AGAGAAAATAATCGTAATACTTCCGGAAAGAGATAACGGCATTTATTATTATTTTATGATATGATTATTATCAAAAAAAATTTCTATTGCAATCGATTGTACTACTTAATATTATTACCTATTACTATTTTACTACACTAAAGCGCAAAAACAGTTCAGCTTTCATTCTTTTTCTAGGCCCTTTTTTTTTCGGGTCGATGCAAAAAAGCTATAATTAAGAATTGTTTCAAAATACTTTGACTCAAAAACTTTCATCATTTTTTTTTTCTTAAGGAACTCCGCGTTAAAAAAAAAAACTTTATGACAACATCTTTTTAGATAATCATATGTAATAATAATTATAAATTGCTTCGATTTAGCTTGAAAAATGATTTCGGAGCCAGTAGGAACTCATTGCGATTCTTATTCCGGGCTTCAATCGGCTTTGATATTTTTATACTAAAGTGAATGAAACCTCAAGGGCGGAGGAAGTAATTTTTTTTCGAAACTTCTAAAAGTTCTCCCATTGAGGTCATTCTTATTTAACAAAGATGAATTCATTAAGAAATAAGAATAAGAATTAAAAAAAAAAACTCTGATTTTCTTTTTAATAAAGAAAACACTTATCGTTATGGAATTGTTCCAAATTTAAAAAGAAAAAGAGTCAAAATCCAACTTATTTACTGCGCATATTCTATAAAAGAAAAAAGGAGAGTGGATTTCTATTTTAATGTTTTTTGCTTTGCTTTGCCACTTTATCCAATTTTATGGAATGAAATCAACGTCATAAGCAATCCAAGAATAGTTAATTCCTTCTCCTTCCTTCATCCATTTATATCTTAGCAACTTGGGTTGGTAATAATAACATTAAATAAATTGTACAACCTAGGGGCGGTCAATGAAAACAACGTGGATTAATGTTTAGAGTTACACATATGCGCCCACTTCTTCTCTCCTCTCTCTCACCCCCCCCCCCAAAATTATTGGAAAATTATTATATAAAGACCTTCAAGTTTTTCCCATTTTCTCCTTTTTTTTTTCTCTTTTCTTTACTTTACGCTTAAACAACCTTTCCTTACAATTTATATATATTCAATTACTACGCTATCCTAAGACCCACCAATACATATACACTTTACTTATAAATCATGACATTCGTTATCGGTATGTATATAAAACTACTTTGCTCTTTTTACTTTTATAAAATAATCTAATCATCAATTTACATTATAGTTGGAAACTCTGGAAAAAAAATCTCACTTGAACATGCAAGTCATCCTTGTCCAAAATGTAAAGCATCAGCATCAGTACAATTAACACGATCTGAAAAACAATTAATTGTTCTCAATAAACGAATTGCAAATAATATGCGTGTACGTTACGAATGTTCTAAATGCAGTTGGAAAAATGAAGAACTTCCTTACGATAATGATATGTTGACACAGTTGGAACATTATTTGGCACAAACACCTGACGAAGAACAATACACTTATTATTTTTCATCATCACCTACTTCATCTTCTTCATCTTTTCGTCCACATACTACAGCATCTACTGTCGTTTAAAAAAACAATAATAATTCAATAATCCAAAAAACAACATTAATAACAACGACACTAATCAACAAATTCCTCTAATGCTTCTTTATTTACTTATCCTTCATATACGTCTTATTTTGTATATATTAATATCAACAAACATATTTTATCTCTCTCTCTATCTTCAAACACATGCAACAACACATACGCACCAATTCACATTTCATAAGCATTTTTATATCAATTTCAACTTTCTTTTCTTATCATAACTTACTCATATCTTTTGTATATATAATATAATTCCATTGTATAGATAAGAAATAAAAATTGACGGCTAGTCCGACTTTTTTTTTTCTTTTCTTTTTTTATATCATAATAATTTCCTTATCATAGACACATTTCATATTCTTTTATCAAAACTTTCTACAATCAATTTTTTATTTTTTGCATGCTTCTCACTTCCCCTCCCAACTTTTTTTTTATTCTTTTAATAATAATTCATAATAATAATTCATTAAATAATAATAATTTTTTTTTCTCAATAATTAATGATGACTATCCCACTTTTAGTAATGATGTTATGGAGTAAATTTTTAAAATCATTGGTGTTAATCTATCAGACTCCGTCATGTGTGTAACGTTGAATCAGATAGCATCATTCACCATCACGATGTTATCATTTTGACTCGTTAAAAAAAGTCTTTTTTAAAAGAAAAGGTCTATGTAATATACGTTTTTGTATAAATATGTGTATTTGTAATGTGTATGTGTGTGAATATATATATATAAAACAAAATAAAGTAATTGAACCATGAGCATCTTTTATACAGGATTTTTTCTTAATGGATTCACCACTCGTTTCTTTCAATTTTGCGTTGGGGGGGGGAGGACTTGTCACGTTGGCCAAAAGATGTTTTTTACTTGGTGCGACGTTTTTTTCAATTCTGGCGCTGGAAAAATTTTTATGATGTCAGGTACAATTATTATGCGCATGATGAATTTTATAACTTTGCACTGGATTTTGCCTAATGATTGGCAGGGCTTTTTTTCCCCGTGGTGATGGCGAGGCATTTTTTTTTTTTTGCATTTAAAGGCGTTAGGAGTTCTTTGACGTTACAGCTGTATATGATGCAGGTCGGGTTGACGCGACAATTTATTATACGTAAAACGCACTTCACCAAATAGTACAAGGTACAGGTAAGATTCGAGATTTTTTTTTTTAAAAAAAAAGTTGGATACTCAAAGTGTTTGGTAATGTTTTCGAGGGTTAATTGGTATCTGTTAAAATGATATCATACGTATGAACGAGACGTACAGAGATGCAACGGAATGCTCACTACATTTGGGTGGTGGTAGTGGTGGTTTTGCACAATCTGTTATTAGCATGATTTAAAGTACTTTACAGTTGAAATACTATATATTATTACTATAAAATATATATTGTATTGAAGAAGAATAGAAGTAAGAATATATACGTATCCAAAAACGAAGGCAAAATAATGTTGGAAATGGAAAAGAATTCTTTTTGAAAGATTATGGATATGTCGGGTATAAAAAAGAGGGTTAATAATGACAGGTAATTTACTTTTTGATGATGTGGTGGAATTTTTATTACATGACCACTCTCTTTTTAAAGTAAAATGTATAGTAGTAGCTTTATAGACTACCATAAAGAACAATAAAAACCAATTCTTGTTTTTCTAATATAACCCTATATGATATTTCCAGCGTTGCCTTTCAACGCTCGACAGCGTCACAATGTGGTGTTAAGAAAGAAAGAATTTATAATATATGCAGTGTCGCCCTGAGGGTCTTTTTTTAATTAAATAATACAGAAAGATATAAAATGACAACTAATGAATAAGTCATTCATCTTCAACATAGTGTCTGATAATGAGTCTGATTGGACATACACGATGCTAATAACTAGTTTGAGTGAGCGAGGGGACGGATTTATATCATAGTAGTTATTTTTTTTTCTTGATAGTTAACAAGTTATACAGGTAAGGAAACAAGGGCGCTAATAGCCAAGTGGGATAGAAATTGATACAAAAATGATATCTAGTATAATATGGAATAAATAAATCAATTAGTATAGCCATTTATTATGGTCCATCTTTTATTGTTGCTAGCCAACAGGGAAAAAGTTTGCTGCTGCTGTATAATTTTTTTTTATTCTGCCAACTTATAAGATTACACTGTCATCGTAATTTTTACTTCTTTTCAATCACAAAAAGTGTACCACCCATCTTCAACCCCTAGTAAATGAAAAAAAAATGCCTCGCCATCATCGAAAAAAAAAAGCCCCGTCGATCATTAGGAAAAATACAACAGTTTACTGTGAGACATTATCGTATTATCAATACGCAAAAATAAATAATCAAGGCGCAAAGTTATATAATTCATCATGCTGCATAGTAATGATACGCGAAATCATAAAAATTTTCAAAACGTCACACCAAGTAAAAAACATATTTCTGCCAATGTGATAAGTCCCCCCAACGCACAATTGAAAAAAGAAAAACTCAGCACCAAATCATAGGAAAACTAATATTTAATTTTGGCTTGGCTTTACCATGTTGTGCTATGTCAACATTAGGTTGTTCTTTTTTTTCCAATAAGAAGACGTGTGACGTTTTTTAAATGGATGGGAGTAATGGTCATTCGATCATGGGGTTTATCGTGTAACTATGCTCTGTTATTCTTTTTTGTTCTTTTTTTTTTATTATTAATCAGATAGGTTACTAATGCTGCGACAGAAATTCATTAACAAAATCAAAAGAAAATGGGGGGAGGGATAATGGAGTAATCCGATATAAATTCGCCAAATGAATTAATAATATCCGATAATCGATTATATGCTTTTTTTATAAGAAAAAAAAAAGCTGTAGTAGGAGAATAATAATAAGATGGAAAGTTTTACCTATGAGAAACAAATCTATCATTAGTACAAACTTTCAAGTAAAAATAGACGGGAGTATATTACCGATTTCTTGGCTTGTTGAATGATTTTTTTTTTTGTATGACAATATATGTTATCAAGATTAACTTCAGTTATACATGTTGTTTCTAGATAATATTAGATTGGTGTGGAGTTTATAGTAAATGAATTATATTCTTACTGCAACAACTCATTTAATTTATTGATCAATTGAAAATGGTTTTTTTAATAGTATGCTTCTGTCGTTGTTATTGTTTAATTGTATGTCAGATGTATATATTTTATTTCTCTCCTTCTTTTAGACGCATCTAATCATTTTTAAGATTCTCAAATGGAATAACATAAATAAGGGGCGCGGGAAAGGCTGAAATGTATGAGAATAACGAACCATTATTTTTTTTTCTTACAAAAAAAGAAGAACAACAAATAAAAAAAAATGTTGTACAACAAAATAATCTTTTTTCTGTTGCATATTGAGCGGGGACCATGTTTCTTTATTTTTGAGGCACACTTTTTTGTTATTGTGTTGCTAAACAATTTATGGCAAAGCAACGTGTTTAATTTCCTAATTTTTTGTGTTTGTTTATGCAAACTCTTTATTTTCCCATATCAAATGATTTTTCATTTTAACTTGATCAATCTAAATGACTCGTGGTAACCCAGATTATTTGCTGTTCTTTACATGAATTTGAGTTTTTTTTAACAACAGTCTAATGTCAATAAGTTTCATTATACGTAACTGATTTAAATCTATATGCATTCTGTGCTTAATCTTTAATATAATAACTCCAAGAAGACCATTGTTATTATTAATAATATTGTTTTTCTATTAAGGTATATATACGTTGAAAATGTTTTTGGTTTTTATTATCTCCTATAATCCAGCGTCTATGAATAAGGTATATATACGAATGGGAAATTAACCTTAAATATTATATTATTTGAACTTTTTTTAAAAGCCAATCTTTCAAAGTTACCAATTTAGTATGCAGCCAATTGTGGCTGCGCCAGATGAAGAGGACTAAACTTGTATGCTTATATTGTTGTATAAAAACATACATTATTTGTTTCAAAGACCAAGTGAAAAGGGTTTTGTGAACTGTGAAGTTGATATATTATGATAATACTTTAACACTAAAAGCTATACAATATATCCTCATAACAAAATAACAAAACATTAGATGCTCGCTTTGCATGTAGCTACCAAATGATATTCTCGGACATACACACATACATGAGCAACATCAATTCCATTGGTGCCTGTGTGTAACATAAAGAAAGAAGTACCTTGTGTTTCATCATCAAAAATAAGTACACCATCCCTCGGAACCTATCCATATAAGGGAAGTTTTATGGTGGCAGCTTTTCTTTATGTTGATGCACCATAATTAATGCAAATGCGTGTATTAAAAAAAAAAGAAGATCTTCCCATCGTCACTGTTCTCCTGTTACCCCGGCTTTTTTTTTCTTAATATTTATAAATGTGTGAAGAATTATAAGAAAGATCCTTCCCAATTTACATTTCAGAACAAAAACAAACAAAAGTACCAGTTAATATTAGTCTACATTTTTTTTGTTACATTTCTTTCAGTCGATCCCTTCCTTACTGAGAGTAGTAACTATTCTAAATTTAAAACGTGCTTACAAGTGTTATTACTTGCTATCTCTATTATTTTACTTAAATGGTTTCATCAATGTGAGCTTCCTTTTAAAAACTGCTTCTTTTCTAAAAAAAAATCTGATATGTCACCATCGTGATCATTGCTTATTAAGATTGAAGGTAATAAGAAGGGCAGTGTCTAATTATATTTCTGGTGTCTCGTGATGAATTTTGTGTATTATCGAAACACCATTTTTATTGAACATCTTCATCTTAAAATAATGCTATTTTCTTTGTAGACTGGACTGGTTATGTAGTATAACTATTTTTTTTTTCAATTTTAGATATAACATCAATTTATTATTTAGAAATAATGACAGAACAGAAAAAAATAACTGACCGATTCAGTTAAAACCTTTAATCTGGATATACTTGATTCAAAATATATCTTTTTCTTGGTAGTAGTATATAATTATCATTATGATTAAAAACAGCGACTTCAAATACATACGTATTAGAAGTCACACTCTTATTCTTAGTTCAACAAGCAAGTATAGTTATGCTTGATATATATAAAAGTAAAACAGTACGAACTATTAATATTATACTGAAGAGAAGCCGACATTGTTGCCATCCATGAGTTTGTTGTTTATGGAAGATTACTACGACAAAGTTATTGTTTATGCCGTACATACAGTATAGTAAATAATGAAATATCCCATGTATCCTACTTTTGGGAAAAAAAAAAGGTTAGCATTGTTTAAAAACAAAGGGAGATGGATTGTTGTTGCCGATAACAATTAAACCCTTGACAGCAACTTTGACAACAAAATAATCCTTTAATTAAATGATTGATCGCTATTCATTGAAAATTATGCAACTACTACGTAATGCATTATTTTTATTTTTCGCAACCATAATTATCAATGAAAATATATTATAATAATGAACATATCAAACAATAACCAAATACTTTGCATCTGTTCTTAATTTTTGCATGATAAGAAAGAAACCACCATGATCATTATTATTAGTTATTATCATTTGCTCTCCATTATAATGTACGCAAGATATAAAAAGAGCAAGACCGTGATCTACTTCTTTATCTTTATTTTTTTGCCAACAACCGAGTCGTTTTTTTTCTCACTCTCAATATTGATTTAATAACCATTAGAAAAAAGAAAGCTCAAGAACATTACTATGAAGCGCTTAATGTCAAAGATAACAAATCGCGGTGGCACCAAGAGGTCCACATCACTGTTGGTGGCTGATGAAGATTTCATGATGCCAAATGATATTGCCAAGTTAAAACGACGTTCAGAAATCGTTAAATCGTTAAATCGTATTCCACTCAAGCCAGCTTTTGAGACTTTTGATTCAATTACACACGAATATATCGAAAATGGTATCGGGACCCTAAATAGAGTAGTATCGACACTTATCGATGTCGATTGGCTTGAAAGAAATACGGAGTATCGCACCATTGAAGCCGCGAATTTATATATGCGATACCAAATAGCATTAGATCGATGGTTACTCAATAGATTAGAGAAAGGTCAATGGGATGACTTTCGTTCTCATGACGAAATCCCGTCACCTTTATATGTCATTATTGTCGAACGTGTCAACCTTATCTGGGAACGATTTGTTATTGATAATCTACTAAAACTAGAACAAACGATCTATCGAAGGGTATTAACCTATGAATTGAATACCAGTGTGGTGGGTTATGATATTGTTGATGGAAATCGCAGTAGCATTATGAGTGACTATTTCGATGGTGATTTCCGCATCGGCACACCTATCAAGTCTAGAAAATGTCACGAGGAACTAGAGACAATGATTATACATATATTGGAAGATTATATTATTACACGTAATGACGAGGTTCAGAATTTGCGACAAGCGATGGAACATAAGTTTGGTATCGACGGATTCGGCGGGTTTATCCGAAGAGCAAAAAAAGAAGTCTGTCGACATGCACATCGTCACTTTATTAAAGAGTTCCGAGCAAGTCCTCCACTTCAAACTTTGGAGATATTTAAAAATATTTATAAAGCAATGATGGGAGATCATGTATCAGAATTATCCAAATCCATGAATGTACATCCAACTTTGATCGAACGAGCTCTTCAAGACATGCCATTACCTAATCCCAAAAATTTATCTAGTCGTAATAATTAACAGTTTTTAAATCACAACAATTAATTGTATATACAATCAACCACACCACCACCCCCAAAAAAAAAGAGTTATCCATTGTTTTTTTTTTGTAATAATAATAATAATATATAATAGCTCTATACGTAATCTTTTTATTATTGTTATCGTTATTTATTCTTGATCTTTTTGTTGTTGCTTTTCTTGTTCTTGACGTAATTTTTCAGCTTCTTGTTTTGCTGCGTCTTTTCTAACGCGTTCTTCATTACTAATATCAGGTAACCATTCCATAATATCCGTTTCATGTTCATTTCCATCCTTGTCTACAACCACTTTACGAATAGCTTCTCCTTTTTCCTTGACTAAATCTTCAACGGTAGTAGATTGATCTTTAAACCAACCCAAATTATCCGCGATCAAATGACGATTTTTACAACCAGGACACTCAATCAAGACGACACCCTTAGTATATGCCAATTTAGACATGACATGGTGTGATCTTTCTTTACATACTTCACAAGTAAATCCAATTAATAGCTGATGCTTGGGATCAACTGTTCCTTCTTCTTGTTCTTGTTCTTTATATAAGGATTGACAAGTATGGAAAAGACTAGAGCGTGTTGTTGTAAGCAAAGCAATAGTGGGTTGTTTAAAAAGGTTGCCGATTGTTGTTGGTGTTGTTGATCTTTTAGTTAATGTTTTTGTATGCCATAATGAAGATCTATTAGTGGCATTTGAAAAGGATCGTCGTATACAGGGACTGAATCGTAAAGTACGTAATAATGTTGCTCGTGGTAACATGTTTTTTTTTTGTTAGAAAGAAAATATGCCAGGTGACAACTAGTCTAGTTTACAAGGCGTTTCGGTATTCAAATTTGGAAACTAACTTGCTTTGCCCGAAGTATCTTGAATTTGGTAGGATTATATTTTAATTTTCGAAGTCGTCAACATAAATATTGTAGGATTACTCTTCATTTTTTCAACATGTGTAAAAGAATAAATATACGAGTCAAGATCTTTTTTATTTATAGTAATATGCTATATATCTCATATGCTATATAAATTTATCTTCTGCTTTACTGTAGCATAACTTTTATAAAGATTATTCACCATAATAACACAATTACCATTTCTTAATACGCTCATCGTTATATTTTATCGTATAGTATTCGATGATTTTTATTTTCATTTATTTCAATAAACTGCTAGTATCATCCAAGTCAACCTTACACCATTGACATGTAATTGATTTCGATTGAGACCCCATATCATAGAATAATTCACACATAGCCGTAACAAGTCTTCCTTCGTCGATCTCGAATACAGAAAATTAGGACGAATAGAATTAATTGTTATCATAAAAATCTTGTAACATTAATTTCAGTTATAGACCCATTTATGCAAAAGATATTCTTCATTACTACATATCGTTAGACAAAGACCATTAAAAGTTCTCGATTGGATACAGCTCATATATATCAATAAACTCTTGGTCCGAATATATTGTACCATATTGAGATATTTTGTCATTTTCTAATCATTTTCGCGATACGTTTCTCTGCTGTATATACGTTGGTCATAACCTTTTTGTAAACCCTCTTTGAGAATCGATTCGACTCCTGATAGGTGTAAATAATGCTTCGTTGACTTTCTAATTGAAATATAATGCATTCAAGCGCCTTTAGCACAACATTCAATTAAATAAAAACTTTGATGTTCTTTATCATGCTTGTAAAATTATAAGCTTTAAACATTTTTTTGACAAGAACAATTGATTCACAAGTCAGCTTTTTATATGTTCATAAAGATTCCACTAATGAATTCATTGTATTACTATTATTAAATTTTAGGTCTTTACTTGAACATACACTGAAGAACATTCAATTTATAGCTTTTTTTAAAATAAATGAGTGGATTTAAAAAATTAAAACTGAAAGGTTAAAAGATGAATATACGTGCCAAACGCCAAATAAAAATAAGTGCATAAAAAAAAGACAGGTGTTCGTTATCATCAAAATTCCCGCAATAATTTTGCTTGAACCATTTTCTCTTTTTTTTTTTGGCTTCACACACACACACACATATAATAAGATATAATAATAATAAATACTCTCAATACTTAATACTCTAAAAATCATACAGTTATAAAACAAGTATATAATGAACCAGATTAAAGGAGAACAAGTGATTGATTTAGAACAGCCATTGATAAAGGTAAAAAGAAAAGGAAAAAAAAAGGGCTATTGTTTCCTAGTATAAGCTTTATGTTTTACTAATGTAAAATCCTTTATATATAATGTTATCAAATGATATTTGTCTTTTATATTTTAGGTTCCTTATGAACAATTGCGAAAATCTGTCAAGTATTCCAATAAATATTTAGACGTTCAAATGAATAATGTTATGGACAAAATTCAACGTTGTGTTAAAGCAGCAGAACAAAATGAAATTTCACCGGAAAAAGCAGTTGAAACGATCGACGAACTTTCAGAACAGCTGGAAAATACAAAACGCAAAGTTTGTATTTAAAAAGAAAAACACACACACATACACACATACACAGATACACAGATACACACATATATATATACAGCGGTATAAACTGATAAATGTAACAATATATATCAATAATGTTATAGCTCAAAAAATACTGGACGGACGAAAATGCTCATGCGAAACGTCTCAAGGCACGAGTTAATCATTTAAATGAAATTTCCGGTATTACATCTGCAAAAGCACCCGAGTTTCAACGGTGGAGTGATACACGATTGAATCGTGTTATTGTGGATTATCTGTTACGAGAAGGATTAACTGAGACAGCGAAACAAGTAGCGCAAGCAAATCATGTTGAAGTAAGTATATAATGATGATAATATTGTTTTGGATCAAAAGGAAAAGAAGAAAAACAATAACAAATCATTGTTGAATCCATGTAGGATATGGTAGATGTACAACTTTTTGCTCAATCTGAAAAAGTGGAAGAATCTTTACGTAATCACAGTTGTAAAGAATGTCTTCAATGGTGTTCTGAAAATCGATCGTCATTAAAGAAACAAGATGTAAGCAAAAAAAAAAAAAGAGGAGTAAAAGCAATGTATATATGTTTATGTATTTAAACTAATATTATCATTTATTATGGGAAATACATAATAGAGCACACTTGAATTCAATTTACGGCTACAAGAATATATCGAGTTGGCAAGAGCAGGAAAAGGGATGGAGGCAATTAACTATGCACAAAAATATTTATCACCTTGGCAACCAACGCAATTCAAACGAATTCGACAAGCTATGGCACTTTTGGTGTTCAGTAGTGATACACAATGCCAACCTTACAAAGTAATTTGATAAAAGAGATAATCAGCTTTTTTTTTTCGCTTTTGAGAGATGGGGTGGTAATGGGGGAGTACAGGTTTTTAATAATTTTGGGGGGAGGATCCATCTCCCACCCCATAAAAAAAATGGAAAAAAAATTAAAATTATATATCATATTTTATATAGGATCTCTATGATACCCGACGATGGTCAGAATTAACAGCTCAGTTTCGAGCCGATAATTATAAATTGTGTTCGTTAACATCCCATCCATTACTTTCGATTACTTTGCAAGCTGGATTATCAGCACTCAAGACGCCACAATGTTATCAATTGGAAAATAGAAATGTTCATTGCCCAGTGTGTGACACAGATACGTTAGGAAAATTAGCAGAAGGACTACCATTAAGTCATCATGATAACTCAACAGTTGTGTGTCGGATTAGTGGCAAAATAATGAATGAAGATAATCCTCCGATGATGTTACCCAATGGCCGAGTTTATAGTTATGAGGTAAGAGAGGGAAAAAAAAGAATACAATAAAAAGAATGACGATGATCTATTATGATTGGTAATATCTGATGTTAAAAAAAAAAAAACTAATTCCTGCTCCTTTCCCGATCGCCATTTTAAAAATAATGTAGTCGTTGCATGATATGGCAACTAAACAAGACGGTAGAGTAACTTGTCCAAGAACAGGAGACACGTTTACATTTGAAGAATTGAAGAAGGTCTTTGTATCGTAAAAATATTATATATCAATAATTTTAAATAATAATAATGATAATAAAAGAAAACCAATCCCAACTTATGGTGCTATTAATATCCTCATATGGCAAAAAATGGGTGTCTCACCTCACAAACACATGGCTCTATATAAACAACTGACCTCGGTATGGTGGTGGCGTCCACATATATAGCTTATAGCCAGACAACACTTGTGTGTGTGTGTGTGTGTTTATTTTAAAATAGCTCTATTTTAATAGCCTTTTTTTCTTCTTTTTCCACATAAATTTCATATATCCATATTCTTCTTTTTTCTTCTATTACTTACATATATTGAAAAAAAAACAGCGCAAAATACAACAACAGTTAATACTACTTTTTTCTTCTCCTTCATTTTTTTTCTTCAAAACTTGGGACAGCTTACCAATTTAATAAAATGGCACCGATTAAATTGAAAATTAAAACCAATAGTAAATCGTTTAATCCATTTACTCAACTTGACACCGAAGATGAATTGTCACAGACTTGGCGAGTTTGTACCAAAGTAAAAGACTCTCTCGAGAATGGTAGTCGTTATGAAAATCTTGCTTGGCGATTATGGTTTATGCACAATGTTAATGCTCAGTCCAAAAAGTTACCAAACTCTAGCACTACTACTACTACCCACTCCTCTCGAAAAGAAAAGAAAATAGGCAGTACTAATAACGAAAATAACAGTGCTACCTTTTTGCAACAACAACAACAACAACAACAACAACTAGAAGAGCATCAAGAACAATTACAGCTTTATGATACACAGCCTCATCCAGTACGTAAAAATATTCAACAGCGAAGGAAAGTCGGTAAAAAGGCTACTTCTTCTACAGTACAAAAGAAACAAAAACAACAACATCAATATGACCAATACCAGTACCAGCAACAACAACAACAGCAGCAGCACGTGCCACCGCCGCAACATCAACATCAGCAAGAAATGGCGCCACAACTCGTATCCCCAAATACACTACCACCAGATCCACACGTTGCTACTACTACTACTACCGCTGTCCCCGAATCATCCATACAACGACAACAAATGGTGCCACCATCCTTGGCACCTTGCTCAGTACCCGACCCGATGATGCTCCCACAACAACAACAACAAGATAATCAACAAACATCACTCATGAATGATCCCTCGTACTATCAAGACTTTGTATTACCACAATTCAGTTCGGATCAGGATATTAATCAAACCATCTCACTTCAAGACAGCGATATATTCGGTGATATGTTGATGCATCTGGATAATAATAATTGGATGAACACTGTATCATTACATACGATGAACGACCCCTCGACGAATAACAATAACATAATTGACCCATCTTCTTCTTCACATACATATACAAATAATAATAACAACCATACGACAACAGCTACTCCTGATTTCTGGTGTAACAATAATCCCATGATGATGCAGCCTCAGCCTCAACAACAACAACAGCAACAACAACAAAATAACAATGATATGAAAAATGCACTGTATATTTCTGAAGAATGTATTGCACCCATACCTCACCAAACGTTGTACAATAAGATCTTATCCATTGTACCGCAAGATAAACTCGTTAGTTCGGTTGAAAGAGTTATGGAGCAGCAAACACCTCAATTACAGTTACAGCAACAGTTACAGCAACAACATGATTCATCGCAGAAGCCGGTAATGGCTACACCTTCTGAAGGCAAGCAAGCTATTTGTAGTAATTGTGAAACAACTCAAACACCACTTTGGCGTAGGTCAGCGAATGATGAACTATTGTGCAACGCATGTGGATTATAGTAAGTATCATTAATGATATGATCCTGGGAAAAAATAAAACAAAGACAATTAGGAACATGACAAGTGAAAATATTTATAATACTAATTCTATAAACAAACACAAATTCTAATAGTGCAAAATTACATAAAGCACCCCGACCACGTTATTTCGAAAACTCACCAACAGGTAGTCAAGATGAAGGAACGAGGATAGTTTGCTCCAATTGTGCCACTACTACCACACCATTGTGGCGTAGAGACGCAGATGGTGAACCACTTTGTAATGCTTGTGGCTTATAGTAAGTTTATAATAATTGTATTAGTATAATATCTGGATGAAAGGCTTTAGTTATAATAGCTAGTAAGGGATTCACTAATAGTATTTTAAAATAGTTTGAAATTACATCATTCAAAACGACCACTTTCTATGAAAACTGATGTTATTAAAAAACGACAACGAACAGGAGATGTAGGAATACCAAAAGGTATTCGAATGATTAATCATCAGTTTAACCAATTATCCACTACCACCACACCAACTGTTTCCCAGGAACATTTACAAGAGCAACAACAGTTTTCGTCATCATCATCATCATCATCAACAAATACTAACAACGGCGATATCAATTCAAATAGTTTTCATAACTATACCTTCCAGCAAGTCTCTTCACCACAATAGAAATCTTTTTAATAATTTCCAATAATAGAATGACCTTTCTCTTCATTTTTATCTATACAATATTACTTTATACAAAAAAGCACGAAAAAAAAAAACTATTATCCATATGTGTTTACGTAGTAATCTTTCTCTCTCTTTCATTCTTTGTCTATTTTATTAAACTTTCTGACATATTCTTTTTTGGATTATCTAATCATAGGATTGCATGTGGTTTTGATGTTATCAGTAATAAAAATTAAATACCGTCACAGTAGGACAATCAACACATTTGTATGTAGAGCCCCTGTTTTTTTTTTTTTGTTCTTTTATCCATGTTGACAAGAAAGAAATTTTTTAAGTTGGATCAGTTGAGAACTTGACATTATTAGTATGACATTAAGCAAAAAAAAAAAAACTTACGTAACAATATCATTTCTAGTCATTTTTACTTTCTTCTCAGTTCAAAATTCATGCAGTTTTTATTTTATTATTTTATTTTGTAGATAAGCTCAGGTGATTATAATTAAATAGGACGATGGTTGCATGATCACCCCATTTTTTTTTCTATTTTACAGTATTTTATCACAAGATATTACGTATAAATTATCCAGTTTCTTGTTTCTGTAATTTTATAAACAAATTTTCCAATAATGACGGTTTAAACAGTACGAATGCATGAAAATTAAAACAGGATGGGTATAATATGTATCACAAGATAATAAAAAAAAAGTTAACACACAGGTTTTATCCAAAAGATAATAAAATGTATGTTTCTGTTTTCGATAACAAGCAACCGAAGATAAATTATAAACTATTGCTCCTGTTGTTGATTTTGTAAACGATTTTCTTCTGCTGCTCTTGCAATAATTTCTTCAACTTCCATCCGACGTTGTGTATTTATAGATTTCTTTTGTTCTCGATTATACAAATGTCGATATAATAATGTACTTGCGACTGTAAGCGTACCAAGAGTGAGTGTCACCGAAAACATGTATATATTTGAATAATACATGATATCATCCACTTCATCAATTGTATAAATCAATACCACCCGCACAAGAAATTCACTTAATAATCCAAAACCCCAAATTGCGGTTAATCCACCTATGAGCATATAGTAAATTGTTGTCACAATCATTAAATCTTCGGTTAAATCATTTACCACTACTACATCATAATTAAAGTACACCACACACATCTCAAGCCCTAGTCACCTTTCTTTTCCTGGTTCTATATTCACCTTTTCCCTTCTTTTTAAAGTAAACTTACGAAAAAATGTCCGGAATGACAGCCAATTAGTCCAAAACCAGTCCCAATGTAGTCTCACGGACACTGGTGACAGCATAGTTGTAGATGAAACAGCAATCTGACGTGCAACATAAAACATGAATGGGCGGAGAATACGGTGGCGCCACTGGAGGGGGAAAAGAGTGACTATCAACATGACTCCCATAGCAGACGTCATGGCACTTTCTCGTAAAAGATATAACTTCGGATCCGATTCCAATAGTGCCAATAATACAGATGCAACAAAACCCAATAACATCAATAATCCCATCATATCCACTTTATGATCTCGAACTCCTTTTACAACTACAACAAGAGCAGGTGGAATACCTGCTACGACGAGCGAAATAATAGGTGAAAATTGGGTTCTTAAGACATAGTAAAGGATAATAGGTAAAACTAGTTCAAACATCATATGCATAGTCATGTCAAGAAAAGCGTGAATAATGGAACGACGGCCTGGGACAGAAGTTTGCATAAATGTAGGAACTCGACGAACCGAGTTGTAACGAGGACTTGTTGACGATCCAATACTACCTATAGCACTACCTCCATGAGTAGCAGCAGTACTCGTAGTTTCGGATAAAAGAGGGGTAGTGGATGTAGGTGAACTCGGTCTAGTTTTTTTATCGACCATGAGAAAAAAAAAGAGAAAAGTAAAAAGAAATAAAAAAGTGGAACAAGGGAGGAGCCAAAAAAAAAAAAAAAAGGAAGTAATAGTATGCAAAATAGAGCTGTTGTATCACTTCCTGCTGATGCTACTATTATTTTTGTGTTTAAAATCAGCCAAGAGGCCATAGCTTAATGTTGTACAAGGATTCGTTAAATAAGTTTACCCGCAACTCTATGTGTATACCTATTTTGAATGACGTTTAAGTAATCAAAAGGCTATCATTATATAAAATAATGGATATACATGTAATAGATATTATGATCATAATTTTAGAAGATTTACTATGATGATGGGTGCTATTATTATTGTATATATATATAGAGAGAGGGAGGGAGGGAGGGAGGGAGGGGAGAAAATAGTGAAAACGTCGTACGAAATTCGATGATAAGGATAGCGAAGATGAAAAGCTTAAAATCCTTGTTTCTATCATGTAATAGTAACTATTATGCATAAAGAATGAATCTTTTTGTGTGTGTGGGTATTTTACATCTTAATTGACTTAGCCTTCTTATGTTGAATAAAGTCATTGACATCTGCCTTACGTAAAGCCCACCAGAAGGAAGTGAGAGTACCACTCCAGAGACCGTATAGCTATAAATAATATATATAAAATGTTAGTCATTTTTATTTCTCGTTATAAACAGCTGTCATTATATTAGCCATGTTAGAGTTTCAATATATATATATATATATATATATATATATATATGCGTGTGTGTGTGTCTAATTCCCTTCTCATTTTTTTATGTGCAAGTAGATATAATATGTACCTCTCCATTATCATTCATGTACCATGATCGACATCCTAAATAGATTATAAATATGTTAAATTCTTTCTATACAATAGCGGTCGCTTATTTTTTTTTCTATTATACTGTATAATAAACATACCCCCTTTCCATACGGTTCCCTTGAAACTTTTTTGAAGTTTTGAAACAAACTCTTCTTGTGCTGATCTTCTTGGCTCTATTGCTGCCAAATTCTTTTGTACGACATGCTTCAAGCACTTGATAGCGAAATCAACTTGACTATATAAATTTGTTTTAGACGAATCATAATTTGATAGTTAGTTAGAAAAAAAACAATCTTCGATTGGATGTAGCTATTAATATAAACTTACATTTCAATGAGCTAGTGATGAGTAATGTTTTTTTTTATATGTAGAAAATTTTTTTTTCCCAAAGTTAACAATAAAAATCAAATCTACAGTATCATAAGCAATAACATTATACTTACTGTGACCACAGAATTATGACCAAGGCCAGTTGATGGGCCCAAGAACAAAAAGAAGTTAGGAAATCCATTCATGGTAACAGTCTAATTGATAATAAGAACAGTTAATATATGGGAACATGTAATTTATATGACTAAAGAACATAAATCTCTTATTTTATTTTGTTTTTCTTGCCTTGTAAGTTTTCGGGAATTCAGTTGACCATTTTTCTTGTAGTGAAACATGATTTCTTCCAAGAACTTAGTAAATAACAAAGTTTCAGAAATAATATATAAGCAGTGTGAATAAATTTATTGTGGACAAGTTTAATAAGTGTATATAGATACGAGAATGATTATGCGCGTAACAACAACTTACTTTGGAGATTTCCAGTAAAGCCTTTAATATCGAACCCAGTGGCAAGAATTAAAATATCGACTTCTGTCTCGTTTCCTTGTTTATCAATTATTGTATGCCCTTTAATTTGATCGACACCGTCGGTGATCACGGTAACGTTTGGTTTACAAAGTGCTTCTAGATAAAGTTCGGATTTGGCAATACGCTTACATCCAGGTGGATAATCTGATACGGTTATGAGAAATGGGTAATATTTATATTTAGTAAAGATGGCAAATAATGAAATGTCATGCGCTAAATTTAACATGAAAACAAATAATAAGCATTGTATATATTTACTTACTTGGTGTTAAATTAGGAATCAGATCTGGGCGACCGGCTCGTGTAAGACGCAACGCGATGATCTTTTTAAACCCCTTATGAACCATACGACCCAAGAAGCTATCATAATAACCAAAATAAGGATAATACATTTCGTGCTAATAATTTATATCAATATATATATATATTAGTAAGTAGTTTATGTATGCATATATGGATAGCTATAATGACTTCTGCTTAAATTAAGCTATATTCATTTATAATTTTACCTGAACGAATAGCATAAAACGATAAAGTTTCAACAATACTGGGAACCATCGAAACACCATCTTAATAATTCGTGGATATGTAAATTGATCTCTAGGAGAAACCCATGCGACTGTCCGTTGATAACTATAAATATGCGATGCAACCTTTTGCAATTCCGGGATGACTTGAATAGCTCTATTGTTGTGATATATAAAATATTTGATATCGAAATAATATATAGTGTTTTAGTTTTTGCATACCGAGTTTTTGCAGCAAAGGACATATTAATTCTTTTTTTTCTGTGAAAAATTAAAAACTATTAATACATACGTTGCACCACAGCCGACAATTCCAATACGTTTGTTGCTGTAATCGATGCTTTTATCCCAACGTGTTGTATGTACAATTGGTCCTTGAAATCCTTCAAATTCTTTTGGAATATTCGGAATTCGTAACGGGCCTAATCCTGCAAATCTGTGGTTTAATTTTGTATATTAAAATTATTGCACTCTATAAATATTTCACATTTCAAACAATACATATCTTCATAATCGCAGAAAAAAGGTAGTTAAATCAACTTACACAGTATTATAATAACCAGACCCTGTTTTTTTATAATCTTTCACATTACGCCATTGTATGAACCATTGATTCTTGTTCTCAATCCATTCGACACGAACTACCTCAGTTTGAAAACGAATTCGTTCATAAAGATTATATTTTTTCGCGGTGTTTTGAAGATAAGCATAGATTTCAGCTTGGTTACTATAGTGCTTTGACCATGCTGTAAGTTACATTTTCAAAAAAATAAAAAAAAAATAAAATAAACTGTTAAGCGCCGATATTCATTAATAAAATAGTATACAAGAACCGTAGCTAAAAATTAAAATCTTACAAGGACTCAAATCAAAACTGAACGAGTACAAATGAGAAGGAATATCACATTCTGCCCCTGGATACTAATCATTTTTATAGTAGATTAAAATCAATGTTGTCGCTCTAGTTATATAATGCTGTGTATGATACCAATAGTTATAATGATTGATATTTCTGTACTTACTCTATTTGCTTCCCAGGTACCCCCTACATCGTCTGACATTTCAAAAAGTTGTGCCTGGATACCAAGCTCTTTTTCTAGCTTGATAGCAGCACAAAGTCCGCTGAATCTGTATAACAATAAAAGGATGGGATGATTAATAAATAATATCATAATTCAGTGAGAGAGGATTAGACTGAATGAATAGCGAGGTGTGTTTTTGTATTTATTACCCTGTACCAATGACAGCAGCGGTTAATTTATTGTTTGAAGACATAAGAAAAAGAAAGTTAAAAGAAAACGAATAAAAGGAAGGAAACGAAACTAAAAAAATTTACTGTTTTTCTTATAAATTATTATTTGATGGACCGACTTGCCACAAAGATGTAGTAATCTTGAAAGATCTCTATATGGAAAAACCACACTTCCTTGTGTAACTTCTAATTTGAGCTTTATTTTAACTACATTTCTTTTTTCAATCCATATTTCCAAGAATTATAGGATAGAAAATACTCCCTTGATCAAAAGGTGTAGTATTATTGATAACTTTCCCAGGATTTCAATTATATAACTACTTGCAGATTTTTTATTCGTTGTTAAATGGTTCTCATTTTATGGCGAACAAAGTAATAATCTAGTAATTATGTAAAGCTTTTCTTTCTTCTCTTTTTTTTGTTTCACTTCATAGTATTAATTGGTTTTTCATGGTGAATTTCATTTTTTTTTACGTAATTTTAATTAAAAGTATCATATAATATTTACAAGACCTATTATATTATGGTTTTGTTTGAACATCAAACAGTCGTCTAAATGGCCGTCAAATAAAGAACATTTCCTTTTTTTTGCTCCTGGATTTCGTGAAAAACATAGTATGGAAAATCAATTATAAAGCTTCATGAAACAAAAGCATATTTAGGCGATCATAAGAAATATTTTTTGAAACGTTTTTTTCTTTTTTTTTGGATATATATGTTGTCAGTTCTCATGTTTAACATCTCGTTCCCGAAATTAGTAGGTTCGTTCATAGTGTATATCAAAAATTCATACACAGTTAGACTGTTTCTCCTCTTACATTGAATAATTCATTATTGAGAGCATATATACCAAAACAATAACGAACTATGTGTAATGAATTGGAAACTAGCATGTGATTACAGTAGTTTGTCAAGTTATGGGGTAATGCATTATACTATAACATTTTACATTTTCTTTAAGAACAGATCCATTAAAAATAGGCCCGCCTCGATAAAATTAACACTTGTTTTTTTTTAGCTTCAGAGATCCATGATATTCGAGTAGCCGGTTATCACTTTTTTTTTTCAGGCGGCAACAAATATAAAAAAAAGTTGATAAAGAACGACTAATTGCGAATTCTCAACTTAAAGGAAGAAACATGGCTCTCAATTTAGAATATTGGTTTTTTTTTTTTTCATTTGAAGTAGTTAGCAAGGCAGCGTGAATACTCATCTATATTACTAAAACCAGCAATTCAAAATTTACTAAACCATCATACAGAGGGAAAAAATAAGCGATGCGTTACAAAGCAAAAATAAAATACTAAATTCGTATGAGTGAACCAGCCAACTAAGCTAGGACACGCTCATTGCTTATGTCGAGGACCAAGATTTCTAAACTTACGTACTGGTTAATATCGGTTTGTCGAACGGTATAAACTGATGTATTTGGCCGTACTTGCTGCCAAATGTTTTATTATAATAAGAATTATATATAGACGTAAACTAACAGCCAACTATTTAACGAGAAGGATACGTAGAAAATAAATAAATACGTTCGTATTTATCGTCACTATTGCTGCTATTGATACTACTGTTACGGTATTTATTTTCAATTCAATTTACAAATCAAAAAGTTTCTGATCTAACTTACGGGATCCAATCAAAATGATATAATATGTAAAAGAAAAATAAAATGAAAAAAATGGTATGAAATGATAGCAAGTTAATAAATGAAGTGTTATCAATACATAATCATACTATTATTAAGAGTAGTAGTTCATTCACAATTATCTTCACTATCATATAAATATTAACTTATCATAAACAAATTAAAAGGAACCCGCCAGATTATATTTTGACATGTAAAAAAAAAAATAGATTTTAATGAGAATAATTGAAATCTTACACAATTATTTGATGATATTTATCTAAAAGTTACAAAGATATAATGCTTACCAAGTAAGACAGGTCAATACTTCTTCCCTCTCGAGCACACCAACCTGGATAAAAAAGAATGGTTCCCTGTGGATGGTCTCTGCCATGGAATGCCGTCGCGCGGCTTTCTTTTTTACAAAATGGGAAAACGTTACAACGACATAAGGTTTGAGTATCCACAAGGAACCACCCAGGAACCTTGGACCCAGGGGACCTTAAAGATAGTGCCAGCTGTCTTGGGAACTACAATCATATTAAAGAAACACAAGTCATTGTTAGTAAAAAAAATAATAAGTATCATATAATGTTGTCTAAAGTAAGGGAGCAGCGAGGGGAAAAATTATTATTATGAATATAGAATACTTACACTTCATTTGACTAGCTGGCACAAAAAAACGTGTTTGAAAAAAAAAAAGAGATGTTTGTTAAGCTACTTTTTTTTTGAGTGAAATAATTCTGCCTTTATATAGCTTTTCTCAACCCAGCTTTGACAGCAAGTACACCTTTTGGATTGTACACCTTTTTTAGTTACACCCTCCAAGTCAGTTATCAAAAAGAAAATACCATTACATTTCTTTTCGCTAAATAAATTATAAGAAAAACAGTTTATTTAACGTATAAAATAGTAGAGTAATAAAGATAACACTAGAATTTTTTTTGGGTGAGAGGGTGATTACATGTGTTTTAATGAAACGGGTATATGGTACGTGTAACCCAAAAGAAAATTTTTATTAATAAGAACAGCAGCAACGTATAGAAGATGTAAATACATATTCGGAAGTTTAGAGAGAAATAATGAGAATGTTAAAAAGATATTAGTAAATAGTAAGATAATGAGATAATGAGACAGTGTGATGGTTTATAAATAATTAATAAGGATTCTCATATAAAGTAAGCGCTTTATGGGTTCGTATATAGTCCAAACCTGTGGATGTGACGTTTGATAGTTCATATAGATTAACTGCTTGTAAGCTTGGAATACCACAAAGATATTGTATCGAATCGTCATGCACAGCATCCACATTGCAAAGAATGATGACACGCATATGTGTATTGTTAGACTTTTCCAATAGCTTACACGCAAATCTATTGAATGTGTCTTGATCCTTGATCGATACGTTCATTAGTCCAAAGCTCCGGAGTGACGAGATGCCAGCGATGGCTTGTAATGTTGCATCAGTAAGTGTAAAACTACAGTTATCGAGCTCCAAACTATATAATGGATGCTGGCGCTCTTCTAAAGCGCGAAACATAAATGTTATTGCTTCTAAATTTACTCCTTTTGCATATGATAATTCGAGCCTCTGCAACGATGGCAATTCTGCCATTGCATGAAAAATATCATGGTCAAAACCAGAACCACTAAGTAAAAGATCCTGTAAGCTGGGGCATCCTGATAGAATAATAGCGAGTATTGAATTGAAGTTTTGCGTCGTATGCACGTTAATATATTGTAGTTTTGGAAAAGTGATTGAAGAAATGTCATTCCAATTCGACGTCATAATATCGTCCTCAAACACTGCCAGATTCCATGTTTCTAATACTGGTGCACAGTTATGTAGCACATCAATAATAGGATCTAAGTTATCATCACTGTGATGCGGGAACATACAAAGGTATCGAAGACCTGCAGGCTCGTTTGGATTTTCTATGGAAAAAATTGCATCACCTTCGGGTGGCATTATACCGTCGTAATTAACAATTAAGGCTCGTAATCTAGGACATATCTTGCAAACAATTGGTGCGAAAGAATAAGGACATGATCCAACCACAAGTTTACGCAATTTGGGGCAACAAGAAAGAAGAGACTCCAATTTTGATAACTCTATGTCAGAGAACCTTAGCTCCAAATCCGTTAAAGAGTCAAAAGCTCCTGATGAATGTGGGATGAGACCATGAATATCCAAAGTAGCCTTATTTTGTACGCAATGAAGTGTTTCAAGGTCAGGGCACATTGATAGAATTACCCCCGTCGGAAGAGATGGGCATTTGGAATCTACCTCGATCAACAAATGTCTAAGTGTGTCTTTGATTCTTGAAATTGCACCCAAAAGCTGGTAGTGTTGATTCATTTGGTAGCCTGTTAATATTATAACACCACTGTTAATATAGATTACCAAACAAACTTATCTCTTGAATATTTTTTTTCGCTTTCCTTTCTTACCGTGGATTTCCAATATTTTAATGTTCTTGAAACTACTACTCATAATTACAGTAAGCAGCATTTCAGATTCGTATTTTTTTGAGCTGTATAACACAACCTCTTCTACATGTTGACTGACGTGATGCAATTTGGATAAAATTAGCTTTGGTGGACTGCCTTCTTCATTCTCTTGTGATGAAAGACAGATTTCCGTCCATGGTTTGGAAGATCCAGAAAGACGACTTCGCCATCCTTTTGATATATCCACAAGTTGAATAATTTCTTTCATTTCAATATAGTTCAATATTTGGTGTAGCACCTCGTATGGTAGTTTTGTCACAAAATCGACACGTACATTTAATTTTTTTTTGGCTTCCTTGTATTTTTCTTGAAGAGTATTACGAGCTGAGTTGTGTTGTTCTCCAGATAAAGCTTTAATGCCTGCTTGATAAACCTGAATGGCTTCCATATGATGGCTTCTCAAGGTATGGAGCGATCCTGCACGTAGATCTATAATAATACAACTAAGAAAAATTAAAAAAAAACTGTTTATGATCACTTTTATCTATAGGTATACTAACATCCGGCGGCAGCTGTCGGTGCCAACGCAATCATGTTTTGTGCGTCTTTAAGTCCCTTGTCGATCTGTATTGTCATCCCATATGTCCATGCACGTACATCTAACAATGACAACGTATTGTTGAACATTTCTTGGATTCCAATGGTTGTGAAATCGATTGCACTATGAAAATTTCGATTCTCGACATTTTCAACACATGTGTCAAAAGTTATTTTACCAGTACTTGCAGGTGAATGAAAACCTTCAAATGAACCCGAGCTTATTTTTTTGGTTTGACAGCCATCGGTTTCTTGTTGTTGCTTCGGAGTGGCTCCATTAGAATCTGACACCATTATTAAAAAAAAGAAAGAAAAAGTGTTATGTGCCTGATTTATGAGAAAAATAGTTTTGTTTTTGAAAGGGAACACACTATGAGAAAAGAAAACAATTGACTAGATATAGTAAAAGCTTAATATATTTTTCATGTATAAAAGTCTTGTTGCACAAAGGCGTTTGTTTACATCGCTACCTTATATCGTATTAATATTGATATCAACCTACAGCGAGTCGTACTTGTGCAACTTGTTGTCTAGATATTTATTAAAAAGGCATTTTTTATTTGTAAATCACTTGCCATTAATGATGGTTATCGCCACAGCAAAATCTTCAAGATCAAGTGCAGCAGGGGCAGCGAAGTGGTGCAGCAGTGGTTGTAACCTGAACTTGTGAAGTTAAAATCATGGACATAAAGCTATAAAGTTACAGCCCGTGTGAAGTAAGTTTTTTAAACACCACCGCTGCACTTGCTCTAAGGAGATCATGAAAGGAGTTTATGCAGCTTTTGTAAAGAGGACTTCGAATAAATTTCTTTTTTTGAGTTCCTCTTTACCGTGTTGCTTTTACACCATATAATTCTTTATCGTTATTACAGCACTCGCTATCCGTATGTAATAGGCTCCTCAACACCTTTTTCTTGTATTGATTTTATAATATTTGTCATGTGACTTGTCTATATATGCTCGTAAATAATGTTTATAATAAGTATGTATAGGCTTGACTTGAGGTACATGTAACTGTCTATGCTGACATTAGCGGCAGAAGTAGGAAGGGCAAATAGTGTAAAATAAATGCTTCCTTTTAAAAAGTGACCCGGATCATCATCCCTTATTCTTGATTTTGTAAGCCTTTTTGAAGCCTGCTGAATGTCAATTAATCAAAACCTTAATATTCATAACAATCCCCCTGTTTAGCGGTGCTTATTAGTGTGTTATTTTGTAGAAAACAGCTTTCTTGTTTGACGACGCTATCATTGTCATACATACTTCGCGGGAAGATGTTCAACATCAAGATATTGTCTTTCTTTTAACACTTAAAAGCTAACAAAAAATATTGACATGGTAGTGAGATATTTGTGTTTATTGTTATCCTTTAAATCTACTCAGGTAGTTACACAACAAGGATCTTCTATCGCGTTTAGAAATAAGATTTCCAGGAGAAATGTTGGTTTACTCGACTTTTCATTTAAAAAAAGCAGAAAGCATAACCTTAGGATACTGATGTGAAGTAAAACCGCAGGATGTAGAATCAAATACTGAGTTGGTGTTTGATGATTTGGTCAGGTTATCAACTTTTTCCCGTGATCTGATGCCAAGAAAAAAAAAACCAAAGAAGCTATTTCGATACAGGCAATTGGTTATAGAGTTATTGTCTACTTTATTGAAGAAGCTTTCCCGGGTCTCACAATTATGTATGAAATTTTGTCGTTTGATGTGCCTAGAAAATCTGTAATATTGCGGATTTGATTAATAAGATGGATCGATCAAAAAGAGTTCGTCATGTATTTGACACAGAGTGTCAATCCCGATATAAATACCCAAGACCTTTAAAAAAAGATGATATGAAAGTTGGTCTTAACTCAAAATGTCGAAAGTCAAGAGCAACCTCTTTCTTCTTACTTTAATTTACACCTTGTTATTATCTCCCATTCTTTAAAATAAATAAAATTCTATGATATCCTAGTGCAATCAGTTAGAAGTCTGACTACTAAATATGTACATTGTTAAAAAGTGAACGAAAAAGTGAGTTTGGCGGAGAAAAAATATATCATAACTACCTTTCTGCTTGAAATTGAAGAGTTATTGTAGAAAAATGATCTTTTACCATTCAGTCTACCACCAACTCGATTGTTCATCAAAAAGAACAAAGGCAGTGTATCTGTTTAAAGTAATAAGAGGGTATGTTAATTCTAAAAGCTATTGCAGTAGTTCTTCTGTATCCTGCATAGTAGTACATATGATCTGATAAACGAAATTAATACTTACCGTGGTACGTACAACTTTGACAGGAAATAGTCAAAGAAAAGCTAATGATAACTCGAAAACGTTTATTTCCTAAACATCCAACATTCTTGAGCGAGCTCTTTGACAACAAACCTTTAATAAATACTTGAGAAGCATTTCTTGATCTGAAGCTTTTATTAGTGAACCTTATAGGCATATTGGAGAGAAGTACACATTTGTCTTTAAAACGAACAGTCAATAATACTGTAGAACGATATATTATCAAAACAATTCAACTTTGTTTTTATATTATTACTCAATAGAAAGCGTCAAACATCAACTACCAAAGTGATTGCCTATTTCTTGGCGAAGCTTGTTCTCATACTTAAATGACTGGAGTTCGAACAGCAGAGACTGTAAGAGGCTGTCCTTTTAGGTTTCCATCTGCATCTTAGTGTCTCACTTTAACGACAATATTTTAATTTCATATATTGTGCAATATTCAAAGTGGGTGTCCCGCTTTAATTTTAAAATGGCCAAAAGTTTTTTGAATGGCTCAACTTATTTTCTTTAACTGTAACAAAGTAAAATAAGAGACTGGAAGGGTACTTGGCATGGACAAATATTCTTGGCCGAAGTGACAAAAAGAATTGAGCTTGTGACATTTATTCTGTCTTTTGGCCGATCATTTTTATAGAAGCGACAATTATTTTTGTGAAGACGCCGATTTCGATAGGTTTGGCTATGCGGGAGCCACTAAAACTTTATTGTGGTGATATAGTTGCAAGAACATACAAGCAATGTATAACATAAAATTATACGTAACATATATTGGCTACACAAACTTACTATAAAGGTTATCTTTGATGTTCTAGCAATAGACATCAAGAAATGCTAAAATTATTGATTTTTTATATTTTCCCATGACGGTGGATCATCAACAATATAGTACAATTTAGGTCATAATATAGTTTCTTATAGTGTAAGGAGAACACTTCTTTTATGTGGTTTACACACGATGAGAGGGTAAAAAAAGGAGAAGAATGATAAATTTGATCACTATAAATATACGTACGTATATTATATAACATATGAATATATTCTTTGTTCATCATAATCATGCGGAAAATACACAATCAAACAGTGTTCTTGGACTTATCAATTAAATATGCACATGTAATTTATATATTCTCCTAGCGATCCGTGGTTGTCATGGTGATGCTATAGAGATTTGATAAAAACATTTTAAATGTATGTGTGTATATATATATATAGAGAGAGAGTAAAATAATATTTGACTAGAGGGAGTTCAGCGCCAGGATCAACGCCCTCTTTTGAGGATAAAACGATAATACTAATACAAGGAAAAGAATAAAACAAAGGTTAAGGAGGTCAAGATGGAAAAGGGGAAGTTTTGTTAGTTCATTAGGAAATATTAGAAGGTAATGAAGAGAGAGATGCATTACGTACTATAAGAAACGTATTAGCGTAAGTGAAAGAGTCTTTTTTTTTTCTAATATAGGTTTGTATATAGTGTGAGTTATAAAAATATGCTGTACAACGAAATAATTGAATGGGTGAGTGTGCGTGTGTGGTTTTTTCATAAGAAAAAGGAAAGAAGTAATAATAAATAATAAGTATAATTATAATTATAAAAAGTATTTGGAATAGTAATGATAGTAATAATAATTAAAGTAAATGGTAATAATAAGGTAAAAAGGTTATTGTTGTTGTAATGGCTCAGATCACTGTAGTAAGATAATCCTATTTTCGTTTTTACAGGATCCCAGAATCTTTTAATGCATTCTGTAAAATCGTTTCTTTAATAGCTGCAAATACTAAACGAATCTATTGATCATATATAGAAAATAAAGGTAATTCAGTTATAAAAATCATATGAATAAAAATAAAAAAAAGGAATGACCTTATTTGTCTATCTTACAGTAAACTTACATTAGATGTATCGGTTGCCTGTGTTAAACTAAAACAGTAAAAAACAATTTGAGTCCATCATATCCTTTTTTGATAGATTCGAAACGAAATTCATTTATTACTTACTGTGGGTATATGTTAAGCTTCGCACGATTTGTTTGTGTGAATCGCCATAGGATGTATTTTGCGGCTTTCGCAGGATCTGATCCTCCTAAAGAAAAATGAATGATATTTTTAGTATCTTTGATCTTATCTCACCCTACACCGGCGAATATATTTTATACTTTACCTCCATAATCAGGAAAGAAATGTTCCAAAGGTACTTTGGGGAGTTTTATCCGAAAAACATCAATTTTATTTAAAAATAAGATAATCGAAGTGCGAAGAAACCAACGACTATTCACAATGGATTCAAATAAAACTAAGCTTTCCATCATTCGGTTCTATAATGAATAAATAAAATAAAAATGTATATCTGTTAATATTCAAACTATAACACATAGTCAAATGTTTTCAGTACTTTTTAAATCTCAAACTAACCTGTCGCGATTCCTCTAATAATACTTGATCATATTCACTTAAAGCAACACAAAATATAATAGATGTTACGGCTTCAAAACAATGAATCCATTTTTTTCGTTCTGATCTTTGACCTCCTACATCAAACATACTATATATTATAACATAATTAATAGTTAGTATTTAGAGTTACAGTGACTCATCCCTTTTGATTCCCTCTATCTCTTAATAAAATTGATTATTCTTGTGTTATACATACTGCATACTCATCTGACCCATTTTAAACCGTGTTTCTGTGATACCAGTAGTTTTCGACCGTGCTCGTAAAACATCCTGAACATTGGGAATATAATCCGGTCGACCAATACGTTTCACTTCATTAAAGAAACTAATTTTTTTTTTAAAAAAAAAGTGTGAGTATAAAATTCACATTTTTCACGGAAAGTTGCCAATGACAAAAAAAAAACGATAATAAGGATTATAATTACATACTAGGGTGCAGAATCCATTAGATAAAATTGACTCGCTTCTTGATCTAATAAACGTGGAATGACATCATCTTTCCATATACTAGCCACAGCTTCAACAAGGGTTGGATCTAGAGGTCGTTCGGTATTATCTGGCCCGGCCAGATCATAATCCGCTATGAGTTCTGCGAATTTCTATATACAGATTATTTGCTATTATTATATTTTATTCATGGTCAATGCATACACGTCATTTTGTCATTTAATATTACCTTATTTTTTGAGTTTTCAAATCGATAATTATATTTATCTATAGCTATAACTAACGCTTGCGCTGATTCCATTATGTTACGATAAACTGTTGCTCTCCAAGTATATAATTCGTCTCTGGTATATCCACTTTGATGGATTATCTTCATTTGTTTTACAATTGTCGATTTACCTGATTCTCCACTACCTAGAAAATAATATAACATAATAATTATATTTAAATAAGAAATTGAATTGTTCTCGTCGTTGGGTACTTATAGATGAATAAGATTGTGTCATTGTTGTCGTTATTGTTATCTTTATATTAAGTATATTAAAATTTATACCGAGTAGAAGGAGTTTGCATTCGCGCTTCAATCGTCGACTATCTTCTTCGATCATATTATCGATCTTTTGGCTATGTGACCGTTCTGCTCGTTCTTCAGACGATAGACATAGGCCCATAACTTCCAAATAAAAAAGTTTTGAAAAATATGACGGACGTGACGAATGGTGAAGAAGAAGAAAAAAAAAGAGATGGAGGGGAGAGCAGACGAATTTTTTCTTCTATTTTTGTTTCGCCTTTTTTTTTTTAGTTTGTTGTTATCGTCGTTGTTGTTATTGTTGTTGTTGAACTATTTCGATAAACCGAGTTATGCGAAAAGGATAAAGAATAATAAGAATGATAGTCGTAGGAGAGAAGAAGAAAAAAACTTCTTCCTCCGGGGGTGGGAGTGGGGGGAAGACTTTGGGAACAAAAAATGTGGGGGTGAACTTATAAAGTTGTTTTATGTGGAGAAAATGAATTATTATGGTACACACGTGCGAAGATTAAAAGATTCGCTGTAATTTTCTCTTTGGCCCCAAGCTTTTATTTTTATATAGGTACTTCACTTTTTTTTTAGACGTGAGAATATATCTTGTAAAGATAATACAATACGGAGATGGCATGACCTTGAGAAAGATGTTTTTATTGTTGTAATATATAGATTTCCTTTTTAACCTCATTAGACGACTGTTTATTCTAACGAGGTGTGTGAATTAAACTTGAGTTACCATATAAAAATATTACATAATCCATTTACATTTTGATAGTATCTCGTCCCCAAAAAATTTCTCCGAGGGTGGAAAAAGAAGGAATAAGAGAATCTTGACCGATTATCGTTATAGGGATTTAAAAAGAAGGGTCGAAAGGGCCGAAAGGAAAAAAGATGATATAGTGGCTCAAAATGATCATTTATTTGAAGAAAGAAGTAAGAGATAATATAAACTAAGAAAAGGAAAATGAAGGAGGTATTAAGAAAACGGAGTAAACACATGTTGATAATTCAATTTTCCATAAATCGGCATAATAGTCATGGATATAATAATGATAACATTTTACCATATTAGCAAAATATATTCCATATACCACACAACCATAATGACTGTAGAACTCAGCAATATATGTCTAGTACACTCACAAATGATTTCACTAGTTATTTTAGCTTGTTCCTATTGAACGAAAAACCAAAAGGCAACAGGGACAGCTTAAATCTATTCTTCTCAATCTCTTCCATTTTATACTTCAGATACTATGGTATGTTACTCGCAGGAATCGATGCTCTATGGGTTTAACTATTAATGACAATACATTTCCCACTATGTATGCTAAAAGGTTTAGTTTTAGTTGCTTTGAATCAAGTGGTACTGTCGGTCGGCCGGTAATAAGCACATACCTATAGAAACACCTGGGATGTATTATAGAAGTGTATTATCAGAGTCTCTTAACGGCTATTCCCATATTAAACCTTTTTACCGCATCTATGCTTTTGTATCCAAAATATATAATATAACTGGTTGTAATATATGCGACGACATGTAGTAGTTCGATTAAATCGATCATCAAGAATCGAAGAAAGATCAAAGTCTTTTCCTTTCTGAAACGTACTTTTTTTTTCTTTTTTTTTCGTACGTACAACAGAATATTCGTTCAAAAAACACACACACACACACGGATACATATAAATATAGTGTGTGTGAGCGAGAAAGAGAGCTTTTATTTTAGCTCTCATCAATTTATATTGACGGCAGTTCAAAACCGACATAAGATAAGGTATTTTTTTTGAAAAGCAGCCGAAAAGGTTGTACTTTTATTAAATGAAGGACACAATATTTATTGATGTGATCGCTTCTGGTATTGTCGAACGGGGTTGCTTTAAAAACCGATTCGTATATTAAACATATGATAATTTGGAGAATCTTGGTAAGAAACAAGGTCTTTTATTTGATCAAGATGGTATATCTGTGGTGACATCTCCCTTAAAAGGAACAGATGTAACATTACCATCTTGTTGAGCAATGTATTTTCTGGTTTGGGGCTGTTTAAATTCACATTTTCCTCCTTGCCTATGGATCCTGACATATAAACATGTACCGCCAGAATCATTTTGGCTGCTACTACTACTACTTATGATCACCCTGCTGGTAGAAATAACCAGAGAGAATTGTAATTATATATTTCAAAAGATTCTGGACAAAACGAAAAGAGAAACGGTTATTATTATCGTTATCAACTCTGTTGAGCTTATCACCATCATGAGGTATTCGTCTCTCTATGACAATTATCCATCATCTACTGTTACTATTACTACTAGTACAAAAGAAGCGTAACAATAATACCATTGCTCGAATTACATTTGAGGTATGCGATAAATAGGGTTTGCTCACCTCGATTTTACAAAAGTTGATCTATTATTAACGATTTTAACCTTTAATTTTGAAAATGTTACACAAATTGGCAATTCAACCATACTAGTTGCTAGATGAAAGAGGCTGATGGATTGGACTCCATGGGTCTGGCTCAAATAGCACCAACAATGCTCAGGTATCACAAAACAAGTTTAATAGCAAATAAAATGAATTGTTAAAGGACGGATAATATAAAATAATAATAGTAATAAAATATGACTTGTTCAACTTGTTTAGTGAAATAATTCAATATAAAAATAGTAAAAATTATTGCATAGAGATTAGAAAAGAAAAAAATGCGGATGTCAATTTTTATTTTGGAACAAACAAACAAAAACGGGGAAGAAATGATGCTTTAGGAAATGTATGTAATATATTTAGGTTTTTTTTTAGAGTTCTAAAAAAAAATTATTTACAAGCTGTGAGCACTGATAAAGAACCACTTGTCAATGGAAGAGTCAATAGGAGCAGGAGGTTGAGGATCGGAAGCAGGAACACTGGTAGCGGCTTCATCATCAGCAGCAACCTTGAAGGGAGATTCTTCGACAGAGACGTTGGTACTACGCATTTGAAAAAATAATAATTAAAATTTAGTATATATGTAACACGTCATTATGCAATTCCATAACATCATCCCAAACAAAAAACAAATAGATTTTATCAAATTAATCTTGTTTTTTCACAATTTCCCATATGTATTATATACTTACGCCTTGATATCCCTCTTGTCAGAAGTACCGTTGATCAAACCCTTCCAGGCTTCATGAGTTTCCAAGATGACATCAGTAGCGTATTTCTAAATAAGATAGAAAAATATCATTAAAATCTACTTGTTTTTTTTTCTTTTTTTGGGAGGGAGAGGGTATTTTCAGCTTTTTACCTTGTTCTTGGCTTCACCGCTGAAAGCAAAGACGTTTTCAGGCTTTCCATCAGGGATTTTGTAGATGCGGAACCATTCGTTGGTAGCACGGATAAGACCAGGCAATTGCTTTTCAACATCCTCAATATCTAAATATATCCCAAAACTAGTAAGTTTTTTTTTTATCTTGCTTATAAAAAAAATATTATACAAAAAATAAATAGGATAGAATTTTCCATTTTACCGTTGAGTCTGGGAGCAAGAGGATCATTGACATCGATGGCAATAACCTTCCAGTCAGTTTCACCTTCATCCAAAAGAGCCATGACACCAAGAACCTTGACTTGCTTGATTTGACCAACAGTAGCGACTTGTTCACCAATTTCGATAACGTCAATTGGGTCATCATCACCACGAGCCTTGGTTTCAGGGTGTTGTTGGTTGGGGTCTTCCCAGGTCTACATATAATTTAATCACAGTCCGTTATTACTTGCTCTTCAATCATCATAGCTAAATAAAATATCTGTTCCTTTATGATTCTATACATACTTGAGGTAAAGCACCATAGTTCCAGATATAACCCTTGTGAGGGAAACAGTTACGGACGAAACGAAGCTTGCCCTTCTTGGTATCTTGCTTAATAGGGTTGAATTCATCATCCTTGCTGATCTATTATATCCCATAATATGATACAAAACGCACCTCATGTTAATAAAACAGTTCTTTTCTATTACAATAATCTGTAGCCAAAATATATATATTTATATATACCTCCAACTTGGCGTTAGTCCAACGGGGGATTTCAACAACCATGTTCATAACAGTCTTTTCTTCGTTAGCGAAAAGAGGAATGTCGTGGAAGGGAGAAACGGGGACACCATCCTTTTCTGTATAGCATTATTATTTTTTTGTAGTATGTTCATCAGTTTTTGTTTATGTTATTTCATCTTGAGAGCCATCTCAAAAAAAAGCGCGACATTTTCCCCCTTTCTGTTTTTTCACTCGGTCGAATATTTATAGTTATTTACCAAAAAAGACACGGTAGTCAAGAGTGTTGGGTGCACCAACGTGACGAGCAGTATATTCAGCCATTACGATTCAAAGAATGAAAAAAGGGAGATGAGCCACCGCTTCAAAGTCAAAAATATATATATATTTGCTGCAAGTGAGATCGATGACGCCATTAAGTTTGATCCTGGTCACTATTGGCTGTTGATAATAAAAACTGTAAACTACGACAAACAGCACTATCAACCACCTTTCAAAAGTCCGTATGCGGTTGAGTTTGGTTTTTTAACAAAAGCCCATTCAATTTTTTTAGCCTTCAAAATGTAAAGAATCAAAAAGAATAAAAAAACACATAGAGTCCCCATAGCAACAAAGAACCCATGTAAAAATTTTTGCAATAGTTCTATTTACATTTATTTGTTTTTGTTTTTATATCATTTTCTTATTTATTTTATACACATAATATATATGTAAAAAAATGTTGACAACCAACCTATAGTCTGACGAAACAGAAAATATAACGCCAGTCCTCAAACGGTTGTCAAATTAATATTGCAAGCGCTAAACAAGTAGCTATGATACTCATAGGCTATGGAAGAGCCAAGAGTAACAAAATGCGAATGAACTTGCGTAAAAGATGTATAGATTATAAATAATCACCATCAAAAAATAATAATAAAAATAGAACCCATAAAAAATATCAAAAGCAAAAAGCTTTTTTACATTGTATCTCTTCTTTTCCTCGAGTATTTCCCTATATACACACATTACTGTTTTTTAACAAAGACCTCACACCATCTCTTTTCCCTTTTTCCAGTATAACTCTTTTCTAAAACATGGTTCCGAACAGTTTCGTATAAAGTCACACAGTTTAAAGAGGAGGACCACATTGTAACTCGGTAAACGCAACCGATTTATTTATATTTAAGTAAAATACTTTTCGTTTAAATAGGATACTACACCTTAAAATAAAACTATATAGTAAGCAAAAAAAATTGCAGGAGAGAAGAAAAGGAAAGAACTTCACACTAAGTCAAAAGAAAAAATTGATTTATATTATTATTATCATAAGCCGCTAAAAAATAAATAAAGAATGGTCACAAATCAATTCTGATTGGTACTTGATTAAAACCGACTCTCTGCGGACAAACCGCCATTTCGATAAGGGAGCTTAAAAAGAACATGAAAGAAAAAAAGTGGGGAATAATTTTGGGGGACTACTTGTTATAGATGTATTACAATATTCTCATATTTGAATAAAAAGACATGGCCCGTCAGATTAAACCCTATGAAAGTTTGGGGGGAGGGAATAGGAGGTAGAAACAAGTTTTTTGGTAAAAAGACTTGCATAATGCTCATTACATCATCCGTATCATTTCCTTTTTGCGTGTGATGTTCGAAGGAAAACTCCGGAAATACCTTGAGGCGCTGAGAGGATGAGGGAGAATATTTATTTTATTTATTTATTTTTGCAGTGAGGTATAATCAATTGGCTGAACCATGCTTTTAATATAGCGTTTTTTTCAGGTCAGATCCTCAACAAAAAGTTTATTGCCTTTTTTTTTAATTCTAAAGATGATCATCAATGCTATTTGATTCTTTTTTGTAATTTGTTTTTAACAAAAGCATTTATGATGATTTTAAAGAGAAGAATTCAGAAACATATCATTCCGAGTTACTCCATGTGAAGATGATAATAAAGGCATGTGATGTATTCTTTGCTACTTTTTTTTTTTGAACAATGCCTAAAAAAAAAATTTACAGAGTGGAGGAATTGAACTCGGTGGAATGGCGGTCACTTAAAAAGACTTTCCCTATTAGTCAGTCCGTGTTTCTCCACATTTTAAACAATTATCAGGAAATCAAACAATCATCCTGATACCGAAATGCTGCAATTACTATAATATACCACGACCAGGTGCCTATTATCAATTATCAATTCATTTTAAAGCCGCTCTTTAAAGTAGGATTCATAAAAAAAACTCACACATATTACAATTTTTACTCGATCGTATATAAACCCAACCTCTTTTTGTTTCATTCTTTTTCTTTTCTTTTTTTTTCACATTTTATTCTTTACTTTTTTTTTCTCAAATAATCATGTCTACTCAAACCTCAGTTCCTTTCAAGTCGACCGTTCCCGGCGTTGCCGTTCTTGGTGCTGTCACTCCCGCACAAGCTGAAATCCTCACTCCTGAAGCTTTGCAATTCGTTGCTACTTTGCAACGCATCTTCAACCCTACCCGTAAGGCTCTTATGCAAAAGCGTGTCTACCGTCAAGAAGCTCTTGACCGTGGTGTCTTGCCCGATTTCTTGCCCGAAACTGCTTATATTCGTGAAGATCCTAACTGGCGTGCTGCCGTTCCCGCACCTGGTCTCCAAGATCGTCGTGTCGAAATTACCGGTCCTGTTGACCGTAAGATGGTTATCAACGCCTTGAACTCTGGCGCTAAGACCTTCATGGCTGATTTCGAAGGTATTTTTGTGTTACATCTTCTTTGATTTACTTATGGAAATTTGATATATTATCCATGTTTTTGTTTTGTATATATTTATTTTTCTCACGCCGCTTATGCGCATTGTATTATTATTATTGTGGTGGTGATATATTAGATTCCTCTTCTCCAACTTGGTTCAACATGATTGACGGTCAAGTCAACATGCGTGATGCTATCCGTGAAACCATCGCTTTCAGCAACCCTAACGGCAAGCAATACAGCTTGCGTAAGGATGGTAAACTTGCTGTCCTCCTTGTCAGGTAAGGATCAAAAAAATAAAAAATACAAATGATTCGCATGTGAAAGAGTAACTCCGCCATAGAAAAACCGATGCTGACACATTTTATATTATAGACCCAGAGGTTGGCATATGGTTGAATCTCATCTTTTGGTTGATGGTGAACCTACCTCCGCTTCCATCTTTGATTTCGGTCTTTACTTCTTCCACAATGCTAAGGAATTAATCAAGCGTGGTAAGGGTCCCTACTTCTATCTTCCCAAGATGGAATCCCATCTTGAAGCCAGGTAAGACTCAGAATTATTAAAGGATTTGGAATAATTGGATAAAAAAAAAGAGGGGAAGGGGAGATTTTAATATGAAACAAAAAGAGTTTAAGGAACTAAAACAATTTTGTGTTGGATATTAGACTCTGGAACGATATTTTCAACGTTGCTCAAGATATGATCCAAATTCCTCGTGGTACCATCCGTGGTACTGTCTTGATTGAAACTATCATGGCCGCCTTCGAAATGGACGAAATTATCTACGAATTACGTGATCACTCTGCTGGTTTGAACTGTGGTCGTTGGGATTACATCTTCTCCTTCATCAAGCGTTTCCGTCAACACCCTGACTTCACTCTTCCTGATCGTTCGCAAGTCACCATGACCGTTCCCTTCATGGATGCCTATGTCCGCTTGCTCATTCAAACTTGCCACAAGCGTGGTGTTCACGCCATGGGTGGTATGGCCGCTCAAATTCCTATCAAGGACGACAAGGCTGCTAACGATGTTGCCATGAAGAAGGTCCGTGCTGATAAGCTCCGTGAAGTCACTGCTGGTCATGACGGGTGAGTTTTATATATACACATTATAAATACAGTTTTTTTTTAAGAAAAAAGGATAATTTTATACTAACTTATATAAAATAGTACTTGGGTTGCCCATCCCAACTTAGCTTCCATTGCCTATGAAGCTTTTGATCAACATATGCCTACTCCTAACCAAATCCACGTTCGTCGTGACGATGTCCGTGTCACCCGCAACGATCTCTTGAACATCAACTTCGAAGGTCAAGTCACTGAAGAAGGTATTCGTTCCAACCTCCGTGTTGGTCTTTCTTACATGCGCTCTTGGTTGGAAGGTGTTGGTTGTGTTCCCATCAACTACATGATGGAAGACGCTGCCACTGCTGAAATTTCCCGTTCTCAATTATGGCAATGGGCCCGCCATAACACCAAGACTGCTGAAGGCAAGGTTGCTAACGCTCAATACATGCTCCAACTCTTGGACGAAGAAACTGCCAAGATCAAGAAGGAATTGGGTGCCAAGTACGCTTCTACCAAGTACGAAGCTGCTAAGGCTGCTTTCGCCTCCAACATTACTGGCGAAAAGTACAACGAATTCTTGACCACCCTTCTTTATGATGACATCGTTACCACTGTCAACTCTGCCAAGTTGTAAATGGACCAAAAAAAAAATATTACAGCAATACCCCTTTTTCAAGAAACAAAAAAAAAATATTTTTTCCCTCATTTAGCACACCTTTAACATCTTTTTTTTTCTCCTATGTTATTGCCATCGCTTGTTAAGCCCCAATTTATTGTTTTGCTGGCACAAAGTAAACTCAAATAAAAATAACTGTACATATAAGTTTGTTTTAATTATAATACAAGTATAAAAAAATCTCTCTTTATCTTTGTTATCTGATAATAAGCACCATCAATGACATTATGTGGCTATCACCGACATCATTTCCATTATATATCGATTATTCTTTTGGGGGGGTACGTAGGAGTTAAAAAATGAAATATTAGTTGCTATTTCTTTTTGATATAAACAATGCTTTGATGTAGATACTAGTGCTTGGTTTCGTATTTCGTTGATCAATACATATACAAATCTTGATATCGATGCGACATCGACATCATTGTTGGAAACTCTCTGTCTGAAAGAGCGGGAAATATAGCGTGACGATCGTTGAACCACTATCATTATCAGCATGGTGAAACCACGGTTTGTTACACTTACACTTCTTCTATACTCTCGAATAACCTGATGTTACTGCTTATTGAATGTTTAGAAATGTCTACAAGGTCTTGCATACTATTGGTAATACTTTATACTGCTACCAATTTCTTTTGTCAGCGCTGTTTCATCACTGTTTCCATAACAAGGACAAGCTCTACAATGACAGTACTATTAATAACACTATAACCACTATTGAAGCTATTGTTACTCACTACTGGCGCACCTACCGAATGTTCACAGTATTTCTTTAAAAATGAATTCAGCAAGTTAATTATGTGTTCAGTCTTTTACATATGAAAAATCACTGCGTATTTGAAACGTGATTCTGCACATCATTAATTCAACTATAAATACAACATCCAACCTATAGCTTCCAGGCGGATGGCAAAAAGAAGGAGTAAGTCTATTGATTGCTGAGTCAAATAGCCCTACTTTTACCCATCTTACTTTGAATTACTGACGACAACTATATTCACATTAAAATATGTACATAGAATATAGGAATATTAACATTAAAGATGCTTTAAAATAAAACTGAGCTTAATATTGTATAATAGTATATCCTTTTATCGTATACGTCAAAACGAAATGAGATAGATATAATACAATTTGTAATATATTATATATTATTACATTACACTACGTACACTACAATTTAGTTATGATACTCTTGCTATTAGCAGGAACGAGAGCAAGAGGAATTTACAAGTAGAATTACAATTAAGATACAGGCGTAGAAGCAGTACTAAAGAATATCATAATTAATCCCTGCCAATAGTCTGTCTTCCAATTAGTTTATCGTCTGTTTTCTTGTTGTTCGCTCCGAGACAATATTCATTTTGGAACATATTTTGTAATCAGCATCACCGTTTTCTCATAGCAACCCTTATATTTATTATAAATACAGTGAACGATCTTACAGGAGTGTATTTACCACGGAAAAACAAGGAGCGGGGCTTTTTTAAAAGAATTGAATTTGTGTATAATAACTAAAATGAAAAAAAAAAAAATAACGACACTCACCATATAAATGGAAGGGGTCGTGAAATATAAAAAGAAGGGGTCGGAATTTTTCGTGCATAAGGAAGAGGGAAGAAGGATAATAATAATGGCGAAAAAAAAAAGCTTCTTTTTTTTTCGTTTATCATTATTGCTTTATTTACACCTCGCTATTTTATTAAATTAAATGCATTTCGCTACATATCACCTTAAAAAATCGACTGCTGTATAACTACGTCATTATGCATTTTCCGGTATTTAGAAAATATCATTAAGATTCAGGACAAATGTGAGAAAAAAAACGACAATACTGCATCATATAAGTGAAGTATGAACTATGAGGCTAAGTATTTCACCTAGCAACCTCATCATCGTGCTTTTCATGGCACTAAAGAACACCTTAGCTCCTTACTAAACTATAGTAAAATATATGTTTTATGCTATGCACTTAATCACCGGAAAATATCAAAGCTAATTATTATCACGAGATGATGTACTATGAAAGTAAATAGAGAGTCAAACAGCGTGCTGTCTTCTATTATGATATCTTGGGAGAAAACGGAAGAAATTAAGGGTCAATTGAAGGTACTTTTAATTCGTGGGAAATTTTTTTTATATAAATTTGTTCAACAGTATAGAGAATTACACAACCCGATGTATAGTATTAAAATCAAATATCTTATGGTTAGCAGTTTTGTTATGGGAGTTTGTCATCTGGAGCTTTCTTGTCTTCAAAAACGGATTATTTCCGCGTTTAACAGGAGCAAGATAGTGAAACACAAGACGATAGTCCTCGATGTTTTGCATCAATTAAGATCCTCATTTAGGTGTACCAATTGATGTGTCGTATCGCATTTAACTGGATGATGCTGTAACCGAATATCACACTACAAGCCAAATTCATATTTCGTGCATATAACATTCCAGATGATGCCCTATTTACAGCTTTACTTTCACGTGTCAGACAAGCTAAATGACTTTGTGCATGGAATACCTTTATTTGCAACAATACTATTTGGAAGTCAACAACAACAACACCAACAGAAGATAATATTACCAAAAGATCTAAAAAATGCAATTAAACACCATTTTACAGAAATACATGATTAGCGATGCCAACGCACCAACAGCAAACTTTTAAATTAGTGTTGCAAACAATTGAGAGTTGATCCAATTCTTTGGTTGCCCATGACTTCCCAAGAGCATATTATATGCATTTATTACCGACTTGGATGGATCACTAATCATCAGCAACAACCCTGTCCTGATTGTCAACCGACAACCAGGAGATCCAAACAACATCTACTTTCTGGCCACCATGTACATACCTTTTATCAATTTCCACCGATATCCAAGACCCAATCTCCCATGTTTTTAATCGTCTCCCAAAATCACCTCCAAAATCACTCAACAAACGGCTATATCTCAAAATTATTTGTTTCATCCTCCATCAACTACATCGTACTTGCAGACCTGAACAGTATACTTCACCATCACCTCCAATAAATAAGTATGGCCAGTAGTCCTTGCTTCAATAAATAGAACCCCCAACCACATCATCTGTACCATTATCAAATTCATAAAGAAAAAAAAACCAAGTGCTTTATTTTCTCTTACCATGTTTCCACTCCACCTAATTTAGATATTTCTTCCTTTCACTTTATTTTATTTCAGTTTTCCTTATTTTCTTCCTCTTATTAATTTGTATCCCATATATACATTCACTCCATCTCCACATTTTTTCTGCTGCCTAGCAGGTCTTTCAGTACGTACCTCTCTTTGTGAGGTGATGAGAGCAATAAGCTGAAATCAGCGTGTGTTTAATTAATTTCATCATTAATAAAACAAATAATTTCAACGTAACCGAATATCCATCATGTGTGCATTTTACAAACATTAAAGGCAAACTTTCGAAAACAACAGTTCACAACATCATTGATTATTTTTTACACTGATTTTCTTATATATTATATATTATATATTATATATAATGTATTTATAATTTACTACTGAGCGCTGACTATTTCAGAGCTTGAATTCTGTTCTTTAAAGACAGTTTATCAACCCAAGAAGTTTCCAAGAATAAGCTTTCGAGTGAAAAACTTTGTACCCACCAGTAAATCTCAGCAATAATACCTAAACACTTCCTTAGTAATAGCAAGACAAGAAAGTTCAAGTGGATGTTCATAAACAGTCAAATAATAATTGGTAAAGATATTTAAGTCCGAGCTCTAGCTCTAATCCATTTAAAATTGCCATCAAATTTTTGTCGGTAATCTTAAAGAACAACATTCACGACTCTCTTTTCTTGATACTTCTTAATTTTTATGTTTGGATATTCTCATTACTATTATTATTTTGGTCAATTTTGTATCAAATATATTTTTTGACTACAGTTAAAC
The DNA here is from genome assembly GCA_025093555.1 of Circinella umbellata. Lineage (NCBI taxonomy): Eukaryota > Fungi > Mucoromycota > Mucoromycetes > Mucorales > Lichtheimiaceae > Circinella > Circinella umbellata. The sequence continues at coordinate 389,205 of JAIWNF010000004.1, read as the reverse complement.
TATAAACAATAACTTAATTTTTATACCTAATAAATAAATTGAATATGCTGAAATTGAATTTTAATAGTAAAAGAAGGAATTTCTAACATAAATGTGGCATTATCCAGTACGATCACTACGGACTTAAACCAAAAAGTCAATTAACCTATTTCACGCATGATAAACCTTCCATGATTCTTTGGACTGACACGATTGAATTGCTTTCATATAAACCGAATCATATATTTTGATGGGTTCATAATGTAATAAGGGTAAGGTAAAAAAACATGGGTTTTTCTAATATTCAAAATCATGTGCTATTTTTTATGGTGGCTGTAATTTTTATTTTATTATTGGTAATTCAAAAATGTAGACCCCCGTCAAGTTGTTAATTAATCGTATATCTAAAACCCTGTTTACGATATATTTTTAAGTCTTTTTCTTCATATTTTTCAAATACATATAATAAAATAAAAATGGGTATTGCTGATATTGTGCCAGCTGGTGTTATTACCGGTGATGATGTATTAAAGGTTTTTCAATATGCTGAAGAGCATAACTTTGCTATTCCATCCATTAATGCCACTTCAACAAGGTATTGTATTTTTTTCCACAACATCATCGATATCTATAACCGCGAGAAGGGAAGGGATTTTTCTCGTATATTTAAATTTGATTTTACTCTTTAACACATACAAAAAAATCAAAAATAGTACAGTAAATGCTGTGTTAGAAGCAGCAAGAGATATTCGTTCACCTATCATGGTTCAATTTTCTAATGGTGGTGCCGATTTTTTCGCTGGAAAAGGCCTCGATAACAGCTCTCAACAGGCTTCAGTACTAGGAGCTATTTCTGGTGCACATGTAAGAATGTGGTCTATTACTATTACTATTGCTATTATTTTATTTTATTAAGCTGTGTTGCTAAAAATTTAACCGAAAATTCATCATATTTTTATCAGTATGTCCGTTCTGTTGCAAAGGCATACGGTATTCCCGTCATTTTACATACTGATCATTGTGCAAAGAACCTCTTACCGTGGTTTGACGGTATGCTTCGTGCTGATGAAGAATACTTCAAAGCCCATGGCGAGCCCCTCTTTTCCTCCCACATGTTAGATTTGTCTAAAGAACCCAAAGAAGACAATATTCGAATCTGTGTCGATTATTTGAAACGCATGGCGCCCATGAAACAATGGCTAGAAATGGAAATCGGTATTACTGGTGGTGAAGAAGATGGTGTTAATAATGAAGATGTTGAAAACAGCTCTTTATTCTCTCAACCCGAGGATATTTGGGATATTTACAAAGCATTTTCTTCTGTTTCAAAGTACTTTTCAATTGCTGCAGCTTTTGGAAATGTTCATGGATCGTATGCTCCCGGTAATGTCAAATTGCATCCCGAATTGTTAGCTAAACATCAAGCTTATGTCAAGAAACAACTGGGTACAGATAAGGAACATCCTGTTCTATTTGTGTTCCATGGTGGATCTGGATCAACTAAAGAAGAAATCCATGAAGCTGTGCGCAATGGTGTTGTAAAGATGAATGTGGATACAGATACACAATGGGCTTATTGGGATGGTATTCATAAATATTATGAAGCCAACAAAGAATATTTGCAAACTCAAGTCGGTAATCCGGAAGGACCCGAGCTTCCCAATAAGAAGCAATATGATCCTCGAGCTGTAATTAGAGCTGCTGAAAAGTCAATGATTATGCGAGTTCAAGAAGCTTGTCATGATCTTGGAAATGTCCATACTTTGTAATTAGTTTTATTCTTTCTCCAACTTAAATCTATCTGTTTCAAAATAACGCAATCGAAAACTGTATATATAATATTTTAAAAAAACGATGTATAAATTAAAACTATGCTATTAAACATATTTGTCTTGGCCAAGTAGCCTTTTTTCTCTTTCATTTAGTAAAAGCTAGTATAAGATAATAGTAACAACATCACCCCATCAGCCTCGGGCTGGAAAAATCTTTATGTAAAATAAACACTTACTAAATTGCAGATTATTATTCTAATAAAATGATAAGCTACATTATCCTATAATTAAACAAAGAGATCTCAAATAAAGATATGACAAGAAAAAGACATTCATTGTACTTCATATAATTCAGCTTCATTTTATACAAGCTACATCAAGAGGCTATTTATAATATATCAAATAATAGCTCAAATGCATTTTATTTACCAGATACTAGATAGCCATTGTCTAAGAGTCAAAATAATCAACTGATGTAGCTGATAATGTAGAGATCAAGGGAAACCATGAGATGACAGATATATAATATGTATACACTAAGCTTAATTGGTGCTATCAAAGATGAGTTTTCGAATTACTGTACGTACTCGTAAGTAGAGTAGAGACGAAAAGACTGGAACTTAGTACAGATCCTACTTTTATAATTTTAATTTTTATTATTTATATAAAAATTCACATCGTTTTCTGAGCTCAAAAAGTTGTTATTGGTGACACCCATTGAAATTGAACAAGCATGAAAAAAAAAATCCAACTCTGATGTATAACTATATTTATAAATTTGCCCATATTTCGACTTTCGGCTATTGTACACCAATATCTTCTCTCATGAAAGCATCAGATGATGGTTCACGGCCAAGGAAATCTACCAACAAATCCATACCATCCCTAATAAAACGTGTTTGTTATTAGTATTAATAAACAGCCAAGCGAGAAAAAGAAATTAGCTATTTTTTTAGGGTTGATACATTACTTGCTGCTGCCCTTTTCAAGAATACATTTACGGTAGGAATAGCCGGTTTCTGGTGAAAGAGTATCAGATTCAAATTTGCTAAAGAACATATCACTCGAGAACACCTTAGACCACATGTAACCATAATAACCTGTGATAAAAAAAAATCATAAACAGTTAATATATATGTTTAAGAAGTCAAAAAATTCGCTGTTATCATGTGAATAAAATGAATTCTGTATATAATTATTACCAGAATCATAACCACCCATAAGATGTCCAAAGGATGCTTGACCACATGAGCCCTAATAAAAAAATGTCCGTGAATATTATATATGTATGGAATAGTAGTAAATTCTATGCCAAATATAAATACATACCTCAGGTGCCTTAACAAGTGAAACCTTTTCGCGCAAAGAATTATAAATCTTGGTAGTGTCCAGATTTTCATCCTCAGATGTATGAATTTCCATATCAAAGATACCAAAGAACAATTGGCGAAGGTTCAACAAGGCAGCAATTACATTCTTTGATTTGATGATACGATCAATGATTTCATCCGAAATAGGTTCACCAGTTTCAAAATGAGCGGAAAGATACTTGAGAGATTTATAATCATAACACCAGTTCTCCAACATCTAAACAATAAAATAAAATAAAATAACGATAATGGAGAATTTTATTATTTCTTTCCCCAAACAATTGATCAAAGCAAGAAGATAATTTTTTACCTGAGATGGTGCTTCAACAAAGTCACCTTCAACAGAAGTACCATGGAACCGAGCAAATCTGGTACGACTACAGAGATGATGCATAACATGGCCCTATATGTATGTTTTACCGGTTCAAATTATTAGTTTATGTTCACATTAAGTCAAGAAACATGTTCAATGAGATATCCTACCAATTCATGGAAAAGAGTAACGACTTCATCGTGCTTTAAAAGCGAAGGCTTATCAGCGGTTCTAAAAGAGTATAATTACCGGTTTTAGTTGGACTATTTAAAGTAATGTATTGCTATTTTGTTACTCACGGCTTTGTAAAGTTAGCAACCATAGCAGCAATGGGTGCGACACGAGAACCGTCATCAGCAATATAAGAAGGTTGCATTGGGAAACAAGCAGCATGAGGATCTATTATTGTTGAAAATTCATGTATAATAATGAGTATAACATTAAAAAGTATAGAGATAAATATACTTAAATAAAACAAAACAAAACATACATTTACTATCACGAGGGAACAAATCCAAATACATATAGCCCGAAAAGCTTTTATCTTCAACAGCATCCCAACATTCAAATAATTGAACATCGGGGTGCCATACGACGGCTTTATCGGCAGGAACCTTGACAAACTTGAGACCAAGCACTTTTTCGTAAATCTCAAGCATTTCTATTATTAATCAATTGTCACGTAATAAGTAAGAGTGGATGTTTATAGACATAAAAAATTATGCGTATTATACGAACTTTCGATGGTTGTCTCAAGACTAAAATATTTTTTAATTTCTTCCTGATCAACAGAGTATTCCTTTTCCAATAAAATACGTTCGTAGTAGCTGGTGTCCCATGGGTTTAAAGTTCCATCGAATTCTTCACCACGAGAAGCTTTCTCATTCTATTACAAATTAAAAAAAGTAAGTTTAAAAACGTAATAGGAACACGAAAAAGCACTGTCCCTCTATCTATAAATGCTTGTTATTACGTACCTGTTTAATATCCTTTAGCTTTTCAATATCTTTGAGACCGGGTTCATGCAATCTCTTGGCCAAATCATCAACAAACTAAACCATAATTTGATTACCTTTTTATATTAGCTAGCTAGCTATATATATATATATATATTAAAAAGACAGCGTAGATAAAAACTTACATCTCGAACGGCTTCAACAGTCTTCGCCATCTTGACTTCAAGAACATAATCAGCATGAGACTTGTAACCCAAAATCTAACAGCCCACACAAAGAAAAAGCTAAGTATTTGAATTTTCAATTTTCAACGACTTGTAGCATCTAATCAAAAGTAATACTAACCTTTGCACATTGTCTACGAAGACGAACAGCCTATTATTATTATGATGATGATTATTATTATTGAAAGTTGTTAGAATAAAAGTTTACGCCATAGTGCTGTGACATTTGTTACACCAGAATGACACTTGACCACCTCAAAAAAATTACCTCTTCAAGCAAAACAATGTTTTCTCTGTTACGTGAGTCAAATGCAGTGATATAAGTCTTACGAGTATTTTCGTTCTTACAAATCTTGAGTACTGACCAAAATTCAACAATTATTATCAATAAATATATATTAGCAAATATAAATAAAAAAAAAGGAAAGTGAAAGATGTCTTACCAGGTCGAACATCTAATTAATTGTGCAGAGGAGAAAAGAGCACATTTATTAGTATATTTGTATATAGTAGTAATAATAATGGTTGACAAAGTTGACGAAGTTGAAAATTTTTACCAGGATACCTAGAAAAAAGTTGAATGTTAAATAAACGTCATTAAATATCAAGATTCATCCCACCTCGCCTTTCCCAATAAATTTGATTTTTATTTAATTTACTTCATAGTCAGGACATATTTCTTTACACCGTCTTCTTCTTCGGTAGGCAATCCACCTGTATGTTAATATGGATTAAACGTAAGTAAACTAATAATAAATTAAAAAAGAAACGTAAAACACTTGTATTATGCGTACCCAAGAAATCATCATCCATTCCTTCAAGTTCTTCCTACATAAACAGAAAAGACATTTTTTTTTCTTTTAATATATACAAATATCCCTTCCTTGTCTTTAAAAGTTAGACTTGTTGTTACCTTGGTAAATTTGACAGCTAGTTACAAGTAAAAGAGAATAATAATTTCAGATAAGCTTCCTTCGAAAAGAAATGATCATAACACTTTTGTCTTTCTTTTTTTTTAAAAGGAACCAAAAACTTACTGCTGCTTTCACGACTCCAATTCTTCATAAACTCAATACACACTTCACTCAAGCGCTTACGTAATTCTTTGAACTCGTTACGCTTATCTTCGGGAAGATGTAAACCGTTGCGACGGTAGCTACGTTCAGTCTTTGTAAGTAATCGATCTTCTTCAGCAGACAACTTGGAACGATCAGTTTTTTCAATGACACTTTGAATAACAACGTAAAGATCATGACGCATAGTTTGTTCAATACTGAAATCTTCATATTCTTTTTCAGCAGCGACGGATGCTTCGCGGACGGCTGCGTCAGGTGAAATTTGACTGAGTGAACCAACAAGTTGGGTTTTGCCTAGTATACGACGTATCCAACAAAAAAGATAAGTAATCTTGTATTATTCACCCTATCTCTATTTTTATGTTATGACTATTATATATACCTGACAAAGTGTTTTCAAGGTGAATCAATCGAGGAATGACGTTTTCATAAGTTCGCTCTTCTGGCTTCAAGGCAGCAATGGCATCATTTGTTTCGAGCTCTTCTTTAATAATAGCTTTGGTAATTTCATTCACCTGCTCAGCGTTAATGCTGAAATCAAGAGATGGTGCAGGGGCGGTCGTTGTCATTGTTTATAGAAGAAAAAATGAAGAAGTAAAAGAAGAGTGTTTGTGTATGCGGTGAGTTATATATAGAAGACGCGTACTTTTATAATAAAAGCGTCACTCCGACTGATTTCCGCAGGAACCGACTAGCATTCTTTGTTCTTCATCGTGGGAAGTAAATTGGGTTGAAGTTGAAGTGGCACTTATTTTCACTTGACTTTGTTTAAGCCGAGAGACGTTCATTACGCTAGTAATATGAAACAACTATGTTGCTATGATGATGCTCACTCTTTTAAATGCATAGATTAAACAATATATTTTATGGTGCTATATATCGGCGCAAAAACTTGTTCGCCAAGCTTAATGCAAACATCATTAGCTGATGTCATATGTTGACCTATCAGTTACAGTTTCGTTAAGACAACATGGGTTTTTGGCTGGCGATACATATTTAGGCACATCGTATACTATTAAGCATCCTACATATTAAAGCTGTATAGACTATGGGGGAAATATATATAATTTGTGCTGAAGTGAGGAGCACCTGTATACATAAACATATGAAAACTTGTTATAACAGTTGACACACTATGAAGTTTAGATTACCACAGAACTAAAAAAAATCGTAAACCGGAGCTCAAAAATGGTTGTTATTTTTTTTATAGCAGAGTGGAAAAAAAAAAGTCCACAAAAAAAAAAAAGTAATTGTTTAAATATTTTTATCATTTTCTTATTAAAATAAAAAAAACCAATCAAAATGGTTGTATCAAAAAATTAGTGATAACTCCCTTAATGTTCCGCAGCCACGGAAATCTTTAGTAAAAGGCGAAAGATTTATCCGATCTGATTACAGAACAGGAGCATAAGGAAAAGAACTTGGGTCTTGGAAACACTCTCTTTTTATACTTTTTTTTATTTTCCAAGTCACAGTCTATATTCTTTTAATTCCGCAAGATCAGTCACTTTTTTTGACATCCGCAAGTTACGCGAGTCACGGCGTAGCAGAAAGTCAAGTCACCAATTGATTTTTAATTCCGATAAGGAACTTCGCAAAAATCATTCTTCCTTTCCCTGATGCTTGAGAGTATCAAAATAAGATGCTTTAAACCAGTTTCTTAAAAATGTATTTGACGACTTTTCAAAAAGGACTTAGTGATTTTTTTTCTTTTTACCTCCAAAACTTGGATTTTATAAGGACTTTTTCGACTTTCTGGTGATTTCTAGCAAAGTCCCCCGAGTCAACACGTCAACTTTTTTGATGGGGTCACGCTTGTATTTCCTGCGACCGTGCACACGCCTCATGACGTTTATTTGATTATATTTATCATTAGACACCGTCTTCCATCACAGTGAATGACCTGGAAATACGAATAAACTAAACTCCCTTAAATATACTTTTTTAAAAATATATATTTATAAATATTTAATGGTTACTTAATATGAATAATAAAAACTTGAATAAAATTTGTTTCACGAAAACAATGTTGAAGGGTTTCATATAAGTAAAAAAATAAATTCCATCCGTACTTTTTCTATCAGTACCCATGGCAACTGCATTTTTTACCTTTTTATTCTCTCTCCATTTGCACTTGAAATTTTATCATAGCTGTATCTTTCTTACTTATAAATGTCTATACCAGTACAAGCAGCCGCATCCATGTTTGCACCAAAACCCATTAGGGCTCATAAACCCCCTATTCTTGACTTTCAAAAACAAAGGCGACGTTCCAGTACATTAGATAAAAATGCTTATTTCGAATATTTTAAACGTAACAACACACCTAGTGTCATAAGTGACTTTTTGCAAGGCTGGTCCTCTGCATCCCTACCAAAGGAGGAAGATCAAGGTGCTATGATAAATTTTAATGAGAATGATAATAATATGGACGAAGAATCTAATTCAAATATATTTGATCGACCTCCTCCTCCATTCCCGCCCGATCGAACACCTTCCAGTGCACAACAACAGCAACAAGATTATCCAAAGCGAGAATTAAGAGGAAGTAGACAACAATACGAACCAGAAGAATTAGATAATTTTCAGCATCCTTTACAACGGCGACGGTCATCCACTGTGTCTAGCAAAGTAGATAATGAAACTGAAGAACGTTTAGTACAGCAATGTTTAGAACGTCAGCGACAAGATAGTATTGCTAGTGGTGGCGCCGTCAACGACCTTTTAGAGATTGATGATGTAAAGGAGGGTATCAGTGTTTTGCGGCAAGCTATTGAAACAATGAATATGTTTGATCTTGATTCAGGAGCTGATAATGATCAGGTGGTGGAAACTTTCTCAACAATGTTAAAAACATTATGTGAACCTAATGTTCAGCGCGTGATTAATCAGGCTGTTGATGCTGGTATTAAAGCTCATCCAGCTAAAATGGAGAATTGTCTCATATGGCGTATGTTTACTAAAGTGATTGAAACAGGATATATACTCAAGGTAATAAAGCTATTTTTTTTTCTGTAATTAGAAAAGAGAAGTGCTCTTTGTAGTAATGTCATATGAACGTATATATATATAGTATGATGCATATATGGCTGTAGCTCAATATTTGATGGATGTCGATCAAAAAAATTATGCATTACAAGCACTTTATTCCATGCCACGTCCACTTTGGGATATTCAAACATATAAACTTGCTATAACGCTTCATCTAATGCAGAAACCACAACAAGTTCAACAAGCCGAATGGCTTCTATCTGAATTCGGTAAACCTTATCTTCAAGTTGCCAATCCATTAGCACCGACATTATTACCACCACTTAAAATCGAAACACCTTTAATGAAAGATGTCACCGAACAGGACAAATACAAACTTTGGATGTTTTACCAATCTGCATTGAATGGAACCGAATGGGCACAAGAGAAAGAAGCATATGAACAGCAACGACGGGATAGTAATAGTAAAATGCGCAACATAAACAGTAATTTATGGAAAGATTGGGCGTTGCGGCGGATGAGTATCAAGACCGAAGAAGAACAGATAGAACACAATAAAATTGATAATGACAATGCCATGATATATACTTCAATGACACAAAAGCAATTCGAGTATGGTTGGGGTATTTATGTACGTATGGGTACAACCGTTGATGAATTCACTCCACGAGTCGTCATGAATCTTTGCTGGCGCGCTTTTAGTGACACACCCTTGATGAGTCACATGTCATTACGAAGACAGTGGGAGAACCGTGCGTGGGAGGTCTATGCTCGGTTCATGTGTTCCGAGTATATGCATCCAGATCAACCTGAGATGCCTGGGTTTCTTTGTGATCTGATCTTGATTACTGCATTTTCTCCAAATGAAAAAGACAGATACAAAAAGACGCTGAGTGTCTATCAACTTTTGAAACGGTTAGAATTGACTAATCTGTTACGCCAAGACCAAGTCCTGACTCCTATGATGTGTGTTCTTTTAATCGAATGTCAAGGAAGCCCTTCTACTATTATGGATATGTGTCATAAAGCTTTTGAAATGTGGCAGATCAAGACCAAATTGGATGCTCGTTTTCGTCTGTCAAAACAGCAAGAATTAGAAAACGATCAAATTTCTCATTCGAATGTCATGTATTCCTTGTATTGGGCATTGTTGATATTATGTATAAAATCCGGATCCATATCGGACTTTTGTCAAGTTGTTCAATCGTTACTTTTAAACTCGGGTGTGAGTTTACCGACGTCATTGGTAATGACTATTCAAACGTTTCATGATCGTTATTTGTGCAAGAATACAAACTGTTATTTCCGTGAATATTTGCTTCATTCAGTTCAATATGTGGACTACGAAGACCGAGAGGAGAATGGTGAATATAAAAGCACAGAAGAAGAAAAAATGGGAAATAATAATTTATTTCAACAGGGTGACCAACATCATGAAGAAATGGACGCGTTTGGATTTGTTCGGGACATGGGAAAACGATATAGCGACAACAATAAGAATGATTCAACGACAGTATCATCATCGTCGGTGCAACCACGGCGGGATTCAATGGATGTTGCGGAACCTATTGCATACGTGGATCATGCACTCCATCAACGTACCGATATCCAAGAGCCATTAGCTGCCTATGTTGCCATGGCAGCATCTGTTGGTGCATGTAGGGAGGAATATTTACCATGGAAGCCTATATACTCAAATTCAAATAAGGCGAAAAGTCTTACAAGACATTGTTTTGATGTTGGAAGTAGTAAAAAATAAAAAATTTTTATGTATTTAAAAATAGTGTTTCTTTTTTGCATGACGAAAACTATTATTGAAACAATAAGAAGGGCACCAATGAGAACATCTATGCAAAAAAGAATAAAAATAACTGTTCTCCACGTGACGCATTGGAATCAGTAAGGCGCGTGGTTTTTTATTTTATTTTATTTTTTGAGTTTTTATCAAAAAGTCTCACACATACCACATACTTCTTCTCTTTTCTCTTTCGCGAACTCTTTTTTTTACATAACAACATATAAAAACATATAACGTTTATTCTATTTCTTTATTGAAGCTTATATCCCTTTTTATCTTTCCTTTTCTAAAAGTGTTACACCCATAGATAAAGTCAAATCTTTTGTCCCTTCTTTATTTTTATTCCCACACTAATAAAAAAAAACCCAACCAGCACAGTATGGGGAATACACCTTCAAAGAAACGAAAAGAACGTCCAAGTATAATTCGTGCAGAAGTACCTGACAATGAATATTCCAATTCCACTGCAGCTTCCATTTCTTCTATACTTATCAATAGTTCTCTACAAAAGCAACAACAGCAAGGACAACAACAGATACCAGCAGCACAAAATACATTCCAACAGTACCCAAACAGTCTTCCAACAAATAATCAACCACAACAAGCTCAATCATACGACTATATAAACAGCAATAATAATAATAATAGTAATAATAATAGTAATTGTAATAGTAATACAACAGCAGCAGCTGCGACGACAACAAAAGAACAATTACAACAAGCAGCTAATGAACAGTCCGTTTCAAGTACACAAGATTTAAATCAACTTACCTTTACTTCACAGAACCAACTTACAGCGACTTCCATTCGATCGATTGGAAGAAATCTCGATATTGACGAATGTATTACACGACTATTAGCTATTGGAGGTACAAACAAAGTGTCCAAACTGCCTTTTAAAAACTCGGAAATTGTCGCTATTTGTCGTGCAGCACAAGAAGTATTCATGAGTCAACCGGTAAATATACATTTGCATATTTTACGGAGTTGTGTGTATAGCTTGAAGTAATATATTTATAAAGTAAAAATTGGGGAAGGAGAGAAAAATTATTATTGTCTCCATAAATGTATCAAGTAGCGCTTTTTTATTTACCTGGAAACCATATGTAACAACAAATATATTTTTGTGATGTTTATGAAATGTAGACTTTGATTGAATTGAATCCACCCGTTAAAATCTTGGGAGACGTCCACGGTCAATATCATGATCTAATACGATTATTCAATATGGTATGTGTAAATACTTTTTTTGTTTTAAAGGTGTCCTGTATATACAACCGTATGATTTTTTTTTCTGTGATAGCTAACTTTTATATGAAAACAATTTGATAGGGTGGTTTTCCCCCTGATTCCAATTATTTATTTTTAGGAGATTACGTGGATCGCGGCAAACAAAGTCTTGAAACGATTTTACTATTGTTTTGTTACAAGATCAAGTTTCCCGAAAACTTTTTTTTATTACGTGGTAACCATGAATGTGCCAATGTAACTAGAGGTAGTGTATATAATAAACTAAGGGTGTGTTTGTTTCAATAATATTGTCATATTAAATTATGATATAATATATGTTCTATCTCAGTGATAAAAAGAAAAAAGAGGGGGGAGGAGAGATAGAGAGAAAAGGTATGATCCCTTTTACTGAGGAAAAAAACGTAAAAACATTAACACAAAAACGCCTTCTTCCTTATTTTTAGTATATGGATTTTATGACGAATGTAAACGCCGAACAAACGTCAAAATTTGGAAAACATTTGTCGATGTATTCAACGCTTTGCCAATTGCAGCTCTTGTTGCTGGTAAAATATTTTGCGTTCATGGTGGTCTAAGTCCATCTATGCAGTCTTTGGATGATGTACGTAACATTGCACGTCCTACTGATGTTCCTGAATATGGTCTATTAAATGATCTTTTATGGAGTGATCCATCTGATACGGCTATAGAATGGGAAGACAATGAACGAGGCGTTTCTTATTGTTTCGGCAAACGTGTTGTCAATGATTTTTTGGCGAGACATGATTTGGATTTAGTATGTCGAGCTCATATGGTCGTAGAGGATGGCTATGAATTTTTCAATGATCGTACTTTAGTTACTGTATTTTCTGCACCTAATTATTGTGGCGAGTTTGATAATTTCGGTGCTATTATGAGTATCAATGAAGAGCTTTTATGCAGCTTTGAATTGTTGACACCAACGGAACATCCACCACCAAGAGTATCTGCTGCTGCAAATAAAAAGAATGCGGCAACGGGAAAGCGACCGCCGAGTCCACCAATGATGGATCAACAGTTACCGACGCCTCAGGAACAAAGCGTGGCCTAGAAAAAGACCTTTACACTATCCTTCCCCTCAACTCCTTCTTGTCTCTTTTGCATTTTTCTCTTCAATAATAACCTTTCAGTTTTTTTTTTCTTTTAGCTGTTACTAACATCATACTTCCTTTCTTATTTTCATTGTCCTTGTGTTTATTTCTTTTTTTCCCCTGCCTCTCCCTTTCTTCTGGATTATATGTGGTTTCTTCGGCTTATTTATTACTCATTATTACATGTTCTGCTGTAATGATGCTGTTTATAAATATATTATATATAGTTTATCTTTTTTTTGTGTTGAACTTATTGTTCCATTTAGGAATAGTACTGTTTTTTATTTTATAAGTGTTACTTTACATAATATATGTAGTTGTTGGTTGTTGGCTGTAATCTTGTCAAAAAAAGAATACTTTCTGTTTATATAAATGACAATCAAAAATGAGGTGATGTAGTTTTTTTTATAATAGGAGCAGCTGTGGGGGGGGAATAAGAGTTAAGGAAAAAAGGAGTTATAAGTTACTATTACTATTAAAACATCTCATCACTATTTGGACAATCTTCTGTTTGATGAGTACCAAACACATCACAATTCAAACAATACTATATATAATTAAATAAAAGTATAGAATTGTTATTAGAAATTAGATCATTTATGTTTCATTTAAGGTTTTCGAAATATAGCAATATCCACTTACAATTTGATTTTCATAATGTTCCATTATGTTATCGTCACCGTCATCATCTAATGAAGTAGGCTCAGTTGTCAAATAAGCAGTACAAGTCATTACTTCATGACCATAAACTTCGCATATTTCGCAGTAGGAGGTCTGATCTTCATGCTGCGGTCTATTCATCAAACTGCTAAATGATGCCATAGATACAGGAGATAACGGGGACATTGGGCTTGGCGATGCTCTTCGATTGCTACTATTACTTTTATTACTCTTATTATTATCATTATTATTGGATAAATAGTGACAATTATCAGAGGACTCCACTTCTTTGACTCTAGTTTGCAACTGTTGATTTTCTGCTTCCAGCTGTCGATATTGTTTTTGAAGTCGGTCTATTATTAATTGTTGATCACTAACACAGTCGATATTATTATTACTGTAGTCTTTTCCATCCCCTTCTTGTTGATCCAATTCCATGTATCGTTCTTTTATAATGTTGTTATTTCTGAGAGACTGATCAACAGTCATTAATTTTTTATCCAATCCCAATACTTTACGTTTTGATTCAGCTAATTCATGTTCAAGTTTGTTATTTGCCAATGTAATCTCATCATGTTCATCATGTAACTTGTTAAATTTTTGCTGTAAGATGTTAGTCTCATCCATAACACGTCGTTTATCTTTGATTTCATTGTCCAACTCTTGTCGTAATGCTTCAAATTGTTTATCAGTACTACGAGCAGTCTGGTGTAACTTTGTGATCTGGTCCGCGAGTTGATTCAGTTTGATAACTGTTTGCTTTTTTTCATTTCGCTCTCGTTCCAACTCTGACGTGGCTAATTGAAGCTGCTCTTCTAATCGACGCCGTTGATCTGTTGCTACTGCAATATGGTGTTGATGCTGTGCATAATTATATTCTTCTGTTGATAAATGCGGAGATAACAGTTGTGTTTTTTGGTAGGCCACTGCTTCTGAAAGTTGCATAATCTGCCTTTCTTTTTCATTTAACTGTTGTCCATGTTCTTGTTTTAATTCTCGAATGGACTGTTCATACATTTGAATCGCATCCATACCGGCTTTTTGTAAAGATTCACAATCTCGTTCCATAGTTGCAGTGATACTATCCCTTTCTGCTAAGGCGCGTCGCAGCTGGGTCATTTCGGCTGCGTGGTGTCGTGTTTGTTCGTCATGATTGTTCTGTACTTCGGTATGTTGCTGTTGCAATTGTTGAACAAGCTTGTCTAATCTTATTATCCGTTGCTGCTGTTGTTCAATTTTTAGTTGATCATCCATGGAGGTATTACGACTCGCTAACCATTCTTTGCGTTCTTGTTCCAATTTTGCAATAGTCATTTCATGTTGTTTAATTTCTTGCTGACATTCTTTAACTTGAAGTGCATAACTTTCTTTACTTGAAAGAACCCGTTCCCATGCTGTTTCTTTCCCAGTTAATTTTTGGGTTAGTTTTTCATGTTCTCTGCGTGATTCTTCAAGCAATTGTCTTAAACGTTCACACTCATCTTTGGTTTTATCCATAGTATGTTTGGTACGTCGAGTAGTATTGGAGCGACTTATAGAACGTGGGGATGGAGAAGATATCAAGGGTGATTTGTTAAGGGTAGTGGCTGTAATGGGTGACATATCGTTACTATATTGTGGTGTTGTAGGTCTTTGTAAAATAGTTGACTTGTATAGGTCACGTGAAGTCACCGTAGATTTGCTTTTGGCTTGCCGTGGTACAATGGTGGATCGTCTGGAGGGTGTTGTATTTGTGTGAGGAACGGCTGATTTTCTTGTTGATGAATACATAGTGTTGTCTTTACGTAACTCAGATCGAGTGATCGTGGACCGACTCTTTTTCATATTTGGTACTGTCGATTTTTTCAACGCTGATTTTGAAGTTGGCATAGTACTAGTAGTACATGATGTTACAGTAGATCGACTCTTGATCTGTTGCGGTACTGCCGATTTTCTATTGCTGCTGCTAAGAGTTGTATCACTACCGCGTCTTAATGTAGATTTACTAGATCTAGAGTCGTTTGCTCCAATGTTTATATGTCTAACACCAACAGTTGATTTACTTGTTGTTGGAACGATCGATTTTTTTCGCATTCGAGAACTTTTGGTTACCCGTGGATCAATTACATTACTGTCATTTGACTTGCCACCACAATGTGTTGTTGAGGCCACTGCTTTGGTTGCAGTAGGTGCATTATAGTGAGCAGTATTATGGTTATTGGCAGCAGTGATAAAATGATTTGATCGTGTTCTATTACTACAACAATCAGATGAAGCACATGATCGTCCACTTCGTGTTTGTGCTTGCTTTTTCGTTTTTATTATTGTGGTTGATTCTTTATTTTGTTGCTCTTCATCATCTTTATCTTGATTAAATTTCTCCATACCACTTGGCATAGGTGTTACTTTAGATGCTAGAACGAATAGTCCAGTATGTTTTGGACATTGAAAATATCGTGTTCTAACAAACAATAGAATAAGGTCGAAACGAATAAAAAACATAAGCCTTTTTTTCTGAGGATAAGATTAAAAAGGGAAAAGTGCCCGAGAAAACTAAAAAGAGCACATGGTTGTCTTTATTTCGTCAAGAAGATAAACAGAGAGAGAGAGAGAGTTACATATAAAGATATATAAATATACACTTACCCCTGAACACTACCATCATTTTTCCCAGCACCTTCCAAGTCCAGTTCGATGCCAGCCCAAATACCCGATTTAAATTTTGCTTCGCCAAGAAATCGTAAAGTGCCAATGACACATAAAGAAGGTACAATGACTCGTGTACCAATAGCAAGATGAACATTGGATGATTGTGGTTTAGGTCCAATATGTTCATTATTAACCGAAGTGTTGGTAGACGAGGTATAGTAATTATAGCTGGAATTAATAGAGTTCCCATCCATAGAAGAAGACGATGAACAATCAGTAGTGGAGGAAAAAGAAGCGGCTCTTGAAGATGATGATCGAGGATCATTATTATTGTTCATGTAACTTGTTGATCGTTCTATTGTTGTTGTTGTTGTTGTTGCTGCTGCTAATGTTGGTACCCGCTGATTAGTACTATTGTTTTTGTTGTTTGCATTTGATTGTAGGACAAAAAGGGTTGTCATATTATTTCATATATAAATGTATATATTGCGAAGTGTAAAAACAAGGAGGTAGAGAGAGCGAAATATGTGTTGCGAAAAAAGATAAAAAGAGAAAGAAAAAAAAAGAGTAAAAAATAACGAAAGCTAATTATTATTATTATGATGATGTATGATGATAAAAAAGAGGGGTTCTTTTAACAAAGATATAGATAATTTATTATTACAGCTAAGATTATATAGTATACTTAAAAAAAGTATGTTGAAGAAAGATCTATAGAATAACAGGAGTTATTAGAGAGAGAAAGGGGGCTGTTATATATTTAGATGTATATTTTAGATGTGTTATTTTTACTTATTTTCACGAGTATCTATCAAATTGAACTCATAATTATAATAACGGTACGTATGCAAAAAAGGAGTAACTCGGAAATGTGTTGGTGAGGGTAAAGAAAAACAAGGAATAGTATGCAAGGCATTTTCCGACGACAGGATGCACAAAAAAATCACATCTACATAATTCGTCTTGAAAAAGAGCGCTTACTTCTAAGATCACACACGCATACACACTGACAGTTGTTGTTTGATACTGTGAGTAAATTGATGCATGTACACAAGAAACTTCACACGCATACAGCTGTTCAACATATTTTACGGTACACACATGTAAGAAGACAGATAAAATGAAAGCAGCTGATTAGTTAGAGACAACAAGAAAAAAAATGATCATGTATACTACTTGAGCGGATTTTCTGTCCAATTATCGAAACTCAACTGAACGTACACGAGAAAAAGGAGAAAGAAACTTCTTCGGGGCTAGGGAATAATGTGGATTTGAGTTTGGAAGCTCAATAAGACAATCGACGGCCAAAAGCAAAGAAAGCAAAAAAATGTACATTTCTCAAAATAAACTAATAAGAGTAAAGAAAAAAAGTTGTGCATGTGTAAGAATATATATGTTTATATAAAGATAACTTATCGGATGTGACAGTTGATTGTGAATAAAGGAGAGGAAGCTTATGTTGAATGAGAAAGAGAAAGAGAAATAGAAAGTGAGAGGGAAAGGAGAAATTTGTTAAATTTACAGTTTTTTTTTCATTTATATATAGTATAATGGTAATAAACAAGCTACTGTTGAGTAGTGATGGTAGAAGAATTCGACGGTGGTGGTGGTGTAATAATGATTGATTGAGGATAATGCCGTTGATGTTGATGATGGTAATCTTGTTTTTCTTCTTGTTGGTGATGATCGACAGATGATAATGAACACTTTTGATTGGTATTAATGTCATCATTATTATGATGATTTAGGATAGCACGAGGTGATTCTGGTGGGGTAGGTTGTTGTTCATGTTGCTGATAATAATCTTCCTCATCCTCATGATCGCTCCCGATATCAGTACCAGTATTGGTCTCGACATGGTTGTACTCCTTTCTCAACCTTTCTTTTTCAGCATCCCATAAATCTCGTTCTTCTTGATAGAGTTGTATTTCTTGTTGTTGTTGTAGCAATTGTTGCTCTTGTCTCAATAACGTCATTCCTAACATCCTAATTCGAAAATAAGCTCTGTCCAGTTCCTGTCTGGTTTCCTGCAAAGCTGTATCTTTTTGAGTAGTGATGTTACGAAGAGCATGAATGGTATATCGAGAAAATGATAATTCTTTGGTCAAATGAGCATTTTGTTCTGAAAGGTATGTGTGTTCGAGTTCAAGTCGGTTAAACTGATGTCGGATATTAGGATCATTGTTATTGCCGTTCTTGGCACCGTCGTGTCCATCGTGTCCGTTTATATAATTATTATTATCATTATTATTATTACCGTTACCACTCTTGTTCCTATCGTTACCGCAGCCGTCCCTGTCGGCAATGGCGGGTTTTTCTACTTATTTGTAAATTATTAGTTTATATTATTATTACTGAAAGCTTTTTAGAAAGAAATAACTCACCTTCTAATGATAAAGAAAGTAGTTGATTTGTCAATGCATTATTGTCATGGCTGGAATCCAAAGTAATTGCTGTTGTCATTTTCTTTTTATCAAAAAAAGGAAATAAAGGTTGTGTTTTTTAAAAGATCAAATAAAATGAAAACTGTGCGATTCGTTTCGTCGCCTTTTTGTTTCGATAAGTGGTATGTTGTAAGCTGTTGCCAAGACCTGCTTGCCGCCAAAAAAAATATGTATATGAAAGAAAAAAGATATAAACAAGGAGGGATAATAAAAGTAATAAAAAGGTAGTACTTGACAGTCCAGCTGTTTCTTATGTATAGAAAAATGGGTGTTTTGATCAAAGTAACCTCAAACAAAAAAGTGGTTAAACAAAGAAAGAAAAGAGGGACCAAAAATTATTTCGATTTAAGTCTTTTTGAAAACTTGTGTGCGAATCAAATTTGTTTTAATCGCACCGGCCACACCAACCAAAACCTGTGCTCCCATGAATTGAACAAACAGTTACTTACTGGCATTATAAACCATATCAAGTAAAAAAAAAACGCCCGCGCGCTCAGTTATTTTGTTTCTTCTCCCCCCACCCTTGTTTGTCTTGTGTGTCACAATATACCTAAAGTCTGGAACTTATTTTTTTAGAATATGTTACCCTTAATACCTGTTGAACAAGAAACGGAATTAAAAGAAACTCTAGGTCAAGGTTCATGGCTTGCACTTGAAAAAGTTTATTATAAAGATAATAAACAAATAAAAAGAACATGGGAACGTGTCATTCGTAAAAGTAATCATAATGATGATACAACAATCTCATCGGCTTTAGACGGTAAGTAAGCGATCTGTGAATTTTCTTTCTACTTCTTCAACCCCCCCCCTTTTTTTTTCTTTATCAACACCAGCCCGATCTGGGAACCGCACACAATTTCAATTTTCTTTTTTTCATACTTATCTTCTTATATATTCATAGCTGTTGATATTCACGCTGTCTTATTAACTCCATTACCTGAATTACTATTGGTTGTGCAGTACAGGTTTGATTTTTTTTAGCCAGAATTATGTATCTACTTATTCTTCTCATAATTATCACATTATATATATACTAAGCGTCAACCGTTCTTAATGATAGACCTGCCATACAGCGCTACTGTATTGAATTCCCATCGGGTAATACACGATGAACTTAATCAGCTGATAATGTTGTAATTTAACATTTTTTTTTCTTTTCTGATAATTAAGGATTGATTGATAAAAATGAAGACCCTATCGACGCAGCAATAAGAGAATTTCAAGAGGAAACTGGATATCAAGTAAAGGATAAAAATTCGATAAAATTACATAAATCGATCGTAAGTTATGAACCAGGCTTGACAAATTCTTGTTGCTGTATTGCACAAATCACTATTCATTGTGATGAACAGCAAAAAGAAGAAAAAATTAAACAACAATTAGAACCTGATGAATGGAGTTTGCAAACAATTCGATTACCTTTAAAGAATTTGATGACACATTTATTAGGTAAAATGTCTTATTTTCTCTAACGTTAATTACCATCATAATATAGCACCTCACTCATTTTTCTATCTGTTCTTATGTATAATAAATAGAACTTGAGAATACACATGACGGACAACTTATTATCGATAGTCGTGTTCATGCATATGCGGCAGGTTTATTGGCTCATGATCAATTGTTGCTAGGGAAAACATGAAGCGCATACATATTATATTCATTTAAAAACAGAATATACTATATTTTTACATCAAAGAAGAAGTAGAAAAATGTGTACTATATAATAAAATATGTCGTATTTATGCACCTATGCATCGTTGTTATGATTACTATGGAAAGAATGAATTACGATGGCTTATTGTTTCCATGACGATAAACTATTTTACTGCTTATGAAGCTAAGCTTCATTTGGTATCTTCGGATAATGCTGGTGTAACAGTTGTTAATAACTTGGTATATTAGTTCTACCTTTTTTTTTACGAAAGAAAAAAAAAGATGGCACAGAACACTCAGCTATTCTATTTAAAGTTGGTTATTGTCTGTATATGTTTTTTGAATATGTTGAATTTTAATTATTTACTACGTGAAGTATATCATAATAGCATTTGATCTACAAAAAAAAGTTTTTTTCTTGGTGAAAATAGAGGAAATGATAATTTGATTAGTTTTCCTTTTTTTCTTATTTTTTTCAATCAGTTTTTATCAAACAAATGTTCATGAACAAATAGCAAAGAGACAGCAAAAAAGAGTGTGTGC
Source organism: Circinella umbellata (assembly GCA_025093555.1). Classification (NCBI taxonomy): domain Eukaryota; kingdom Fungi; phylum Mucoromycota; class Mucoromycetes; order Mucorales; family Lichtheimiaceae; genus Circinella; species Circinella umbellata. The sequence continues at coordinate 368,435 of JAIWNF010000004.1, read as the reverse complement.
GCGTGCGTATTAAATCAGTAATATAAAATAATAATAATTCACTTCCTATTTTTATTCCCTCTTTCCTTTTTTTTGTCCCTTTCCTTTTTCTAATTTTTTTTTTTAATTTTATTTTCTTTTTCAAAATGTCGTCGACTTCAACAGCAACAGCAACACCTCAAATACCTATGCAACGTTCGAGTATAGAATCACTCGGTACACATCACCATTCAGCACGTGAATCAGCCGCTACTCTCGTTATGCCATCGCCACCATCCGAAGCACCACCTACCCCTATACCTTCTCAAAGTTTATTGCCTGTTTCAACAATAGCTACTACTACTACAACTCTCACTGCTTCTAATACTAGTAACAGTAATAGGATTACGAATCATAACAGCAACAATAGTAGTAGCCATAATATAAATAATATAAATATGAATGGTAATAATAATAATAACATTAGCACAAGTCGACTTTCAACTACGTCTACACGCCGTCATGGTAAAAAGGACTCAATCTCTAGTACACTGTCAGGTTTTGGTAAAGCGCGAGACAGAAACACGTTAAAAGGTGTACTGGATAAATTTGTTGGTAAAAATTAAAGTTTTATATAATGCAGGTTATATTTCAGGGGAAAAGAAGTGGGTTGGTTTTATTAATAATAGTAATAATTAATACTATGATTATACATATATATATAAAGACTTTTTGGCCAACCATCCTAGCACGAGCAGTAGTAGTCGTACTAGAGAATCTGGTGGTCCGATGGATATTTCAACGCCGTATAATACGGTCCATGTGACCCATGTTGGTTTTGACCCGATCACTGGTACATTCACAGGGTTACCAAGAGAGTGGCAGATCATGTTAAATCAAAGTGGTATTTCTAAGATGGAACAAGAACAAAATCCTCAGGTAGATGAATTAATTAGCTACCTGAGAGCTAGGGAAACTCCATTGATACATTGATATAGATATATAGGCATATAACTATAACTCACTTATATATATATAGGCAGTGATTGATGCAATCGAGTTTTATCGAGGCGATCAAGATGCAGCTGTATGGAATAAAATCCCAAATACAACATCATCCATCTCTTCTTCTACTTCATCATTACCTCGATCTTCAGGTTCAACGACAGAGGCAATAGGAAGTGTTCCATCTCGAACAAAGGGTAATAATAGTCCTTTAAAACGATTTTCAAAGCTAAAAATACAACATAGTCGTTCGAATTCGGTAAATATCATTGTTCTTTTTGTATGTTTTTCGCGCGTGGTGATCATCAATGACCCCCTTTATTGATTTTCAATTAATCTTTCTTCTTTTTCTTTTCTCCTTTTTTTTTGACACAAGTTATCAAATTCAAAGCCTGGTAAGTTTTCTGTTTTTTTTTTTGAGAAAAGAAAATCAACATCAAAATAAAAACTAATAAACTATCACTCCCCCTTCTATTAATTTATCATTTTAGAAAAAAAGGCAGTAGCAAAAACAACTACATCTTCATCTTCATCTCGTGAACCTGAAAAGGCACCAACAAACAGCGTAGCAAAACGACGACAGTCCAAAAATCAAAAGAATGCATTGAAAGATCAAGAAGTTCTTAATAAACTTCGGGATATCTGTACCAATGTCGATCCTAGTCAAGTATATACTGATATTACAAAGATTGGCCAAGGGTACATAAATACCATGACCATTTGAAAAAAAAATTTATCCAGAGTTAAATCAAAATAGTCTAACAAATTTGATATACAATAGTGCATCGGGTGGTGTATTTACAGCACGAAAATCAGGAGGCAAGATGCCTGTTGCGATCAAACAGATGAATTTGGAACAACAACCTAAAAAGGAACTTATTATTAATGAGATTGTTGTAATGCGACAATCCCAACATCGAAATATCGTCAATTTCATTGACTCTTATTTATGGAAGGGTGATCTCTGGGTGATTATGGAATATATGGATGGGGGTAGCTTAACAGATGTTGTTACCTGCAATATGATGACTGAAGGGCAAATTGCTGCTGTTTCACAAGAAGTTTTACATGGTTTACATCATTTACATACCAACGGAGTGATTCACCGAGATATTAAAAGCGACAATGTATTGCTAAGTCTTCAAGGCGACATTAAACTCAGTAAGTCCTTTTTACCTTTTTTTTATTTATCTTAAGATATACGTATAGAACTTTCAAGAAAATGAATTAAGTGCTTCGAATATATTCATAAATAAATAAAAAACACTTTCAAAGCCGACTTCGGATTTTGCGCACAATTGAACGAAGATCAAGCCAAGAGAACAACTATGGTTGGAACACCCTACTGGGTAAAGTAGTGAAAAAAAAATTAGTTGGGATTTTAGATGATGTGGCAACAAGAATAACTAGGATAAACTATTATTGAAGATTGTTCAATGATTTCGAGAACTAATGAAACTAAACTCGAAATGAATATACATATGTATAGATGGCACCAGAAGTAGTGACACGAAAAGAATATGGATCAAAGGTTGATATTTGGTCTCTGGGTGTAATGGCTATTGAAATGATCGAAGGTGAACCCCCATATCTCAATGAAAACCCACTACGTGCTCTCTATTTAATTGCTACCAATGGCACACCAAAGTTACAAAATCCAGAATCGTTAAGTAATGTTTTTCAAGACTTTTTGGCTGCATGTTTACAAGTCGATCCAGAACTTCGACCAAATGCTGAAGAATCATTGAAGCATCCATTTTTGCGTAAGGCCGATCCACTTAAATCACTTGCACCGTTAATCACAGCTGCTCGTGAAAGTATGGATGCTCCTTCTTCTCCACCACATCCACAATCACCACGGGATCAACAACAATCATTATCATCATCACCATCATCATCATCAATAGAGCAATAATAAACGAGAAATGCAACAATTTGATTTTCAAAATAGATTTTTGTTGCTGTGCATTTCTTTTTATTTGTCTCCAAAATTATTTTTCATCACACACCCCCAATTCAATTTTGTATTTTATGATTCCCTTTTATATTCTCTTTCACTCCCTTCAACTTTTTTTAATATCAAGACGCGATCAAATAACCAATTGTACTCTCTCTTTCTATAGTCTTTTTTTATATAATATTCTTTTTTTACTTGTGTATTAAAACCTTTACAAAGAAACAAAAAAAAAAAGCTTGATTGCCGAAGAAAAAGTTTGGGAGTATTTTTTGAGTCTATTGAGCACCTATATAAAAAAAATTAGTATGCTGTTTACTTTCGTGTTCTCTTATATTTATTTGCATTAGCTCATTTCAATTTTTTCTATCAACAGAATTGTTCATCAGGTCATATTATCCTATAGCGTGTAAACTATGAAAGGGAAAAGTGATTTTTTTATCATTTTGTAAAGTTATAAAAAAGGTCGTACATATCATATTCCCCAATATCTCTGTGCTTTAATTGGATATAATGCACATGTGTATAGCTTATACTTATTGTTGTCTAGTTCTTTAAAAACATGGTAATATCTACAACTATCCATCTGGATCATCCATTCTCGTAACTGTACCATCTGAACCACACATAAAGAGTTATAGTTTATAAAGTTTTAATAGAAAATAATAAAGTAAAACACCTTAAAAGAAAAAGAAAGAGGTTAGAGTATGAAAACAATATTTTATTCAATTATTCTTTGTGTAGGATAGGGATTGGAATTGATTTCATAAGAGGTCAGGGGTAATTAGGCTCATGTAGTACGTGCGCGTCCAACATTTTACATCTAGTAGTGCAATATAAGTAGTAGTGAGTTACTTGATTACGTGTTTAAATACTGGTACGTAGTAGTATACAATGTAAAATCAATTCTTCTAGTACCATTCCAAAGTATGGTGGAGGAGACTTGTGTCAAGAGTAGTATGAGAAGTACGTTTGAATAACGGATTCCACGATTGGTGTCTTTTGTATCTCCTGATACGGAATCTGCTACAGTTTGAACAAGTTCCCATTTGATAAATTATATGTCTTCTGTAATAGGTTACAGGTAGCTTTGAGGTACCAGCACCCAAGTCATCAGAGCTTTCTAAAAGTATACTCACTTTCTAAGTAAAATTAGATGATTGCGGTTTTCGATATAGTCAATCGTCGTTGTTTGGTATACTTTCTTCTGTTGATTAAAGTTACATAAAGCAAAAGTCTCATCATAGCAGCAGTCCTGCAAAAGCTTTATAGATTCTGGGATTGTTGTCCTTTTTGTTCCTATGGGAATTTTTCCTGAAAATTTCTTCAGTGACCTGAGGACCCACATCCATAATAAAAAAAAACTTTCTTAATATTCATCTGCTATTCAACAAAGACATTATTTTTTATAAAGTGATGTTGAGTATTTATTAATAGTTAGATACCATACTAATCATATGGTGCACGACCTATTCCTGTCTATAGTAGTGTAAAGCGGCACTGTCACCAAGAGCAAAATTTTGATTGGTTGACGTAATAACCGCAGTTCTTTAAGTCAACCAAAAACTTAATTCTTTTTCTTTTCTGGTTCTTTTGACAAAATAAAAGTTAAAATGGCCCATCACAAACGAAAAGCAGAATATGAAATCCCAGTTGTCGATGAAAACGATCTTTTAAAATTAACCCCTCTTGGTGCTGGAAATGAAGTGGGCCGATCATCGATTTTATTGGAATATAAAGGCAAAACAATATTGGTAAGTAAAAAGAAAATAATACGATCATTTCCATATATTTTTGGTGTTGAAATCTTGCGCGATTCTCTTCTTTTCTTTCTCTTTTCTTTTTCTTTTCCCACCCACATTCCATTGCAAACATCATATATCTTGTCACTTCATGTTTTTTTGACAATGTTTAGCTTGATTCATTGGAAAATGTTTTCTTTTTCTTCGCGGCGGCAGAAGAGGAATATCTGCACATAGAGTTTTGAAGGACTGGAGAGAAAGAGAAAGAGAAAGAGAGAGGGGGGAGGCATTCATTAGTATTAGAGAAAATGTTATCACAATAATAAAGATAAAACCTCTTTTCAACTCATACTTTTGTCTTTTTATGCTTTGTTTTTTTTTTCTCTTTCTAATGTATGTTTGGAAAATATAAAAGCTTGATGCAGGTATCCATCCAGCTTATAATGGTTTGGCGTCATTACCCTTTTTTGATGAAATCGATCCTGCAAGTATTGATGTACTTCTGGTAACTCAGTAAGTAATTTTTGGTTCTTATTGTTAAGATATGTGAACTTTTCAAGTTTTAATTGGATGTTGCTATCAAATAGTTTTCATGTGGATCACGCTGCTGCTGTCCCCTATCTTATGGAACGCGTAAGTAAAAAAAAAAAATTATGAAATCAGAATCAATAGTATTTATCAAAGAATTTATCTGTAGACATCATTTAAAGGCCGAGTATTCATGACCCATCCTACAAAAGCTATTTACAAATGGTTGTTAAGTGATTACGTTCGCGTTAGGTAAGCTCTTCTTTTTTCTGTTGCTATCCTTGATTTTGTTTCTAGGCAACTTGATTTATACTAAGGCATTATATATAGCAATATTGGCGATGAAGATCAACTTTACAGTGAAGAAGATTTAATTAATTCCTTTCATCGTATCGAAGCGGTCGACTATCATCAACAAGTCGAAGTTGAAGGTATCAAATTTACATCATTTAATGCAGGTCACGTCCTTGGTGCTGCCATGTTCCTTATTGAAATTGCTGGTGTCAAGGTCCTTTATACTGGCGATTATTCACGTGAAGAAGATCGACATTTAATGGCAGCTGAAAAACCTGAAGGATCAGTTGATGTGCTTATTACAGAAAGTACTTATGGTGTACAATCACACGAACCTCGATTAGCGAAAGAATTACGATTCACATGTACGTATTATTTATTTTTTTGGGTTATCACAACATCTGAATGAGAAGAAAAAGGTGCAGGAAATGTTATTTCTAAAAGCTAAATTACTATATTTCAGCATTGATCCATGATATTGTTGGTCGAGGAGGTCGATGTTTAATGCCAGTATTTGCTTTAGGCCGTGCACAAGAACTTCTACTTATTCTGGATGAATATTGGGATGCTCATCCTGAACTTGATAGTATTCCTATTTATTATGCTTCCAGTTTGGCCAAAAAATGTATGGCTGTTTATCAAACATATATCAACATGATGAATCAAAGAATTCGAAAACAATTCGCCATTTCCAATCCCTTTATTTTTAAACATATCAGCAATTTAAGAAATGTTGAACAATTTGAAGATTCGGGTCCTTGTGTGATGATGGCAAGTCCAGGCATGTTACAGGTAAAAAACGTTTTTAGATTCATACATCACATATACATACCCATGTATATCATATTCGTGAAAGTTTTAACATATTTTATTTTAATAGAATGGATTATCGAGAGAATTATTTGAAAGATGGGCACCTGATAAAAAGAATGGGTTAGTTATTACAGGTTATTGTGTTGAGAATACATTGGCACGAGTAAGTATAATAGTTTATTTATTTTCAAAGAAAAAAAATACTACCAATCCTTTTCTATCAATCTTATTCTTTTACTTTGGATAATAGCAAGCAATGAATGAACCCCAGGACTTCACTGCTATGGATGGGCGTAAAGTCCCATTACGGATGTCGATCGATTATATCTCATTCTCTGCACACGTTGATTTTACACAAAATAGCAAATTTATTGAAGAAGTGAAGGCACCTCATGTCGTAAGTAGAGCAAGATGGATGAATTTGTTTATAAATTGATGATATTTAGCAATATAACATAATTATATTTTTTTGGTCTTTGGTAGGTACTTGTTCATGGTGAAGCCAATGCCATGTTCCGTTTAAAATCTGCTCTTCAAAGTCGATTCTCAGAACGTGAAGAAAATGTCAAGGTGTATACTCCGAAGAACTGTGAAACTGTCAAACTCCATTTCCGAGGTGAAAAGATGGCCAAGGTAAACAATCCAGAACCAAAAGAAGAAAAAACAGATTATAAAGTTATGTGATAAGAATAATAATATTGAGGAGTTGTTCATACATTATACATTATAACATAATAGACCATCGGTACACTTGCTGCCAAATACCCAACTGAAAATGAACCACTCAATGGAATTCTTGTTGCAAAAGATTTCCAACTTAATATCATGACCCCAGAAGATCTTAGTGAACTGGGTGGTTTGATTACTACCGTTGTGACACAACGACAAGTTGTCCCCTTTAACGCTGGCATTAGTCTTCTCAAGTGGCATTTGGAAATGATGTTTGGCACTATCAATGAATCTTCACTCGAAAAAGCTGCTAAATCAGGCGAAAAAGGCACAGTTTTACGTGTGTTTGATACTATTGATATCAAACAGTTAGAAGGTCGAAATAACCAATTGACTTTGGAATGGATTGGTAATGCTATGAATGATATGATTGCTGATTCTGTTCTTGCCGTTATATTATCAGTGGATAGTTCACCTGCAAGTGTTAAAGGTAAGAAAAATGAAAAAAAGAATTATGTTGTAAATATCTCGTTCTGGATTATGTCATTAATCTATGCTACATATATATACGTGTGTGTACGTGTTTTTAGCAAGTACACACCCTTGCTCACATAGCCATGGTACCACAACTGAAAACCAAGAGATGGGATTAGAACATGACAAGGTTCAACAACAAATCGATATGAACTTCCAAGATATTGTTGCATTTTTAACAGAACAATTCGGAGAAGTGGATACGGACGAAAAAGAACATAAGGTTACCGTAAATGTTGATGGATCGAAAGCTATCGTAGACTCTCTCAAATTTGTAAGTTCTATTAATGTTCCTAGTATAAACATTGAGTAGCAAACTTTTTTTTTTCATTCTTTCACTTATCAACAATATTTATGTGGTAATAGAGCGTCGAATCCGAAAACGAAACATTATTGAAACGTGTCAGTGATGTCATGCAACGTATTAAAATGGCCGTCAACCCCATTCCAGCATTTTAAATAGTAGACATAATAATAGTAGTTAGTTTTATATAGCAGCCCAAAAAAAATCATGATAACGATAACATTTATTCATTTTTATCAAATTGTATATACTCGAAAAAATTTAATAATATAACGCTTCACAAACAGTAGTAAGTTACTTGTTTGAACCATTAGCAGTTTGTAAAGAATGTCTAGTTAGTCAATGGTTATATAGTATATGCCTTTCAATTTTTTAGCCGTTATAAATATAGATACGTACACTTTCTTTCTTTCTTTCTTTTCAAAGATCAAGATTATTAAATTTAGTGAATGATAGCTAATGGCTTTTTGTAATTGGATAAAAAGAAATAGAAGTGAAATTAGAATGGGTGGATACAGAATTTATGATATTAATTATATTATAGTATTAATATACTTCAGATAAGTTATACAATAATATTTCAGCTCTTCAATCGATTTGGTATATAAACGCCATCTTAGAGAAGGGAAACAACAGTGCTAATTACACAAAGGAGTGTTATCGTTAGGTTAGTTTCCGCTAGCGCCTAAGAGAACTTATGTACTTTGGATAAAGGACCAAGAGTTTTATTTACAATATCGCCTATCATCCAAGGCACTCCTAAATAATAAAGAGATGAAAAGAGAAAGGAAATGAACAGCAATATAGTATTTAGCGTGCAATTCAAGAGTAAATGGCGATTTATATAACCGCAAGTAATAAAATAGAACAAATACATGATACTTACTTACCAGTAATAAACTGATGCCTTTCCATGTACGTAATATATATCGGTATCTTAGAAACAAGCCAACACCATCAGCTTATTTTCTTTTGGCAATTAGTCATTATGATAGACATTAAAATTACCCAGCGAAAAAAGAGCAGCAGTCCACTTTTACATTAGTTCAGTAGTAGCCAGGCAGAAAAAGTACTATTTCGAAAGACCAAAACAAAAGGGGGTTTGAACAGCAAAAATCTAAAGATAATATTCTTTGCATCCTTATAAGAATTATAAAGCCCCAGAAATAATCAAGGTATATTGCTGCTATATATACAATAAACAGTGAAGATTGATCTAATATATGGTTCTTGAGTGTCGTGTGATACTTTTAATTTTAATTCTACATAATTCCAAAAAACAGGTGTAAGACTTTTTTTTTCTTTTTTTCTCAAACAGATGGTTTGATGAGCTATTGGGAAGGAATAACCACTGTGTCAAAGAACTGTAAAATAGTAAATATTATATTATTACTCTATCTCCTATTTGAATATATTTGTTTATCATCCAAATTATTGGTCCATTCCAGCCGGACCTTTGGGCCACACTGATCTACCTGTACCACAACTCCTGCATAAGACATCTTTACATGGTAGGATATCTCCGTCCATGTAACAGTAACTCGTTTGACTTTTTTTTTGGTATACTACATTCAATATATATGAAATAGCAGTGCTCAAAAGCTTATATGTGTTTAATGTAAAATAAAATTGATCGGGGCTAAGTGATCACAAGGGAAAAGTATTATGGAATGCCAATATGCCCACATTTGTAAACCATGATTATATCACAACTTTTTATTTCTATGATAAATGAAAGTGAGTATTTACTTTATAAAAATGCATCATAATTATGTAGTAGTTTCAAAGGAGGTATTTATCATTATGAAATTTATAGCATTAATCAAAAGATATGTTGATATTATTCAAATATTATATATAAATATATAGAAGCCATTCGTGGTATTCGTGGGTAAATTCAAATAGCAATAACACAGTAATGCAATTCATCGTCATTTAAATAATAATATTTCCTTGTTTGAAACAGGAGTTGCATCCAGGAAAAAAGGACTATCGGAGCCCTTGTTTTTCTTAAATGATAATGACCGATACTAACTTTTAGTATATACCATGTGATCCATCAGCATACAAAACATGGCTACAACGCGCGTGATAGTAGTCCAAGAAAATATGCCGCCATTTAATAAAATTGGTATATCTGATAAATTATTTATGTAGTTGATTGATTGCTTTTTTATAAACGGAGGAATCAATAAAAAACTCCAACAATAATGTTATATTATATTTTATCATTCATCACTCTTATTTCATTACTTAATGGTTTGACATCATGGCACCATATCTTTTAATTGTGTGATTTGTGTGTGAGAGAAAATAATATGTAGGGTATCACCTGCTCACCAAAAATATATAAAATTTAGATCCTTTCCGTTGACGGCGGGTAATAATAATTCTTTTCTCTTTTCCTTATCTGTCATGTTTGATAAATATAAAACACGATTCCGTCGTTTACTGTCAAGAAAACAACACGAACATTATGAATCCGAAAGTTTATTAAATAGTAATAGTATTGAAAGACTTGAAGTATATGCTGAAGGTCTTCATGATGCCCATAATATTGTGTACTGGGTATCTTAATTTTTTTTTATTTATATGCATTCATGTTCTTATGAATGATGACGTATGGGGACACACATAAAAAATATACCTACTAATCATGGACAAATTAGGTTTTTGTCTTATATGGTATAGCAATGCTATTGCCCTGGAATGGTAAACGGATTCATTGACATTCTAAATTTCTAAAAAAGAGAGGGAGAAAAAAGGAAAGACTATTGACATGGAATAATTGGTTTCTGGTGTATTGTTAATACTAGTATTCATCACGGCGTCCGAGTATTTTGCAAAAAGATTTGCAGGTTCTTCGTACGACGAAACTTTTCAAAACTATTTTTCAACTTATTTCACTGCAGCAAATTTAATTGTATTTACTTATTTATTATGGCAACAAAGCAAGGTATCATTTATAGTGAAATATTTCTTTGATTATAGATCGAGAGATAGATAAAGGAATTAAATACTATTATTGCTAACCTGGTTTCAATAATGATAGGCAACATGTCGAGTTGATATTTTATGGCCGGCACTTATCAATACACTTATTTTTGGGATTTTGGCCACATCAGTTGTCGTATCTACAGAAGGCACTACGTATTTTTCATTGACCATGATTTTACTTGTTATGACAGGTGCAACAACAAGTTATTTCCAAGTCGGCGTTTTTGCTGAAGCATCTCGCTTCCCACCACAATATATTCAAGCGGTCATGAGGTATTTTTTTTTAAAAAAAACAAAACAAATAATAAGCCGACATATCATAATATATTCATATATATATATGCTTATATATTTGAAAGTGGTCAAGGTGTTGCTGGCGTTGCCGTAGCCGTTGGATCTATTCTTAGTGCATTCGCAGGATCAGCAACAGATACCCCAGATGAAGCAGGAGTGACTCGATCAGCCTTTTTATATTTCATGTTTGCATTTTTGATTACCGTAGCAGCATTGATAGGCCGGGTAATTGTTACACGTCGACCATTTTATATCCGACAAATGAATATGGATCCAGCTTTACTATCCGATTCTCCTCTTGACGAAGATGAAATAGAAGAACAAGAACAATTACTTGACGATGAACAACGATTCTTCTCCAACAATAACAGCGATAATCGCTCTCAACAACAACAAACAGAAATATCTATTTTTGCCGTTGTTCGAAAATCATCTGGTCTTGTATTTGCTGTCGCTTATATTTTTGTCATTACTTTGATTGTATTCCCATCCATCACTGCATTAATCAAATCTGTTTCTCGTCACCTCCCAGCAACAACATCAGCAGTAACAACACCGATCTATATCAATAACAATCGTTTCCTTGACGACGATGTATTTGTTGCATTTCATTTTGTACTTTTCAACGTTGGGGATTGGGTTGGACGATTATTACCCATCTTAGAAAGTATGAGAACATTTAAGCCTAAATTACTGGTATGGTTTTCCTTGTTACGAACTATTTTTGTACCCGCTTTCATGTTATGTAACATTGTTGTCAGTGATCGAAAATTACCAGTCATTATTGATAATGATGTGGTTTATTTTTTGGTTGTTTGGATGTTTGCCGTCAGCAATGGATGGTTGGGTAGTTTAACAATGATGGCCGCACCCCAACAAGAATCAATCAGAAGTCCGGCCGAAAAATCTTTGGTTGGAAGTGTAATGAGCTTTTCACTTGTAGCCGGATTAGCACTTGGTGGTACCATGAGTTTTGTTATTCGATCGATGGTGTAACTATATGTTTAGAAAATTTTTGTTTAGAAAGAAAATATTTTTATATAATATATATATATTCTCTTATATACATACGCATATACATTCGTATATTATTAAACTTTTACTTATTTAAACCCACAAGTCGATGGCTGGGTATAGATGGGTTAATGAATTATTTCATGGTTGGACCATCTGGAGCTTCTTTAATCTGGTTGGACAATTCATTGTGCGGCGAATTGTTCAAAAAATCTTCGTGTTACCCACCTTCCGGCAATTTATTTTTCAGTTCACGGAAGCTGTGGGTGTCAAAATGTCGATTTGAGAACAACTCGGATGTCTTAATGCCCAATGCCTGCATTTGTTTATTACCAAATGGAGGAGGGCTGGTGATTTCGTAAATTTTTTCTATGCAAATTAATGAAAATGATATAACAAAAAAGTAAATAAATAGATTAAAATACATAATACAAACATAATTTTTAAACTACTCTTAATTTTTTACTATTATGATTCTTTTTCCTTCTTTTCATTTTTATTCTTTAATAATTGATAATTATTCTTTTTGAATGAACTCACCGTTTTTTACGAGTGGGTTGGCCATGTGGTCTCCTGTTCCTATTACAAACAATCGATTTCTCATTAATACTATAACGACTACAGTAACACCCACACCAGCTACACTTACTAATGATGACGAAAGCTATTCATTTCATCATAAGCCAGTATATGATCCACCTGCTTGTCTAGTTTGTGGTTTGCCCCATCCACCTCAAGATACATCTTCTTACCTACTTCGAGATCAAAGTACAATTACACCACCCGAAGAGCCAAGTTTTTTAACCTCTTACCATACTATTCCAAACAATCATAATAGCAATAATCAGAGTGTTGTATTCATTCAACATTCATCCACTCAACGAACTTGGATTAAATCTTGTATATATCAAATTCGTCATTTTTGGAAACGATTTGTACATCATAAACGACCGATTTATCCATCCAAAAGACGTTACCATTGATGTTAACGATTTTTCAATGTGTCTATCCGTATGTAGTGTGATTATGTAAATATAAAATTTATAGGAAAAACAAATACTATTTCTGAATATATATATATATATATATTTCATTTTTATTGCCCCTCAGATGAATGAGAGCGAGGTGAGAATTATATTATTTACAAATGGTTAAAAAGTGTGAAAACTAGTGGGAAGGTATTACTATAGTACTTTATGTACATATATATATATATATATATATATATTATCAATTCACAGTTGTTGTAGTTCCAACGATAGTAGTGGATGGTGTTGCGTCAAATTCAACAAACACAGCTTCACTACTCATTCATAGCAGTAACAGTAGCTTCAGTATTTGCAGAAGTATGATCTGAAATGGTTTGATCCTCTTGTGTTTCTTGTGTTGATGGGGGTGATGGAGTTAGCTTAGGCTTTGGTATTCCAAATGTACCAGCTTCCAATTGTGCACGGAAACGATCTTTTCGTTCTTGATTATTTCGTAATAGTCCAATATCTTGACTATTTACCACAGGTTCAAAAACGCGGTGTGAAACAATAAAATCATCGTCCTCTCTTTTTGTTGTGGCAGCAGCTAATTGTAATGGTTTTTGTTTTTCATTTCGTTGTTCTACTTCTCGATCCCGCTTTGCTTGTCTTTCAGCTGCTAGTGCTGGTGATAATGTATCGTAATTTTTTTGTTTGTAGGGTTCCAGCATGGCTTTCATTTTACGTCTTCTTTCAACTAATTCTTCATTACCCAATACTCGTCTTTTTTTTATACTCTCCTCTTGCTTTTTTTGTCTTGCATAAGCTGCTAACGGACCTAAATCCTCGCTATTCACCCAATTTTCATTGCCTGGTTCATCATTGAATAGATCATCTAAATTATCTGCTGACGTTTCCATAAAACTATTGTTTTGTTTCTTTTTCTTTATCATCATCATCAAATCTTCTTCTCCATCATCATTATCATCATTTTGTTCCTCCTCTTTTTCAATATCATCATGATTAATAGATTCATCCTGTCCATCTTCTTGAGTTTGTTGTTGAGAAATGACGCCCGAATCTTGACGACTTAATAGTTCAGGTACAGTAATATCCAACCAAAATGCTTGTTCAACAACAATTTCTGCTACATCTGCTCCTCCTTCTACTGTTGTTGTCGTTGACGTTACTTTTTGCTGTTGTATCTTTGTGTTATTATTATTACTAATCTTTCTGGGTTTAATATCATCTTTAGGAAATATCAACGGTCGAGGAACATATTCATTTATTTGCCTTTGTTCTTCTTCTAAATTTTGTCGCTGTTGTTGCAATTGTAATTGCTTTTGCTGTTGATGCTTTTCACGTAACAGTCGATTATGAGGTGATCGAGGATGATTAGGCGAATGAATAAATTCTACAGGACGTCTTGGACTTGGTTGTTGTGAAGCGCGTACCTGTAACTGTATTTGTTTAAGTTTCTTTTTATACTTATTATATTTTTGATAGTACAATTCTATACATATACAATTAAATTAAATTGAATTGAGTAAGTTTACATGATTCTTGCTTGTTACTTGCTTTTTCTCTACATGTATATGTGTTTTATACATGTGGTGATACTTCTTATATTCCTGCTAAACACATAGTAAGATACATTACCACGATCAGGTCTCTTCTGAACATCTGCAATAGTTGGTTTACGGCTGTAACGATGTTCGAAACTTTTTTCCCAATCTAATAAAGCCTTCTTCATTTTAAGAATCCTTTCTTGTAGTTGCTCTATGCTTATAGTGATATCCGCCATTGTTGTACGTTTTGGTATATTATTATTATTATTATTTGTTTAGTTTGTGGCAAAAAAAAAAAAAAAGAAAAAAAAAGCCAGTGAAAAAAAAAAATAGGTGCGCTTTCTCTTTATCGGAGAGTTTAAAGTGGCTCGCGTACTCCATTGTTGTCGCGTCTTTTTTTTAATTCAAATAGATTAAATTAAGCTACTTTGAAAACACACGCACACTCTAAATTTGTTATTCGAATTCGACCACTCCCAACTAAAATCTTTGTTGTAGTTTTAAGTAATAAATATATATATAAAATTATAATTACACACGCGGAAGAATTAAAATGTAGAATATATTATACACTCGCATTATTCTTATTATTATTATTATTATTATTGGATATTGATGGTGTATAATAAGATCAGTTCAATTTTTCAGGGTGCGGGTAAGATAATGAAACAAAATCTCGAAATAAGCACACAACTTCCAATGCTGATGTGGATTATTTTGGATGAATGTATTGATAGGTATGTTAAATTTAATAACAAAAAAATGTATTTTTTTTCTCTTCTCTATCAAATGTTTGATAATATATATATATATAAAGGATGCATGATATGAGTGATTTTTTGAGGAATAAAAGAAAGAAAAGAGATTGTATATATATGAAATGTTGTATATAGAGAAAAAAAGTTATACAAAAAAATAATAACATATAATTTATCATACATGTCCTCTCCTACTACCAGTAGAAACTTTACCAATGGCACTTGGTGGGCGTAATCCAGTTTGTCTGGCATTGCCTGCTGAAGAAGGTGGTCGTCCAATACGGCTATTATGATTATTACTATTATTACTATTATTACTATTATTATTATGATTACTATTGTCTTTATCTTGTTGTCGTCTTGATTCTGAGGATGAAAAGATACTGTTACGTGGTGTACCACCAGTAGGTGTAGGACTACGGATACCACCGATACGTGAATTCGTAAATGGTGAACGTGGTCTACTGCTGCTATTGTTATTTCGTGGACTTAATGTTGGTGATCGAGGTTCTGGTGATGCTGCACTTGCTCGTGGTGAAGGAATATGACTCGCTCGAGAAGGTAATCGTGTACTAGATAATCCTGTGGAACGTGATGATGCGACCATTTGAGGTTTGGGTGCTGCTCTTGAAGAAGGTAAAGGAACATGGGTTGCTCGTTTTGCTAATCGAGAACCACTTGTTGTTGTTGGTATATTATTGGTATAAATAGGGCCACCTATCCTTGATGAAGATCGAAAACTTCTATCAATATGATGATCTGAGGGTCGTCGTAATCCACTAGTATGTTTTACATTATGATTGCTTGCGGTATTATTATTACTGCTGGGTATCGAACTACTAGCACGCGAACTTGCTCTTGGGATAGATGTAGCGTTAGATGACGCTTGACTACTGGATGCGGAATAATCGGATAGTCGACTGTGAGATCGTGATGAATTAGATGTAGTTGACTCGGATGGATAAATCATAGGTGCCATACCATATCTTGCATAACCACCATTACCACCGCCACCAGTTGTAATAGTTGATTGAGATGTTAAACTATTTTCGCTACTTAAACTTCCTGAACGTTGTGTTTTAATTCGATGATCTGGTGAAAAACGGGAAGAAGGTGGATGAAGACGAGACCGTGCTGTTCGTGATGATGTATTTGATAATGTATCCAATTTTTCCTCTATAATGTTAAAGTAACCATCCCATATACATAATATCATATTATTAATATTTAGCCCTAATAATTAATAATTATAAAATAATCCTTATATGTAATAGATATAATAATAATAATTTTTACCAGTACTACTTTCAGGGGACCAGTTCATTAGTTCCTCATCATCATTTGAATTCTATTTTTATATATCATTGATTTGTTAAATAATTTTGTTTCAATACACTGTACTAAACAAAAGAAAAAGGTACTTTACCATCTTGCCCATTCCAATAAATTCATTTTCATCAAACGGTCCATCTACTGAAAGTAATTCGTGACCACTACGGTCATTTGATAGTTTATTACCTTCGGCAGTAATCGTTGAAGGACAAAAATTCGTCAAACTCTGTAAAATAATAATAATAATAATTATAACAATGAATTTCTCAGTATATAATAATCCTCACATAAACTTTGTAATTCTACTACACAAATTCTTCATTATAAAGTTCCTGTCATTTTTTCCTTTTCCACATATACAAATATATACTTTACATCGTTCATCTTCCAAAAATCATCTGCGGAGTCGTCCAAATCCAAATCAGCTAAATTAGGCAAATCTGTTTCGTCGTCAACTTGAACAGTAAAGTTCTTTTTGATTAAATCGTCCAAATTGACGCTATCGCCCGAGCTCACTGACGATATTGATTCAGGTCGACCGTTGCCTAATCGTCTTGAAGATTTTACAATAGGTATACTATAAATATTGTAATGCAATTTTTTTCTCTTGAATAAAACTTGTTTTTCTTTTCCTCTTGGCTTTTTTCTTTCGTTATCACACGCACACAAGCTATCTTCCTTGGCAGTTTTTCTTATTTATTCATTATGCTATGAATATATGTGTATATTTACCCAATGTTATCTTCATCGACAATGGAAGAATATTCATTTTGTTGTTCGCGCTCTTCTCTATAACCCGGGACATTCATGAGCCAACCGTGTACATTGGTTTGGCCTGGTGGCGCCGGTTCAGCTGTATCTGCAACAAGAGTCGGAGATCGTACCGTACTAATAGGTGTTTGTTGAGCAGTAGTTTGATTCTTACGATCTTTATTAAGACCAAAGAAACGAAGATTCGGAGATTGCGTCATAAGAAAAAAAAATAAAGAAAATAAAGATAAAATATAAGAAATAAAGGAGGACGGAGAAGAAAGAAGGTAGGTTAAAGAGAAATATAATAATATAATATGCAAAGAGAAAAGTGAGAAGAGGGGAAAAAGAGGAGTAGAAAAAAAAGCGAGTAAAATAAAAAATTATACAGGACTCAAAAAAAAAAAAAAAAAAAGGAGCCAACAAACTACAACATACACAAAGAGAGAAAGACGGTGCAATAATAAGAATATTAATAATAATAACAGCACACCTAAAAACGAAACTTTGGACTCTGCTTTTGTATTTTTTTCATCGGAAGTAGATAACTCCTGACCCGTCCACGCAACAATCTTTTTTTTTTTTTATTTTCCATATCCGATTTCACAAATCGAGTAATTTTGCTTAGCAACAACCCTTTTTTTCATTGTTGCTATGGGGTTTTTCATTTTTTTATACACATTTATTGATACGAAAAAAAAAATGTTGACAGGCTAATAACGCCATGACCACCACCCATATTCTACTTAAATCTATCTACATCCAGTTTTATTTTTTATTTACCTTGAAAAAAAATCTAAGGGTTAAAAAATAAAATTATAAATGTATTTATACTATTGCGAAAAAAGGAGGCCAGTATACTGTTTTCAGCCGTTCCTTTTTTATTTATTATAATTTTACTATTATACTTAATACAACAGTATAATCCAGGAACTGAAAAACTCATTTTACATGAATTTATTTTAATTCGATTATTTCAAAGTACATTTGCTTTCCTCTCAATATGATGGACACACACAGATTTGGTTTCATGTTTTCCTTTCCGTGGATTCCGGTGTTCCACACACACGTACACATTACACATGAAAAAATAATCCCGTCGTTAGGTCACACCAAAAAACACATATAAATGCGCGTGTACATATAATCAAAATGCGTGTACCTATAAAAGAACGGCCCCTGCCTGTGTTTCACCAGATCCCATCCCCCTTCGTCTTTTTTTTTCGTCTCCCTCTTTTTTCTTTCTTTCTTGTTCTCAATCACACTCTCCTATGTGAGTTTTGCAAAATGGTGACTATTTTCTTTTTGAATTAAGTAAAAACTGCGCTGTCCGATTCTACATGATTTTTATCCAGTATTACTAAGAAGACAAAGAAGTGTGTACATAATGAAAGTGTAGCCTAGCTTTACAAACCATCAAAAAAATAGAGTCATTATTATTGAAAGTTGAGTGAAATGGATTAAGCTTATTTTCGAACCTAAAAGTATATATTTTTGACCCCTATGATAATTGTCGATTATATACATCTGTTATTGTATGTTGTTTCAACTAACATTAATATCGGTACCGTTGCTGTTATTAAACGTAAAAGGAAAGTTGAAAAATTGGATAAGATCGTCGTCAATAGTGGTTCTTAGCATGCATGATAAGAATAGCAGATTGAGACCACAGTTTCCTTTCTTTTATTATGACTCCTCCTTATCCTTTTATTATCGTCTGCAAGTTAATAATATGTATGATGTACAATGTCATGCAAAAGAACCAAGTACGTATATAAACTTTAAATTATATTAAACAAGCAAGCAGTAATATAATTTTAATAAGCTCAGGTATTTAAAAGGTCTTTTAAAGTCATACACATACATCTATTTATGTATGTAATATATTAATTTAGTTAAATACAATAATAAATATTTCAATGCGTACAGTATATATATTTTACTAAATTGTATATATATAATTTGATGGCACAACTTAAACACGTAATCTTTATCATAGATAATAAGACGAGTGGTTTAAGAATATACTCTCAATTATCGACATGGTCTTCAATTAGAATAGTGGAAGTATAGCCATGACAAAAACTTCAATACCTCATCAGCGCAATGTTTACACTGAAAAAAAAATTCAAGTATGCTAATTTAATTTTCTTATCAAAATAAATAAAATCTTATTATAGTTGTAATACATCAAAACCCGTCAGACAATCAAACTCAAAGTTTTTATTTCGACGTAAAATATTTAAAACCCTAGACTAACAATCAACATATATTAAAGTTGGTAGAGAAATACATTGATAACAAGAATTCCTTAGAAAAAATAACGGAGAAAAGATAAATGCAGAGAAGGATCACAATAACCCCTTTTTTAGGTTATTTTGCGCATTACATGACACTTTATTTTTTGAAATGTCACACAGATTAACTCTTTCCATACACATAAAAACATGGAGACTACCATAATGCTGGCCCTGAAGGGCAAAGTTACTTGTATAATAATCACATAAAATACAGCAATATATGAGCTTTGGGGGCACACTGATTCAAAACGTCAATGATGACGTAGTCTACGATAGTGAGAAACATCTAATAACAAAGTGCAAAAGGCCCACAAATTTTAAAATCAGTAACAGCAAATAGATATCAACAGTATTAGCAGTTCAAAGTACTCAAAGAGTTAACCATTAAATATTTATGATTAGTAAACAAGGCCGTTTTATTAGAAACAGCATATTAATTTTCAAATACTGTAGGGCTTTTTATTAATGCTAATAAAGAATATGGGTTATGTATATATGTATAGATACATGATACTGTATATTCGAAAGATTGAAAATAATAAATGCTAACTCTCATCACATAAATTCGTAACATCATTGTTGTCTGGAAGATAAATATAAAGCGATCTCTTTTGAATCTGACCAAAATTTTGTCTGTTAGTCAGATAAATACAATATATTCTTACTCTGTCCTGAACCAACAGTAACTCGTCAGAAAATTTAGATTACTCTAATGCGCATGTAACAATTTTGAAGTAGTGGAACAGCACCAAAATTAAAAGAGGAATATATATATCAAGAGTAACACTTTCATATTAAATAATAAATCAAAACAAACATGATTAAAATTTCTGGAAAAGTAATATGCATATGGATCAGCAAGAGTGATAACTATAACATTTTGTCTACAACAGCTTACAAACAGATGGTAGGTTAATCGTATTTGAAAATTTTTGAAAAAAAGATATGATCGAAAAGAAGAGAGAAATGGTGATCAGAGAAATCATCGAAGCCATGTAAAGATATCAGAGGTCTTCTTTAGTTGGGATTGAAAGAACATTAATAATATATATGTATATACGTACAATGTATAGCTACAAGAACTATTTAAAAGTTGATTTTATGTATAAAGGTTAATTGGATATATCGCTTATTCAAGGCATCATTGAAAGAAACTTTTTGAGATTTTCTGGATTGCAAAAAAAAAATTATATTTTTTTTCTAGTCTTCCTGTATGACATGGCAGAGATAAATACAAGTACTCACTACTAATTGTCTGTCAATCATACGCCATACAATTTACAGAGCCTAGTAACTATACTTGATATGGCCAACTACTACTTTTCGTACGTGTTAGTGATATGATGGGCTAAACATTCTCAAACTTGTCACTATCATGGGTTGAAGTGTGTGACAAGAAGCTTGACATACCTACTAAGGTTTTCTTCTATATTTTTACTTCATCAAGACTTTCCTGTTGGTGATTTTAACAATAATTTGATATAATATAAATATGTCGTTCCCACCATCTAGACACCACATATACAGTTATTGCGAATATATAACTTGGAAATATCTATAAAAATAACTATTAACAAATGACTAATATTGCCAATACTTATTATTCAAAATATCTGAACGATGTAATATTTCATATGAAGCTAAACTAAAATAAATAATAAGTGTATACATATACTTTCTATCTTACATAGAAATTGATGCTCTTTATGTTGAGAATGCTGTTACTGAAGGCTATAATGGGTCTGGAAATAAAGTTTGACAATTTTCATGTATGAGAGATGTTCGTGACAACTTTTTTTGTCTAAGAAGAAAGTGCCTTCATTTTAGCCTGCTTTGTTGTAATTAATCGCCCCTCGACCTCGACTTCATAGTCACTTACTTCCTGGGTAATTGACAGCAAATTAAAAACATCCATATTATACTTAATTGACATCTGAAACATAGCAACTACTATTCAATTCAAGTTGCTCGGTTTCACTACTAAAAAATCTAAGGAACAGCGTTAATGCAAAAAAAAGTAGCAAAAAGAAAAAGACAGTCACGTAGACCTCTTGAATGAGCCAAAAGTGGGGAGAATAGTTCTACAGAAACTTTCTTTGCCCCGATCTCTCATTCCATTCTCCAATTTGATCATGTCCACCAAAAATAAAAAAGGTAAAAAAAAAAAAGTTAAAAAAAGAAGAAGGGTCTTTTTTAGCGGCTACCGTAAATGACAATTTTTTACTAACTTTTTTAATTTCATTGTTAATTATATAGGACCCTCTCAGGTATGTACATGTTAGATCTATTGTGAATTTTTGTCTCGTCATTCTTGTACTGTTTGATCTCACCGCAGTCTGCGTTTTTTTTTTTCATAGCATGAGTTGATGGTTAAAACATGTGCCGAGATTGTCAATGAACTTGTAACGGCAACCGTAACTGGGAAGGACGTTAATTTAAATGGATTAAAGAATCGTGTGGCTCGACGAAATAAGCTTCAAAACTTACCAAAGCTTGTGGATATTATTGCAGCTATTCCCGACCAACACCGTGCTGCTCTTTTGCCTAAGCTTAAGGCAAAGCCAATCCGTACGGCATCTGGTGTATGTATATTTTTCTTACTTCCTTGTTCTACATGCAAATTTTTAAGTACCTAACTTTGTTTTTCTTATATGTCTATATAGATTGCTGTTGTAGCTGTTATGTGTAAACCCCATCGTTGTCCACATATTGCAATGACAGGAAATATTTGTGTGTAAGTTGAAAGAAAAAAATAAAGAATTGGATTGAGCTGAACTTTGACATTTATGGGGCCTTTATTTTCAATTAGATACTGTCCTGGTGGTCCTGATTCTGATTTTGAATATTCGACACAGTCTTACACTGGTTACGAACCAACATCTATGCGAGCTATTCGAGCAAGATATGATCCATATGAACAAGCTCGTGGTCGTGTTGAGCAATTAAGAAGTCTGGGACATTCAGTGGATAAGGTCGAATATATTTTGATGGGTGGTACTTTTATGTCTATGCATGAAGATTATCGAAATTGGTTTATTGCAAATCTTCATGATGCTCTTTCGGGCCATTCAAGTAACGATGTTGATGAAGCTGTCAGGTATGCATATTTTTTTTATTAGGATGATTTTTATTTTTTTCACTTTTTCTGTAACTAATATCTTGGATTTATGTACATATAAATATAGATATTCGCAACAAAGTCAAACTAAATGTATCGGTATCACCATTGAAACTCGACCTGATTATTGTTTGAAGCCTCATTTGAGCCAGATGTTACGTTATGGCTGTACACGTCTCGAAGTTGGTGTACAAAGTGTATTTGAAGATGTTGCTAGAGATACTAACCGGTAAGAAAAAAACCTGGTACCTTTTCTTTCTTTAGAAAGATAATATTTTCAAGTAACTTCATCCAATTCATCCATATTAACCCGATATAAATTATACAGTGGTCATACTGTTAAGGCTGTATGCGAATCTTTCCAATTATCAAAAGATGCCGGTTTCAAGGTGGTTTCCCATATGATGCCTGATCTTCCCAATGTGGGCATGGAGCGTGATATGGAACAGTTTAAAGAATATTTCGAAAACCCTGATTTCCGAACTGATGGCCTCAAAATTTATCCAACACTTGTCATTCGTGGCACTGGTTTATACGAATTATGGCGTACAGGCAGATATCAAAATTATACACCCAATGCATTGGTCGATTTAGTTGCAAGAATTTTAGCCTTAGTTCCTCCATGGACCCGTATTTATCGTGTTCAACGTGATATCCCTATGCCTTTAGTCACATCCGGTGTAGAACATGGTAATTTGCGTGAATTAGCTTTAAATCGTATGAAGGATTTGGGAACGGAATGTCGCGATGTACGTACACGTGAAGTGGGTATTACAGAAATTCATCACAAAATTCAACCGGATCAAGTTGAATTGATTCGACGTGATTATACTGCCAATGGTGGATGGGAAACATTTTTATCGTATGAAGATCCACATCAAGATATTTTGGTTGGTTTGTTGCGTTTACGTAAATGCTCACCACAAACTTTCCGCCCAGAGTTAACATCCGCTGGTCAAACGTCGATTGTTCGTGAACTTCACGTTTACGGCTCGGTGGTACCTATGCATGATCGTGATCCAACCAAGTTTCAACATCAAGGCTTTGGTACATTGTTAATGGAGGAAGCAGAAAGAATTGCTAGAGAAGAGCATGGTAGTGTAAAGTTAAGCGTCATTTCTGGCGTTGGTGTTCGACATTATTATGCCAAACTTGGTTATCACCTTGATGGTAAGATGATTATTATTATTGTTGTTGTTGTTGTTCATATAGATATTTTTTTACATTAATAATGAATGAAATATGGATGATTAATATATTAACTTTCTTTTTCTATTATTCTTACTTTTATTAGGACCTTACATGTCCAAGATGCTCGTTTAAAAAAAAGCTGATAATTTTTTGTTATAGTTACCCAAAGTCACCCACTCCCCCTTTTGTAAATAAATGCATAATAAAATTAAAGTGCCGTTTTTTTAATATTTTCTTTCTCCTTTTTTTTATTTTTTTTTTCTTTGGAAAAATTCATACAAAAATGCGTTCTAAAGAGGATGAACATGATAACAAAACGACGGTCTCTTTTAGCTATAAACCAAATCCATCACGAAGATTTACACCTTCAGCGTCACCATCATCTTCTTCAACAACTCCCATTAATTATGTTGTTGGTTCATCAACAGTAGAAAGTTTATCTAACAATAATAATCCAGAGGTATATAACACATGCTAGTTATTACTATTTTGTTTTCTTGTTATATTATTTATGTTATATAGCTAACACTACTAAATATGCACATCTCTTGATAAGAAACCACTATATACACAAAGACCAGGAGCAGCAGTATCTGGATCCAAGCCATCATCATGGCGTACAAATAATAATGGCAATAAGAGCTCCAACTTAAGCATCGCCAAGATAAATAAAAGTAACGACACCATCATCATCAGTGACGACGATAATAGTAAAAATGATAATAATAACAATAATGACATGGTAGCTGATCCAGCGAGCTTTATTTCAAGTTTATTCAAAAAAACCAATAATAGTAATAGAAGTAGCACCACTTCTACTGTTAAAATCAAAAAAGAATATAGTGGTATTGTTAATCCAATGACATCAGTTTTACCAATTCACCATTCTGTACAATCAGTTTTAGAAACCAAACAACCTTATCAACAGCAACAACGCATAATGAAATCAGATCCTTCTCGTATTAACGCTAAACGGCAACCACTTCCTCTTATTCCTTCATATAATGAACAGCAACAACTTCACAGGAAAAAAGAGGAACCCCTTTTTACTGTTCCCATCAAAAAGCATTACCAATTATCAGAGCCGTCATCGTCGACAGCTTCTAATCATCATCACAGTGAATCTCTTTCTTCACCTCCTCAAGCACCAAAAACACCCCATGCAACACCTACACCTACATCTACATTTACCCACATGTACAAACCCAGCATTGATAGCGATAGTTCCGATGATGAGAGTCAGAAACAAAAGCATATACAATTACCTCTTGATTCATATCGCCATCAACAGGGTACACCGCCATCATCACGTTCTACAACTAGTTTTCCATTAACATCATCTTATTTTTTACCACCAACTTCGTTAGAAAATTTAAATAAATCAGTTGAGGAGCAACCACTATCTCACTCTTCAATTTCTGCTCCTTGTACTGAAACGCAACATGATCGTAACAATAATAGAGAGCAGCAACAAGGACAATTGATACCAACATCACCACCGGAAAATTTATCAATTACTTCTTCATTTTCTTCTATCATCCCACTGCCATCAACGAAAAAAGAAAGTCAAAATGTTAATTTAAAAACGAGTAGTAACAATGATCGCACCAGTGATAATTGTCGTAATTACGAAGAAATGAACAGCAACAACGATGGCGTAGCCGCTAATGATAATAATAAGCATAATTTACCAGAAAAAGGTCCTTATCTTATACATAATAATCGCCCATCTAGTGTATTTCAAACTCGCTCTTCTATGGGAGTGTTCGCAGATGACGATGATGAAGAAGAAGAGAATAATCAAGTATTATTATCACAACAAAACCCGCAATCTGCAGTTATGGAACGAAATGTCCGTGATACTACTTTTACTAATAAATTATTTTATAATAATAAACCACCTATGACAATAAGTTCAAACAGTAGTAAAAGCCGTACCGCATCAGTGCATCAGCAACAATCACGCTCTGCTCCATCGTCTCAACATCCATCATTTATATTACAACCTCATCAAAAGCAACAAATAAACACTACTTCTATTACTCAAGTTGATGAAATTGAACAACTAGCTCGTATATGCAAAGAAAAGCTTGTTGAACAAGTGCAAAAATACAACTATGTGACAAATGAAATAAAGGTGTTGCAAACAACAATAGATTCACAACAACAATGTATTAATCAAAAGGAGAGACAAGCAACTGAATTAACAAATTGGGTAGAAATTATGCTTTCGAGACAACATCAATTTGATACTAGGTTTGTATACATTTAGTTTTCATTTGTTTAATTAAATCTACTATGAATTATGTCAATGCTAACACTTAAAAAATATATCTTATATATAGTGTTACTAGTTTACGTGGCCGATACGAAGCATTTTCATCTGTAATGAGTGACCTTAAAAAATTTGCTAATACATGTAACGAAACTAGAAATGACAATACCAAGACATTTGAGGACTTTGAACGAAGATATTGCAATCAATGTACGGATATGCAACATTATTACTTATTATATTGCTACTATGGGCGATATTTTTGTTTCTATTTTTCTGCATGTTCATTAATATTTTTTTTTATGTTTAGTACTTGAACAATTAAGTCATTTGAAGGGAAATTATACAGAATTGGATACTATAGTCTTAAAACTACGATCAGAACATGAAGAGTTGAAGTCATCAATACTTTCTTTGATAGAAGAATATGAGACTGAACGTGCAAAGGATCATGGTATATTATTTTTTTATTTAATAATAGAAATAAGACCAATGCCCAATCGTATAATCATATGCATATTAGTAATTACATTCAAATAATTTTTGGTTGTGGTTCAGGAGAACTACAAGACGTTGAAAATCAAGAAAAGTATGTAAATGAAATTCAAAGTCTTCAAAATAACGTTCAAGAAATGACTTTAGAATTATCCAGCCATACTACTCAATCAAAACAATTGAAAGAAAATATCAATACAACTCATGAAATATGTATCGGATTAAAAAGTGAATTATCGAAGATACAAGCAAAGTAATATATAATAGTATGGTGGTAGTTATTTGCGGGGCACATTTATTGATCACAAATAATGTATTATTTTTTTACTAATAATAGTATCATGGAGATGGGAAAAATGCTTGATGAAACCGAGTTACAGAAAAAAGCATTTGATAGCGAACGTGAACGCATAGCTACCAATGATCTTGAAGAGAAGTGACGTGTTTTACACTATTATCTATTATTGTATCCATGGAAGAAGAAATAGGGAAACGGCTAATATTCTCATGCCAAATGTTGACTTATATAAATTAGGGTACTGAAAATAAACGAAAGGCATGCTAAAGAAACCTCCACTTATTCTCAAACTATCGATAAGATGCGAACTGAGATCAAGGTAAAAAAAACAACAAGGTTTCATTATAATATAATAATAACGGATGATATATCCGCTGCTAAAATTATACGGCTCTCATATTAGGATCTTCAACAAGAGAGGATAACTTCCAACCAAAGGTAGGGTACTTAACATTACCACAGTTATCAGTGACATTTTTAAATAGTGGAATTTTATACTATCTAACTCGGATTACAACATATGTGTATACAGATATGAAATGGAACTGGAAAAATTGAGACAAGAGAAGAGTGATTTAGTAGATCATAATAGTGCATTAGCAGAAGAGTTAAAGCAAGAAAAAGAACGGTAATTCGAATTATCGCAATTAAATCTATACAAAAGTATATTAAGTTTATCGGTCTATCAACGTTTCTCTTCTCTCAATATTATTCTTATTTAGCCATCAATCTCTTGAAAATCGTCTTAACTCGGGATCATCTCCTACGTCCATAGTCACTACTAATTATGCTACTAATTCTCAAGGTTCATTACGACAACACCAAGAAACGACAACACCAACAGCACCAAATAGACCATTAGCCTCTTCTAGTAAAGTAACTAATTTACCTTTTTTTATATTTTTTGTCTATTTGGCACTTGTATCACTACTAGTTAATATACCAATTTATATTATTTGAAATGAAAAGGATTATAAACAGCATCAGAATGGGGTGAAAAAACCTGTTGAGGAAACAACATCAGCAAGAGTTGATCCTTCTAATACAGAGCGATCGGTATCCGTATCAAACGCGAGAGGAGGTAATTCAAAAATGACATTACGAAGCATCAACAACCAAAGGTACCTTTCACTATTTTCTTTTGTAAAGATAGTAAAGATATCTATCTATCTATCTATTAATTAATCAAAAAAAAATAATAATGTTACAGTTATAAGATCAAAGCTGAAGAAGACTTGCCGCAAGAAGAGCCATTACGAAAACGTCGTAAGAGAGTAAGTGATTGATAGTTTATTATGTATTCAGAGGTGCATACTTATATTATACGGATAAGGATATCAAGTAAGGGATTTATAGTCTATTTTAACAACAGCACTAATTATGTAATTGTATTGATATTTTAGAATTTAATAAATCGAAAAAAGGTATTATTACTGATTAGAGAAGGAGGAGGAGAAGAGAAATAGATTTGTCATAACCATGATAGGAATTTTATTTATTGTTGCAATAGCTTCCAGTCGATAAATTGATTTCTGTTGATTCTGATGATGATGATGTTGAAAAGGAAATGCAAGCACTTATCGCTGCATCGGATCCATATAAGGTATATTATGTTCTACTTTGCTTTTACCATTATATATACAAAAACAATTTGCTGTAGCACAAAATCCGAGTAACAGATTTCTTCCTGAAACATTAGACAACAAATGCCAAAGGAAAGCAACCACTACCGTCAAAATAATAATAAGATGTCAGTGACATCAAAGTGTGTAATAATAATTATAGTAAAACACATTGACAAATAAATACTTTTCTTTTCTGTATAAAAGAGTATAATGACGATAATTAACAAGATCGTTGATTTGCTTATTTCTTTTTACAAAAACTAATGACTGATTTATGTTTTATTATATTTACAAATCGGAGGGTGAGGATGAGGATAGCTTTTGTTGTTTTAAAGAATTTGGTGATACATTTGTACAATCGTCGAAAAGAGGTCGTTTCCGAGAATTGGATCGTGCTTGCTCTATTTCATCACATGTAGATGCCACCAAAGTTTGCCCGACATTAAGATCTTCTAAAACTTGATCGTGATGGGAACCACCTTGTTGCTTAAGTGTTGAAATGTTGGTATTTATCTAATGAGAAATTGGTTAATAAATGAATTAACCAAAGAAAAGAGAAACAGTAATCAAAAAGATTTAACTTAAATGCATCATGATGATGTTATCTATCTATTACGATTACTTACATCTTGAAACATATCTTGTTGTTCCAAAATAGTATCTTGAGCCGTTTGAACTTCTGTTAATCTATTTGTATTAGTCTTGATTGTAGAATCGACCATATTACTAAAATCTCCTTGAAACCTTTCGATAAAATGTGCGTTGTCTCTAATTGAGCTTTGAAAATCTTTCATGGACTTTTCTAACCGTTGTCCCCGTGATTTTGTCCATTCTGAAACCATGGTATTGATTCCATTCAGTAGAGTTTGTTCTGCAAGTTTTTCTTTGGCCGTTTCACTATCTATAAAATTTTGCACCTGTGAATACTGTCTTTTTATGCGTCGGCGCTGTTTGTGTAACATTACAACAAAACAGTTAATATAACAATCGATTCATATATAATTATAAACATCAGTAAAATGATTATAGTTCCTTTTTTTTTTACCTCTTCAGCCATATTATTTATGGTTGCGTCGCGGATTTTTGATACAGATATGTTTTGTGCTTCAATATGCTGCCGTTCATCTTGTACATGCTGTTTATATGTTCGCGTAAAATGATCTTCAATAGTACGAACCTACAAAAGATATATTTGTTGATATTTGTAACTCTATTAGTTCCTTCTCTTCCTCTTTTTTGTTGGAATATAAATAAACGATAATGACTTACATTTCCAATGAGACTATTCAATTCACTTTCAAAAGAATTAAAAAAGTTAAACACTTCTTTTTCTGCACGCTCCTTTTTACGCTGTGTTTCCTCTCGTAATTTGTTTCGAATTTTATCCATTTTATTTGAAAATTCATTTTGTGCTTTGATGCCTTGTCGAACCAGCGCTTGCATCACATCTGAATTTTTTTCCAAAGACTGTATAATAGCTTCTATTGAATCTTCGGTCTTGTTTGTACACTTTATAATAATAATAACAAAAAAAGGAGAAGTGTTTAGCTTCTTGAATCCACCTACAAATACTTTTATTTTTATTTTTTGTTGATTATCTGACACTTACTTCCCCCACTCGTTCAGTCAATTGCGTAATTTCATCACCCAGTTTTTTATCCAAAATCCTTAAATTTGCCTATTGATATCAAGAGATTATAATAATAAAACAGATTAGAGAAAAATGATAATCGCTTAAGCAGTTTAAAAAAGATTCCCTAAGAGTAGATCATTACCTGTACTTGTGCCAATTCAGATTCCTTTCCAAATAGTAAATCCGATTTTTCATCCAATTCTTTGGTTTTTTCACGTAATGAGTCCCGTAAACCTTCCACATCTCTTGATAACTCAATCACACGATCTTTGCTACTTTGATTTTCATCATTAAGCATGCTATAAGTTTGTTGTGATAAATAAACACCTTTTTGCTCTCTTGATGCCTATTTGTTTATTTTTGTTTATCCAAATCCGAGTGAGTTTTCATTTTTTGTTATTGTTTTATCATCATCACCATAATCACTGTTATTCTTTATTTATTTTCATTTGTCTTACCTGAAGATCGGCTTTAAGTCGTTCAATCGTTTGCTCATACTCACGAAGAAGTACTTTAGGATACATCCGCTGATTGGCTTCAGGACGATTACGTATATTCTTTGCTCGTTTAGCATAATCCAACGTACTGATAATTTCTTCCTGGTTCATTTTTGCAACAGAAACTGTTGCTAAGAGGCACGTTTTTGTTCTTCCCCCGAGAGAATCTTTTAATAATCGTGTTAATTTGCTTTCTCTATTAAAAAAATACATATGCTAATCAATATATTTATATCCCCTCTCAATCAATCTCTTCCTACATTTGTATTTTTCTCACCTGTACGGAACATGTTGCGAGTGATCCACGAGGTGATTAATTACACGTCCCAGTGTTAACAAACTTTGGTTGATCATCCCGGCCTCTCTTGCTCTTGCGTGTTCTGCACCTGATCGATTAATGTTTTCAGAACCAGCCAGATCCACCAAATTCAACTTGCCCACTTTGAGTACCTCTTCACCACCAGGTATAATTTCTTTAATGTGAACAGTCAGTGTAAAAATACAATGGGAACGGCTATGATAGTTGATAGGTAGTGTTTCGTTAAAATAGTATATATTAACCACCTTATAGACGAATGTACAAAAACAGCTCAATTTAGATATATATATATATATATATTTACCTTGATTTTTCATTACACTTTGTAAAAGCAATACTTCGATTTTTGCTTCCTTCTTGCATAATAGCTAAAGCTTCCCCTGCAGTTGAAACAATTGACTCTTCCATACCCTGTACAATAACACCTGACCCGCTTTGATCCTCGAATATTCGTAAGGTACGTGAATCATCATTGTTAAGTAAATCACGTAACTCTTCATTATATAATTCTATCAATGAGACTTTTACTGAGTATTCAGCGTGTTCAGAGTCGAGCGTTTCAAATAATTTATAGATTGCACGAGGAATGATGCCAGCGCGAGGTGTTAATCGTCCTTGCCGTTCTTCAAGCTCTCCTTCCATTGTATATCTAAACATATGTATATATGTCCATATAAATAATATTAGCTTAGCATATTGTACACCTCCCTCTATATATTGTTTGAAAAAATAAAAAATAAAAATTATTTACGTTTTTCCTGTACCAGTCTGGCCATATGCAAATATAGTACAGTTGTATCTATGGTGATGATATTAAGTTTATTTTTTCTTTTTTTAGCTATTCTTCTTTTTCCATATCAACCGAATATATATGCTGAATTTACAAACCCTAAAAGCACTTCATCAAGAATAGGTTGAGCCACCTCTCTATAAATTTCTTCTTGTGTTGATTCAGGTCCAAAGACACGATCGAATGAATATTCTTTGTCTTTTCCTGTGTTTCTTAAAACTGCATCACGACGTCTTGCATCTAATATGACGGGTGAATTGGCCGAAATTTCATGTTCGTTTCGCCCTCTAAAGATAATTTCCGGACAATAGATTAATATATTAAAACTGTAAAAAAGTATATTAGGGAGGGAAAAAATATGACAATCTATACCGGCATCGTAAAACAACTTGAATATTAGTTCCTTTTTCTTCGATCGGTTTTTTAATCCCTTTGGGTCTTTCTGAAGGACGACGATTATGCGATCCAGAAATTCGCCTGGGATTGCTGTTATTGATGCTTAATCGAGAACTTTCGTTTAGCATTATTATTATCGCTGTTCGTTGGTTATATATAACTTAAAATAATTATGTATTTTTACACAAAAGGCAAAAGGCAAAAGGGGAAAGAATGCAAACACTCTTTTTCCGCAGATCCAAAATTAAAAAAAAAAGTCTCGTGAATAAATCGCGGTCGCGCTCTATAACACGCAATAACGCGCTTTCCTTTTTCTTTCTTTCAGTCATGAATAAAATAACTTGATATTCATAAATCTACACCTGGTCACTATTGCGGAAACTGCTCCTGTAGTTATGCTTGTTATTATTATTTCATTTAGCTCGAATTAAATTGTACATCGCCAGCGTTGTAGTTTCCATGACAGCTTGACTTGCAGAAATAGTATCTAACGAGTAGCAAAGAAAAGTTATCACGGTCTCTCCACTGTACAATAATCATGGCCAAAAAGAAATATATATGTTTATATTAACCTTTCCCCTAAGCAGAGACCATAGTACAACCTGGTTTAACTTGGAGAATAAATTTAATTTCAAAAAAATGTGAAGATAATGCATACTGTCAGAGAAAAAGAAAAGGGATGTAAACAATTTACTGCAGCAATTCATATTCTTGTTACACCAAAACTTTGTAACATATTCTTAACTGACAACATTTTTCAATAATCCCAAAAACTTGTATCTTCTTTTACTACTTATTTCTGCGATGGAAAGAAACAATAAAACATTATTAGCAAACAAAAATAACATTAATTTTTTTATTATTAAAAAGAATAGAACAAAGCATAAAAGCTTCTGCTTTTAGTACAATTTGCATCAGATACCGTTGTAGTCTTATAAATTGTAAAGTATCAACATTTCTTCTTCAGGAGATAGGTTATCATCATTTGACAAAGTTTTACGGGAAACCTGATTCTCCGCGTTCTCCCGAGGGATTTCAACGCTTAGAATACAAAACCGTAATGCTTCTTTTTGCTGACTTAAAAAACGTTAATCAAAGAAGTTGCCTCACGTCGGTAAAATAGTATTGCCATTTCCGACATTCATAAAATAAAATTTAGCCAATAAAATTGTCTTAACCTTTTGTGTAGTTATTATTATCTTTTTTTACTCGATATTTCTATTGTTATTATGAAGTAAGCAGTTTTCCTATTATTTCATGTAAGATTTGATTTATATACTAATAGCAGCAGTATTATCATTATTTCTTACTGTGTTATCCACCCCAAAACAAAACGATAGATAGTCCATTATTTTGTAGGTACGATTTTTGTTTTTTTTTGTAGAATTACTTTGTACGATTATTATAGTATAATTTTGTAAGAGTAGAGTAAACATCCGCCGTACTGGATCATTATATATTTGTATTAGTAGAACAGTATCTATTGTACTGTTTTTGTCACCAACAAAGAGAAAGAATAAGGTACATGCACAAATATACCAAAGGGGGTGTACGATAGAATAACAGTTTAATTCAACAATAAAAAATAAATAAATAAAACGACGAGTCCTTTGAAACAGTATTTATTTTC
This sequence comes from Circinella umbellata, assembly GCA_025093555.1. Lineage (NCBI taxonomy): Eukaryota > Fungi > Mucoromycota > Mucoromycetes > Mucorales > Lichtheimiaceae > Circinella > Circinella umbellata. The sequence continues at coordinate 334,386 of JAIWNF010000004.1, read as the reverse complement.
GAAAATAAAATAAAGATTATTATTCTATGCATGAGTTGGTCTATTTATATAAGTTGTTTATTATGATGGGTTATTTCTGGTATGTCATCTGAAGAATGTATCTTAGAATTTTTTATCTTAAAAGTATGATAATCTTGTTCTTAAGAGGATCCTTTTTATCTCTATCAGAGTTAGACCCTTAGAATCTCCGGTGTTTTTACATTCTTAATTCCATAGCACTAGACAATGCGAACTATTTTGACCAATGGTGTATATTTTTTGTTACATATGAAGAAATAATGTTTGCGACCCGATCTGTTAAAGATAGCAATTGTTAAGGTGCTTAATGAATAAGATAAGATGTTAGTGTGAAATTTTGCTCTTTCATTAATTTGTATTTTTCGTATGTTTTATTATAGACTTTGATGCTAGTAACCATCAGACTGCTATATTATTCCAGACTTTTCAGATGATCTTTTAGCTGGGCCCAGAGACTTTAGCTGTGATAGATGGGCTGCTTTGATGATCTTATTTTGCAATATTGATGTAAAAGTTTTCACTCATTCAAAAAATCCAAAAGAAAAAGCTTTTTAATTTTTTTTTGACACTGCTATTATAAACTAACGTTTTCTTTAGCTTAGTATTTTATAAACGACTGATACAATATCAATGCTTTAAAATTCGGCACCGTACACTTATTTCATATCGCAAATCATCGCGCTCACAGAACAACATTTTATATATTCTGTAATACAGTATACTGCAGAAATTTTTTTTTTGCCAGTTATTCGTTGTCTGATGATATACAATAGCTGTAACATAATACGATAATACGGTACAGAAATCTGTACAGCTAAAGAATCCGATGGTAGATGGACTTAGAAGCACAATATTGCGAGCGATTAATCACTCAGCCACCTTGGCTTTCCATATTTCATTAGTCATTTCGAGTATATTCAGACCAGTCCCTTATTACTTCATCCATATACGCAAGCCGAAATTCTTCTTCACTAATGGAAGAAGCCTGTTACTCATTCAGAGTACACAGTGCAAGTATAGCCAATTAATGAACTAGTGCGGGTATATAGTTTATTCGAAAGAAAGTGTAAGATGGTAAACTAAGTTATTACACTACTAGTAGAATATCTATAGAAAAATATTATTGATATCCTTTGTTGTGCAAGCAGTAGGAAATTTAATTTTTACGTACTTCATATCGAGTATGTTATGTTTATCAAAAGGGATTTGCTACGGACACCTCACTTTTATATTTTCTCAAAAATATATAACAATCTCTCAATCTGATATAATTACTCTATGTCCAACTATTTATACACTATTTATACAGTAATTATCGTTATATAACTTAAAAATGTTTATGAAACTTATATTAGCAGTTCAACTTTTTATGTATAACGTTTAATATTTATTATCTTCTTTCACTATATCGTTATGTACACAAGTTGGTGCTGTAATCCACATGAAGAAGACAAGACAAACAAGGAATAATGTATACTTTTAATAATATATTTAAATGGTCAAATAAGCGGTATTGGTGTTGATAACGCTGGTACTATAGTTTACATGATCATAATATAATTCGAATCAAATGACAGCATAGTGACTGTTAAAGTAGCAGTTCGTAGAAATACAGCAAATACCAATATTACCACCGGCATTGCTGTTTATATATAATAAATTTGAACAAAAATTTCTGTATAAAAGGCTGGCTTAAGTGAGTGAATATTGGTATCAAATTATTGAATTGGCTTGTTGTCGGTTCTTTCAGAATTGTGCATATCCGAAGAAAAAGTTCTCTGGACCCAATATTCTATAAGTTGAAAAATCAGGCCACTCATATTTAATATATGTTGTGTGTATAAGTCAAAATCAAATTTACATTTATTGATGTCCATAGCGGTTGAGAAGGGACATGCGTTATATTAGTTATGCTACTAGAGATATATGTCATCTTCCTATTGCTTATTACCTAGTGTGTAAAGAGTTAATTGTCTGAAGAAAAAGAATATTGATCTACATTTGAGCCAATATTTTTTAATTACAAGATCATGAGTTATTTTCTACTACAGTCATTATTCTTGAAATATACTATATATATCTCTTCCCATACTTAACCTTGCATTCCTGTACAACAGAATGAATTGGATTTGAAATGTTTCCCCGCTTATTATGCAAAATACTTTTTCTTGAGATAGTAGATACTCAGACAAGGAAGATACGTACTCAGACAAGGAAGAGGATAGAATCTTTCAAACATGAACCACGAATGAAAATAATGAGTAATGTTTTTTATCTTTTATTTTGATCGACAATGATGTTAATAATAATTGTTAGTATCTCCTTAAAATTTTCTATGTTTTATTATCAAGCTTTTGTTTCTAAGACACGGATTGAAACTTGTTTAATATTTGAAAAGAACATGATGGTTTTGATCTTGTACAACAGTTCTCTTTCATTGTGTAACTTGAACGCGGCTTTGTTGGACACGCACTCGTGATGATGTGGATTAATCAACCTACAGTTAAGTTTTTTTTTTTTTTTTTTTTTTGCTTAGCTCGTTATATTTTACTTTCGACTTTGAGTAAGCTAAAAGGGGCCAAGGTTAACCTACCCCGAGGGGTTAAAAATAAGGTACCATTTTGTTTGGAAATGTCGTATTTCCTCTTTGTTTTCTTTTTATAAAAGAGAGAACACATTTTTCAATCTCTTTTCAATCAAAACTTTTCTTTTTTTCTTTTTCCTTTTTCTTTCTAACTAATGCTAATAATTTTACAATGTGGAATACAGCAGAACAAGATCAAGATCACTTCGAATATATAACAACAATGTCAAACTCTTCACTTTGCAAACACGGTGTACAATTATCGTGTTCTCACTGTCTACAGCAAAAACCAAAACAACAACAGGAGGAGCAACAGGAAAAGCAGGAATCAAGAATGCCTCGATCAAATTCAATGAATTTTATACCTTCTGTACCAACAACTTATGGAGCAAGAAGTTATTTACCACCTGCTTCAGAAAATGGTTTAGCTGCGTCTTTACAGTCATATCATACAGCTATGGGTGCTTCAGTGGGGAACGGCAATACTAATAATAGTAATGCTTGGTGGATACCAAAGTCATCCTCTCATCAGCATCAGCAACAACAGCGATATGGGGCATCAGAGAATGCGCAGCTTTCCAAATCACCTACATCCTTTTTAGGAACATTCAGTGACGATTTTAATTATTTTGAGGTTGTTTTGGATAATGGAACACGCCAGAAAAGATCCGTATCACTGTCAACAGTTCCACATTTAGACCATATTTATAGCAATCATAATAACAATAACAAAGGCAAATCTAATATTAATTATAATTATAACAATGAAATGTAAGTAACAAAGCTATAATAACGACCCCCCAATTCAATCACTTGCAGAATTATTCGACAGAAGTAGTCATATTAAAAATACGAATGCTATATATATATATATATTTTATTTTGTATTGCAGACCAACCGAAACAACTGCTTTATTATCTAAAAATAATGTGTCGTCCAGAGACCATTATGAGGATACTTCATCAGATTCGGACGATGGTGTGGACCAGCAACAAAAACGTCCCTTGAATGGAGTTCCAGCATCTGGACCTAATACATGGTGGTCCCGTGTTGCTTCATGGTCTCATCTGTCGTATAAACAAAAAATGGTATTGAAATGCAGCTTTGCGTATATACTGGGTGCCTTATTCACCTTCATTCCATACTTGAATCGGTTAATCGGTGGAAATAGTAGTAGGTTTTTTTTTATTATTGTAACAAATATTGGAAAAAAAGGAGAAGGAATATAGTGTACTATTATATATATTATAATAACGACATCATTGTTCATGTACAGTATCAAGTCATGTTGTTTGTACAGTAACAGTTTTCTTTAATCCAGCAAAGACAATGGGTGGTATGGTAGAAGCTGCGGGTTTTGGATTAATGTATACTGTGTTGGCATTAGCACTATGCTTGCTGAGCTTGGCTACCAGTGATTATTTAATGGTGGATCATCAAATGTACGTGGAGTCCTGTATCGTGACGTTAGGTGTATGGCTATTGGGTAGTACGTTTGTAATTTCCTACTTCAAAGCACATATTAACAAACCTAGTATCCGGACAGGTAATATATATGGATAATTTGTTTTTTTATGTTAATGATAAAATCAACACCGGTTACTATTGTGTATGTAACTAATGAATGTTAATAATACTGCTAGCATCTTCTTTGGCATTTATTATTCTTTTTTCGGTTATTGTACGAGAATCATCATATAGTATGGAATTTGACACAGACAAAATTGAAAAGACATTCTTCATTGTTATCATTGGTACGGCTATTTCTGTGGCTGTCAGTGTGTTAATTTGGCCAGTGCGTTCAATCAAAAAATTAAAGTAGGTGATAGAGACTTTCTTTTAATCAAAGAAAAAGAAAAATAGCTCTTAATTTTTTTTACTCACTATTGTGATACTTATACAGAACCGATATTGATGCAACTCTTATGTCGATTCGTATTTTGTTAAAGCTGTTGACTAAAACATTTCTACTTGATGCGGACCTTCCTGAATTTACAGCCAACAAATCGCTCGAAGATGCGATTAAATCACACCGTAGTAGTTTTGTTGCATTACGAAATTCACTCAAAGAAGCCAAGCTTGAATTCTACAGTATGGAAATGTGGTGTCATGCGGATGGATACGATAAAACGGTCACCAGTCTGCAACGACTTGCACAGCATATAAGTGGTTTGCGTAGTAGTTGTGGTCTTCAATTTGAAGCTATGCAGGAGTCAAAAAATGAGGGAGCAACTGTTTTGAGAGGTGATCTGGGACAGCAACCACAGAAACCAAAGCAGCAACAACAACGACGAGAAACCATTAATGTAAAAGCAGACGGTCAACGGCGAAAAATGGAGAATGAATTACGTCGAGAACACAGTATGGAACATAATCTGTTTCATATTGAAGGCATCGATTCAGCAGTTCAGAGCCCAACCTCTGCTGTTCACATGGAACGTGAATTATCATCTACAAGCATACCATACCGTCATCCACACGATTTGGGCACAGTACCCGAATCACCGCTCGAGGCTCAAACATCCTGGAGTGAAGAGTTTGAAGAAGGAAAAGCTGATGATGACGGGATGTCTGAGGGTGCATTAGTTCAGTTTATTCGTACCATCAGAGCACCCATGAAATCCTTAGCATACACATGTAAACAAACTATTATCCATATCCAAGCACGATTTACTGGAAACGTAACAAGTCGAACACCATCCTTTGGATTGATGAAACAAAATATTAATATGGCCTTGGAGGTGTTTGAAGAATCTCAGCAACGTGCTCTGATACATTTGTATCGTCGAAAGAAACAAGGAGGTAAAAGACAACGAAAGGAATCTTGGCAAAAAATGGATTCAAGTCAATTACACTCGTATCTTATGAAACAATTCCCTGCTGAAGACGTCTTTTTGGTATACTTTTTTGTATTTTGCATGGTTGAATTTGCGAAAGAACTCGTCATACTTACTGGTTATGTCGAAAGTATTTACGGCCATGAACACGAGATTCCAGCCAATCCCCTAAAACGATTAAAGACTGTTGTTCAGCTGATGTTTGGTAAGACTCATTATTTATTGCAAGCTCCAGTAGTGTTCTTTTTGAGTTGAGCACTAACCATATTATGTGTATATATTATTTAGCGAGACCACGTCAACCAGGTGATGAACTTCCTTCGAATGAAAAGGTCGCCGAAGAAACTTTTGTTCCGAATAATCACAATACTCATAACACTTTGCAGACCCCTTCGCCTACAACTCAAATCCGCAAATTCTTTTTGAAACTTTGGAGTTTCTTCTCACTGTTTAGACAGCACACAGTCAAATATGCTATTAAAACAAGTGTTGTGTCTGTTGCAGTTGCAATGTTGGCGTTTATACCAGCAACACAAAAATATTTCCACGAGTTTCGTATGGAATGGACTTTAGTCACAGTAAATAATCAGTTTTCTATAGCTTCATTATTGTTCTTCTACCATATATTATATAGCTCCATTAACTAATGATATCTATATTTTATGTATATAGATTATGGCTGTATGCTCACCAACTGTTGGTGGTACCAATGTTATTTGTGTTCTTCGTGTTCTAGCAACAATTCTAGGATGTATTGTCGCTGCTGTCATTTATACCCTCTTTCAAGGATACCCTGCTATTTTACTTTTGCTCACATGGACATTTTCAATCCCGTGTTTTTATATTATTTTAAATCACAAACATGGACGATTTGGACAATTTGCTCTTCTTGCATACAATCTTATTGTACTATATAGTTACAATCATCGAGAAGATTATCCGACTGCTTATGTTATTGAGCTGGCTTGGAAACGATGTGTTTCTGTATCCTTAGGAGTTATCATTGGTTAGTCCTTATTATACACTATTTTTCTATACTTAATGAACATAAAAAAACAAATGCTAACAATTAGACGTTCTGCAGGCCTTATTGTAACTTCATATATTTGGCCATATGAAGCAAGAAAAGAATTGAGAAAGGGTTTATCTGATCTTCTTTTACATCTTTCCTGGCTATACAAACAGCTTATTGCTGTCTACTCTGAGACTACAGCCAATACAAGCGAAGATGTATATTCCCTTTTAATTGAAGAAATGTTTTATGATACCCAAGATCGATCCGACTATACCCCAACACCAGAGCAAATGAAAGCGCTTGCGGAACGGAATAAAATCCGCGCAGCGCAGTTTCAGAAGGTTGAATTGGCCCTTCAAGTTAGCTTGGTTAGTCTTCAAGAACTCCTTACGCATGCGCCAAATGAGCCACGCCTCAAAGGCCCGTTCCCTGTTAAGAAATATGATGACATGTTAACATCATGTCAAAGTATATTGGACAAATTTTTATCGATGCGAATTGTTATTTTGAAGGATGTATGGGCAATTCAAGTACGTCGATCTTTGATGTTGCCAGCAAGCAAAGAGTGGATGGATATGGCAGGCAATATTCTGTTGTATTTTTACCTTTTAGCATCTGCATTGCAGCTCAAGACGCCTTTACCACCGTATTTACCAGCAGCCGAGGTATCACGCCAGGTCCTAATGTCTAAACTAGAACAGATATTACCTTCAGCGAACGTGTCTTCAGATGATAGTTATATGGTCTACTATGCCTATGTAGCTATGATGGAAAATATTATTCAGGAGCTTGATAAGGTAAATATTGACATGCACTGTATGAGAGGAAAAGTGGAAAAATGGGATAAAACAGCTGGTATATGCTTATCAGATTTATATTTTATTTAAACTATATTATATATACTATGTTGTTTTTGATAGCTCGGTGATAATATGAAGGGACTGTATGGTACTTTGGTTTCTGAAGATAATTGGGCACGCTGTTTTGGACTATTGGATGTTTCACAAATGACCCACCAGCGTGGGGGTATACCTTCATTTGATCAAGCGAAACAACAAAATCCACTTCCCTCAGCATAAATTACATAGTTTTGAGAACATTAACATCGATGTAAAAATAAATTATTATCCCACATTGCATTATTCCCATATATGATTCAAAATGCACGATAAAAAATGGTGCTAAACTGATATTCAGATTTATACAGTACATGAGGATAGCAAATATATATGAATGAATACAAAAATACATAATTGACAATAGCAGTAGTAATAGTAGTAGTAGTAGTATATATATATAAAGGCTATTAACAACGAAACTAATAAAATAAACTAAGATAATTAGTTGGAATAGTAATCACAAAAAAATTATAGTATATACGAATTAAATGTCATTTTCCCTATTCTTTAAGACATTGTCGGACTTGCTGGAGGGCTATACATCTTGGATGTGGACTGATTATTACTCTTGTCCAATACGGGAGAATCAGGTGGTGATATTTTACTTGCAAGGGATAAACGCTTACGACCATGCGTGGAAATTCCTTTTTCTGGTTTAGGTGCCTGAGCTGCTACAATACCAAGCTCATTGGCATGAGTGATTGCCAGATTCAAGCGCTATACAACGAAGATGTAAGTTATTACATAGAAACAAATTAGTAATAATATATATATTCATATATTTATATTAGTAGTTACTCACAATAGCCAATCGATATTCAAGAGGATAACCTGAAAAACTAAGAGCAGATTCCCATAATGTGCGAGCACGGGAAGTCTCTTCCATGCACCAACATGTAACACCGGATTCCCTAAGCAGGAAAAAAAAGCTTTTAGTTTACGTATTAAAAAAATCCATGGATCTTTTGTTTTTTAGACATTCATACCAATAAGTAAATGGAACAGCCCATTTAGTGTGAATGATTCGATCACGATTATCTAATATCCAATTAAGATGAGGAATTGCTTCACGACCACGTGATAATGAATTTAATATCGATGATTTAATAAGTAACAGTGTTGCACGTTGATCATAATAATCGGGTGGAGCAATAACAGGAGCGATTTCCACTGTTCGAACTTGATATTCTTGCTTTTCTCGCTCATAAATTTTGTCGAGTGTCTCATCCACTTTAACAAGACAAATATCCAATGCTTTATCACTCATATTGGGAAGCAGGTTCCAAAGCAGTAATATCTCGAGCGCAGGCTGTACCAGATCCAGATCCTGATAACCACTTTTTTCAAAGAATTTGCAACGGTTTATAATGAATTGCTCTACTTGAGATCCACCACCAACAACGAGACCGGGTGCTTCTGCAAATGCCAAAATAGCCTCACTTCTATTACCCATCATTTCCATACATGCACCATAGAAATATTTAATAAATGCTGGCTTCGTATGTGCAGGAGCAATGGCCGCGAGTTGTTGTGCTGCCGATTCCCAATCCAGCTCCATGACCGAATTGAACGCAATTTCATAGCTAGCAAGCAGTCCCATTGATACTTCGGCCCATTCCCCACGACTTACTTCGCTGGTGTAGTTGAATGACTGGGTAGACAATGAAATACTACGAGTAAGCCGTGACACGCGACCAGCAAAGTATAAAAAGAATGCTGAGCTTGGGTATGTTTTTTGTGCATCTAGTAAGCAATCAACAGCGGGTTGCATCAAGGCACCGTTTAATATAAGTGGTGCATGCGATGTCAAAATAACGTAGTATGAAAGTAACCTATTTTAAGAACATACATTTATATGTTAGATATAATCAAACTGTCTCCCTCTCTCTCAAAAAAAAAAGCCGTATTGTTAGTTATTACTTACATCATCGATGCAAGTGGAGCACGGATGCATCTACCTTCAAGACATAGCTTTAAAAGTGCAAAACCAAGATGTTTATCTGCATTCCATCCAAAAGCGGAAACAATTTTGAGAATCTTCGGTGGTAATGATGACAGTAACAGATGTACTGAGCCAATGCCAAACTGAATAGCGCTGACAGTGTTCTTATCTATATGTTGATTGAATTCTTGTCCCATTCTCTTATATTCTTGCCAGACAAGACTGTAACTCGTATAAGCTAATTTTTTGTTTCTTCATTTAGTTTACTATAGGCATAAGAGCATATATTACAATAAAATCAATTTATAAAAGAAAGAGTGTATAATCACCTCTACGTAAGTTCAACCCCATCTTTAAATATCCAAGCACCGTCTCCTGTGACATGTGAATCATACTCATAAGTAATCCACATTCGGCTTTAATAATATGTGCACGTAACGCTCCATTTGCCATAAAGTTAGGTTGTTGTTTAAGTTGATCTTGATTTAATGGTTTTGTATTTGTTGGCAATCCAGTGGTGTTACTTCCCATCAAGTTGGTAAACATATGTGATACAGTGTCTTTAAATGGCTTCTTAGCTTGAGCTGCTTCAATTTGTGCTTGAGCAAACTGGTATGTTTCGGTCAATGTTGCTATGGCAACCTCAGCATCTATCGGATTTGCGGACTATAATTATGTATCAAGCTGATCCGATGAGTTCCTAATGCAATGTGTGGAAAACCAATATAATATATAACTAACTTACCGTGATAGCTATCAAGAAAAGTAACATCATTAATAAATATAAACTATTTTTTTGAAGAAAAACGTATTCATTACATTTCTTTTTCACAACTATTTTAATTACCTTTTAAGAATGCCATAGAACCTAATCCAAGTGAATGTAGTAGATCCCTATAATCATTATCCAACCACCCATCGAAAATTAGCTTTAATAGTTGAAATCGAATCGATAATAGTAATTAAGTATCTGACAAGTCTACTCACTCATGAGCGTGGGATTCAAAGATACCCTTGGCTTGCGAGAATTTATTGTTGAACAAAGCAGAAATTCCTTGTGCCATCGTTTCATCTAGTAATGTTATTGGGATAAAAGAGATTTCGATAGTCAGGGTCTTTCGTTTCTTTTTTTTCTGAACAATTTTTAATGTCATTAATAGACTAAACGTTGTATTGTTTTTTCTTCTTCATTACCTGCAGCTTCTTGTTCTCTTGGCCCAAGCAAATTTGCCTTGATTTGTTTCACATCAATATTTGCAGGTGCAAATGTATTGGATTGAGAGCTCTCTTCTTGTATAATTTCTTCGTCTTCAAGTTGGCGACGATAATTAGGATCTGCCATTGGCAGAACACCAGGGGTGGGAGGTGTTAAGTATTCTGCCATATTTTTTGGTGGAGGTGGAGGTCCAGCTGGTTCATTCTCATTTATACCATCTCTTTTCTCAGCTTGTTCTTTATCAGCAATTTTTCCGGTTTGGATTGGCGAAGGACGGGATTTGACTGATGGTGCTGTTGTTGCTGTTTTTGTTACGGATCCAAGCCCTACACTTGCAACTGCTGCTGCGACTGCTGCCGTTACTGCAGCACCGCCTTCTTGTTCTTGTTCTTCTTTTTCAGTATATTTATTTTCCTCGGGACTTTCCTCTATATTATAATTTTCTATACATATTTATATATATCAAGTTAAAACATGCAAAACCCATGTCCTCAAGGAGAAAAATTGATAGCGCGTGTACGTGTGTATGTGTATATAATAGTGATAGATACCTGCAATATGGTGATTTTCCTGTTCAGACGTCGAAGAAGGTGGTGATATTAAAGTTACTGGGCATTCCTCGTCATTCTCGCCATTTAGATCAGTAGCTTCTAGCTTTTGTTCCAAGAATGCTCCGTCATTTGCTACCGTTTCTGCTGTCATTGTAAAAGTTAACCGAGGTTGGAAGGTTAAAAAAAGTGTTGACGAAAAGAAAAGCTGAGTAAATATGTGGATTAATATGAACCCACCTTATTGGAAACAGTTGTAAAAAAAGGGCCTATGATTGCTATTGGCCACTGCTTGGTGTCACGAGAACTTGTCGGAAATGCCTTTTCTTGTTTTGGATCTATTCCCGTAAACACTTTTAATTATGCGTTATTGCAGTGAATACTTCCATTTTTATAACTCTCATTATATAAAATGTACCATTAAAATACTTTCTCACTCTTCTTGTTTCAAACTATTAGTATATGAGCCAACTTAGAATTCCTTTATGAATAGTGTATTGAATGTATTATTATCAACCAGCAATGTAGGAATTGATGATACAGGTTGGAGCCGGAATACTTTACTCGACACAGTGATGCTTTATTTTCGTCTACTTGTTCAATGTGTTAAACTAGTATTCCGCAATAAATTTTTACGCTGAAAATCAGTATGCTCAGCCCAGGTGGCTTGCTAATAAACTAATTAAAACTATGTGGGAAGCTGTAGATTTGATGAAATAAAAGTACGGTGTTCACGTTGTCATCGCCAGTGTCATCGATATTTCTTGTTACTACTATTGCGGTAAGCTCTTACCTTGTTTTTCCCCGTAAAAGTGGGCCTTATTTGGATGTTGGGTTATCAACCTTTGGCGCGCTCATAAAATCAAAGGCAGATTTAGCTTTGGCGGCGGTTGTCACACTCAGTGCGAATTATGATAAAAATGGGTTTTGACATTTGTTTGTGTGACTCTCAAAACTGAAAACAACAATCATCTTTTTTCGTATGTAACAGAAAAAGAGAAGAAAGAAATCATTTGTTTATTTCGATTATAAATATAAAATAAATTTATTATCTTTTTATTCCCGTTATCGAACTATATACAGTACAGCTGTCAGCCTGCAGCGCGCTGTGAGAAAATATATCATTGTATTCGTATAAAAGTTCTTTTTCTAAGAAATATTTATTGTAGGTATGAGTAAAAATGTGATTTGGTTTCATCACAAGTATAAAAATCATTATCCAATATAGACCATTAAAAAGATGGTTTATAACATATCTAATGCGAATACAACAAATTTCTAGCTAACTCTTAATTATCAGATAATTGCGATGGATGATGTCAGCTTTTCTTAATGGCGTGATTTGTGGTGTATATGACATCCCTGCTTATATTGCTAAATCTGATTGTATACATTTTTTTAACTAAAAAAAATCAATTCAGTCTTTACAATAAACAATTGTAGGTGCACAATTATTATCGAGTGAAACAGTACATTCCTACATAGAAAGTAATGTTTTATTTCTTTTTCATAACGCTTTCTGAACATATACACTCTACATTGCTAAATGATATATTTATAGTAGCTCTTTGGTTGTTACATATCCATGGATTCATATCAATTAAGTTACAAAATTCTAAGCAGGGTAGTACTCTCTATTCTTTTTTCTGGATTAAAACAAAAACAATCAACTTATGACGCATAGGGATTTACCGGGAAAATCGAAGCGGAGAAAAGTTCTAAAAGGCAGGTGTGTCAAGCAAAAATGTATTGTTGTTACAACACCAGCGTCTTTTTGAATTTACTTTTTTTTTTTTCAAACATTCTTTTGCTTACTCAGCCATGGCCGAACCTGTAAAAACCACATCAACTCATTCTGGTGAATTACCAATTGGTGCTGACGGAAAGCCACTCAAGCCATGTTGTGCATGTCCCGAAACCAAAAAGGCCCGTGATCGTTGTATTTTCGACAACGGTGAAGAAAATTGTCAAGATCTTATTAATGCTCACTTGAAGTGTATGCGAGATCTTGGATTCAAGATCTAAATAAAACCTTCCTCTTTGCTCTTACCCATACTTGTTATAACTTGATATACAACAAATAGTCTTACGCTTCGTTTATTTACAGTTAAAACAAGAAAAAGATTACATGGCTTCATATATAGATTTTTCTCTTCGTCCTATTATTATTATCACAACAACAAAACACATCAATATACAAAACCCCTTTAAAAATTCGAATTGTATATCATTTAACTATCTTAAAATATAGTAATTCTCTTTTTGATAGACCTTACACTTTTCTTTTCTTTTTCTTTAAAAAAATGTAAAAAAGGTTGTTCTTATATGTGAGTGAATTGGACTATGAATGATTTCAGTTATAATAAAATTTAAATTTATTAGTAACTGTGAAAGGCAATAAATAGAATTAAGAGATTAAATTGTATGGAAAAGAAGAGTGAAATGTTAAGAAAAGAAAGGTTTTGTGGATATACAACAAAGTATTAAGGTTGAAGTTTTTGTTATTGATAACTCAGCGTATGAGGGAGCTGAAAAAGAAAAGAGGGAGAGGGAGATATTGTGTGAGGAATTTAACTACGGTTTTGATAGTCATAATCTTGAACAGGGTAAGCTTCGTTGTTTGAATGTTCAACATGAGCATGAACTTCAGCAAAACGACCAATGGGATCACGATGTAACTTAGAATGGCGGATACCATAAGAGAAATAGAGAACCCATCCAACACCCATCCATACGAACAAACGCCAAATGGTGGATACTTCGGCAACAGCAATCAAAAGTACACAAATAACCATACCAAGGATGGGGAAGATAATGAATAAATATTTGCCGCCAGGGATTTTGAACCAGCGTTCAACGTCAGGACGAGTGAAACGCAATACAATCACACCACAATGGACAATGAAGAAAGCCAACAAAGTACCGACAGAGGTCATGTTACCGAGCAAATCAACGGGCAAAATGGCAGATAAAATGGCAGTAATTGAGCCGACAAGAATGGTAGACATGTATGGAGTCTTGAACCGAGGATGAACCTTGGCAAAAACGGAAGGAACCAAACCATCCTTGGCCATTGAATAGAACACACGGGTTTGTCCAAGCATAGTAATTAAAAGAACAGATGATAAACCGGCTAAAGCACCAATAGCGGTAATGACCTTGAGCCACATCCAACTTTTTCCGGTACGTACTTCAATAGCTTCAATAGCGGTAATAACAGGTGTGGAAGTGTTAAGCTCAGTATAATTAGCAGCGCCAGTCATGACAGTACAGAAGCCAACGTATAATACAGTGGTCACCACAAGAGAGCCGATGATACCAATGGGTAAATCACGTTTGGGGTTCTTGGCTTCCATCGCAGCAGTGGTCACAGAGTCAAAACCAATGTAGCTATATTTATTTTTTGTGTGAGTTAATATATAACAAACATTTAGTGACTTGGGTGATAGTTTGTAAAAAAAAACTTACGCAAAGAAAACTGTTGTTGCCGCTGCAAATATACCCGGCGTACCAAAGAAATGCCAATCACCCGAAGTGTTTGGTGGGACATAAGGAACATAGTTCTCACGATCAACAAAACCACAGAGAGCAAATATGAATAAGACAACGACTACAAGTTTGATGACGACAATGATAGAGTTGACCCAAGACGCTTGTCGAATGCTATTGTTATTATTAAATAAAGTTAGAATATATATACAAGAATAACTAAAGGAGTAATATAAATAAAAAGTAGAAAACAAGAAGATTATTGACATACCCAACACAAAGAACGATAGTAACAAGAAGAATTACAACAAAACCAGGAACGTTAAATGCATGACCTTCTTCATAATAAATACGAGCTGGGTTTTCTTCCCAAATTACAGTAGGTTCAGTCCAACTATCAGCAAATTGTATACCAAACAATCCAAAGAATTTCTTGAAATAACCGGACCAGCCGACACCGACTATTATTATTTTATGTTAGTTATAAACTATCTATGGCGAGCAAAACTGATTAGTAGATAGAACAAATTATTACCAGTAGCAGCACCGACCATGTATTCTAAAACTAAATCCCAGCCAAGAGTCCAGCCAACAAACTATATGAAATGGTGTTGAAAGCCGATGATCTTTAGCATAATTTACGAGACATAATGTAATACATATATAAGAACAAAGAATTATTTACCTCACCCATGGTGGCATAGGCATAAGTGTAAGCGGAACCAGATACCGGAATCATAGAAGCCAGCTCAGAGTAGCTCAATGCAGCAAAAGCTAATGGTTAACGATTGATTGTTTAGTTTTCTTTCTCTCTCTAAAGTTGTTATTAGTAGTTATGTATATACATATATTTACCAGAAGCAATTCCAGCAATCAAGAAAGAGATAGTAACGGCAGGACCTGCATTTTGAGCCGCTGCTTGACCAGATAATACGAAAATACCTGGCAGCAAAAAGATATCAGTTTAGTGACTTTTAGGTTTCATTTCTTTTATAGAGAAGTTTTCAAAATCAAGAAGAAAAAAAAATTATACCTGTTCCAATAATGGCACCAATACCAATAAAAGTTAGTTGCCACCAATTCAAATACTGGCGAAGTTCAGTATTAGCATATTCGGCAAGTAAAAGTTCAACGGGTTTTAAAGAACCAAGACGTCGACCCCAATACTGAGTACCAGACTCGTCTGGACGACGTAAATAGCTTGCTGGATCAACTTTGGCGTAGCGTGCTTGAATGTTTTCGAGAAGACCACCCCCTGAAGATTGTTTAGCACCGGTTTCTACAATACTTATATCAGCGCCATGAGATACCTCATACTTGCTATCATCCATAACGAAAGAAGAAGAGTAATTAAAGCGAATACAATAAGAGTGAAGTGTGAAAGATTGACAGAAAGAATACTACAGCGAAGAGTAAAAAGAAAAAAGAAAAGAAAAGGGCGTGAGATTATTTTCTGATCTACTCAAAAGCTTTTATCTATCCGTTATCAAAAATAAACGTGTGTTTTTTAAAAAAGAAAGAAAAGAAGTATATGTCGTTCCAATGGGTTGGTATTAGATAACTGTAATATAGTACACTAATAATAATAGTGCTACTATTTGGTCATATAAAAATAAGTAAAAAAAAGCTGGATCAGTCTCTTCCATATATAAGCTGTTATCCTTATATGCTACTGCATTTGATAAAGCCAGTATTTGAATACTTATTTACGTATTAACATCTTTTTTAATTTTTCAATATCATTCTTGTCGTTATTCAGACCTATAGGATGCAGTGGTGATACGTAAATATGATGTTCACACAGCACATAATAGTAATAGTAGTAATAATAATAATACTACAATATAATACATTCTCGGATTAAAATGAGAACGTGAGTACGTGTATGTAAAATAAGTGCGTATCTTTGTTTTCTTTTTTGTATCTCCATTCCAATATTTCTATTTAGCAAGATAAGCCGCACTTTATCGTCCGCAATATTCTTGACAATCTCATCTAAAAAAGGAATTTTGTAGTTTCTCTATATGTCACGCGCACAGTTAATCTCTAAAAGAAATATTGTACCACACAGAGTTAATAATCATGTGCGTAACCCAGCACAAAAATGCCAATGATAGGAAAAGTGTTACTTCTATTAATTTTTTTTGTATACCTGTTTTCTCTCTTCCAGGAATCACGATTCATTCCAAGATATCTTTTTTTTTTTGGTAAACACAAACAGATTCAGATCCAGATCAAAAAGCACAGTCTTGTTGTGCTATTCGGTTTATTATCACATCATTATATATATATATATATATATACTCTAACATTCTTAGAATAAATTGATAATATGTAGTCATTTTGAAAGACGAAAAAGAAATATAGCGTACATTCGAACAAAATTTGATTTGGTATCATAATAATATATAAAGTACTTCAACAACGGTATAAAAAAAATTAAGACCGCTCTTCTAATACGGAAACTTTATCCTAAAACATAACAGTTCGCTGGGTAATATACCCTAAAAAAATGAAATGTAAGATTGTTCTTTATTCCTAAAAATGTGATGCGATAGGCTAGAGGTTTTTTTTTACAATGAAACAAAAGCCTTTCTTTGGGATAAGCTTTGATTTTATTTTCAGATACAGTAGTTTATAAATTTTAAGAAATACAGAGAGTGACAACCGACAAATTTCAAATGAAAAATATGAGTTCTCAGTAAAGAGTTTTATGATGACTGACAAGAGAAGTTTAAAAAAATGGTGGTGATCAAACACATGGATTATGAAAAAGACCACACATTGCTTCTGTAGCCGATTATTCTATAAGCTATAGCAGTATATAGTAGTTAGCATTTGAAAATATAAGAAAAATGAGGATTCTAATACAGTTTTGATTTTATAAGAAACATTTATTGATAATTGTAATTTAAGATGATTATTATAAATCTATAGCAAGCAATAAAATTGTTATAAGGGCTATACGAAAGTTTGAAATAATTGAGTGCACATAGAGAGGAATGAAAGGTTTCAATAGAATTTCTTTCTCCCTTGACCATCTTTCTTTCCTTGTACATATAATTCTTCAAAAAAATGTTTAGAAAACAAACTGGACAATTTCCTCCTTCAGGGTCGTAATACTTCTCATTTATTTTCTCTATTAACATTTCTCTTTGATTAAAAAGGCATATAATAGTAAGTTCTTTTTTACCTATTTTATTTCTATAAATAAAGTTGTGCAATACTTTAAAATAGCCATAACATTCAATGATGAATGGGCCTGGAGTACGTGGCTGACTAGTTTCACGTTTTGACAGCGACTTTTTCTCCTGTCACTTATTACACCCAGAAATATTACACATACTCTTTTGTGAGATAGTAAAATAGTCGAGTAGTTAGTAAAGAAAGTGGGCTATTCATAAAAAAACTATTGCTGAAGTTAGTAATATTATCAATGTTTTTTCACTTTGTTACAGTTCCATTTTTATCGATTACAATTTTTACTCTTTATATTCTTTTGAAGCACTAGGATCAATTACTTACTGTCGTTAATATGATTTCAGAATGTCGTTTTCCATAGTAATTTTAAAGCAATGTAATATTATCTGTCGTATATCCAGCCCTTGTCTATAGCCGTTTTTCATTACTCGTGATCTTATTCTTCTTTCACCAATTGGTCCATATACTAGCATCTAACACAAAATTCTATAATGCTCATTAACCTACTATTAACAGTAGTTACTTTTGAATGTCACAAAACAGCTTTTATGTCATACGTATTCTAATAACAAATATTTTAGTTTTACCTTAATACCAAAATTTATATTTTAATACTTATTGTAATAATATCAGTTAATTATATGACAACAATATATTGACATGCTTGATGTAAAGGTGATAACTTTTCACTCACAGTAGCAATAAATTTTGAGATTTTCCTATAATCAAATTTGTAAATCTTGTGTTTTAGCAGCAATATAACAAATAACAAGAAAATAAGCAAAAGTGTTTATGAAATGGCATCTTCCATGTTGTTATAATATAAAATGTATCGAGTATATTATATAAATAAAACATCTAAATTCTGCCTTCTCTTCTGAAAACTAATTATAACTTACTTTATATTTAAGACTGACTGTTTATCAAGAATTATGGCTT
Source organism: Circinella umbellata (assembly GCA_025093555.1). Taxonomy (NCBI): domain Eukaryota; kingdom Fungi; phylum Mucoromycota; class Mucoromycetes; order Mucorales; family Lichtheimiaceae; genus Circinella; species Circinella umbellata. Next base: position 315,697 of record JAIWNF010000004.1, on the reverse strand, counting down.
GCTATGTTTGTAGACAAAATAAATAAAAGGCTTTAGTATTACGTTGTATTTACAATCGAAATTGCTTAGAGAGTTTGTATAAGGATACGTACATTCAAAAACTTTTAGTTTTATTACAGAAGTCGAATCGACCGATACATAGTGGGTATATGGTCGTAAGATACTACGATCTCCCATCGTAGTATAGTTCTTCCTCTATTGGGGATTTTTTTTTATTACCACTGTCGTTTCTCTATCTTAATTATTTATTATCCTATACTCCTCGTACCACAAAACCCATGATTACCAGTCATTCAAGTCCTCCAATTCGATAAAGTAGAAAGTTTCAAACCAAAAATATATGATCGTACGTAAGGAAATAACGTAGGAATGTCAGAAATAGAGAGATTATAATATATTGTATAAATTTTTGGATGTCATCAGAAAACCTCTTATTTATATATGTCAAAATTCCAAGAGCTTATTAATGTCTCATTAATTATATATCTGATTTAAGTAATTACCATTTTTCTATCTGGAATATACATCGGTTCTTATATTCCTATATCCATGAATCATACAGGGTTCATATATTCAGTTCGATATTTTTGTATTGGGTGGATGCGCATTTCAACTAGTAACATTGTGGTTGTATTTATCGACATAACAATTTTACACCATTATAAAAGTGTATAATATGATTAACTTGAAAAAGCGTAACATAGTGTTATAGTAAAATAAAAAATAAGAATTCGTGTCATATATAATTTTTCAAATACCAGAAGAATATATTTGGGAACAAATATCATGAAAAAAACCAGCCATTGTTTCTCTTTTAAACTCTTGCTTGTTTCTAAAGATTTACTGTTACTATTTATACAATAAAGGAGAAATGATTAATGGGGATTCGTTTGACAGTTTCTTTAATTTATAAACAGTCTTCAGAAACTTTCCCCAAGAACAAAACAGATGGTATACATTATTAATTTACTTGTTTATTTTGAAATTAAAAATAAAGATATTTGAATCTTTAGTTGGTTGACATTTTTTAAAGGATGGGAGGAGTAACATTATATTTTCAATATGCTAAAGTGCTTTGATATTTGATACTTCAACGAGGATGTTTATTTGATGATGTTTTGAAAAAGAGTTTGTATGTATTTACTATCATCAATTTCAGTTCTGTATTAGTCACCAATTATACGTGTACAGTATTGTTGGCCAGAAATTTATAGCAATCACCTAAATTTACAATGACCGTGCTAAAAAGTACTACATTTGCAGAGCCAAAGAGTGTTTTGAATCCGCTGAATTGTTATATTTGTTAAGGCGAATTAAATTTACTTAACTGATGGACTTCACATAAAATAAGTGAACTACGCATGGGCTAAGATGTACGTACTAAATATAGTTTTCCATAAGTATGTAGCAATAATGAGAAGAAATGGGAAAGCTTAAGTTACTTTGTTCATGTGGGTATGTTCCTCTCTTGATTGAAATCAAAATGACTGAATTGTTTTTTTCCCTTTGCATTTCTTTCGGTTTCTTAATTTTCTATTTTTCTTTTAACAGTTGATAATCTTCCCATTGATTCCGTCTAAAGTGAACATAATCACGCGTAAATTATAAAAAAAAAGGTTTCCAAGAGTAATTTTATTGGGATAAAAAGTTCAGCTTATCATTTCAAAATAAGTGACGATAAGGTATCAGTAAACATTATACAATGAAATCATATACTTTTATAGCCATTAACTACGACAAAAAAAAAGTAATTTTTTTTGAAACAAAGGGTAATACACTGTCTTCACTTGCGATTAATCCCAAAAAGTACAACTATGAATATGTTTGTGTACATATTCTTTTTACAAATATACGGGTTGGCATTACACAAAATCAAAACTTGAGCTTCTGTTGTACGACTAGTATTATTTCGTAAAAAAGACCGAAAAAGGAACAACGAATATAACAATATTGGTGTAATGTATTATACTGCGACAGTAAAGTAGCTCCATATGTTTTATATAATTCACTAGTATAGCAGTGTGACTCAACAGAAAAAAAAAACGTTCTTGTATACGTACAAAGGCAGATGAGCTTCTCAAAATACTAAAAGCACCTTGTTACACTAATATTGCTTATCTACTAATCTTATTATGAAAAAGCTGACTTATGGAGGTACCAGTCATTCCCATATGTATGTTATTATTCTTATTATTCGTCTTAAGCACCAACCAGATAACGTTGATAAAGAGACAAAGCTAGGAAAAGAAAGATGTTGTATTATCAAATATAATAATAAGTTTATTATATTTACGCACAGACCCGTTATTAAAGTCCCATGTCCATTTTTTTTAGTCGACGTCTTTGATAATTAATGATGAAATATAGTTTTCCTTTCACGTATGGTTAGTATATTATTTCAATGTTTAATACATAAAACAAATGCCGCGACATGCTAATAAAATAAAAAAACAAGAAAACGGAAAGTAGAAAGGATCAAGCTATCTCTGAGCTGTTGAAAGAATAAAAATGAAAATATCATAGCTTTTTATTTGAGGGATAAGTGACGATAGCGGGTGAATTATTAAAATACTCGTTTTTTCTCTTTTCGTCGGTCTCCTATCATACGATTAAATATTTTTTTTTTATTTAATGTCTCCAGAAATGAGCACAGCATCCGGTTGGACATACTTGTTTGGGACACTCCATAACTTCTGAAGTTTGAAAATGGAAAACCCTGTGGGGAGTACAGGGAAAAGCTGGTCAAAGGGACGATAAAAAACCAAGTACATATTAAACAAAGGAATAAAAATTCTTCGGGTACATATGCGGTTATGAGAGTCTTCTATTATACGATAAATTCAACATGTTGGCAGGCACTTGAGTAGAATTTTTGTTCGATCAGTGAAATTTTCGAACATTCAATATAATAATTAGGAGCCCACCCACTCCATATATATATATATATATACACTTATTTAATTATTTATAAGTAGGTTAAAGTCTAACTCACAGTGTCAAGTATTGTTGCTTTTATAAAAATAATCTCTGACCCGTATTTATACCATGTGCTTGTTTGTAACTACTGGTAAGAAATACCAACAGGACTTTTAAAAGTGTTTCAAATAATGGAAGAGTAAGCTTGTTTTTTTAACAAATTATATTACAGTATTCAACTGGATAATTAGTAGGGATGAAAGAAGAGAAGAGAATCATTTTGGGAATAGTAGAAAAAGGATCAAAAAGAATACTTTATATATATGTTTGAATTTAAAGTTACTACGTAAATTCCATCGTTTCCTCCCTTCGAAGGATAGATAGAAACCTAAAATATATTCAATTCATTCTAACCAAAATAAAAGTGTTACAGGGTTTTTCCTAATGATTGGCGGCGCCTTTTCTCCCTTCATGACAGTGTAATTTCAATATCTCAATGTCATTGATGCAGCCAGGAGCCAAGTAAGGAAAGATTGGGTATTTTCGCTGATATTGCTCTCTCACTTCAAATAAGTATTATTTCTATATTGATTTTAATTATTGCCAAAAAAAAATAACAGGTAATCTTCATGCGCATAAAAAATAATAATTCGTTTGCCCAGATTCCAGTCCAGGGTATCAAACAATTTGAATAAAGAAGATGAATGGACTTTAAACAATAGCATAAATGATAAATATGTTTGACAAAATCAAGAAAAGTTACTTTGTTACTTGAATACTGTAATAATTGTTTGGTTAAACAGAAAAGAAATCTTTAATATGCAGCATGCCAAATAGAAGGAAAGCTTGAATCAGTAGAAGTGAACGAGTTCTAAGAGCATGCCCAACGAACTCCCCAAAATTTAAATTTGCCAGATTTGGAGAACCGATTTGGAGATTCATTGCGCCAACGGAGTGCCTCTGGCTGAATACTTCAGCTCACTACTGTATATCTTTTATTGTATCAAAATACGTATTAATTAATAAATTATTTTTATACGATAGTTCTTGATGCATTCTTGTAACTATTTCTTTTTTTATTTGAGCACGTCTATAACACTTTTTTTTTCTTTTGAAAAAAAAGTTATATATAGTGCAAAGATAATTTATTTTCTTTTCATCTTTCTATATTTTTGCTTTATATATACCAAAACAAAATAGCAGTAACCGAATCTAACGTTGGCTTGACAGCTGAACAGTATAGTATTCTGACTGAGAAAAAAAAACTTAACCCACGAACCATGACAAACCGATCGCTAGCATGATGGGCTAAAAATGAATTCAAGTTGTTTAAGGCACCTGATATTAGTACTATATGCAAAGACTTGAAACGAGAAAAACAAGAAGAGAATAAACATTGAATAAACTCTTCAGAAAAAACATGCAATTGGCGTAATAGAAAAAGTAGCCCATCCTGTATACTAATTTAATTACAATTCTTATTAATCACATAATTTTTTTTTTGATTTACATACCCGTCAAGGATTCAATGCCGCTAAGTGCTGTAAAAATGAAATTAAAGGGGATGTGATAATTTTCTTATGTTAGTTTTACCTTTCCTTCATTTTTTGTGAAGTTATTGAGATGTGAAAATTAACGGATATGAATTAACGGGGATCCTTTGTACTTAAAAAATGGACCGGTAAAAACTAGGAGCTATAATCAACAAGTAGGAATTTTGTGTAGATCGTATACACATTAGCTTATGTTGCTTAACAATATATTCATATGGAATATAATTGTGATAACCACGGTGGCGCTCAGCCGAGAAATTAAAAACAGATTATTACGCAGTAAGTGTTCTATCAGGAGATATTGATACAGTAGTAGTCCTTGTAAAATGAAATGAGCATATATGAGATAACAAAAGGTTCCAAACATCAACAAATGCCGTTGGCAGTAAGTTGTACACAGCAACAAAGAAGTAATGATACTAATTTTGTAATTAGTAGCTGATGTACTACTTACGAGATACAACTCTTTCATCATGAGCTACCGTGAAAGGTATAGTCCATTCAAGTTGATTGCCCCAAAACTAAATTGAATGATCCTGATTTAGCGGTCACCAGCAATCTTTGATATTACAGTTACTGCAAGTTTTTTTCTTTTGAATTCTTGTTGAAATGTAGATTAAAATTAAAAGTACGGTTAACTATCTGCCAAAATAAAGGTGGTTGGTTTAACAGGGAATGAAAAAAAAATGTTCATTGATTTTTCTATTGTATTATTTACAATATACATCATATTGACATGAAAAGATTGTCTTTTTTGTTCACATAGTATTTACTACTAGCTCGTATTAGAGGTCTGAATATATAAGTGCGCGATATCATTCCACGCAATCTAAACTATAAAAACAATATATAGTACGATGATAGATGGCACATGATTTCATTATATACAATTATGAGTTATTATTTACCAATAAAACTCGTTCTTTATATGATATTATTAGAATAAAACAGCAATGCGGTAGTGAGAATTTCCACGCATCCAAGTATTTTATGAGTCATATAAGATCCCGAAAAAGAAGGAGAAGAATGTTATTATTACCATTGGAATCATACATGTGCTTCTATTTTTTAGGAGCCATGTTATTTTAGATTATTAAGAATTTCTAAACAGACGTCAACAGGTTAAACGTTGAATGGCGGATTCATACGATAATATAACAGTCTCATATTAATATTATATGTTATATTATACTTATTATCGATCGAGCATGTTGTTTTATACTATGCAAGAACGTTGTTTAATACTTGTTGAATAATCGAGTATTTAGCACTGATTTCTCTTATACGTCACATTCAATTGGAAGGATATCTTGTTTTAATTAATACGCACGTAAAATAGTTATAAGTTATTTTTAATTTAGTATATAATGAAACCTTAAACAACTAGTTCTTAACATGCGTAACAACAACGGTACTACTAATAGTGTTGTCTTCCCCTCTGTAATGAAATGTTGTCAGTTGCTACAAATAACAAACCTTCTTCTACTTGGTCCTATCCGTTTTAATGGTTTATAATAATTATGACTAGTTAACATGAACTATAAACGGTTAATGGTTGTAATAATATGACATTTATATCAACACCCAGAAATTAATTTCCCCACATCTTCGCGACATTTGTTCGATCTAGAAACAGATACCAGTTAAACGAGAGGGTTTTGCGAAAGCCAATAATCCTATTGGATGAGGATAGCAGTCTCGTCGCTCCGATCTTATCAAAGCTTTAAACTTCCTTTGAAACACAGCAACAAGCATTCTTTCTTTACTTCCCCTTCTTTCATTTGCACTCTTTTTCCACTCGTTTTCTTCCCCTCTATATATATATATATATATATATATATTTTGGATTTCATCATAGTTGTACAAAAAGCATGGAGATGGATCATAACCACGGAACCGATGAAAATACACCATGGAATATCAATATACCCTATGCTGGTATTTTAGCTGGCGTTCTGGCTGGTTTAACTGTATTATTAGCCATCCGGCATCTTTTCTACACTTGGACCATAACTCGGAACAAAGAATTCATCAAATTGTACAGTCGTTGGGAACGATTCATTATTAACAAATGTAGTTACACGCTCACTGGTATGCGTGGACAACCATTATTACCACCCATCGGAGGTATACTCCTTATCATTATGTTGTTGTCAACTATTTTACCATTGTTACTTGTTAAAGTCGATCTTGCCGTCAACTCCAACCGTGCCGGTTTTCTTGCTATTGCCTGTGTTCCATTTTTACTTGCATCTACCGGAAAGCACTCTGCATTTGCGCTAGTTACTGGAATTTCACCTGTAAAACTCAATTATTTACACCGACTATTGGCAACAGCAATCGTAGTATTGGCAACAGTTCATATGGCAACTATGCTTAAGTCGTGGACTCGATTTCCCGCCTTCTTGGAAACCAAATTGGCGATGACAAAAGTTCAATATGGGTTAGCAGGTTATGGCTGTTTATGCGTTGTATTTCTTGGCAGCCTTTATCCAGTCCGTCGATTTTGTTATGAAGCGTTTATGCTGACACATCTTGTCGGTTTTGGATTTTTAGGCGCAATTGCAAAGCATACTCCTTATGCTATGCGTTATTTCTTTGCTGGTTTCGTATGTTATGCCTTGAATGCATTTGCAGGCTGGTTTGTCAAATCACGTATTGGTTATGCTCGATTTGAAATTTTGTCAAATGGATGTACAAAAATATCATTGCGCCTTGCAAGTCCCTTGGTTCATCGACCTGGTCAGCATATTTACATCAACTTGCCAACGTTATCGTATTTTGAATGGCATCCATTTACAATAACAAATATACATATGGCTCCAGGTGGTGTATCCGACATGGTTGAAGTTCACGCATGCGTGCGTGGTAACTTTACAAGAAAGCTATACGAACGATGTCAAGACGGCAAAGAGTGGTTGGCATTTATTAGTGGTCCTTGCGGTAACGGTTCTATTGATCTTGAGCCCACTACTATGCTTTCGTCACACGAGTCAATTTTGTTACTCGCTGGAGGTTCTGGCGTCACTTTCCCTATCCGTTTATTGCGTGAATTAGCATACACTTTAATCGAGTTTGATATGTCTTCAAACTATATTACTCGAGAAATTTATTTCTGTTGGTCGGTCCGAAATCCCGGTCAACTCGCCTGGTTTAGAGAAGAGTTAGAACATTTGTTGACTGTATTTGAGAATGCTCGACGATCTGATAGTCGTAAACCACGGCTTACTATCAACTTTTATATCACCGGTTCCGACACAACTGGAGTTAATGAAAAAATTGAAGATGTTCAAGAGTATCATAATGAAGGCAATACTATGTTAAGAGCAACGTCAGATGAAGCAACAAAGGCTACCTTATATACCAATACCCGTATTCAAGTTCGTTCTTTGCTTAAAAATCTTTCTGGTCGCTCACCTGGTGTATTTGGTAAATTGATGAACAAAAATAAAGGATTGATATCCTATATCAAATGTTTCTTTTCTCTTCCCTCCAAATAACAATAGGCTGACGATTTTTTTACTTCTTTCTTTATATATATAAGCTTGTGGTCCTTCTGGTTTCAATGCCCACGTAAAGAATGTAGTTGCCAAGTATACCTCATTGCGTTCGAATCCTCATTTGCATTGTGAAGAATTTGAGTATTAAATTGAATAACATATATCCTCCATTTAAACTATCCATTCATTTATTCATCCGTCCTACTTTGTATATTTTACACTCCATATTGTATTTTTTATTTTTATCTTTACATTTATATCTCTGATCCTACTTTCTAAAAAAAATCATTTGTAGTTATAGTTTCCATTTTTTCCCTTACATATGAATATACGCCATAAAAACACTTTAATATTTACACAAAACAATTGAGTATGGCTATTACTATGGTGATTAATACATATATGTGAGCTAGCAGAATATGTATGAAATTTAATTAAAAATGCAGGAGGAAATAATAATAAGAATGTTCGGTGCCATCAATACACTATTAGAAGGGATGGATATATGTATATATACAAGTAGGTGCTATATTATTCCATTAATTTAATTGATAGCGTTGGCTTCAGATTCTTCACGAATAACAGTAGCGAGACGATGCAAAGCTTCATCCATTTGATCCTTTTCAATACAGCTGTATGATACACGAACACAAGGTGTCTCATTCTTGAGGGGCATGAAGGCCTAGTGTAACACGGTGAAAAATCATATTAATTACAATGATATACAACATACAAAGAGACTAAAAAAGAAAAAAGAAGACACATACCACACCAGGAACAGCTAATACAAACTTCTTTACAGCTTTTTGCAAAATCAATTCGTTTGAATCGGTGATACCACCTAACAAACGGATCCAGCAAAACATACCAGAATCAGGAACACACCATTCGGCCAAACCTTTCAAATGACGGTTCATGCATTCGACAAAGAGATCACGTCTTTCGCGATAAAAGTTAGCAACATTTCCGACGTGCTTAAAAAAACCATCATGACCCCATTGGGAAAGAAGACCATAAGCCATCAATTGAGGTACGCCAGCAGGTTGCAAATTTGTTACCATAGTGTGCATGTTCATACGTTCAATCAAAACCTTGGGGCCGGAAACCCAACCAATACGAATACCAGATGACAAGATTTTACTCATGCTATCCATACGCAAAACACGACCATCGACATCCATAGAGAAATAAGAAGGTGTGCGTGGGGTGTTGAATTGAAGATAATAGTATGGATCATCTTCGATGATGATAATATCGTGTTTTTGACAAACTTCATACATTCGTTTCTTACGGTCTAAAGTAGAACTGACACCGGTAGGGTTACCACCAACAGGAACGGTATAAAGAACTTGAGGACGAGCTTGATCCTTCTTACCAGAAGGGTTGGATTCGGGCCAGTTAGTCAAGATCTTGTCAAGATCTTCAGGAACAATACCCTTTGCATCAGTACTAACAGGAACTAAATCAACAGGTTGAGTCTCAAGAAAAGACAAAGCACCAGTATATGTTGGTTCCTCAACAAGCAAAGCAGATCCAGGTTCAGCAAACATTTCCAATGCCTAATGTAAAAAATAATAATATTAATGTCAGTCGCAGGAAATAAATTTGGAATTGCTAGGCATGAAAAAGTGTCGGCTAACCTTAGTCAACAGGTCTTGGGAACCGGGACCGATTGACAGGTCGAATTCCTTACAAGGTGGAGCATGTTCCTTAATTTGAAGTTCACGCAACCATTGGTTCAAATGAGGCAAACCAGACTACAATATGACAGGAATAAGAATGGAGGCGTGAGAAAATAGGGACTGAATATATTTAAGGTTTTTTTTTATAGATGAAAGCAAGGAGTAATGTTTTTTTCGCTTACAGTAAGGTCATATGATAAACTACGTTTAAACAAGTCTTCATCAAAAGTAAGTGTTTCCCCAGATTTGAGTGTAACAGACATGCTTGCATAAGGGAACGTTTCAGGATTGGGTTGACCAGCACCCAAGGAAAGCTGTCATAAATACAAAATCCAATTGTCAGTGATATTAATTTTTACAACCATCAATAATAATAATTATAATTTTTACCATCTCCTTATTGTTCATATGAGGCATCAAGGCCCGAACTAAAAAATTTAACAATATGTTATTAGAGAAATAATTCATTTATTGCCATAGTAACAAAAGAAGCTTTTCTACTTACTGGCTGAAGGATTGCGTGCCTTACTACGGGTGCTCAAGAATTTTTGATAGTCCATGGTTAGAAGAAGGGTTGAATTGAAAAGGAGGAAGATAAAGAGAAACCAACGAAAAAAACAACTGTTTCTTGTCAAATGTGATGAACAATTTTATAGGTTCCATTCTCTTTATTTTGATCTCAGCATGACTTAATATTATCAAGATCTTTCAACTTTTCTACTCCGTATCCTCGGAGGACCGATAACTGTAACAAACCAAATTACTGGCATTGATGACAAGGATTTACGTATGCATAGTGCGTTGGTTAAGAATGAATTTTCGCACGAGAATCATTGAGGAAATATTCGATTAAACAATGACTCATATTCCAGTCCCAAATTCCAAGAAAAAAGATGCGGGGTCGGACTGTCTTACATAATGAAGCAGAGATAATAACTTTTGACATGCATTTAGGTGTGGCAGCAGGGATGTGGCGTATTTCCTTTAATAGATGTCGAAAAAAAATAGAAATAAAAAATGTTTATTTTTATAAGTACAGAAAGTAACTTTGGGAATATATAATAGTAGTTAAATAAAGAAACAAAAGAGGTATTATGTACAACATGATAAAAAATAAGATAAGAAAATGATAATAGGAAAGAGAGGAAAATATTTTTTTTAGTGATCGTGCTCTGCACCAATGCCACCCAAAGAGCGGAATCGACCAAATATCATTTCACCAATGAAAATGCCCACGACAACTACAAGAAAAAAGCCCCCATTACCAGTCATGACAACCATCATGAGTAGATAACTAACAAACGATCCGAGTGTCGTAAGGAAGCTACGGATAGTATCAATTGACCACATAAATGGTGGAACGCGTGGTAATCGATGAGATTCAGGATATGAGTCTTGGGCCCACGGATTATTAGATTGGGTTGATGTCGATCTTGAATTAGAAGTAGTAGTTGGAAGATCGCCATCATTTTTCTATTTTTAAAAAAATTCCCGTCAGCTTTTTTTAGCGCTGCTAAGAGATAAAAACGGTATGCATATAAATGTACTTTTATGGTAATAGACTATTGTATACTTTACCTCAACAACTTTTGTTCTTGATGTCGCAAATAAACCAGCTATTCTTGGTGGAGGATTGAGTCCATTGCCATTCATACCATCTAGTCGCTGATATCGCATTGTTGCCCAAGAAACAAAATATGCTTCAATAGCAAAAATACTACGTGACAAAATTGCGATAAAAAGTAAACCAAAGCATGTGCCAATATATGCTGGTTCTGATTTTGGCAGCCAAGAGTCCAACCATAAAGCATCTCCAGAGGAACTCCAGTGAAATGTACCCATACTCATCATACTGTGATGACCGCTGCTCATGGAGCTGTCACTTCCCATGTCCATGTCCATATCCATTGTTATATGTATAATTATGCACGCTTGTAGAAGAGAAGAAGAAAAAGATAACAAAGAAAAAAAGGTCCTGAAATTTTTCGTTCCAAACTAATTGCGGCTTTTATATATCATTTGAACTTTCTTGCGGAAATTTAAATACAGAAGCAATTGATTGGAGGAGCAAAAATCTCGCATTGTTTCCAGGTCCTATGTGTCACCAAGGAAAACAGGTTCTATCATTTGATGTGCCTAAGCTTCTCTCCTTTATCTCCACTCTCGTATTTCCGAACCTTTATTGAGAAAATCTTCCAAAAAGGATACACGGAGGGTTACGGTTAGCCGCTTCGAGAAATCATTCGATAATCTTTATAACATGATATTCGCGTATATATTTCGATTTTATTCTAAATACTTTAAATAACTATTATAATAAATTTATTATACATGTACAATAAAGGTTTTAAATTTGAAGATTTGCATGAATAGCAAATCGTGAGAAATTTGATATAATGTGCATATATCAAAAAACGAAATATTACACAGGTATCAACGCGCAATCTTCCATAATGCCAAGTTGATGATGACAAAACTGGTGATGAAAATAGTCAGTAACTTAAAAAAAGTATTTGTAAGTTGTATCTATAATAGAAATCAACATCCCCATTATTTTTGAGGGATTAATGGTAGCCTATCATTATATCCTTCTTTCTTCCGAACTCATATGAAAATATGGAATGAAGGAATCATTGACTCAAAAAAAAGTGTAAATGTGAGTTAGAAAACCGGAGTCTTATCGGCTCTTTATATCCGTTAATTTGATTAAACGGATGTGTTTGAACAAGTAAGTAACAAGCCGCAGAGAACTGCAAGAAAAAGTCTCTAATTGAAAATTTTAAGTACGTGGTCAGAGTAACTAGAAGGAAAAAAGTGAAAGAATGCACGTATGTGATCATCTACGTATAAAACCTCGGAAAGGCCATAGATCCTCTGGCCCTACAATTCTGCTCTTCCCTATATCCAGTAGTAAGCATGTTTTATAAACTACATCGAATGAGCTCACGATTGATAATGAAGTGCATCAAAAAAATTAAACTCTTTAATTCTCTCTTTTTTGGGCATCCTAATAAACCGTCACCAAACCATTATCATAAATTGATTCAAATACTACGTAGTGGTTGTTTGTCTATATTTAAAGAATATGTCAATGAAATGATAATGCTGTTATTTCAGAGTGAATGGTTACTGTAGATATGGTGGCGATAAAAAGTATCCAAAAGTTCACATACTCTAATGTATACATACATAGCAAGTACAAAAAATACAAGTTTACATGTAAAGACTTTATTTATTTTCGAGAAAAAATGTCGGAATCATCCAAATTTAAGAAAAGGTATCTCTACCCATACTAAACATTGGACTAAGTATAAATCCGATTAAAAGACTAAAGTGAAATAATAAGAGTAAAATGTTAGTTAACCATGTTGTATATTAAGCGTTTCATGAGGCATTTAACTTATTATTCTCGATCTATTCACTGTTGTCTGGTATACACAATTGCAAATTTTATGCTTACCTGCTTTCAGCAGACCATTATAAAATTATACACCAGTAGTTTCGAACGATGATAACCATTTCTTATTCGTATAAAAGACCGAGGAGAAAAACATACAAAAGACATCAAGTTTCAATTATGTCAAGTCCGGATCGTATTATTAAGACTTTTTTTTGTCGATTTTTTCTTTGGCGAATTGCTAACCCTGAAGCGAATAAAACAGTGTATTTTAATCAACTCTAAATTTTAATGGAAGTTCCATTCTAGATCCTGTTGGAGGTAATTTCAAAAATATCATTGTTAATTTACCAACAGAGCGTTTAAAAAATAATGTAGGACAAAAGAAAAAGATAACTTTTCAACGAATATCCATAAACAACAGATCCTTTGAAATGTTGCCAACTAGTAAAGAATTATATAATGACAGTCTTCATTTTAATAAAAAGTTTTAAAAAATGCTAGAGTCAGTCAGTTTTGCAGGACTCATACATTCTACAACCAGGATCTTAGCCGCTACGCCTTATTCATAATACCAGTACGTAAGAGCAGCATATGGTAGTATTAAATAAATACTACCAAGTATTGTACGTCACCTTGTGCATATGGGATGACATTGTTAGTATCATATAACTGCATGGATCTTTACCATGCCATACGTCAGAAATGCAAAAATGAAATAAAATATGGTGTCCATAATACAGCAGGAGTGCCTGGAAACCAAAACCGCTAATAATTGTTAGGTACGTATGGAGATGATACGTACCTTTAGACCAAATTGAAAATTATATAAAAATGGCTCGGCAGATACGTAGAAAACACGTTTATATTTTTAATCGAACATAACACACTCACGCCACTCATAATGAGATAATATTAAAATTTTCGTGCTGTATTGGAAAGACTCGCGATTGTTCTATTAATTAACGGGTATTTTGATGTTTGTTCTTTGTGCAAGTGTATTTTATCCACAAGATATTTCTCGACAAATATAAACGATCCTAATCGGACTACACTCACATTGACTGTCTGATTTATAGAAAGCAAAAGCTTGGACGCGTCACACGAAATGGGAAAAATGGTCGCAATATACTGTGGTGTTTGGATGATGCTGGTAACCAACTGACCTAAACGAGGCAGTGTAACTATAATTAGTGGTTCCCTAAGGATAGCGTAAAATCTAACTTGTCATCCGGAGAACAGTAAATAAAAGGAAGATTCCCTTTTTTCGACACCAAACATTTATTACTGTAAAGTTAAAAAACGTTCATATTATTACTATCATTATTAATAGTTAATTAAATAGGATTACAATGGTAGTTCAGATAATAGAAAAGTTTAAAAAGTCTATATGACTGCCGACTATCCATCCAACTTTTAACCCGCTACTTTATTACGACATGTATGTACAAATTGTCCCCCACGCTCCTGCATTTGAAATTAGAAGATAGTTTTGACAGTGATGATGATTTGGCGTGACTCGGTGCATATTGGGGTGAAGCACTTAGCATTGGCCACCCAACTTGATGTAAATTATTATTATTTTCATTATTTGTTAACCCAATAATAGAAATTATGTGTATATAAAAGTATTAACTCTTTTTTTATATATACATACATCGTTTTGCTTATGATTTACATTTTTGCTATTATTGTTATGTATACGCATATTTTTTTATGACGTAATTTTTCTTGATGGATAAAAGAACCTCAGCAAAAGTGTTTATACAACAACAGCGGTATTATTTTGGATACGTCAAAATAATAATAAAAACACAATGTTTAGACAATTAGTAACTACACGTGTGATTACTCAAGGATTTCTTGCAAGAACCTATACAACCGAAGCATCAGGTAACTTTAGCTTTGAATAAGAATTTCCTAATGATCAAGATTTGATCACCAAAAAAAAAAAAAAACAAATAACGAGAAAAAAGGAAAAATGACATTTCACTGGCTGTCATGAACTAAGAAAAATATTGTTATATTTAGGTTCATTATTGGCTCGACTCAAAGACGATCGCAAGACATTTATGCGATCCAAACAACAACCTGATTTAAATGTTGTCAAGAATATTCTTAGTGATTATACATATCATATCAAATCACCCAATGCACCCGCTAACCAATCTGAAGAAGAAGCTGTTTTATCCGTCATTCAAAAATTGGTCAAGAAACGTCAGGATGCTATCGCTCAATTTACAGCTGGTAATCGACCTGAATTAGCAGCACAAGAACAAGGAGAATTACAAGTATTAAAGAGTTATTTGCCTGAACAAATGTCTGCTGAACAAGTAGAACAAAAAGTTAAAGAAATCGTTGAAAAAGTGGGAGCTACTACTATGAAAGATATGGGTAAAGTCATGAAGGCATGGACCGATGCATCTGCAGATAAAAAGATGGTCAGTGATGCTGTCAAGAAACTTTTGGGACAATAAAAGATAAAATGTTTTTTTTTTCTGTTTGTTTTTTCATACATTTGAGCCAAGAATATATTTTTTCCCCCCTCTATTCCTATTCCGCCAAGCGGCCCTGTTCCAAGCGTTGCTTAGAAAATCTCAAAAAGTATATAAAAAGATCCCCGTCCAAATTTAAAAATTGCATAAATTTCTTCTTTAAACGCTTGGCAAAAAAAAAAAAAAACTGTTAAGAATAATAATACATAATGAATAACAGGACTTTTTCTTGTAACCATAACTATTATCAACATCGACCCGCCCCCTCTTCTTCTTCGACACAGTTTCGTGACTATGCTTATACACAGTATTACCATTCACCACCTTGTGCTGTTGTAGTAAGTCAGGTAATTTTCTTCGTCCCTGTAAAATTATTTAGAAAGAACAATAAGAAACCTGAAAATAATAATAATCATATATTTTTTTTTTGTTTCTCCTCTCTTTCTCCCCTGTATTGTTACAGCGTGTTTGGTACTACTATCCACAACAACAACAACAACAACAACAACAACATTCATATTACCAACACCAATCAGCACCACCACCACAACACACACAAACTAACTTATACCAGTATCCAACTGTTCGTTCTTCTCATTCTTGCCGTCGATTTCCGTCTTCACGACGATCCATGACAATTCAACAAACATCGCCAGTACCTCAACCACAACCAGCAGAATTCCAAGAATCTCAATATTCTGTACGTCTTCTCTATACAAAATCAGGATTTTATGCTCGTGGTGCTAATGGTCAACCTGACATTCATGGGTTCCTTACGATCGTCTCCAATAACGCAGTAAGTCTTCTATATATATATATATATATATATATATATTTACATATAAAGTTGATTATTATCTATCATAAGAATCACGACAATCTTTTTTTTATTAGCATTACTTTATATCATACTAATAGTATATTATTATTATTCGTAATAAGACTGATGTAGATATTTTAGTTGCGTGGATCCCTGAATATCTTATTGAAGCCGGGGATTTGGAAACATTTTTACAATTGGATGGTATCTTAGCCTCGGAACAAGGTTCGATTTTTTTTTCTTTTTCTTATTTAAGCAAACGTATAATGACAAATTGTTATACTGATATTACGAAATAGATTTTCCAAAAGTAACGCTTCATACGGGTCAAGGTGAATCAATGATTATTCCATTATTTGATATATATTCTCTTTATGTCTGTCCACCATCCGCAATGCAAGTAAATGAAGATAAAGGATCTATAATAATTACTACTTGTCGAGGTGATTTATTACAACCTTTGTGGTATCGATCATCTTCTTCACCTTGGCCAGGTTTTGATATTTTGGATATTGTTGGCGCATTTGCCACTGTTCAACGATCATCTGATGACGAATATACTCATCTTATTATACGCCCAGCAACAAATATACCAGATACTCGAGAGCAAGCGATCAATAGTACCAATAATAATCAACAATCAGTAGCGGCAACATCAGGTGATCCTGTACGTCAAGCGCTTCGAGACGCTCGATGGAATGTTTTAGAACGGATTTCGTCTACAGCTGGTAATAATAAAGATTCAAATACATATATACTTCTTATGTTCTTTACTAAGTAGAAGCGATTACATATAATATATATAATTAGCTCAAGTTCTTGATCATCCAATATCAAAAGCTATTTTACCATTACTACCGCCGTCTATTCAATCAATTACTCGTAATATAACTGTTCGAGAAACCATGAATGATTATGATCGTGCAACGTATTACTTAGCCCAATGGTAAATAGAATATATTTCTTTCGGCTTTGAACTTGTAGCTCAATGAATTATTTGACGAATATACATATGTACATATATAGGGGTGACGAGAAAGATAATCTTGGAGAACATACTTTACAAGATGAACGAGATGCCTTAATATGTGATATGCCGGAAATGAATATGGTTTGTATTAATATACTATATTTCATGCAAAATAGTTCAATAATAATAATAATAAAAATGTGTATTAAACTGTTTGTCTTTTTTATTTTTGTTGTTAGCCTCCACCAACACATACAAGACGAGACCCTATCGCACCTGAAGAATGGGTTGATTATTTTGATGCAGAAGGTCGATTGCGGGTTGCCGAAGGATTTATACTCGGACTCATCTTCCGTGGTGGTTTACACCCAGATGTTCGCATTGAAGCATGGAAATTTTTATTGGGTATCTATCCGTGGGATAGTACGTTTGATGAAAGAGAGGCTATTCGCCGTAGTAAAGTGTAAGTAGCTGATTACTCGATGATTACTTTTGACGAATAACTCATTGCTATTATTTTGTATCTATACATATACAATAGTGATGAATATTATGAAATCAAAGCAAGATGGTTTAACGAATTGGACGTGAGAGAAACCGAGGAATTTCGACTGGAAAAACATCGAATTGGTAAGAAAAATAATAATCATAATATTTTGCATATTACAATGATAGGATATATCAAAACTTTCCACAAGAACCATTAATCTTTTATATTATATCAATAGACAAAGATGTACATCGAACAGACCGTACCATATCTACCTTCGAAGGTGAAGATCTCCCAAATCCCGACCCTAATATGGCCGTTGGAACCAACGCCAACATGGAAATCATGAAGGACATTTTGGTCAGCTATAACTTCCACAATACTGAACTAGGATATGTACAAGGTATGTCTGATCTATTAGCTCCCATCTATGTTGCTATGGGTACCGAAGAAATGGCATTTTGGTGTTTTGTTCATTTCATGGACCGTGTTGAATCCAATTTTTATATGGATCAATCTGGCATGCATGGCCAACTCAAGACCTTGGACTCTTTGATTCGGTTTATGGACCCACAGCTTTATAAAAGATTGGAAGAAACGGAAACAGCCAATCTATTCTTTTGTTTTCGATGGTTATTGGTGTGGTTCAAACGAGAATTTGAATGGGATGATGTGATTCGATTATGGGAAGTGTTATGGACAAATCATTTATCACCGCATATGATTATGTTTATTGCTTTGAGCGTATTGAATCAGCATCGACAAGTTATTCTTGAAAGCTTGAACCAATTTGATGAGATTCTCAAGGTAATATATAAACTACGATAATGATACAATGACGATTATTTTAAGGGGGTTATAGAGTGTGTGTGAGTGAGAGTGAGAGAGAGAGGAATACATAAATAGATGTGTACTAAAATATCCAAAATAATTATTTGCTTTATAGTATATCAATGAATTAACAGGAACAATTGATTTGGAAAAAACATTGGAAACGAGTGAAGTATTATTTTATCGATTTGAACGACGAATAAAGGCGATGGATAGAAAACGTAAACAATTAGAAGTAAAACTTCAAGAGCGAATGATATGGAATAATCAAGAAGAGCGGCAAAAAATTGAACAATCTATCAAAGAACTTGAAATTGATGATAGATTGAGAAGTCTTTTAAAATTTAATAATGATAGTAGTCACCAACCATCATTAGTATCCTCCCTATCATCACTGTCGTCGTCTTAGTTTTTTTTTATCTCTTTGTAAATGTATATATAAATAAATAATAAAAATTATAAAGAATGCTATGCAACATACAAGGGATTTATTGAGAGGTGGAAAAGAAAAGGGGTACGTAGCTGATATGTGTGGTAGATAATAATTTATTTCTGGGTATGTTTTTAGTTATTATTGTTGTTCTCTACAAGAGGGAAATGGTTTACCAATTATATAGTAGTGTTATTGTTGTTATTGTTGCTACTATCAAAGAGGCACAATTATAAAGTCTATTAAGATTAAAATAAAGAAGTCAACTCATTGTTTAGTCATCTTATGCTGTCAAAAAAAAAATAATCAGAAAACGCGACCACTTTCAATACTTTTTTTTTTTTTGCGGAACACGAAAAAATAGTCCGGGTTGTTATACATACAAAACATTAACAAACAGAAAAATAAGCCGTGTTTCTTCTTCTTTTACTCACTTTTATTTTATTCTTCTTCTTTTTGGCTTCTATGGAGCGTAATACAACAGCCTACTACGAGACTTTGGGTGTACCAAAAAGTGCTACTCCCGAAGAAATAAAAAAGGTTTGTTATTTCATTCACAACTACCCATCCTTTTTACTGATCTCGACTTCCTTTTTTTTTTTTTTTATTCTTCAAAATTAACCAACTTAATTTCCTGCTTAGGCTTACAGACGCTTGGCACTACGATATCACCCTGACAAGAATCCAGGTAGTGCTGATCAGGTAGAATAATATTGAAATAATACATGAACTTTTATTTTCAAAGCGAAATTAAAAGTGTTCTTGCTTTTTCTTTTACTAACGCGATTGGGATTATTGGTTGTCAATTTAATATATTTATAGTTTAAAAATATAAGTACAGCTTACGAGGTAACAAAGTACTTAACTTTTTTGGAATACTATAAAAATACGATGATTAACTTGAGGAGATAAATAAATAAATAGGTTTTAAGTGATGAACAAAAACGGCGTGTATATGATCGCTATGGTGAATTAGGTCTTCAAATGATGGATACAGTAGCAAGTCCATTATTTGATCCTGAAGTAGAATCTATGTTGTGTACAATGTTAAGCACCCTCGGACTTGGTTTTGCATTATTGATCATCTTTTTCGCATTTTTAACTGTTCGTATTGATGAAATTGTATTATGGAGTTGGGGTGTTGTATTTATCCCACTATGGATCATTGATTTTGTTATCGGTTACCTCGTTATACGCAACTTTATTCAATCCCTCACAAAATCTAATGACACTGACGATAATCACGACGACGATGACGACGACGAAGAAATGGACGAAGCCAAACGAGCGAAACGTAAAGCAGCGAGGCGCAGGCTTGGCATCACTCGACAATTTATTCTTGTCATTTACTGGGTCTTATTCCTATTGTTTCAAATTTTTATCGTACTGCGCCTTGATAATCGAGTTATGTGGTCAACGGCAGTGGTATTTATTCCTTACTTTATATTCGAAGGTATTCATTTCATACTCAAGTGTTTTGAATTTCTCGTTACTGCATCCACAGCTTTACGTATGTCTGCACCTGAACACAAAAAACGCATCTTGGCAACATTGTTTTTCCAAACATTCTGGTTATTTGTTTTACGATTGATTTTATTTGTTTTGATTGCAACTCGAGTGGACAATACGATTACATGCTCTTGGGGAATTGTATTTATTCCATTGTATTTGGTGGCTGTCAAATATATGATTCAGTTGGCATGGAGTTATGTTGTGTTTAGTCGATTATCGTCACAACCTCAACTACAACATCAAGGGAAAGTCACTGTGCTGCTAGGTGTGATTGCGTTGGTAGTCCTAGGTGTTTTGTCATATACATTGATTGGTTTACTTGCACGAAGATTAGATGGTAGTTTTGTCAAAATGGCAAATGTATTTGTTCCGATATTTATTACTCTGGTAAGTGAACATGAACCTAATTTCATCTATTGATATTTAAAGGAGGGATTTCCAGCTATAATAACTCGAACCTGATCAACATTCTAAATGTATAAATATATAGTCAATTTTATTCTGTTGTGCTGGGTGTTGTCTTCCATGTATGTTAATGATATCATCGGTGGCTGATATGGAAGATATTGAACAGGAGCAACGGCTAGTCGATCCGAATAAGCGCATTACACAAGCTGGTGAAGGATCCACATCAAGTACATTTTAAAAATAGCATCCGTACATCCGCCATACTTTGAACATAGTAACCATATATACACATTTCTTTTATAAAGTGCATCCCCAAAACACACAACCTACTTTTATTATTACCATATTACTACATTTCTATTTCTATTCCATTACGATTGTTACCATTTTTACTACTATTCTTACTACTACTACTACTATTATTATTATACTACGTATTGCATTAACATCCTTTCCCCATTTCCCTTCTTTCTTTCTCTTCAAATTCAAACGTTTATCTATAACAATTATTCATTTGCTGTCTGTATTCTAACTTTTTGTTTTTCATTTCAAAATGAAATAGATAATAATACCATTTTTTTTTGCACATTAAACATTTTTATCAAATTTAAATTATAGTGTTTGTACATTTTTAAGCAAAACAGGAAAGGTACATTAAATCACACACACTCTCTCTCTTACAAATACAAAAGGTTAGATAATGAAAAACCATTTTTATTCGAAAGGTCTTGGCTTTTTCTATTACTGTTACACCAAGAAATGGCCACCAGCACATACCAGCCTCATACCCAGAACTCTAAAAGTAGGTTCTATTACTTCTCCGCGTTTTTTTTCTTTTTGGTTAAACGTCAACACCAAGCTAAAAGAAAGGAAAAGGACCAAGCCCTTTCTTTTTCTTTTCTTTTTTTTTTTTTTTGCTTCCTTTACCTTTTTCTTTTTTTTCTTTCTTGGTTCTTAACAGCACATATTGAAAACAATGTCGTTAAGTGTTGATTGGAAAAGTCCACAAACTAGAAGAGTTTTTCTATCCTATTTACCAGACTGGATTCTCGTCATTATTATGGCATGTGCGTTTTATGGTATCGACCAAATTCCACCGTTTCGTCGTGAATTCTCACTTGAAGATAAAACTATACAATTTCCTCATTCTCCAAGTGATTCAGTCCCCATGTGGGTTGTCGGTGTAAGCAAAGCAAAATAAAAAATACAACTACGTCTATTGTTCCTGAAAAAAATAATTATTATGCTGCTAAGAAAACAATACACTTTCTTTTATAGGTATTATGTCTTCCAGTTCCTATTCTTATTATTGCTATTATGTCAATAGGTTTTAAACGAAGTATTGTTGATTTTCACAGCGGTGTTTTAGGTATATTACAGATGCATAGATAAAAATAAATCATGTAAGAAGAGAAGAAAAGTCTAAAACTTCTCTTTGATTAACAGGTCTTGCACTTAGTTTAAGTATGTGTTTAATGTTAACAACTATTATCAAGGTAAGAAATAAAAATAAAATAAGGAGCTGAAAAACCTATAAAAAGAATGAAAGAAGGAGTGGGGAGTAAATCATAATTACAAATAAGTTACTATGGTTAATTAAATCAATAGTCTAAAAAATTATAATCAATTTCCAAAATAGATTACTGTGGGTCGGCCAAGACCTGATTTCATTGACCGATGTCAACCTGCAGAAGGGTCCGTCGATCCTCCTTTTAAATTATCAAACTATACAGTTTGTACTTCAGATCTAGAGTCTCATGAAATGGTCGATGGCTTCAAAAGTTTTCCAAGTGGTCATTCTTCATGTAAGCATTATAATTGTTCACCCCCTCTTTACTGGATGCTCTAGATTTTTGTATAAAAATTATATAAAACTAATCTTCCATTTATAAAAATAGTTTCATTTTCAGGATTAGTTTATCTTGCAATGTTTATTGCAGGAAAAATGCAGATGTTTGATCAAAGAGGTGTATGTATCAATTCTATGATTACTTTATGTATTTAAAAGTATTAAAAAAAGAGCGAGGAAGACTAATGATAGTATTTATAGCATACATATAAAGGATTTATCTTTGCATTTCCATTTATTGGTGCATTATTAGTTGCTATTTCACGTACACAAGATTATAGACACCATTGGCAAGATGTTTTTATTGGTGCTTTATTAGGTATATATAAGGAAGGCAAAATTAGTGTTTTTGTTCTGTGGCTAATTAATAACATTATAATTATTATTATTTAAGGTTCGGCATCTGCTTGGTTTTCTTATCGACAATATTACCCATCACTTTCTCATTCAACGAGTAATAATCCATTCAAAACCAGAATTCATTATTTCAAAAATGGAGAGTCACCTAATGATCGACTTTTACGATATAATCAAGAACCTTTATATAATCCAGCTGCAGCAAATACTGATAATGGAAGATATCAACTCGATAGTGAACATGGATTATTAAATGAAGCCTCCAACAACAGCAACAATAACAACAACAACACTAATAATGCATTTGCAATGCAAACGACACATCATTATAATAATGATTCACAGCAGCAACAAACTTTTTCTTATAATCGTGAACCAGCAATAGCAGGTTCATCCAGTTATAACAATAGTGATCCTAACACTAAATTCTAGAAAAAAAAAAGCTTTGTTATTTTTTTTTACTGCTTCATTATTCCCCTTCCTCATCTCTTTTTTTTTTTATTCTTTTTTTGGTTCTTTTGTTCGATGTTATTATCCTCTTTCATATTATGTATTACTATGTAGTGACTTGCTATTTTTCTTCTTGTTATATATATATATAACGTACATATATCTTTTGTTTTTTATTTTTTCATTCAAACATTCGTCTAAATTTATTTGTTAATGGGTTGAATGCTGTGCGTTTTGTGTTCGGACTTAAGTATACTTATATGTGATTGCTTACTAGCATTACAAACATATTAAATGGACTTGTTTCGGACACATTCACTATACTGCTGTTATTCATTACACATTTTTTGTTACGATGACATTTTAATTGACAACATTTATATTATGCATCATGTACGGAGTTTATCTTGACAACTTATTCAACTGCAGACATTGTATCTGCCAATTACAATTACAAACTATTAGTTGTTACTCAAGCAGTCCATAGATAATATTTGACACCATGAAAAACAAAAAAAGCAATCAAAATAAGTTTCCAATAGTAATACGTGATAATAATAATATCATGGCAATTTCTTAAATAGTAGCCTAAAAAAGCTTATTGATTTGTCATCCAAGGAGGAGTTGTTTGGATCGACTTATTGATTACTTTTTTTTTTTTTTTTTGATGACGGATATGTTCCAACGTGAAAGTTGCTGCTTGATTGATAAATATATAACTGTAGATAATCTGCTTTGAAATTATTTCTGGGCTTTGCTTTTTTACATTAATACATACTTTATTTTTATTCGTTTCAAGCTAATACGCATTTTGAATATTACTGCAAATCAACGAGCTACGAAAACTCATACGTACTTTTGGTCGAGGGCCAATCCCTACACCCCAATAGCTCATTATTTTCCACTTCTTTTTTTTTTTACCTTAACATGTATATCATCAGTTAATTTTTTCCTTTTCTTGATTATTAAATTTTCTATAAATTTACGCCAAAAGGAAGGTTTTTTTTTTAATTGTTCGAAAATATGGTTGATTCAAAATACGATAAACTGATTTGTGTTTTTTACATATCACTTACGCAAGAAAAATTTCATCCCTTTGATTCATTACTTTTTCAGAAATACACTATCACACTAAACTAATAATAATTCGAGAATGAGATACAAAATATAAAACTTAGGGATACCATATGTGGAGAAATAAGAAAATGACTTATCCCTACCAATAAAATATAGGAGGACAGGGATATAAACGACGACTGGAAACCAGCGATACAAAATAATAGAATGAATTAAAAACTATATAATGATTCGACTAATTGATAATATCCTAATAAAGACTTGATCAAACGGACTCTCTTCTTCCTTCCCATACAAAATACTTGAAATAAGCAAAACGTGAGACACAGGACTTGACTTGTCCGAGTCAAGGGAAGAGTCCGGTGGTTTATTTTTGTGAAATTTAAAGCATGCAAGAAGAATATGACCAATTTCATTGTCACCTGATTATAAATACAAAAAAAAAAAAAAAACGCGAAAAACACGACACGGCTAAAGTAAATGAGGCAGCGAAAGCCAATATAAAAGAATATGACGTTTGGATTTACCCAATCACCTTTGACTATGACATGTTGCTGAGATTAAACAGGTAAGCATAAAGCGTAAGAGAGAAAAAAGTTCATACATTATTACTTTATTAACGTCAATATTAAAAAAAAGTTTTTGGTGCCATGGATTGGTTCAATAGTGTCACAATGGAATATAACTCCAACAATAAAAAGGCGTGGGAGAAAAAACAGAAGGAAGAAATCCTAATACCAGGAGAAAATATAATGGAGAGTTCATAATTGCGTATGTGGAGATGAAAATTCTACTTATGTTAGTGCTACCAAGAACATTGTTAACAACCGGACCATTAATAATGAATCTACCATTAGTCGAACTACTGCCGTTGAATCCAGTGCTATGGAATCGAGTTTATTTGAAGTGATAAGTACGTCTTCGAAAGTGTTAACTGTAGCTGCAATAGAATTTAGTATTAACAGATCCAAATTCTATTATAGCACTACAAACATTTACAGATAGCAGCAGCAGCAGAAGCAGCAGCAATAATAATCTCCTTGAAGACGTTCAAAATACATGTACCTTTGAGTGTAAAGGGAACAAAAAAGTAAAATGCAACACTCTCTGTGGCAAAATGGATGTCGAACAATAATATTTAGTTACTTCAACAATATAATTTGGTCAAATATTAGATTTACAGTACGTATGACAAATAGCTAGTTATCATTTTTAAATAATTATAAGTTCCAACCCATATATAAAATACCATTAATCATTTTACAATAGAATAATCTCCCTACTAGGGGTCATTTCCTAATTGAGAACAATTAATTTTTTTTGCCTCATACATCTTGTTATCCGGGCCAAAAACACTGTAGTTATCTTTACCACTCTTTTGAGATCTTTTTTATAATGACAAACCCTGTTAAATGTGTAGGTGGCTGGCGACCAACTTTTCAAGTTCGCTTGTTAGGAATTGATTTACGAGAAAAATCATGCCAGCAAGTGTATGATTCTTATTAAATGACAACACTGCTGGCTTGGAACATGTAGCCAAAACCTTACAACAAGAGTAAGTTTTATTTTAATACTCTTATTTTTTTATGTCTAACAATTTCTCAATCTTTCCTATAGTTCTGCATATATACATTTTGAGAGTCATTTGGCCACTTCGGTCTACTACAACAGCAAGATCACCGGATCTTTTACTCTTGATGGAGTAAACGTCACAGTACAACCGGTTATTTCCAGAAGTGGGGAATGCGTTAGATATAGCCAATGCGGCTTGTCTTTCGCTCAAACTTCTGAGCGTCAGGCTCAGGAGTAGTGTGTGAATATCAACACTGGTGGCTTGAAACATGTGGTGAAAGCGGAACAGCAAGAGTAAGTTTTATTTTAATAATCTTACTTTTTTTATGTCTAACAATATCTCAATCTCTTCTGTAGTTCCGCTTTCTTCCACTTTAAAAGATCAGGGGATCGTTTATTATAGACGGAATAAACATCATTTTCGCAAGTGGCGAGCGCGTTCGATATAGCCAACGCGCTTTGTCTTTCGCTCCGTCGCGACGTCAAACGACGACTCCCACTCCTACTGCGGAATGTGAGGCCACGACCCCCACTTCTACTCCTGAGCGTGAAGCCACCACTGCTCCTGAAAATGAAAATGAAACATGGAAAATCAACGTTAAAAGAGCAATTATTGAATTGAGAGACAAAGAAAAACAGCATGAAGAAGAGCTAGCACGTATTAAAAAAAAATTAGATTATTAGAGGAAACATTGTCTTAAGAATACTCTTATTAATTTGGATTGTAAAAAGTTAAATACTTTGTAGTTTGTTAAATATTTTGTAAGTAGTTAAATATTTTGTAAAAAGTTAAATATTTTAATCACTTATTGTAAAACAACCACTCTAAAACATATCGAAATCTTACAGACTAAGAACTTTAATTATATATATCTGTTTAAGAGATTTATTCATTACTAGCGTGACGTCTCCATAACAATATCATGATACCTAGTATACTTTTGTTCAATTAATATTTCATTGAATGAAACACTACTGACAGTCTCGTCATATGTAGCATTTGATACTTTTTTTTTGTTTTTTTTTTCTTGTTCTGTGTTGCTTTATCCAATCCTCCAAAAAATCGGATGCACGAAAAGAAAGCAAACTGTACGAAAATGCTTTGCTCAGTAAGATAGTTGTTTATAATGCCTGTGTCTATATAAACAAATCCCAATTTAAGCATTCAGAACAATTGGGTGTGTATGGTAGCGGTTGTTGGATGGGAATGCCGGAATGAAGCTGGTATTGTTCCTAAGCAAACTTGGTAGGTTATTAATATTGAGAATACAGAAGTGGTGAAAGAATTGATCCCTGTAAATCTGTGGTTGGTGTAAATCATTAGGAAGTGTGATTGGGAATTATTACTTCCAAGATTCATCAAGCTTTTTATATCTATACTTTTCAAGTGATCTAATCCCAGAGATGTCGAAATGGTATTACTCGTCTCAGTTCATTATATCTTTTATACCATACATTATTTATGCTACAACATTTTCTATATTATTTTATAAAAATGATCATATTTTAACCGTTCCCATAATAAATAACAGCAAATACCATTGTTCAAAAAAAAAAACAATCCATAGAATAATTTATAACTATTTCCGTGATAATATGTATAACATAGCCCCAATGATCCCGCTATTTCATACTATCCAAATCGAAGTATACGAAGCATAATATCAATCCATATCCATAACACCATTTTTTATCAATAGTTATTGGGACAAGCTATATCATCTCCCCGGAGAAAAATAAAATAAAATACCAGTATCAATAGTAAACAGAGACATGGAAGAAGGGGTGTGTGTATTAGAGTATTATTTAATCTTGTGTGGATTATTCATTCTTATCCGACAGAGCACAGCGTTCTGCTAATCAATGACTGTAAAAAAAGTATGTGAATCTAAGATGAATATGTTTATACAAACCCAGTGCTCTTGACGGATCAAATACAGATACTGATGCGGGTGGATGGATGATAAAGTGCTTATAAATATATTTTTTTCGACAGAAATACAGTTGAAGTAGAATGCGTCAATGTATTCTAGTGAATCAAATAAAATGAAAGTAATTAATAATACTTTTTGTTTAGAAAGTAAAAAAAAAGCTATTTTATAGTGTAAAAATTCTCAAAGTAGTTGATTTGTCTTTGTGTATACAAGTATTATATAGAGATGCGTTCAGAATAAATATTATACTTAATCCGATCAAAAGAGAGAAAAAAAAAGGAGCGTGTTTCAATGAACGATTGAAATTGAAGAAAAGATGCACGGGAGTTTTTATTATAAGTATAAAACAATGGGTAATGTATCAATCAGTTGAAAAAAAACGAAGAGCTATGAACTATGTTTTAATTTTACTACAAGCAACTAAAACAGATAACTTCAACATAAGAAGATCATCGCCATCAATTGAAAAAGACCAATAAATTCTTGATTATGCGCGGTGAACGGACGTTAAATGTGATTCAATTCTTTTTGGCGTTTAAGGAAAAAAGTACAAAGGCGCACAATTCTTCCAAAGGGCGGTTTTAATTACAGCCAATTAAATCTTGCAATACTCTGACTGCTTTTAAAAATCTTAAAAGTTATAAAAGAGGGACAACTTTTTCAACTTTTCAACTGTTCTTTTTTTCTTTTTGAAATTAAAACGTTGGCCTTCGGGTCTTGCGGCCTTCGGGTCTTGTGGCCTTCGGGTTTTTTTTGCCTTCAGGTCTTTGTGGCCTTGGGTCTTCCGGCCTTCGGGTCTTGCGGTCTTCAGGTCTTGTGCCTTGCGGATCATGTGGCCTTCGGGTCTTGTGGCCTTCGGGTCTTTTTGCCTTCAGGTCTTTGTGGCCTTGGGTCTTCCGGCCTTCGGGTCTTGCGGTCTTCAGGTCTTGTGCCTTGTGGATCTTTTGGCCTTCGGGTCTTTTTTTTTAAAAAAAAGTTAAGAAAATGAAAATAATTTTTTTTCCACGTTTTATTTTACATATTGTGTGAAATACGTTATAATAATAAAAAAGGAAAATTCAAATAAACGGGGAAGAATGTAAGAGGTTATTCATATGAATGATACAAATTTATTATTTTTTAGTTTCTTCATTCTCTCTCTCAGACTTTTTAGCTTATTGTTTTTCTTTTTGACAAAAAGTATAATCTTGCAACCCATGAACAACATCAACAAACGTGATCGTTCATGTCCCCCACAAACCCATCAATCAATCAATCAATCAATCATCTGCATTCGCTGATTTCATTGCAAACACCTGTTTATTCCTTTTAATATGTCGTGGTCTGAGACGAAAATCGATTTTTTTTATAATGGGCAAACCCAGTAAACCAACCTTTCAGGTTCGTTTGTTAGGAAACAATTTACGAGAAAAAACATGCCAACAAGTGTATGATTCTTTATTAAATAACAACAATGCCGGCTTGAAACATGTAGCCAAAAAAACACAACAAGAGTAAGTTTTATTTTAATAACTCTACTTTTATATGTCTAACAATTTCTCAATCTTTCCTATAGCTCTGCTTTCCTGCATTCCCAAAGTCATCTTGCCGCTCTCTTTTTACAACAGCAAAATCGGAGGATCTTATATTACGGATGGAGTAAGCGTCACCATCCAACCAATAATACTTACAAGTGGTGAACGCGTTAGATATAGCCAACGCGCTCCGTTGCCGGGACAAATAGCTCAACCGTCTTCTGAACACGACAAACTCCTGTACCTCAAACTTTTCCAACTAAAAATGCAAATGTCTATTTTACAAAAAGTCCAGAACCATCACCCCATAGCAGCAGCAACAGTACCATCAATCA
Organism: Circinella umbellata; assembly: GCA_025093555.1. Lineage (NCBI taxonomy): Eukaryota > Fungi > Mucoromycota > Mucoromycetes > Mucorales > Lichtheimiaceae > Circinella > Circinella umbellata. Next base: position 285,605 of record JAIWNF010000004.1, on the reverse strand, counting down.
TATTCATCTTCTCATAATAGCAATAATGATAACTATTTATTTTTGTAACATCAATACGGTCAGGAACGGGAGAAATTGGCCCGAATGCGTCAATATAATCAAGAAACATCAGCTGAATTAACAAGGATTCAACACGTCACTAGCACAAACTTCACCTGAGCACATTTATCGACCCGTTGTAAATTTATCTGGACGTCCACAAAAACGTAAATATGTTCCAATTTGCTCAACGAGTGAAAACACATAGTAAAAAACGTGGTATGATAGTACCAACAATAAAAAAAATACTTCTACAGAGTAGTTACTTCACATGATGAAGTTGACCAATGATGTGAGTTGAAAGAATATTTAATTAATGTATATTATTACTCATCTCTCATTTTTTTCTTTCTGCTTTGTTTCTAATAATGACCTCTTTCTTATCCTTGAAAAGTGTTTTTCTATTTGACATATTACACCATTTTGTATAAAGCTAGAATTCGACGCCGTTACTCATCAACAATTCAGCTCACACGATAATAACGGAAGACAAAAAAGAAGAGTAAAGAATCTTATTTTCTTCAGTTAATGATTACCCAGACAGCATTTTTAGCGAGAGTTGCAATCATTTTAGGTCGGGAGATCCCTGTTGGTTCCTGATTCTTCTCAAGCTGAAACTGTGATACAGAATTATCAGGTGTAATAGAAGAAAAAACCACGAACGATTTCTTTCGTTGTTCTGCCGGAGGGTATTCCAACGTCATTGACAAACAAAGAATTTATTCAACAGTAAACGGGGAAGACCCTTCTATTATCAATAATAACGACTCTGGAGCGACTTCTTCTATTTGTTGTGGGAACGGTGATGACTTTTGAAGATTCCGATGGCGAGTTAGAAGCTTTAGTAAGATAGTGATGCTTAATTTTATCCTTGTTGAGCGTTTTTTCTAAAAAAAAAAAAAAGAAAAAGGGTTAATATATTTATTGTATCAAAAAAAAAAAATATTAAATTATAATATAGGCCGTACCAACATGGACAAATTCATCACGTGTAGCACAATCAACAAATGGTTCTTCAACATCTGGACGACGGCGTAGCAAGGATTTATCAAAAAAGTTACATCAAGTACAAGCAGACCTGCTTGTCAAATAAGAGCTTGTTGGTCAATTAGAAAATTCGGAAGATGAATATGTGCACACATGAGGATAAACTTAACGAGCTACACGATCGCATTATGGAGACAGAAAAAGAGCGCGATGACCCTCTCCACAAACCAGTAGGGAACAGTCGACACCCCCTCATTTCTACGGCGGCTACTTCTAGGAGAACAACGAATAATACAACTGGTGGTGGGCGCCAACGTACAACAGTACAACCTAGCTTTATAAATGTAATGCAGTTACGAGAAAATCGACAAGCAGATGAAATAAGACGACTTTATGAACAAAACTTAAGAAACTCACAACGGAAATCCAAAAGTTGAAACGCAAGTATACCCAGACAATCATACCCTACAGACTGCACGCGCTAAGGTGGAAATCTATGTGGGTAAAATGCAATCTGAAATAGAGTCCTTAAAGCTTGAAAAAAAGCAATTGCAAAAGGTGACCAAGATGGAAGCAGATTATCGAGGGACCGAATACAATAATATGAACGAGACATACAAGTATTAAAAAGAAAAGAAACAGCAGCTAATAATGCAAAAAAAAAAAAATTGGAAGAGGTGCATGAAAGTCAAGAACAACTATTAAAACGACGGAATGAAGAAGTGGCTTCCATGACAACACAATTGCGGCAGTTGTCAACGAATTTACGTCGAGCACCTACAGAGGGTGTGTTGCTGAATGAAGCTTCGTTAGATCGCTATTTTAAAATATATTGATCATATTATAGTCCAGGCGTCAGAAGAGTTTTTTTTTTTTTTTTCGCTCCTCCGACATAAATGGACAATGACGACAATAACCAAGATAATATTGATTGGGATGAACTCTTTGGATCCGATGACAGTAGTGACGAATATGACAATGCCAACAGCAATACTAAACTTAACATCAAAACATGGTCATTAATTCCAGGGCTTGTACTTGCGAAAGAGGCTATTTCACATGAAGCACAAATGACATTGTTACAAGCTATCACTGATAATCGTTATTTTCATGATGATATTGATCAAGCTATATGTTTCGGTACACTACCAAAGCATTTTTCTTGGTTGGAAACATGGGTGAAAACAAAGGGTTCTGAATTATTTCCTTCAGCTATTACAAGTCGAACACCATTATTTGATCAAGCTTTTATTAATTTATATTCAAAAGGAAAAGGGATTAAATCCCACGTTGATTTGTTAAGGTAACAATATACCATACATCATTTTTTTTTTGTACTTGTACATGTAAATTTACATTGTACATGTTATGATAGGTTTGATGATGGAATTTTGTCAATTTCATTACTCAGTTCTTGCGTTATGATGATGAAAAAGGATAATCAAAAAATCCCAGTGGTATTGCGCCCCGGTGATGTTTTGGCACTTTCTGGTGAGGCACGATATCAATGGGAGCATGGTATAGAGGAGAAAACAAGCGATCAAATAGATGGAGAATGGATTGAACGAGGGACTCGTGTTAGTATTACATTACGTAAAATGGTTCAAACACTTAATGTTGAGTAAAGAAGAATTTATAGTTTGTGCACAACATTTTTGATATATATATTTATGCATATCTTTGTTGAATAACAGGGAGAGAAATGATGTGTGATTTTTCTTTTAAGTTTTGAACACATATATGTTATTGCAGATTTCTCCCCTTGTAGATCATCTATACTGATTCATGTTGTATATGATAATAAACCAAGCGTGTTGGTTTTGCATAAGAAATGTACCATAATATTTATAAAGATGATAAAATGTCTATATATTATTGTACTTCTTTTCTCTTATTACTCAATTCATGAAATGATCAATTATATGGTTATACGTAAAAAAAAAAATCGCAACACCCGGCAATTTTTTATTTTACTTCACCCTGTATATTATATGCAGTAGTATATGCAAGTACGGCCCCTCACTCCCTCTTATTTTTTCTCCCTTGGACTGATAGGGCTTTGCATCGTATAAATACTGAACAAATCTTGTAATCATAGAAACTATGATTCTTTCAAAGCTTCAGTCAATATACATTGTAAACACAACATATAGAATACGTACGTATCTCCTCTTTTTCTTTAAAAAAAAGTATAATATCATCAAGTCATATACCAATGATAGCGATTGATTTCCCTTCTTTTTTAGTTTTTAATATTTTTATTTTTTCATAGTTATATAAATTGTTATAAAAATTATTATGATAAAACATGAGAGTATCAATAACGATGAAAATGAAAACAATACAGCGATAAATAATGCCATAGCTAATCAACCTGAAAATGAAAAGAGAGAAGTCGAATTCATAAGAGAAGATAATACTGATATCGATGAGGTATATAGTATTCATTCGAAACGTAAGAAGCTGTTAATGACATGGATTATATCCATCGCTGCCTTGACATCACCTTTGACTGGGCAAATATATTATCCTTCTCTTTTATCCATCAGTGAGGTAACTTTTAATAATGGAAAAGTGATATCGATAAAGTGGGAGGAATTAATGTAACGTAACAATATGTTTCTTTAATTTTCTTTTATCATTATACTAGGAGTTTAATGTTACTGTTTCACTTGTCAATTTGTCAGTGACCATTTATATGATTTCTCAAGCAGTAGCGCCATCATTTTGGGGTCCATTAAGTGATGTATGGGGTCGAAGACCAATTTATCTCAGTACTCTAACTATTTACATTCTTGTGTGTGCGGGTCTTGCGTTAGTAAAGAGTTTTCCAATACTGATTGCGCTGCGTTTTTTACAAGCTTTTGGATCAAGTTCGGCAATTGCTCTTGGTATGGATGTACTATATATCAATGTGCTTATTTTATATGTTCTATTATTAATTTTATAACATAGTTTGGCATAAAAAAGATCTAACTTCAAAGCTATATGAAAATGATAGGTGCTGGAGTCATTGGAGATATTGCTACACCTGCAGAGTAAGAACCATCTTCATGTAGTTGTTTTTTTTTATTGATAAAAAGTAAGATAATATAATTAAAATACATAATGTATTGTAGACGAGCTGGTTACATCAGTATTTATAAAGCATGTCGTACGGCAGCTACGGGAATTGGACCGGCAATTGGTGGTGTGGTTGCTTATAAACTTCAATGGAGGTAACACTTTCTATATTCTTAAAAAATAAAAAATGAAAAATATATCAAGTACGTTATTGAATCAATCAATCTTCTAACTATATAAAAAAACTATAGATGGGTATTTTGGGTACTTTTTATAAAAGGTTTAGCTGATATGATTTCCATCTGCTTTTTTGTACCTGAAACTTTACGATCACTTGTCGGTAATGGGTCAGCAGGTTATGCAAATCCAACACCGCAACAATGGATAAAAAGACGTTTCTCAAAAACATCAACACCATCGACCAATAATCAACGTGATAAACCAGCTCGCCTAAGTCAAATCCCATACATGCTTCTTGAACAAATCCTTTTTCTACGTAACCCAGATGTTGCATTAATTATGATTATCAATGGATCCTATATGATGATTACATTTGCTTTGCAGACAACCATAGCTACACATTTCCCACAAATCTATAATTTGAATACACTTCAAGTAGGCCTATGTTGTTTACCAAATGCAATTGGATCTATTGTTGGATCATTTCTTATCGGATACTTAATGAACCGTGATTTTCGAGCCATTGCTTCAAAGCAAGGAATGACAAAAGAACAAGTCAAGAAATTTGGTAAAATACCCGCGAATTTCCCAATTTACCACGCACGCTTAAGATCTACTTGGATTCATATTATCCTTTGCCAGCTGGTAACAATTGTTTATGGTTGGTCACTATACGCTGAAGTTCATATTGCTATTCCTCTTATTTTACAATTTATTGGTTAGTAGTAGTATACTTTGAAAAAGCTTGTCTATTACTCTTGAGTGGTTTTTGGATAATGAGAAATATGGTCATTCTTAAAGATAAAATTGTTGTATTAATAAATCATATGAACAACTTTTTTTTTGTTAGCCGGGATGACTACTGGATGTGTGACAAGCGTGTGTCAAACTCTCTTAGTGGACTTGTTCCCAAGACGTACTGCTTCAATAACAGCAGCTAGTAATCTAGTTAGAAACGGATTTAGGTATAGTAAAAGGGAAAAAATGCTTATTGTCTTTATTATAATAATATGTTGTAATGACATACCGTTTTTATCATCAATTGTATATTATAGCTCTGTAGCAACGGCAGTTCTTCAGCCTATCATGGACAAAATCGGTGTCGGATGGGTATATACACTTTTCGGTATCGTTTTATCCTTATGTACAGTATCTGTTCCCATTTTAATAAAATATGGTGCGAAATGGAGAAAAGTTCGTGCGGAACAAGAAGAACGACGTCGAGAAAAAGAAGAAGAAAAAGAAAAATGTGAAAAAGTATAATAACGAAAATGAAAGAAGAATCATTTTATAATAAATCGTTACACATTTATGTGTGTAATGTTACTGTAGCACCCCATTCACAAAATATTTGGTTGCTTATTAAATTATAATAATATGAAAATTGTAAATTTAATTTTTAACATAGCGAGTTTCAAAATGATGGACGGAAAGGATGTATTTTTTTTTTCACCCATCGAATGAATACTGGATCTATCTGTATGTTTTCCCCTTAATGTATAAAATAAAAATATCAATTATGATAAAATTATTGATTTGAATCATAGAGGAGACAGTGGTCATATTTTATTTACCATCATCATTAACATTAGCAAAATTTACAACATTTTGAAAAAAAAAACAATATGATAAACTACAGAAACTAACGATTGGCGTTATTTGGGAAAATAATCATAACAAGTGTATTTATCTTTACGTACTCTGTAGTAAAATATTATTATTTTTATCATTAAGTTAAAAAAACAACATATCATACGTGGGTGTTTTGATTTATAGAAATTAATATTATGTACGTATTATTCAAAGTCCTGTTGTTAACTCCAAGCTATCACGTAACTCGTCCTATTCACTATATTTAATTTATTCTTATGTTTCTCGGATAAAAGATGTGTTACTTTTAAGTTTATCAAATATATCATCTTTGAACAAAATATACCACAAGAGCTGCATATGTACCTTTCATTTGAGGAAGAGATACGTAAAATCAAATCTTTTATTTATGTACGCAGTGCGTGCGTGTTATGTTTTATATTATGATAAATAGTAATCCTAAATTGTTGATAATATACTTTTTTCTATTTATTTATAATCAATCACGAATAAATTCACTCATTGTGGACTATTCAACAACAAAACTATATCGCGTAAGCTATAATGATTAATCTTTTCCCCACTTTTTAAAGACGTTGTATAAGACGGTCAGTGCCAATACTTCTACTAATATACCATCAAACTCGATTTTATCTTTTCTATGATTTGGAGGTAGCCAAGGATAATAATTCAATCTGTACTACTGGTTGTAGTAAGAAATAAAAGTTATTTGATAGCGTCATGGGTTACGTATCAACATTACCACTTTCTGAAAAAGACAACATGTCTGGGACGTTTGTATAGATATTCCTCCTACAAAAATAGTACCATACCTACTTCAAACACTATAGAATATAGTAGTGTTGCTCTTTATACAATTAACTTATTTTTCTAAAAATAACATGCTTAATTTATTGAATGTATATAACGCAAAACACTTTTACCTTCTTCTAGGTTATATTGGTGTACAAATATCCAAATTTACTACTGTATTCTTTTTGTATGTACTTGGTTTATCTTTCTCTTTCCTTAAGTTACTACGTTCTTCTTTCAATGTTTTTTAATGAGTTGCTTTACGCGTTCAATAATATACATTGTGAAAAAAGCTAGTTGTTACCTTTTTCTTTATTTATCCTCTATCAATAAAACCTAAATATCAGTAATTGCTAACTCTTCAATCATTTATATGCAATTTTCTTTCAATATTCTAATTTTACTGACTCAGTATTATATAAGCACTAATGTCTTCTACTACTTTTCTCATAATACTAAATGATAAAATATATATTTTATGCATCATCAATAATGGTATTATCATATACGTGCGTTATGATTAGTCCAGATATATGTCCACGTGTATATAATTTGTAATAGCTAAATGATATCCATTTCTCATGTAATATGAATTATTTTTATTTATTTTATATCCATGAGATAAAAAAAAAGAATTATATATACTGTTGGCATATATGATATAACCACAATTTTAGGACGCGCTTTTAGTTTTTTTTTTTATCGAAACTTAGTTTTACTTTGCATATGGAGCAACCTATATGAGGATGGCTATCCCATAAACTCATTATAACAATATATTTATTGCATATCGATGAACAAAGAAAGAACTATCATATACCTGATAAAGCACTTGAAATATAATACATGGACTGTTTTATAGTAGACGAAGAAACTTTGAATTTGTATAGAGTAGAAACTTGATTTAGATGTCTTTCCTATTGTATAAAACATTATACAAATTACATATTGAGAATCATCGTACGATCTTTAAAAGTCGACGATGAAGATGATAACCCGTTGACTTATTATCTGCCAAGAGTAAATATAGAAGATGTAGAAAAAGTAGGGGGGCAAGGAAGGCGAAGCAAGGTATAATCTGCATAATAATAATAATAATAAGTTATAAAAAAAATGGGTTATACAGTCTAATGAATCTTTTGATAACATATTATTATTATTATTAAAATGCATAAAGAAAATTTTTAGGGGGAAAGGGTGAAGAAGGGAGGGCATGTGGCGGGAGGAGCATAAAAAAAAGGGGGGAATTGAGCTTTTTCCCGAAGCGTTGCAACTAGTAATAAAAATATTATGATAATTATTTTAGAAACAAATATGCAATAATTATTCACCCCCCCCCTCTTATGTACCGCTTTGCATTCTTGGCGACAGCAACAAGAACAGCAATAAAGGTGTCTTTTGTTGTTGTCGCCGATCGTTAGTTTTCTATTTATCTTAATTATCATTGCATCAGGCCATCTTTTTTTTTCTCTGATGGGGTTACATTTGCAATAAAATTTACAAAAACGAAACAATAATAGTAAATTAAACCTTCTTCAATGCAGCTGTATATTATATATATACGGAAATATATTTATTAAGTTTTTTTTGTATGTTTATACGGAATCGTCCTCTTGCATTGGCCACAATACAATATAATATGGCATGATTATAATAAGAAACTTCTTGACAGAAAAATAAAAAATAAAATGCCAGAATGCCTTTTTGTTGTGTATTTTACTTTGTTGATCATAGATTGAATGACTTGTCGTAAATATAGTGAGGATAATAAATTTTTTAGTGTACGTATATGGTATTATACAATAGCAATAATGTTTCAACCCTCATACTCTAACAATTTAGTAACAATCTGTATATTACCCGGTCTTTGCATCATAGCTGATCACTACCTATTGGTTTTGTTTACTTTGATGCATAATTTTAGCAACCAGCATTAATCATTATTGCTTTCTTATTAAAATAAATTATTTTACAGAGTATATAGAGTCAGATTTCATTATTAAAGCCAGTTAATCTTTGAGACGGATATATACTTGAAAAATGTTGTGAGAACCAGATCATTTTCAGGAAATTCGGTCTTGTTTTTTTTTTTTTTTTTTGACATAACCCATATTTGTTATTTTGATCTGATATTGGTTTAGCGCGATTTTTTTTTCTTTGTGTAAACATCATACACATCATATTTTTTTGTAAAAAAAAATGTTTACAGATGAATGATAAATTCATTGGCATTTGTTGGATCAAGGAGTCTTTTTATTATATTTATTATATTTTCATGATGTCATGGTTTTCACTTTTAATACTGCTACTAATTAAAAGTATTTGTTTCTGGCAGTACTATCTTAGGTAGAGGGAAGGATCTGAAGATCTAGTAAGAGCAAACGCTTAACTACTGTACTTCTTTTCCGGTATCTAGCATGTAAATGAATCATTTTGGAAATGGAAGAGTTTAACAATATACGTATATATATATAACATTTTTTCAACAGTAAGCGAGTATGATAATAATGAAAATAATTAAAATATCTTTACAGTTAGATGGTAGAAGTATCTATCAGTAATTTATTGAAAGGGATGGGGTGGGATAGGATAATGAGTAACAAAAAGAAAAAAAAAAGGTATCACTGAAAGAAAAAAATATAGATAATTTTTCTTTTTTTCTCTTTTCGTTATTCTATACTAATTACGGAATTAAACGCGAACATATTCAATTCTTTTTCTTTTAACCTTAATAACTTTATCTTATTTTGTTACTTTTTTACTAACACATATTGATGAAGCACTGATGGCGAAAAACGTGTTGGATGTTGGGTATTATGATATAAAAAATATATTATAATAATACTAAAGGGTTTAGTTCGTGTAACTTCATCCAAAAACAAATTATACCCACGAGATATATATCATTAGAAATGTTGTGATTTGAAATCAAAAGGATATTTTTCCTGAGTTCTCTCTTTTTTTCTTTTCACCTACAGTTGTGCGCATTACTATATTGATCAAAAAAAAAAAATGAAAAAATGCTATTTGAAGAAAATGATATTCTCGGGCTGTTGGTCACACTAAGTATGGTTGACCCTTTTTACAGTCATAATGGTATTTTTTTGCATCATCTCATGGGGCTCGGGTAATTGATAAACATATATGAATATATAATTTTAATCTTGATAAAGAAGGTAGTAATATCCCAAATAATTAGTTAGTAAACAATTACACACACATACACATATATATTCATTCATTAGCATAACAAGAATAGTAACAAGAATATCAAGTGATGTAATACATCTAATTAAGTTTCAGTTTTGCATATGTACCAAAACAGTAGGAATTTCCATATCGTCATATTATTATTAGATACAAAAAAAAAAGTCAAAAACAAGTATACATAATTTTTTTTCAAAAAAAAAAAACTCTTCGCATAAAGGAAAAACGGGATCATATTTAGTACACAAAAAAGAAGTAGGATTGAGTGAAAGCGGAGGAGAGAGCAGAGAGAGAGTGTGTGTGTTTGGAGAGCAAAAAAAAAACAAAATTCAATAAGTATAAGAGAAACAATATATAAGGATGGATTGATATAGTAAATAGTGATAATAGTAAATTGTAAATGAAGAAAAAGAAAGCAAAATACAAATATATAAAGTTTTCCAATTGAAAAAAAAAGAGCGGGGGATCGAATTATTTGACAATAATAATGCCAAAACAAAGCAATACGTATAAAAAAATTAACAGCTGGATGGCGACGGTGAAGAGGAAGGTGTTGTGTTATTTGATGAATTTAATTTAATACTTTCAACGCGATCAACCAATCGTTCCTCATCTGTTGATGTTGTTGATGCTGGTGAAGACTTTCGTTTTCGATTAGCACCACGACGAGCTGTCAAGTCTCTCCAAACAAAGCAAGAATTTCCCGCTAATTGAACTTTAGGTTTTCGGCCTCGTTTTTTCTTTGGAATACTTAATGTACTATCCATTCGAGTACTTGTAAATGTGTTCATTCCTTTAGTCCGCCGAGGTTCTTCAGGCCATAAAAGTACAGTCATATTACCATCACTATGGTTATTGTCATTGTTGTTCATTGATACGTTGTTATAAGAATTGTCATGGTGATGATGATGATTATTATTATCATTATTATAATGCTTATCATTAATATGTTGCTTTTGCTTTACTTCCCATACGGTGGGTGTAACAAAAGTATAACAATCACGCTGAGAAACTTGACGAGAAGCATTTGGTGGACGACCACGTTTTCGCTTGGCAACGAAAGGAGGTGATGGAGTGGCAGGAGGAAGAGACGGAGATGCTGATTGTGGTCTTTGCCAAGAAGAATCCATTGAAGGACCATTATTATTATGATGCTGATAATGGTAGCGGTCAATTGCAGAATAAAGAGGAGGGTCCGATAAACGACGTGTCGTTGAGGTTGTAGTCGATGGTGGTGGAGATGGTGACGATGAAAATAATGGTGACGTATTGCAAGGTAAGGAAAAAGTAGAACCATTAGATGATGTTGATGCGTTAGAAAGTGAACGACTACGTCGAGTATTACATGGTGGTGGTAATAATAAACCTGGATGAGGCGATGATATCGGCGAAGATTGTGGTGTATCCAATGGATAAGGTGAAGTTGCTGGTGATGAAAAAGCGGATGAAGGAGAAGGTATCGAAAGTGTTAGAGCGGGCAATGGTTCAACAAGATCAGAAGTAGTATGATGTGTCATTGCCATAGTAGTAGAATGTAATAACGGTGATGGTTCACTGATTTGTGGTAATGGTGGAGTGGATTGTTTTAAAGATAAATGGTTTGCTGATATAGATGGTGGTGGTGGAGAAAGTGGAGCATCTCTTAACAGAGAGCTTACTGGTGGGAGTACAACACATGGCTCTTCTGGACGTGGAGGAGACGGCGGATGAAGAAAAAATTCAATTGATGGACGACTCATTATTATTATAATCTTAATTTATCTGGTACTGTAGTAAAAAAAAATAAAATAAAAATAAAGAGAGAAAGAAAAAATAGAAGAAATAAACAAGAAAAAGGAAACTAAAATAAGTTTTTTTTTTTTGGGAAGCTTTATTTTGCCTAAACTTGGATAATTATAAAAAAGAACTTTCTTGAACTTCTTCCCGTTTCCTAAAAGTCTTTTTTAGAGTCACGCTTTCTCTTTTATTGATTATTATTATATTTGATTATTTAATTTTATAGGGCATAATAATTGTTCTGTTCATTCAAACAACTTTGTACCCCCCAAAAATAAATAAATAAATAAAATACATTAAATCAACAACAATAATAATAATCAAATAATAGCAACAGAATAGGATACATAGAGTATACGACATACTCCTTTCTTTCTTACATCAGGCACCGATGCATAAGTACTGTGTTTATACATATCCCAAAGGCTTGGCATAGCTCCCCTTATGTTAAAAAATGCTTGGTATAATATACTTTCTCCTCCGCTAAACAATCCCAAATCGCATGTTTTTTTAATTGTCCACTTACAAACACTACTGTATGAACGATGGCATGATTACCAAAAGTAATATATTCTGACGAAACATACCAGGTAAAATAAAAACAAATAAAACAAGTTTCTTTTATTTTATATACTAGTATTTATGTTATTATTACACTTATTACTTGAAAGGTGTGTGTGGGAAGGGGGAAGAATAAAGGATAAAGGGAGATGGAGAAAGAGAAAGAGGAAATTGCTGCTTCATAGATAATACTATTTACTACTCCCAATACTTCTAACTTATATGACTTTATACTCCTCTTTTTACTCCCCCCAAATAAAAAAAAATATTTTTTATTACACTACTGAAAAAACTTATTACCCCACTTTTTTTCTTTTACAATAATAATAATAATAATATCAATGTCCATTGATCAGCATAATGCCATTGATCTATTACCAATCTTAATTGAACGCCATTTCGAAGATCCTATTGCGATTGATTCATTATGTCAACAAGCGGTAAATCTCAAAGTTGAACACAAACCAAAACGTAACGGTATCAGGCTAAAAGGAAAAGAATAAGCTTAAAAAATCCCGACCCCGTTTCTGATTATAATTTATTATCATCATTTTCCTTGTGTGTGTAAAAAAACACACCTTCTGGTATATGAATATATTTTTTTTAGTGTATACAATCCGGTTAATTATTCTCGACTTCCTTTGTCGGCAATTACAACCAAATGCGCCGCTATTAAATTGGGCTTTATGTTTCATTGGGGAACATTTCTGCTTAACTACCATACTTGCAGATCCTTCATTTGATACGCTCCGTCAACAGATCTTCCATCAATGCTTCGAAGTAAGGTTTTTTTTTTTTAGTGATCCTATAATATGACAGTATAGTGTGTAATGTGTATGTAAATTGACATAAATAAATGCTTTATATTTACAAAAATAATAATAATAATAATCGGAATCTAACTAAATCCAAAATCGTCCATATACCAAAAAAAGTTACGTGAGACTGAGGCGTACCGGGACCTTCAAACTCATCGACTTTTGTACGACCTTTTAGGTGATCTGCGAATGCCATCATGTGCTTGGCTCATGGAGATCGAAGCATCATCGCATATGCAGTATCAGCTTTGGTAAATAATAATTAATCTTTTTTTTTTCGTATAAGGAAAAATCAAATGGAAGCATAGCTAAACACTACTTTTTTGTTTCGTGGAGTGTGTGTGGGGGGGGGTTGATGGATGAATGGGGGGAATAACTAACATCTATATTTGTTATTTCAATCATTGTAATAGTTTACAACAATGTGAACAGATTTTAGAAAATCAGGTCATTCATCCTTCTCTATACAGTGTTCATGGGCAACAATTTATTGAGAACATTCCATCAAATATAGTGGCCAAAAGTGTATCCATTCAAGTACGGTAATTATATCTTTCCATCTTCCTTTTTCCCCTTTATTTATTGCCCTTTTCTTCCTCCTACACCGTTGCACTGTCCCCCAAAAACAACTACTATATCATTTCTCCTTTACTAAGTTATAATAATGCGGCAATTTCCAAAAAAAAGACGCACATTCACATAAGCATAATATACATATATTGTCATCCTTCCCCTTCATGGTTCATCATTTAATATTTTATTTCTTTCTAACGAGTTTCTATATATACAAATAGACTAGCACTTTATGGCGGATTACAGCCAGTTGAAATGACTCCGCTTTTAAAATATTTAAAGGAAATGAAAATATGGTTACCAAGTGAAAGTTTCCAGGTAACTGATTTGTGGATTATTAAGTTATCACCATAATAACAGAAAAAAAAAATAAACTTATAATTGTTATTATTATCATTATAATTTAGCTTTCGGACGCATTTACACAATCAATTCATGATAATGAAAATGATGGTTGTTGCCCTGCTCCCTTACTCAAGCTATTAAATATTGAGATCGGCAGCATGACAGAACAATTCTTTGCAGATTCAGAGGTATTTATTATTTATTATTTTGGGGGGAGGGAGAGTTATCTTTTCTCCTCTCCCTCCGTTATTTTTATTTGTTTTTTATTTTCTCTGCACGAGCCAGAAAAGAAAAAAAAAACTGCTCTTCTATATAGAAAAATAGAAAAAGGGCAAAAAGAAGCGTGTATCTTTTTTTTTTTTTGTTCACACATCTAACTATCTCCTTTCCGTTTTGTTTGTGATTTATTTTCTGTTATAAGTTGAGTGGCTTGCGGCTGGATGAAGCATTACTAAACGAACTAGACCAAACTAAACTTAACAAGAAACTATTCACTAATGAATTGATGAATGAATGTTTTCAAATTCTTGGAACTGTACCAACAAGGTAAACAAAAAGGCCAAACATTATACACAATTATCATGAGGTCATAGTGAATGTATAATGATGAAAGTATATAAATATATATTTAGAGAAAGTGTGTATGTGGGGAGAGAGCAGGAGTTAGTGATTTTTTATGAAAGGGGTCGAAGAAGGGAATAAAAGACGGAAATGGGTTTATTTTCCTAATATGATAATTGAAATAATAAAAAATGGGAAGGCACGGATTACAATGGAGGAGAGTAGATGACACAGAAGCGGGAGAGAGAGAAAAGGATTATCTTAATAATAAATACGAGGGGGTGGAAAAATAAAAATAAAAAATTGATGATGATGAAGGTTTGTTTAGTGAAATTGAATAATGTTTCTAATCAGTATGTTCCAAAATAGATTCATGGCGCAGATCACCTTACTTAACATTTCACTTATGCAGACATTTCTTCAATTTCACCATAATCAGGTAATTTTTTTTTTTAGTTAATTCTTTTTTGTTTCTTTCTATGCAAGCCAAATTGACAATACGGGGGAGGAGGGTTTTGGGGGAGGGGTGGAAGGAGATAGAGAAAGGAGAGAGAATACGATATATCAGCCAATAAGCGAGTAAACAAAAAAAAAACATTTTGGCTAACAACAAAAACAATAACATGTATAGGATATCACGTGGGATGAATATTGTCGGTTATGTGATTCTGCATGGGCTCATGCCTTTGCTTCATTGCTCGATAGAGCCATGTTTGAACCATGCCCCGTATCTGAATCTACGGTGATCCGATCCTTGGCAAAACTTTGCTCATGTTCCATTATATTATTTACTGTTTTGGATATCAATTATTCAAAAGAAGAACGAATCAAATTATATGAACGATATTCGGAACATCGAACATTATATATAAATTCATTTAATAATGATATTATTAGTATGAATGATGTTGACGAAAGCAGACAAAGAATACAAAAACAAAAGCAGCATCAATTAACACGCGATTTAACCATCGTGCAGCGACTGTTGTTTACGTAGAAGCACAAGAAGGGTCCTTTTGCCAAGAAATGGGGGTTTCCAAGGAGTAAAAAAAAAATCCATTAAGAGCTTTTTTTTTACTCTTTTTGTAAGATTATCGCACAACAAATTATCAATAATAAAAACATATATCACATGAGATCTCGCATATAGCAATTTCTCTTTATTCTTTGGCAACATGGATTTTTATGTTAAAAAAAATTGTCGATGAATTCTTTAATTATATGCAATCTGCATAAAGTCCTTAATTTCCACAAAATAGTATAGGCAAAACCAACTTTTATTTTTACGACTGCTCATCCTTGCATGAATGTACCTTTAAAAAAGAAAAACACGCGATTCCGATACAAATATCGAATGTTCTCTTTTATACCCCTTTCTTTAAACTATATACATCATCACTATGAATAATTAAAACTATTCTTCAAAAAGTACCGTATGTATGTCCTTGATAACTATATTTATGATTTTCGCTCATTATATCTACTTTCTTTTATACATATATATATAATTAAATTTTATTTTCCTTGCTACGTCGTACGTACATAATAACTGAGGTAGGTAAATATTTACTACATAAAGAATATACTTTCTCCTGGTATTATCTCTGTCAACTTGTTGCTTACGTGATTATTATAATGCTCTTTTCCAACATATCACGGAAAGAAAATGAAAAAATCATGAGCATGTGTTGGAATCTTCGCTGTATACAAACATAGTAGTAACAAAGACATTTTTTTCTTGGTATTTAACCGAAACATGAGCCCTTATAGTGTTATGATGCATATCACATTCAATTCCATTACTGCTGTTCAAACAAAAAAATCATTATACCTACCTATAGGAAAAATATACCTATTTAAGTAAACTCCATAAGTCTGGTAATTTTTTTATTTACTTCTCATTGAAATAGTTGATATTTATCTTTTATTTTTGGCATTTTTTCACCGCTTATTATATTATACCTTATCGTTATATATAATTAGCATAGATGCTTTTATTATTGTTCAGTCCAAATTACTTTATTTAATATGATGTATCATACTTATGTTACTGATGCCAAC
This sequence comes from Circinella umbellata, assembly GCA_025093555.1. NCBI lineage: Eukaryota > Fungi > Mucoromycota > Mucoromycetes > Mucorales > Lichtheimiaceae > Circinella > Circinella umbellata. Next base: position 269,031 of record JAIWNF010000004.1, on the reverse strand, counting down.
TCTATAATGTTATATATTTCCGCCAGTTTCCGGCTGTGGAAGCCCTATAAACCATAGTTTCTGCCAAGTCGGAAAGTCGGAAAGTCGGAAACTGCCAACACATATATTTTCGTGTTAAAAATATTACATTCTGATAGAGCATTGATAGTTACTTGTAATAGTATCATTTTATATTTCTTGAGACCGATCCTCTTTTTACAAATAATAATTATACGTATTGTTTGAAATCACTTAATTTTTATCGGGGAGGTGGCATATTTCAGCTTTGTTTATTATATATCCTACTCTCGGAAGACTTTGCATAAAAAACAGTAAAGAGCAGCAAAAAACATTTTTTTTTTAAAAAATGTTACATTTAAGTTGATAATATAAGGTAGTATGATATCTAATACGTAACGTGAATAATAATATAAGGGTTAGAAAAATCTAGATTGGTGCCCCTTGATAGTCAGGAATCTTCTCTTTTAAAAGTTTTTCAGTAAACTCATATAAAGTAGCTGCATTTTTTTCGGATCTGGCATAAGCAACAGCAGAACTAGGTTTAGCATATGGGACCTATATATTATTTTATATTATGAATTGTTTATCAGTATATTATACGATCTTATGTTACTACTCTCTCTTACGTTTCACAATATTAATTTATATCTTCAAAGATATACATATAAACATTGGTAACATAGAAAATGTATAACAATCCAAAGCATGATAAACAATGTTGTGGAGTTACTTACGTAGTATTGTCCTTTAATATCTTTGCTTTCAACTTCTTGACTAGTGGCTAAATACATTTGGGTAAGTGCTCCCTGTTCAGGTTCCATAGCGATATTATTGAGGATGAACCGAACATAAAAACTTTCGAACAAAGATATATGTCGGGCAAGCTCAGTTTTAACCAGACCAGGATGGTTAGTATTTACGTAGACCTATATATGCATTACAATTATAATAAAAAGAGCAAACAAAGAAAGTTTATTAGTCTTAATGGGCTTTACATAGAACGTAGAGCAAATATTTTTTTTAAGAATACGTACATTTTCGATTCCCTTGGCCTTCAAACGTTTAGTCAACTCAACACAGACAAGAATGTTGAAAGCCTAGTAAAAATATTACTCTTTATCAGTATACATATTAAGTTATAAACTTTTTGTCTTTTTACCTTTGTATAACTATATTGTTTAAATGGACTGTATCCTTCCTTGGCGTTAATTTTGTCTAAATTTGGTTCAGAAACACATGTGTAATTGTGTCCATAGGAGCTGACGTTTACGATACGACTTGGTTTAGAATCAATAAGTGTAGGAAGTAGCAGCATAGTCAAGTAATAGTGAGCAACATGGTTTGTAGCAAATTGTGTTTCAAGACCTATAATAGTTTTTGGAATAAAAATGATTAATTTTTAAAGGATTATGCGCTTTAATAAATGTTTTTTTTTTCGATTTTCTTCTTCTTTTTGCGTGGCCAATGTATTGTATATTTCATTTACATACCATCTTCACTGAGACCATAAGGACACATCATGACACCAGCATTATTTAATAAAATATGTAGCTTGTCGTATTTGGATTTGAACTCTTCTGCAAATTGCTTGACGGATTTAAGCGAAAGTAAGTCGAGTTTGATAAATTCAACGTTATCATTGCCTGTAATTGACTTGATTTCAGCAACAGCAGCTTGACCTTTGTCTTCACTTCGACTGGCCACAATACTAATGTATAATAAGTTTATTATATAAATAATTGTACTGAGTGAGTGTAATAACTCGCAATATCCTTTTCTTTCCTTCCCCCAATAACACTACTTTTAACAGAAAAATGTTTGCTTTAATTGATATACTTTACACTTGACAATTTTTTCGTGCCATTTCTGTAGCACAGATTTTGCCTATGCCTGTATTACTGCCTGTTATAATGGCAACTTTTCCAGAAAGGTCAGGAATATCTGAAAATTCGAAATGTTTTGAAGAAAAGAACATATTTATAGGTTATTAGAGTATTTTATTTATAAAAAACGAAGTGGTGAATTATTCTTTTTTTTTTTCACTCGTTTATATATACTTTAAATTTATATAAATAGTGAAATTTTGAGTATCGCATAATTACTTTTTTGATCTTGTAGTTCGTATGAGTCTTGCGTGGAATAACGCTTTCCGGTAATCAGCATACTTCTTCTAATGATCAGCAAAAAGGTTTCGGGGTTAATTTTATGCCCAAATATGGGGTTTTTGTTGCGAATTATAAAGTTCTTAAAAAGGCAACAACACGACATGTTGCCCTTTCTGCAGGCAAACATCTCAAAGCATACTGAAATATAAGAACAAAAAGGTTCATATTGTGAAAAGATAACTGAAAGAAGTATGCGTCCTACGTAAGAATTTTTCTATTTTAATTGATACTTGCAATAGTATTTATTTTCTCTCCATCACTATACCTTTACATAAATGAAGAGGTGTGATTACGCAAATGATTTTCCGTGGAAGCAATTTATTACGATGGTGTATTATTAATCATTTTTTTTGACTATATGTTATGCTATTTTATATAATTAAACAATTTTAGTACGTTTAATATTAGCACGCTATTGGGTAGAAATATGATATTAGAAGTAACAAGTATGTAGAATATATATTTATCATACGATTTACTATTATCTGCAACATACAATACGGCACATGTTGTGATTCTCCACTTGGTAAAAATCCTTCTCTTACCATTTATTCATTTGGGTCTATTTTTAAGCATGAATTTGCAAATAATGGGTTTTTACTAAGAATTGTCTCTACTTTTTTGCTTTGTTACACGCTGCATATAAAATAACATCACCATTATCAACAACAGAAATAATAAAATGGAACTCGTATATATATAATTATCATTAATGATAATATCAATATTGCATATAAAAAAGAAAAAAACTTTTTATTATTATTATTATATATATATTACACAAAAGTCAAAAGAAACATGTTATTATCAGAATCTTTCGAAAAAATTAAGTACAAAATTAAAAGAAAAGAATGAAAACAGATAAAGGATTAGTGAATTATGTATGGTATTGTGTGTGTGTGCGTGTATCGACAGATACTATATACATTGTATACAACTATTACATTATTCCACTTGTTTTCGAGGCTGTAGGTGTTAAAATGTAAGGAGCAAGTAGGTCGTGTTCATCTTGATTACCATCGACACCGTGAACGCGAAGTTCGTCTGCCTTAATGCTGTTACTAATTCGTTCAGCCTCGGTATCCCAATTGACAAAAAACACATAGATGCTTTGACCTATAGCGCTTAGGTACATAGCAATGGAAAGACCAGTCCAAATACCGTTTAATCCCCATCCAGCCGGGAAAGTAAGTACGTAGGCCATTGGTAATGCTAAAACATAGTTTGAAATGATATTGATCCAAGCAGCAATACGTTGGTGGCCCAATCCTAAATAGTATAAAAGATATGTAACAATCATAAATGTTATCAGCATAAGCATGTATTAACAAAATAAAAAGCTAATTGACATATATAATCAGGAAGAGACAAGGGAATTAAGAAAAACAATTTATACCTCGAATGACACCAGCTGAAACTCCGTTGAGAGAATCTGCAATTACAAAGAGTGCACAGAATGGAATAACTCGAGAAACATTGACGATGACCTCTTCATCACCAGTAAATAAATAACCAATTTTTGAGCGTGCAAGGATAAAGAAGACACAGTTGAGAAAACCAAAAGCCACAGAAACAAATAATGCAATCATCGATGCACGCTTTGCTTGAAGTGCTAAGCATTGTCCTAATGAATTACCAACTCTGTTTGCTGAAGCAATGGAAATGGCAAATGGGATTTGGAAAGAGGCACCAACAGCTGTAAGTAAAATGGATTGAGAAGCAAGATTGATACGTCCAAGATAGGAAGTAGCAAGTGCCGTTAATTGATAAGCCCACCATTCGCTATTGATACAAAAAAAAAACCGATTAGTTTCATTATTATTATCATAATTATTCAGCAGTATTAGTAATTTTTGCTATTATTATTTATTATATTACCTGCAAATCATCAATGCCCCAGGAATAGCCAAACGCAAAAATGGCCACCAGTTTTTAAATGCATCTGAAGTCCAACCGCCCCAAGCTTCACTGCCCTTGATTTTCCAGGTATAAAGAATTAACAATATAAGCATAATCCAATAACTTATTGAAGTTGCGATCGGTGCTCCAATGAATCCTAGACGAACGGGCTCTACATGCACTAAAGTATAATTCATAATAAAGTTTAAGGGGGAAGCAAACATGAGAACATAAGTCGATGCTTGCATAATTCCTTGGGCTTGAAGATATTTCTTCAATCCTTCAAATGCAATAAAAGCCGGAGCACCCAATAACAAGTATCGTAAAAAAGTTCCTATATATATATTTCATTCGTAATAGTGGTAGAATATACACAATTAGTATATAAAATTAATACATTTTGTTTTTTTTTTGTTTGGTTAAGGCTTGAGAAAAACTGCTTTCTGGATCCAAAAAAAGACTTTTTGGCTGCATATTTCTGCACTGTATGTACCTGCGAGTAATGCCAACTCCAGTTCTTGGTTCAGTGATAGCAAGATTCGTGTAGCGTTCCACCAAATTGGTGCGACGAACCCAAAAAAGATTATTCCAAGAATTATAAGTGCTCGTTGGAGATGAATACCAACAAGGGTTTTATCACGCGCGGCAGTCCATGCCTGTGAACACAGAGTATCAAGAGCTGTTGCTGTACCAAAAGCAATACTCCATGCGGAAACACTTGCAAACATACTAGCAAGTGCAGATGCTGCTAACTCAGCTGGACCCTATTTATTATTTATTATTTGTTTTTAAGTTATTGATAATATAAATAAATAGTCATATATTTTTACAAGAGAAAAGAAAATCATTAATTATTAATTACCAAATGACCAAGTGTGAATACACTTGCGAGTTGTAAAGAGTATTGAAGTAAATATGTTCCAATCACTGGTAAACTTTTAGAAACAAGCCATCGAAATTCTCCAGACCACGATCCATCACCTTCATTTCCATTATTTTTATGTGAAAGTTTTTGTCCTGGTAATAGTGGTGTTGCTTCAGTAGGTGTGATAGATAAAAAAGAGGACGTTTCAATGTCGTTTTCTGATGGCATTATTTTTTGTTTTTATTTTTGATGAAAAAAACAAGAGAAAAAAAAAACTTTTTATATGCAAAAAAAAAAAAGTAAAAAGGAACGTAAATAATAAAAAATAGTTTAAATTTATAATAATCGAGCGGAACCTAATTATTCACTTTTCATAACCCAGCATTGGATGGAGGTTACACATAATGAGAACAATTCTTCAGGTTCATAAAAATATTTTCAACTCTAATCATTCGATGTCATAATGAGATATATAGAAAACGCTGGGTAAAAAAGAAATAAAGTTTGAATGTTAATTTCAGTCACATAATCTACCAACAGCTATGCTTATAATAAATCAATATCTATCGACTCATTTTTTCACTGCTGACTTCTAGATCCATGATGTACAAGTAGAAGCATAAAATAAAGAGTATTTGTCTATATACTCGTGATAAGACGTGCTAAGAAAACGACACATGATTTCCATAACAAAAGCTGTATTATTACTGGGTTCATAAAATAGTAGTAGTGCAGAGAGTAACGAATCACTACTTTTCCTCGGATAATATATGTTTAGATTCAATATCCGTAATTAAGTTAAAAGTTTCACCTACTTATCGTGTGGTATGATATATTTATTTTTTAGTTCAAAAGTCTAAAAATGTATTGCTCTTCTCAAAGATTAACTTTTTTTAATATGTGATCTTCACTGAAAGACGGATAATTCCTCAGGTATTGATAATAGCAATCATTATGGATGGCTATGCCTTCCTTTTTCAATTTTTTTCAAGGGTATGAGTCTTGTGCGACTGATTTTTTTTAAAAGAGAATTATAATTTCTTTCATTGAGTCATAATGGGAGGGTTTCCCCTTGATGATTCATAACTACAAATCGTTCTTGGTTATTGTTGTAAATATTGTATAGTTTCAATAATAATATTATAGCTTGTTATTTTTACCTAGAATATTTTCCCCATACTTTTACACATAATATCATGTAATATACTACCAAAAGGCAATCTTCATTTAGTGAAGCCACAGATTTTAAAGTTAAAATCTTCGTATGATACTAATGTGCGCACGGACCAGAAATTCAAACTGACTCTTGAGATTATACCAAGGCTATTATTTTTAGTTACAGTATGTACGTAGAATAAGTAATTTGATTTTATCAATCAAAATGTTGGATTATACTTTCCAATAATTTTTACAGTAGGGGTATATCATTTCATTCTAACTGCATTTGCAAAAGGAAAAAAAAATGTAGCTAAAAAGAATGTGGTTACCACATATGTATGCTTTAATTGATAACAACTCAAATGCCATTGTTTCTTTTTTTAGATCAATTAAAGAAAGCAAGAGTGATTTTCTGTGCAACATTTATTTCTGCGTACTTCACAATACCTATTTTTCAATTGAGTACATATTTCAAGATTCATTTTTTTTTCTCTGCTCCCCATATATCTAATAAAGATCTTTCAAATCTCATAGTTTGTTTATAGCTGCATAAAAATTTTTATCTTTTGATTATAAAATCAAATACGTATGTACCAATGTTTTTAATATGGCTATTTTGGATTTGTTATCAAGAGAATTATTACCTCAATCAGTATTACTACAATATATATGATGGGATACTCGGGAAAAAAACGCTTTGTCAGTAATACGTAGCAGCGGCACAAAATAAAATATAATTTGTAGTAAAATAATTCTAAATAGTTTAGCACCTATTTATATATCATAAGATTAGATAAAAAGTTATCTGATCAATTTTTTCCATAATTGATCTACTACCAACAGTGACAATCGATGTTAAAACACTACATATAAATGAAGAAGGCTTAAGAATAGAATGTCACCAACAAGGTCATTAAAGTTTTTACCTAGTAATTATTGTGATATAGTGCCTCTGTGGTAAAGAACCAAATGCTTGTGGTACCCCTTCACGTTTCTTGTATGGGGTCGTTTTCTACCTTTTCTTTTAGATTCGTTTCAACCTTATTCGCTCTCCGAGCCATACATTTTTTTTGTTTGTGGGAACGAACGACTTTTTTTGGGAAGGAAATTAGGTTCCATATATTCTATTCCCACTTTCGAAACTTATTATTTTTAACCTACGGCTTTTTTTTCTTTTTATTGACCTTTCCCCTTTCCTTTCAACATATACAAAACGACCCTATCTTTTTTTTTTCACTCTCGGTACATGCGACCGTCGCACAAAAAAACTAGCTCAATCTCTCTTAGTGGCGGCGTCGTTGTTGTCGGTGGTAACGGTGGAAATAACAATGAAGGGAACAACAATATACGACGTCAAGCATCATCAGCACTAAGTGATTTACCCTTACGTGGAATCCACATCAACATTAGTTCAGACCCTTTTCAACATCGAATACCACCCTATGTACAACGAGCATGGCAAGAGAGTCGTATACAAGAATACGTGACAGAATGGCAAACTCGGTTAAGACGTCGATATCAAAAGGCATCTCCAATGGAACTTTTGGTTTTGTCACTCATCATTTTTGCTTCTGGAATCTTATTATTAGTTCACGTTGGATTTTTCAGTGGGAAAAAATATCAGGATTGGCATTATGATCATTATGGTTGGCTAGACGAAGTGGACTTACTGGATATGTTGTATCCGGACGAAGGTCGAGGATTGACAACCGCTGTATTATTATTTGACCCAAAAGATCAATGGAAAGTAGCAGAAGAAGCTAAGGTGACATTATCACCCTTGTTGGATGAATTATGTGGTTATGAAATGTTTGGAAGCATTATGATTTGGAATAATAATCCACTTGTTAATATGACCAAGGATGTAAGTTGTTGCTACTAAGTTACTATGGTAAAAGTACAAAAGTTAAAGGATGAAAAGAAAAACTCAATATTGGATTTATTTTAATTTAGGTTTTGGAAACCAATAAAAAGTGTCAATCCAACAAAATTCAAATTTATAATTCGTACAGTAATATGCATGAAGCAGGACGTTATCTTGGATGTTCACTAGCAAAAACACCTTACTGCTATTTCCAAGACCATCCTGGTCCACGACATTGGCGTAGTTTATATGCCAATTTCTTACGGTTCCCAAATTTAATTCATACAGAGTCGCGTGATGTAGAAGCATATGCACGAGCCAAGTGGCGGTGGTGTTTTTTTAATGATGGTAAAAAGAAAAAAAACAAGTTTTTTAAAAGGATTCATTTTTTGCTATTTGGGGAGTAATTCAATGGGATGATGTATTGGGAAAAGAATAATATAAAAGAAATGAGTGAATAAGACTGTATACAAAAGAAAAGGGAGCGAGGGTTAATTCTTGGTGTTTATTATGTCTCTAACAAATATGTCATTAGCTGTACATCTACATACATGTCATGCACACATAGGATATGGTACATTAGCATCCAAGGACACTGTATCCAAATTTATCGAATTGATGGAACTGGATCCAATTGATGTCAAACATAGTGACATGTATTTTATGACATATACCAACCAAGCACCATATCAACTTGAAGGAACGAAATCGATATTTCCATTATTTGAGAATACCGAAGATCGGGAAGGAGCTATTGTTGAAAACAAATATAATCCAAACCTTACACTTGCAGGAAGAGAGCATTTGGTAAGTTTTTTTTTCTATCTTTCATGAATGAGGAGATGTGAGGATAGATGACAATTATTATAAAAAACAATTCGTTAATTTAAAAAAAAATGATTGGTGTCTTATAGCATACTGGCATTGTATCATTATATAATCATTTAATACATCGAACTGGTGTGTTTCAAACTGGTGAACCTTTCCCTAATTATTATGAGCAAACAACAAGGTAAAGTATATAATGGACAAATAAGTTTGAAAAAAGGAAAGAGGATAAAGTGAGGTAAATTTCTTAACGTTGATTATTGTATGGATATACACACTTATTAGGACATCCTGTGTCAGTGATCGATGTCTATTTATGACAAACGTTGAAGCATTCCCTGATCCACGCGTATTTGCATACGAGCCTGTCATCGATCTTACCCTGTCAGAAAATATGCATGATTCCTACAGTGATGCTCGTGATCATTATTATAAATACCCCTATGGCAATGCAGTGGACGGCAATGATAACAGTGTTTGGGAATCAAAAAGATGTATGTATATTATTTTTTCAAAATATTGTTGGGAGAATAGATGAGCATAATAAATAACGAATTTTTCTTTTTTAATAGATATCAAAGCAGGAGATTATGTTGGGTTGGATGTTCTTATGGCAACACGGATACCTTTGAAGTTTCGATTCTTAGCACGACATCCATATTCATATCGACGTACTTTGAATATACAGACGTCTTTTGATGGTATTAATTGGGCAAGTATCTGATAAGGGCTGATATATAAAGTATATTTGTGTACATATATAACTATTTGTTATTGATACTAATACATGTTCATATATAAATAGATACCAGTCAATCCATCAACAGAAATTGAATGTAACGGAGATGACGGCACAACTCTTGCTATGCTCGAGTGTAGATTTACATTATCTGAAACGGGATATCGATTTATGCGAATGGAAACTACACAGGATTTGAATTATGGATTTGAACTTTATGATTTATCGTTCAGTGCAAAAGTAAAGCGAGATGCCAATGGTCAATTACTAGACTTTAGCGTAGATAATAATGGTATCGCGTTCGTTGAAGATGATAGAACCCTTTAATAATAATTCATATAGAAAAAGAACCTACAAACAATCACAACTAGCTAGTAATTTATTAATATCAATAGAAATACCCCTCTCCACCTTCTCTCAATCACCAAACACATTCTTCTCTCTATTATCGCGTTCCTTTGTTTTAGATACTCACACACTTGTTCAATTATTTACTTATTCACAAACACACATACATACACACACAAACACCAATTATTTTTCTTTACATTTCTCACTCTGTAACTATCTTGTCTTTTTTTTTTTTTTACTGCATCATTTTTTAAAATATCGTTTTATTTACGAACAAAGCAAAAGCAAGTGCCTGTTTTTCTTTATGGTATATACAAGAGCTAGAGAGTAAAAGTGAAAGAAAGAGAGGATAGTGTGAAAGTATTTTAAATGAGAAGGAAGTGAAAAAAGGAAAATAGAAAATCAATAGTAGGATGGAATTAGTGTTTGAAGTGTGTGTAATGGTGAGAAGGATTGGATCGGTCAGTGGGGTGGAAAGGTAAATTTTTAAAGTAGATTAACGTGTTTTGGCGCCATCATTGTTTTGTAATCCAAGTTTTTCAAGTAAACTCGTGCCACGTGGTACAGCATAGGGAGCATGGACTTCATATTGTTGTTCTGTTGGATCCATGGGGATTGTTGCAGGAAGCAATCCTTCGTCATCCTCAGAATTTTTAGCGTCTGCATCGGACTGCCGAATCGAAGAATCACCCACCATTTGATCTTTTGAGAATGTCACTTCTAATGACTGGTTGGTACTACTTCCACTGCTACTGTTACTCGTGTCACTATGCATTTTTTCAATACCAAATTTTTCAAGCAATGTTTTTCCTCTTGGAAGTGGATAAGGGACATGTGTTTCATATTGTTTCGTGGGCTCCATGGGAATTGTTGCCTCGATCGATGAGACAGATTTGTTATCAAGTGATGAAGAATCATGTGTTGTGATTGCGGTAGTAGGTGTCGTTCTATTTGATAATGCCTGTGTGGTTTGATTTATATCGTTATATTTTTCGTTATCATCAAGTTTTGAGTCATGTTTCTCAATGGATGATCCACTCTGCGAATTATTCTCATTAGTATTACTGGTAGTAGTCGTAGGAGAGGAAGGTAAGGCTGAAAAGAGTGGTGTATATTCATTTTCTTTATCACAATCATCGTCATCATCATCACTTGGCTCTGGATCATCAAATACAGGAGACTGCACGGGAATATTGAATTGGGGTATACTGAACTCGGGTACTAGATCACTTTCGTGAGGTTCTTCTCTTTGTTGCTGTTGCCGTGATATTGTTCTTGATGCGTTCATATTGGGTCGTTTTGTTGTTGTGACAAGCATATCATCTTCATCGTCGTCGAAAAACCCTTTATGTTCATCTTCATCATCCGAAAAATTATCATCAGAAAAATTGAATGTGTTTTGTTTTTGTGGTGCTAAAGGTGCGCAAACTTTATCATTATTTATTTTATTTTTTTCTGTTGGTTCTCCTTCATTATCGTCTTTATTCTCCTGTGTTTGTTCTTGTCGTTGTGTATTCCGTAACGATACTTGTTCCTCTTTATCTGATTCTCCTTTTTTATTTTCATCGTTGTTATCATTTTTATTTTCTTGTTCATTCAAATCTCTGAAAACAACAAACGGAGCTTGACTCGTGGCAGCAGCAGTAGCAATGTCATTACTATTATCGTCGCTGTAGTTGTTTTCTGGTGGATCGCTATAAACACACCATGCGTCGCGTTGTTCTTGTCCAGGTTTGTTTTTTAGTCCAGTATTCAAATTTTTATTCGTCGCTAAACCACCAATTTGTTGTAATGGTTGGCGTTCTGTTGTTTTTTTATTGATATTATTATTATTCTTAAGACCGGTACTTTCGCCTAATCCGCGTTTTTTGAATGATTGTAGGTGTTCTTTTTTGAATTGGTCAAACGATACTTGATTTTCATTATTGGATGAAATTTTAGTGTCCTGTCGTTTCTTTTGGGGTTGATAAAAATTTGTAATTAATGAATTATTGGGAGGTTTTTGACGATTTCGTTTTTGTGCTGTTGATGGAGGCATTTTTTTTTAATAATAAGTTGTTAAAAGTAGAGGTGGGCAAAAGTGTTAAAACCCGCGCACCTTTGTGGGTTTTCGTTCCGCTATAATACTCAGTGGGTTGTTAACCGTGCGTTTCTATTGGGGTCTTTTTTTTTTCTTTTTTATCTACATATTCTTCCTTTATTCTTTTCCTTCTTTTTTAAAAAGATAATATAAATTGTTTAAAAATAATAATTCAATAAACTATGAAGCTTTTATGGTTAAAGTATTATTAAAAAGTCATAGGTTATTGAATTGATCATAGTTTACTATATCAAGTAATATAAATCACCCTATCAACTTTTGTCTAAAAATTTTTTCTTGGTGTTTTTTTTTTGACAGTTAGTATGAATTTTCTGCAATTAATGAGATTACACAAATTATAAAGCTGTTCTAATGAATAAAGCTTGTAGATCCTTATCATCTACTTTATCTTTTTCACACACGCAAGCACACACACACATATATATATTCATTCGCATAATATATACACGTATACATCTACGTCACTTTTTTTTTCTACTAAACCTTAATAAAAGAAATACAGAATATATATATTCTAAATGTATGATGTGAAGGTTTTTTTTTCTCTCTTCCTTCTTTTCCTTTCTTCTCTCTTCTATTGTTTTATCTATATATAAACAAATAATCTGATGGCTGTAAAAGCAGTTCCTTTTCACTCTAAAGAATATTGGGAGTCTCGTTTCGATAAGGAGAACCATTTCGAATGGCTTTCAACATGGTCAACTTTACATTCTCATGTTGAACCATACCTTGACCCCAATGAACCTATTCTTCATCTCGGTAAAAATTTATCTTTTTTTTTTTCCCATCATATTTCCCCCCGCCTTGTTCCTGGAAAAACATAACCAGACGACGATGATGTTTTAGTTGGTCTGTAAAAAAAAATATAAGTTTGATTGGTTAACGAAGAAAAAAAAATAATTGGATATTAGGATGCGGAAATTCTACATTGGCTTTTGAAGTAGCTGACAGCGGATACCCTTATGTTATCAATGTGGATTATGCACAAAATGTAATCCAGCATATGAAATCTATAACAGATACCAATCGATACCCACATGTATCATGGCGAGCAGCCGATTGTCTAAAACCTATCGGAGAGCAGCTACTAGAAAATAAGAAAGATCAACAAGAAGATAATGATAATGTTGTTGAATACAGTGTTGTCATGGACAAAAGTTTGATTGACTGTATCGCTTGTGGTGATACTGATAATTTGACTTTACAAAGGAAGCTAGCAGATAATATTATGTCGGTGACTCGGCCCAATGGAGTATGGATCTCGGTTTCATTTTCTGGTGAAAGAGAATATATTGCTCAACAAAGCAAATGGATTTGGCGTCGTGAGATTACTGTACCTATTAAAGCAGATCAATCACATGATAAGCCAGGTGCACCTGAAATATTTTATTGGTTATCTGTTCATCGTAAAGTCCCTTCTTCTGCATCTTCTTAAGGATTAAGTTATTTATACTCTTCTTATTCTTATTTTTGTATATGTACATCCAATTCTTTTATTATGATTATTATATTATTTTGTTTTTGTAAAAAAAAAAAGGAGAAAATGAACTTTGTTGTTATTGTTATTGTTGCAAGTGGTATGTAAAAAATAAAAATTTAAAAAAATAAAAAATATATGCGTTGTATTTTTAACCAAATGTTTGACTGATTCTTCCACCCCGTTTGACTTTGCTCAAACGCCATTGATTTGGTTTCTCGTAACGGTTGAATAAAGGTTCGATCTTTTCTTGTCGCTTACGCTTGGAAATCTTGTTTGCATCTGCAACACGGAAGAACGTAGGTGCAGCTTCTGTCAACCATTTAGGATCAATTGCTGTTACTTCACGCATATATTCTTTAGAGGTAAATACAATTTCATGATAGATGACCCTGATTATAATAAAATATTAATCACTTTTTAGTAACATATATATGAATACAAACAACCACATACAGCACGAAACTTACCATTCTGGACCCTTATTGAATAATGCACTTGATGGATGAATGTATACAGGTGTACCTTCCAATAGCGTTTTATATCCCTCTTGAGGATCTTTCTTTGCTGCATTTCTAAAGTAACCGGAGACAAGTGCTTTACATACTCGAGTATAATTACGACCACAAGATACGATGTCATGACGGTATCTATTTATATCATTATAGTTAATATAAAACTATACATCATTTGTTTACACAAATTAAACAAAAAATGAAATAAACAATTTTACCTGTCCATAATACCAACAAGCTGCTTCCGTACATCTAAAGCACGTTTCATACTACGTGCTTGAATAAAGTTTTCGAAACACCATGGATTGGCATAACCATTTGCTTTCCAACCATTAAAAACTGTCAACAAGGTTAAATGATCACCTTCAGGTTGATGGAACTTGGCCTTCTTTGCATCGGCTTGTGCTTGTTTTTCTTTGGGTCGATAAAATACATTTTGTGCTGTAAGCATAGCAACAATCGTCAAGATTTCTTCCGAACAACCAAGATCAACTGACTGGATTAACATTTTGGATAATTGAGGCTCCAGAGGGAATTCGGCCATTTTTCGACCCAAACGAGTGAGTAAACCTTCATCATCCAGTGCTTGTAAGGCATACAATTGTTCCAATGCTTGAATCATATTAGCTTCTGGAGGAGGATCCATAAAATCGAAATGTAACAAGTCGTTAATACCCATGGCTTTAAGCATCAATACAGTCATACTCAAATTAAGCAATTGAATTTCAGGAATTGTATTGGGAAGCATTTCGTTACGATAAGCAGCTTCAGTAAACAGACGATAACATTTTCCAGGACCAGTACGTCCGGCACGACCAGAGCGCTGACGAGCCGCTGCTTGTGAAATGGGGACAACGACCAAGGAATCCATACCCAATTTAGCATCCCATTTGTTTTGTTTTACAAATCCAGGATCGACGACATAATAAATACCGTCAATTGTAATGGAGGTTTCAGCAATGTTGGTAGCAATAACGACCTTACGACTTCCAGGTGGTGCAGGATCAAAAATACGGGATTGCATTTCACTCGGTAAAGCACTATAAACTGGTAAAATAATCAATTCGGGAACATCGGACCCAAGTGCTTTCATCCGTTCGTATAGAATTTCACTTGAAGTATCAATTTCTTCTTGACCAGTCAAGAACAAAAGAATATCTCCTGGTGGTTCCGACAAATGGATTTGCATCACAGTAATCAAAGCAGCATCCAAATAGTCCGCTTCTGGGTCTTTGGTATATAATACTTCGACAGGATAGGTTCGACCGGGAATGGTGAAAATTGGACAGTTGTTGAAATAGGTGGCAAACTTATCTGCATCCAATGTTGCGGATGTAATAATAAGTTTAAGATCAGGTCGAAGCTTAGCGGCACCTGTCATATAATAAAAAAAAATAATTATATTGAATGAGTATGGTTAATGTTACAAACTATATTAAACACTTCACACACACACACACACACTAAATAAAATATGTATATTATACTTACGTTTCAAAAGACCGAAAAGTACATCAGTTGAAATAGTACGTTCGTGAGCTTCATCAAGAATGACTACGGAATAGTTTGACATCGCTGGATCAATAAGACATTCACGAAGAAGCATACCATCCGTCATGTACTTGATACGAGTTTCTGGACTTGTACAATCTTCGAAACGAATCGTGTAACCAACTTCTTGGCCCACACGGCAACCGACTTCTTCTGCGACACGTTTAGCAACAGACATGGCAGCCACACGACGAGGCTGTGTACATCCAATTCGGCCACTATTTGCGAAACCTTCTTCAGCAAGATACTGTGTCATTTGTGTAGTTTTACCAGATCCTGTATCACCGACAACGATCAGGAATTGGTTCTAAATGAGCACACGTATATATATATATATTAGTATTAGTTATCAACATATATGTTCCGTAATATATTAGATGTGAAAATAATAATAAAGAAACAATTTTACCTCTGCAATAGCTTGTACAAGTGAATCACGCAATTTATAGATGGGCAATGATTCTCTTTGTTCTTGAATTGAAAGATCAGTAATCTTACCAAAACTGGTAGCGTTATTAAAAGTAGCTTTTTTCCATTCCGCGATTTCGGTTTTAGCACCAGCAGCTTGACCACGCATATCTTGAGCAAATTGTCGCTGACCAGGCTCAGGCATAGGATCTTGCCAAGGTTGATTTACATCTTTTGCCACAGCATCCATTTCTTCATTTTGTTGTTGATGTCGAAGTTCCCGACGTTCTTTTGCAAGCGCAGCACCTGCCAATGCAGATCGATTTAATGTACCATCAGGTACCTTGACTACTTTGACAGGACTCAACTGCAATGTCTTTTTCGTTTGTCCTGACAAAAAGGGTGGTTCTTCTTCTCTGACTTCCACATCAATTTCTTCTTCTGCTTCCATATCTGCTGCAAAATCTTGATCTTCTTGGTCCAAATCTGGATAGTCTGCTGGATTGACAACACCAGAAGCAATTAATTGTTTAATTTCCCAACGCTCAGGTGATGACATGCGTTTAATAGCCCGCGAAGGACCATCATCTTCAAATCGTTTGCTCTGTCTGATCGCACTACCTGGACGATCTGGGTTACGGCTTGCCATGGTTTCCATCTCTTCCTTGGATCGAACACGTAAATGAGGTGACAAGTCTTCACCTGTACGTTGATCGACATCTTTCATTGACAAACTGATTCGAGTGCCCACCATGGACATTACTTTGACCTTGACTTTTTGATTACGAGAAACGACATCACTAGGATGACGCACCATGCCAGATGCCATTTGTTTCACATGCACCATTCCCTCAAATTTTCCACGAACACCTTCCAATTGAACAAAAGCACCAAAGTCTTTTGAGTTATTTGTTACTCGACCATCATAAATCTTGTACAATACAGGTGATTCGTCTATTTCATTGCTTCGGCCTCCTCGTCGTGATGGCGGTGGTGAACGACTTTTGTCATGACGTCGATGACGTCTTGAAGGACTACGTGATCGCGATCGCGATCGTGATCTATCTCTACGTCGTCGTTGTCTTGGTGGTGGCGAAGGTGAAAGTGAACGTTCACGGTTTTGTCGTTTATTATTATTATTCAATGATTCTTCTGCAGGACGAGATCGTTGTTCAAAAGCACCTCTTTCCAATTGAGCCATCATATCATCGGCAACATTCAAATCTTCCTGTCTTTTCTTGTGCCATTCTGGATCGTCTGCTAATGCAAGACCAGGTAGTTTTTCTGCTTTTTCCTCAGTTGATTGCTGACCCAGCTTTTTCTTTGGTTTCATAGTATTAATGATTCGATCCAAATTTTCAATAAAAGACCCAGAAAAATCAGCATCCTTGAGAGAATCTTTGAATTTTTGTACTGATCCATTGGCTTCATCGTGTAAATGTAGAATGTATTCAGCTATTGGTTTGTTTGTTTTTTTTTAACCCAATTAATTAAAATAAATTATTAGTAAAGTCAGTATATTTCTTAATCTCTTTTAAAGCAGCAAAAAAAAAAAAAAAAAGAGAAAATACACATCGAATCGAGATTCTTTTTACTTTTTCAATAAAAGAAAATATATAGTTTACCTAATACTTTGTCACTGAGACCTGTATGGTTATATAATTCACTCACAACCTTGTTTACAAGGGAGAGCTTTTCAAGTTGCTCTAACTCTTCCATGTTATAGTTTTTATAAAAAAAAAAAGAGAGAGAGAGAGAAAGTTAAAGAGTAAAAAAAAAACGCCTGCGTTTTTTGACCTTTGAACATTAACGGAGTTTAAGAAGGTTTGAAAATAAAAGTAAATTTCTCGTTACCATGACAGTTTGATCAACTAATATCATATATTAGGCTCATCTAATTATGGCTTTGATAATTTTGTTTATTAACTTCAATATCATTGTTCGTAGAAGAAAAAAAAATAATTTGGTTTAGTTCAAAATTACATAGAATCATTTCTGAAGGAATGTCATACATAGTCGAGTGAGTTATCTGACAAATATTAATAGCTAAAAATATGATATTTGGGTGTGTTCTTGGGCAATGAACATAAAATAATTCAAAAACCGTTTAATGGGAAATATTGAAAGCAGCAAAAGGATCGAGTTATGCTTCCTTTTTGTATATGACTATAAATATGACAGGATCACATATGATGTAAAGAAATTATTGTGAATGCAGGAGTAATGACAACAAATAAGTGTAAATCAAAAAAAAAAGAGGTTGTAAAATATACTATTGCTACATCTATAACAAAACCTGATAATATAAATACTTCTTCGTCACTATGTATCATAGTACGTATGAAAAAAAAACCAAGGAGGGTACTTGTCTCAATATCCTGTAAATGATATACAGTATTGAGAAATTTAAAAAGAAAACAAAACGTTTTCATTAGTGGACTCTTTGAAGCCACCTGCACTTGCTGTTTAATCTTGCATAATAAAAAAAATTATGTATTAAAATGATTAGGCGAGGGGTTATCAAATCTGATAATTGTGGGCAATGCTTTTTGCTGGCGTAATTGGAGGAAAGGTAGATAAAATGAGAAAGGGAGCAATGAGAGATAACCATTAACCTGACGTTAGTTGACGTCCCTTCTTTCAAAGTGCCAACGTATCCTTGTTAACATAGCCAGGAGGAAGGGGCGAATACTATGAGCGAAAAAGGTCTTGCCTGGATGGTATGCAATGCTTTTCGTGGACTAAAAATGACACTAATAACAAATTGCCAAGGCTGGTCAAGTAAATCTATCAAATCAGTTTTCTTGGTCAGCACTTTTACGTGTACAAGCTCAATAAAAATGTACACATGATTGTAAGACAGTGGTATGATAAAAAAAAGTAAGTGATCGAATTTTCAACAGCTTGAAAATCCAACGATGAATCAATGGTGAACTTGTTTGAAAAACATGGTACATCGGTGTATCATTGATCAACAAGATTGGTGAAATGTTTGTATTAGTCTTGGCCTCACTATCCCCATTTGTGGATTGGTAGTAGTAATAGCCTGGATAATACACATTGAATGTTAATAACAAGTTAAGATTGGCTATAGAACTCGAGGCAGCAAGCTTTAGTTGCACGCGTCTCAACGTTTAAAAAGTTAATCGAAGTTCAAAATTAAAAAGCTAGCACCTTTTACATCCCTTTCACTTTTTACTTATTCTCCACTGTGTCAATCGGATCCTCATCTGAATAATAACTCATTATAGGCTTGGATCGAGTCTATGATACGTGGAGAGAGGGATGAGAATAACAAGGCTTCAAACACAATTGCTTCATCGACACTAATCTGAAAGTGAATCAATTTGAATGCAGATGTTATCAGGGTATAACTGAAAAATGTTGCAAATAGCAATAAGTAAATCCAGGTTGGTGTAACTTTATTACGCATGTATTGTAATAAAAGGGATCCCCAAGATTTCTTGAGGAATACCTTGATACTCACATCATTTCTGGAACACAATAATACTGAATCTTCGTTAAATAACAAAAGTTAAAGTTAAAAGTCTTTTATTCCTATAATTTTTCCAAGCATTGTTGTCGAACTTGATACAGTTTTTCTTTTGTCACATTCATACCTTTCACTATCCAGTGGTAATCAGGTGACGTCTCCTTAATAAATTGTTGTAGCACGTGCACGGAATTAACGTGGGCCTTCAAGTTTTGAATTGTCATATAATAACATGGTACAAGACAGGCATAGAAATGCTATAACGACATTCACATTTAGCTTTTGGTACTTATTTACAATCTTGTCATTATATGCAAGTGCATTGTGGTTCCAACCCTTTTGTCATGTGTATTATGGTGCCCAGCTTTTGAAGATTTGAGTAACTTTTATCCCAGAATGAAGATTCCTTTTCGGAAAGAGAAACAGAAGCGTCCTTGAATCAGTACCAGAGTATTTTTGTCGTCAACAAGGTCATCAAGGTGAGTACTGGACTCTTGTTGAACACTCGAATGGTGAGTGATAAGCATGGTAGTAAAAAAAAAGTTATTAGCCAATAAAAATGGAGGTATTCACGGGTGTTGTAGCGGACTTCTTATTAAAAAGTAAATAATAAACTGTATCTTCCAAAACCCTTCAAAATTTTCCCGCTATGGGCCCCGCATTTAAAATATACTATTTATTCAAAGTCTATAGTTTCAAAAAAATAATAATAGAGGATTATTTATCTCAAACCTCATATATACCATAAAACACTTTCATTCTTATTTGATTATTCATCTGTATAAAAATCATATTTATTACTTTATTTATATTTTTCAAAAATAATAATAATAATAATAATACTCATAGTATACATAGTTATTACATTTATTACCATGTCAACAAAAAGTAAAAAGTTGACAGGTAATACAACAACCCCCAAAAACATGCTTAATTATCTTTTCTGTACCTGGCATAAACGCATGAATTTTTTTTTTAAGAAAGAGCACAGACCAACACATAACTTTTTGGATCCATTTCGAAAAGAACAAAATTATCGTTTTTAATCAAATAAAAAAAAAATACTTTTCTTGTTTGTTTTACTCATTTTTTTTTTCACTGAATTTTTTTTTGTATTGTTATTTATTTTTATGTATTCATCAAAGTTAAAGTCATTTTTATAATATGTCATGGAAAAACTTGTTTATGTTTAAAAAAGAATGGATGATCGAAATGAAATTATATTCTTTTGGAATATGACAACGCTCGTGTGAACTTAAAAAGAGTTAATTGGAGTTCTCTATTGCAAATCTCCGCCATTATTCACACTATACACACGTCTTATTTTTTATACTCTCGTCTTTTTTTTTTCTCTCTCTTTTTTTTCTTATATTATCCACTTCTTTTTTTTTTTTAAATCGATCTAGACATAGTACTCAATTTAATCAATTATTAAAAAAAGAAAAAGCTCTATGGAACAAGGTATAGTTTTTTTTTATTTTTATTTGGGGGAGGAGGAATGGTATATTTTCTTCAAAAAAAAAAAACTGTTCTCCGTTAACTAAAACTCTTTTCTTTCTTGCTTTCGCGTCATCAATGATTCTTTTAAACGATCAGAGGTTGTTATTTATAATTTATTCAAGAAAAAAAAATATACAATTTATTAAAAGAAAAAAGAAATTGTTTTTCTTAATTACTGACACATTTTCAAATTTATATTTATACAGCTCTATTACTTGATTTTCAGGTTTCTTTATGAAGGGCCTTGCCAAGATGCAGCATATGCACTAGCCCAAGAGCTGAAGAAACATCGTTCATTACTACCTAGAAATTCTTTAATCGATGGTTCTGGTGAAGGTGGCGAACCTGCTACTTTACAACAACTGGTAAAAAAAATATATAATAATTTTTATTGATTAATTACATATATTCTTCAATAATCACTAATAGCGTTTTTTTTTTTTTGCTTCTTATAAAAATAATAATAATAGTCAGAGGCGTATCCAAGGATAGGGGGAGACTATTTACCTAATTTACTTCGACATCTTTTGCATTATTTTAAAATGACTCAAAGTTTGGATGCAAACCAACGTGCACGATTATATCAACATGGTGATGATAATCTTTTCACTTTACTTTCTGCTTTTCAAGTTGCAAGATCAAATCCAACGCGTTATAATTATATGTCTGTACCTACTCGTGATCTTTATCATCTTTCTTTACGTAAGTATATATTTATTCTTATTATTCTTTTGATTTTTGATTTATTAAAGAATATATATAATTAATTTCTTTATAGATGAAATGGTTCAAGCTCTTGAAATTGGAAGAAATGTAACTAAATCTCATGAGATGCCTGCTGCAATGAGTACATTTTATCGAGAAGTAAGAATAATTAATGATAATAATTTATTAAATAACAACGGGATAGATGAACTAATCATTGTAATAACAGCGCGTCACCATGTCCGGACATCGTCAGCATGTTTATTGTTTGGCATTTGATAAAGCGAATGCTCGTCTTTTTACTGTAAGATTATTATTATTATTTTTTAAAAAAAAATAAGAAAGGGGATGAGGAAGAAGAAAGGGACAGAATTATATATTTCTTTTATTCATCATAATTACTATTATTACAGGGAAGTGATGATTTTCTCGTCAAAGTATGGAATGTTCAAACAGGACATCTTATATATACCATTCGTGGACACCAAAATGTAATCACGGATATTGCCATTAATGAAGAAAACACCTTAATTGCAACTGCTTCATCGGACGGTTATGTACGAGTGTGGAAGATGGAAAACTTTGAACCTGTAGCATTTCTTAGATCACATACCTCTACTGTAAGCTATATACATATATATACATGTGTAATCTTTCAATGGCTGGCTAATAAAGTTATCGGCGTAAAGTTATCTGCTTCTAACAGACAGCTAACCAACATATTGCATTTGATATATATGTACTAGCAACGGAAACCATTTACCACCGTCAAATTTTCACCATCACCTAAAGCCGAAACGCGATATCTTATGGCAACAAATGAAGATGGTTTAGTACGATTATGGCGATGGGATAAAGATACTCTTGTATTTTATGATGTGGAATCTCCTATTGTATTCAGTTGTAAATTCAAAGCTTCCGATCGTTTACGTTGTTCATCATTTAATTCAACAGGAACAAATTTTTCTGTTGCTGGAGATGATGGATTTGTTTATGTGTTTTCAACAGTTAAATCCGATAATGAAGATCATGTACAAACAATTCAACAGCAAGATAATTCAGGTCAACCTATTTCTTCTTCATCAGTAGAACGACCACGCGTTGGAAGAGGACGACCTCGTGTACCTAGTGCTTTGTTTCCAGATAAGACAGGGGCATTTGAAGATCAACCTGTCATACCTATTGCTCACCTTGAAGGTCATTTTGGAAGTGTTACGGATTTGGCTTATAGTCATGATGGAAAGAAAATTCTCAGCGGGTAAATACTACAACGAATAACATATCTATGAAAAATTTAAAGTTATAACACTATTCTTTTTTTTTAGCTCTCAAGATGGTACTGCTCGTATTTGGGTTTATGATAAGATTACTCAGACGTGGGATTCAACTGTTTGTAAGTCGTTATCTTTTTACATTTATCAAAATAAAAAAAAAAAGTTTTTTTCTTTTTTTTTTTTTGCTCTATTTTTAACACAATGATATTGGGGGTTGGGATAAAAAAAATTATATATAGTGGATATCAACAAGGATATTCTAGTTGCACCTGTTGTGACAACAACAAGAGAACCTAATGCAGCTCATGATCATGATGTTTCTGGTGTTGAAAGTAATGATGCTGAAGAACTTGGAACTTTAATACCCCCTTGCTCCCCTATACCAGATGATAGTGCTATTGATGCCTCACGACAGGTACCGGAAAATAACGATAATAATAGTGAGCGGACAGAAGAAGATGATAATATTCCATCCAAAGTATCTATGATTACATGGAGTGCTGATGATCGAGTATGTATTATTGCTACAAGTCAAGGTGAACTTAAAGTCTATTTCGCACACACTGGAAAACTCGCATGTGTTTTAAAAGGACATGAAGGAGAAGTATTTGCTGTTGAAAGTCATCCATCCAACCCAAGTATTGTTTTATCAGCTGGTTATGATGGCAAAGTTATTATTTGGGATATCAAGAAACAATGTGCTATTTCATGTATGTTCTTTTTCTTCCAGACAAAAGAAAAGAGGAAGGAAAGGAGGAAGATAATTAATATAAATCTTACTGAACAAAACACGTTGTCATGAACCATTTAAAATTGTATATAGGCACAACATATCCCGGTCGAGTATTTTTGGATTGTAAATTTTCTCAAAATGGATATAGATATGCTATTACAGATGAAGATGGACGATGTACTCTTTATTCAATCGATGGTGACAGCGATAAATACAAGATGGTCAATTTATGGCACCGTGGACAATTTTTCTACAGTGACTTTTTACCTGTATTAGTTCGTCCAGATGGAAGTGTTGTTGATGAACAATCGTTGGTAATGCTTTTCTTCGTTTTTTTTTCTTTTACCTTCCCCGCAACCTCAATGCACACACACACACACACATATATATCTAGCCGAATTCCCTACTAAAAAACATTATTTTTTCGCTTGTTCCTTTTAGCGACCCTTGCATGAAGTAGAACGTAGACCCATTCACGATCAAAGTGGGGTTGAATATCCAAGTCAACGTAAAGAAGGATATGGTATTGGTTTACCCATTCAACCTGATGGATTTGAAACTCGAAGTAAACAACGTGAAAAAATTTATGAAATGGAAGAAGAAGAGTAGGTTTTTACGGATACTTCTCTGTACATATCTATTAAAAACAAATGTTTCATTAACTATCCATATTTGCTAACTATATTTTCTCTTAAATGATCATTTTACTGCTGGTTTTTTCTTTTTTCAGGTTCAAAAATAGCAAACCAATTAAAATGGAAACTGTCGATCGATCACTTCTTTTAAAAAAGCGACGTAATTTTGTCAAAAATGACGAAGATGAAAGTGAGTCCAACATTGCCGAACCACAATTTATTCCTACGATTCCGATTCCACCTATTCTTTTACATGATGATTCAGATGATGAAGATTATGAAGAAGCCAATGGTCCAGCTTATAGCAGTGAAGAGGATAGTGATGCAGATATGTCGGATGGGTATCGTAATGCTCAAGGTAGTGATCACAGCTTTGAGGAAGATGAAGATGGGCCCGTCACAAGAAGTCGAGCTGGACAACGACCTACGCGACGATCAGGTTCTTCAGATGAATCCGTCAGAAATCACTATCGTACACGTGGTACATCAAGTTCTAGTGGGGTGGGACGCGGTCGAGGAAGAGGCAGAGGTCGTCGTGCAAGCCGTGGTAGACCTCCATTACGTGAACCACGTGTAACTCGTGCAACTAGACGACGACGACGACGCGGTATAGAGGATGATGGTGAAGAGGAAATCTTAGTGCATAGTGATGACGATATTGATATTATGCATGGTAGTCGAAGTGACGATGACGATGACGAAGATATGCCTGTACGACCGCGACGACGTGTACCCGTTTCCTATCTGGAAAGTGATATTGACGAAACACCAAGCGAATCAGATGAATCGGATAATGATAACAATGATCAACAAGAACAAAGTGATAATGATCAAGATAATGCATCAGAAGCCAGTGGATCATCTGAAACACTTCAGCAACCGGAGACGGAAGAATCCGATCATCAGCCACCCACAAATCGCAAAGGAAAACGACGATTGCGTATATCAAGAGGGATGGCTGATGATGATGATGATAGTGATGAAGATTTCCAAGCTGAAGCCTCTATGCGGGGTCGTAAGCGACGTGCTCTTGGAAGAGAAAAACCAGAACCTCGATCTGTTCAACAACCACAACAACCATCTCGTCCTGGACGGCAACGGGGTAAGCCGCGAAACTTAAAGGACGATGAAATTCCACTCTATGAACCTAAGGATTGGCTTACAACGACTCAGAGATCTGTAATAAAATACCATCCGCAAATGGGAGATCGTGTTGCCATTTTATCAAAAGGTCATCAAGAATATTGGGAACAATCTGAACTAAAGACTTATTTTGATGAACGTCATGGTCCTATCGATACAGAAGAACCTGCTCTATTTGGTCAAGTGATTGGTATTAGTTGGCAAGTGGGCCCGCCTACATTTTGTCGTTTAAAACTACGTCTTCGAGAATTGGTTAATGTACAAGAAACACTAAAGGATGGTCAAGAACCCATATGGGCAACCAAACATAATGATGTGACTATCGACTTTAGTGATGAAGATGGATGTCCAGAGTTTTTGGTGTTATGGGAACATTTTGTCGCCTCTATGGAAAATTTGAAAACCCTTCGTGAAGGTCAACGGGTCGATGCATTGTATGATACTTCTCGATATACTGGACGAATTGCAAAGAAACAAAAAACCCGCTGGCGTCGTGCTAATCTTCCAATTCCATGGGCTCACTATCATGTTATATGGTATATATAATTGTTTTTTTTCTAATTCTTCAAATATGTATATATATATATATATATATGTGCGCGTTACTGACAATTATATTAACGACAACAAAAATTTTTGTAGGGATGATCAAGAGTCTCAGGCTGAGGATTTAGGACCTTGGGAAATTGTCCCCACTGGAGAAGATTTCCAAGAAAAATTCAATGTTGGTACTGCATTATCAAATGCAGAAACAAGACGAGCAAAAGATATCATTACATGGCTTATGCAATGTGAAGATTTTGGACTCTATATTCATCAAGTCAACTATTATGAATATCGTAATTATCTTACACAAATTGCTTATCCCATTTGCCTAGAGATGATTATGGATCGACTTGATAATGGGTTTTATCGACAAAAGCAGGTAATTAGATCGAAATAACTTTTCACTTCACATCTCTTTCCCCTTGTTTTTTTTTTCAATTGACTGATTAACAGTTAACTCCTTTATTTATATATATACTAGGCTGTCATCGATGATATTGAACTGATCCGAAAAAACGCACAAAAGTTTAATCACGAAACCTCTCCAGCTCATAAAGATGCTATACGCATGGCCAACTTTTTCAAGTCTCGATTTTCAAATACAAGAATGCCACTAGCCTTTGGTACAAAAGGACGTCGTACACGACAAATACAAATACAAGAATCGGATGAAGAATATGAACAAGAGGAAGAACAAGATGATCAATCCCCTAGTATGGATGAAGCTCCACCAGAAAGTGATGGAAATGAAAGTGAATTTGTTGTTGACGATGATGACGATTAATGAAATTCATGCACATACACATTCAATCCCTTGGCCTCTTCTTATTTTATTCCACTAATAACACTAAACACACACACACACATACACACATACAACCAACACATTTTACACACTCACGCGCATCATTCATATAAAACACACACTCACGCACAATTAGCATTGTATATATGTAACATCATTTACTACGAATCTGTAATATCATTTTTAAAGACATTATAATATAATAAAAACTATGTCGATGAACTAAAACAAGTAAAATATACATTTATCAAAACGATGTGATAGATACTTCAAATGGTCATTTTTTTTTATATATGTATTTCCCGATTAGTCATAGAAGAAAAAAATCATGATTAGGGAAGTGTACAATATTATATTACTTGTCGTAAGGCCAAATCTTGTCAAGCGATGGGTGCTACATAAATTGAATTTTTTAGGACCTGGTCAGTCCATTCCATTACCTTCAGCTCATATGACCAGGCATTTAGCTGGTGGTCTTGGTCATAGATTCGTACCATTACCCCCTGGTCCATTCTCACCAAAGATGATTGCAGAGACATGGTATAAAACAAAATGTTTATCTTTCAAGAAATTTGTTAAATTATATTAGCACTCCTGAAATAATAGATGGTACATACATCTAGTTTTCTTCAAGAACCGCGGGGTATACTGTACCAACGGATGTTACAGTTGTTATCGTCTGATGGAGAAAGTGCTCATAATAATTCTAGATCCTGAAAATTGTTAAATACGTACGAGTGTTTTTTTTTTCAAGGAGAAACTATGTATATCTATAATTTTTGGGTTCTTATAACAAAACTAATTAAAATGGTGCTTTTTCATTTTCGGATTATCGGAATCAATGAACCGAGAATATGTTTATGTACAGTGTTATCAAAATGATTTATATATATATATGCTATTAATTAAATATAAGCAATGGTTCTAGAGTCAAGATTACGTCATACGTATTCTTTTCCATTTCTTCACGCGTTACCAGAATTATAATGTCTATTTTTGGATATAGTATTTAAATTAACTGGTAATAAAGCTTAATAACATTCTAGTGGCGTGTGTAATAATATAGTAATTTAATGCATCTTCTAATTGCAAATTTAAAGATAAGAAAGAAAGAACGACCAGATCTCTCTAATGGTGTCATAATATCGATATTATTAATTAATAATAATAACAAATAGACTAATGCTTCATGTTTCACAAAGAAAAAAAATCGTTCATACATAAATATCTTGTATCACCATCGCATCACAATAGCGGTGCCATCATTCCTGTTATTAAACACACAATATATCACTATTATTAAATGGCAAAGACTGCATAATATATTAAATATTGGCCCATCATTATTAAAACAAGGTACCCAACCTTTTTTTTCTTTTTAATTTCTATTTCCCGCCCTGGTCCTTGTCATAAATAATACAGTAAGGGGATTATTTATACCTATATGTCATACAAAAAAATAGCTTGCATTTTTTTATTAAGACATTATTATTAATATTACGATTATTAACAGTTTCCATAACAATAACTAGTGCCACTTTGCATTCTTTTTTAATATTACCATATCTCACTGTGTTGCTATTGTATTTTTGAAGAAGAAAAGCACTTATTGTAAATAAAGTTTAAATTTTCTGAGAAGCGGGAGATGTTATTCAAAACATAGATACAATAAGTATTATAATTGTAAGTAAAGCTAAAAAGAAAGCGTCTCATTGTCTTAATTAATAAATGCGTTTTCTACTTTTATTTTATATAAATGAGCAGTTAAATTCCAAGTAAAGAGTCAATAGTAGGTATAATAAGAACAAGTGCACAGACAAAAAAAAAACAGGTTACTCATATTAAGCTAAATAGTTTTGTCTCCGATACAAGAAAACCACGTTTTTATATGCTAGTTAATTTAGCAAAAAAAAAAAGAATGGAAGTACCCTGTATACAGAGCAAAAAAAAAAGTACTTTCTTTCTTTCTTCCTTACTTTCTTTCCTCTGCCAAGCAAAAAAAAAAAAAGTTATCTTTCTTCTTCATTTTGTTCATCTTTATATAATTATTCATTCCTTTTGACATTTATTACATACGCTATATAAAGATAATCAGGTAAGAATAGTAACCTTTTTTTTATAGACTTCTCTCCCCCTTATTAGTTTAAAATAAGCTAACCGTCTACTTTTCAAGGATTTTCTTTATTTATTATTTAAAACAAATATACATACTTTACGAAACTTTAAAGAACTCGTTATTAATTAACAAAAAAAAAAAAAGAAAAAGAAAAAGACGGGACTCTCACCTTCTTTTTTTTTAGTGTCCCTTCTCCTTTTTATTCTTCAATCGCTAAAAAACCAAAAACAAGTACATGTCTTCATCGAGAGTCCGCGATTACGAATATTCACTATTTGAAAAGAATGGCGATAAAGTGAAAACAGTATTATCTGAAGCACGAGCATATGAAGAAAACAACAACAACAACAACCTTAATCGTCAACCCAGTACTACGCGTCGAAAAAGTTTCAGATCACCCCCAAAATTTTATCAGCGTCATCAACCGAAATCAGAAGATACATCTTATATGACGGAGGATGGTATGTTATTATCAATTGCACGAACCAGCAAAAGTAAAGCATCAACTCCAACAGCAACAACATCATCCGATGGAAATTATCATGGAAATACATTACCGAATCGAAAATCTTTATCTAATATAGGAGGTGAACCAACTGTTAGACGACGTAAAAGTTTAATTGGATCGTTTGATTTAAAGTTTGGTCGTTCCAAATCACGCCAACA
This sequence comes from Circinella umbellata, assembly GCA_025093555.1. Classification (NCBI taxonomy): domain Eukaryota; kingdom Fungi; phylum Mucoromycota; class Mucoromycetes; order Mucorales; family Lichtheimiaceae; genus Circinella; species Circinella umbellata. Next base: position 239,494 of record JAIWNF010000004.1, on the reverse strand, counting down.
GCAACAGCAAAAACAAGAACAATCACCATTAAGGTTACCTGAAGTACCATCTACTTCATCTTCTTTTGAAGAACTTCCACCACCTGTATCATCACCAATATCAATAGCTCCACCACCGCATCCACATCACGTTATTCCACAGCAGCAACAACCTTTACGCAGTAGCATGATGGGACAGGAGAAATATCATGATGTTACTATTCCTGAAGCGAAAAATTTAGAAGCTAATTACGATTATGATAACTATTACCAACCCAATTTACGTGTACCATATGATCCAGAACTGTCAACATCGACTACTTCCACTATTGAACGCAATCCATCCATGGATTCCAATGTTTCTAATGTTTCCAAAGTCAGCACCTACGAATATCCTCCAGAGGAATTATATTCAACAATATCGACTGCAAATTACTGGCTTGAAAAACAACAAGCAGAAACCAATAGTAATAATAATATTGACAAGGACAAGATAAAGGGCAAAGAACGAGCGTCATCTCATATTACTAACAATGATGGTACTGAACGCATGCAATTGGATCAAGAGCAAATGATTTATATTAGTAGTACAACCAATTTACGCCCGCGTGCCCGATCCTTACGAGATAAAAATCGACAACAACCGCCACCACAAGAAAAACTTAAGCCAACAAAAGAAGAAGATTTGACAACGACAACAGCAGTTGGAACAACAACAAATTCTCGTTATAGTCATCGCGCATCAAGGTCGAGATCACGTGTGCTGAGATCTCCACCACCTCCTCAAGCCAATACTGTTGAAGATGCACCACCAAGTTTGCCAAATGTGGACGTGAGACAAATTAAAAGTGAAATCGATTCCACTTCAAGTTTAATACAACAACAACAACAGGCACCAACGCGTGGTTCATCTCTTGCTTCTACTACTAACACCACTCATAAAGATATATATAATATAACAGCACCCAATACACCTACTACAAGCATTAGCAATTCTTCGGCAGATCACCACTTAACAGCCAATGTTATTTATAATGTCAAACGAAGATTAAGTTTAGGCAAGGATCGTAACAAAAGTAATATGGGTCCTGTCAATACAAATAACAAGGAGATAGACCTGGATCGTAAAAGTCTACCTGCAAATTTTGCAACTAATCGGGAACCTCGAAAACGAACATTATCCAATGGCTCGAATCTAAGAACGACTAGCATGTTGCCCTCTGAACAACAACGTCGTAAATCTATAAGTAATTCTGGATCGACACATATAACACCTAGGACATCATCTATAACATCATCAGCAACAGCAGGACTGAGCCGAAGGTCAGGAAATACTTCACCCATACCTCCTCTTCCATCACATAATGCTCCCACAATCACCAAAAATCGATCGCAAGAAGATATTTCTTTAACAAATCGTCAACAACTGGTCCCTCCTGTTCCTCCCATGCCACGACATCATTCATTGGCCTCAACAACAGCAGATAATAAGCGTTTAAGCAAAGCGGATAGTAGGACAAGTAGTAGCAGTAGCTTTGGTCGCAGTATTGGCGGTGGTGCATTATCAGGTGATGAGCAACAGCAACAGTCAAAGTCAGCAGCAAGAAGATCAGTGCGTAGACAAGTTAGTCGTGGATCATCTTTGGGTGATACAGAGGATAGTGACACAGACAAACGTGTAACACGAACCAAAAAGAAATCAATTACTGAAGATTCAGGTGTTATAGGAAAACCAGAACGTACGTCCAATAATGGTTTTGTATTATGGAATCCGAACAAAAAAAGCACTGGTCAAGAAGAAAACAGGAATGTTTTATCTGTAAAGAAATCAACTGCAACCACCAGTAGCACAACAACAACGCGTCGACGTGGTCTGGTAATTGTTTTGTTTACTATTATTATTATTATTGTTGTTGTTTTTATCTCTATTTACTATATATATATGTTATTAACGTTCAAGTATTTATATTATAGACTTTGCCTGGTAGTTTAGCAACACCACCGCCTTTACCCACTGCGCCTTTACCCCCAATGAAAGTTGAGCCATTGAACATGACCATACCACAAGAAGGTACAACTCGGCGGAAAACAAACAAGACATCACCTGCAGGACAAAAAGCGATCACACCAACACGTATTCCTATGTCCAACGTCAAAACTTCATTTTCTGCTACAACAACCCCTATTGGACGAAGTGGAACCAGTAGTGAAGAAGAAATTATTTATGGGGATGGAAACAAAGTACGAAGGAAAAAACCAGAACGTCGTTTATCACGAAGCAAATCTGGTACTGGTGGTGGACGATCACCTCGAGTTCCATCTTCTACCGGAACATCACCCAAAGTACGACCCAAACATACAAGTAGTAGTACAACAACTAATAGTAGTGACGGTGGCAGAGCGAGTGGTGGCAGTACTGGTGCTGGTAAAGCATCATCACAATTGTATTATACAGCAACAAGTAGTGGAAAATCAATGATGACAGGCGCATCGCCGAGATTAGGAGCTCAAACGATTGCAGAAACGGGTAGAACAAGGAAAATAAGCACTACTTCGACTACTGCTGCCACTTCTGGAGCATTGGGTCGTGCTACTTCACTTCATGTTCCTACAACAACAAGCCGCCAACATTCTCGTACATCGTCAGAATTGGAGGCAGTTGATAAAGGTAAAATAAAAATCCATTACTAAAATATTTTATTTAGAACTGAAAATACCTTCAATTGTGAATACTCATTCTAACTAATATGCTATCTTTCTATTTATTCATTTATCAATCAATCAAATCAGCTACTCAACCTCGAGCTCTTAGTTTACACGACAAATTACGATCCATGGAAGAGGAATATTCCATTGGTAAACATTCCACTATGGAAGGGAAAGCAAATAATAATAATGAGCAACGTAGCAAGACAAGCGCTAATTATCATCAAAATAATCAACAAGAAGACTACTTATCACCTACAGCTGCAGCAGCAGCAACAACAACAGCTATCCCATCCATGAAACGTCGCGCCAGTGAAAGTGCTGCAGTCGATAAAAAAGGACAAGAACAAGCTTCCGTACGATCACCTAAAAGTCTACAAACAGTACTTAAATACTATAAACAGTTTCTTTCGCAATATGAACAACAAGAGGTGGCAAAATATGACCAAATCTATTTTATGGGACCGCATGCCAAAAAAATTAATGGTCGACCTGAGAACCCTATTTTGAATTATGGTTATGATGACGATCGTGGTGATTACCATTTGGTTATGCAAGATCATTTAGCTTATCGATATGAAGTACTTGGTGCACTTGGTCAAGGTTCTTTTGGTCAAGTTGTTAAATGTTTAGATCATAAAACTGGACAAACAGTAGCTATCAAATTAATTCGTAACAAGAAACGATTTCATGCACAAGCTGCTACTGAAGTGAAGATTCTTAAAGATCTTGTTCGATGGGTGAGTTGGTTATTGAAGCGAGAGAAAAAGCTGCTTCCTTATTGAGATGTTGAAAAATCAAACTAATGAATTTAATTATTTGGACATTTATTATACAGGATCCTGATGATCAGTTTCACAATATTCGAATGACAGATTATTTCTATTTTAGAAACCATTTATGTGTCGCATTTGAATGTCTTAGTATGAATCTGTATGAGTTTATCAAGAGTAATAATTTCCAAGGATTCAGTTTGAGTTTAATTCGAAGGTAACACTTTCAATTAATGTTTTATTATCATTATTATTATTAATGTTGTTAGGTGATACGAAGAAGTTAAATCAAATGGCATCTGACTTTATATATAATAGATTTACAATTCAAATTTTACAATCTTTATGCTTGCTTTATGAGCATCGAGTTATCCACTGTGATTTAAAACCGGAGGTACAAAAAAAAAATTAAGGAAAAAAAAAAGCTTTTATGAAAAACTAATAGTAAGATATATAACTATTTATTTATAGAACATTTTATTGAAACATCCATCCAAAAGTACGATCAAGGTCATTGATTTTGGCAGTAGCTGTTTAGAAAGTGAACGAGTATATACATACATCCAAAGTCGATTTTATCGTGCACCCGAAGTCATTATGGGAATGGCTTATGGTTTACCTATCGATATGTGGAGTTTGGGATGTATTTTAGCAGAACTTTATACGGGTCTTCCGATTTTCCCAGGTGAAAGTGAGCAAGAACAACTTGCATGTATAATGGAAATTCTTGGTGTTCCAGATCGCTATTTAATTGAAAGAAGTTCTCGGCGGAGACTCTTTTTTGGTAAATAATCAATCTTCTATTTCCAGAAAAAGGAAAAAAAAAGAAAGCTACTTTGATGAGGCTTTGATCAAAGGAAAAAAGAAGGAGCATGTACTAAATTTAGAGTTACATTATTATTGTTGGTTTTTCTTGTATTATTATCTAGATTCAAGCGGGAATGCGCGTATTATACCCAATTCGAGGGGTAAAAAGAGAAGACCAGGAACAAGATCAGTCATGCAAGCTTTACGTTGTCATGATCGCTTATTTGTTGACTTTATTGAGCGGTGTCTTCGATGGGATCCTGATAGACGTATGCGTCCAAATGAAGCGTTACGACATGAATGGATTAAACAAGCTGTTCCAATGACCACCAGTACTTCAGGTACCACGCATAATCGATCCAAACATCATTCAACTCCGAAAATATCAACTGGGTAATTAAGTCTGGAGCATAGCTCTTGTGGGAATAAAATGGAAAGAGATCCTTATAACAATACTTAAGTTATATATACTAAAAAAATCAGGATGGTGGGTTTCGTTTAATAGAAATGTAGCAGATTCTTACCAAAACCATAGTCAGCAACATAATAACCATTCTCATCATCGATCTTTAGGCGTGAATGGTATATCAGGCAATAATGCTGCTACTGGAAGTAATGGTGAAAGTGGTGCCATTGTCTATTCAGGAGGAGACACATTTACTAAAACAAACTCGATGGTTTTAGTCGACGATTATTATTATACAAGCAACAGCTAAAAAAAAAATGCATATAACTATTCATGAACAACAACAAAAGCACATATACTCAAACATTTGTAATATATCACAATTACATGCACAATACAATATATCATTATCACACAAATATTAGTTCATACATATTTCTCTCTCTCTCTTTTTTTTTATTATTATATTATATTATTGCTTACATGCAATCCAATTGTATCTTTCTATTACTTTTTCTTTTCTCTCCCCTTTGAACATATTTACACACAAGTCCAATGATTATTTCCCCTTTCTTTTTCTCCTCTTACTCTTGTAGATTTTTGTTTCTTATTATTTTTCAAATAATGTTTTTTATATATTGTTTATTAATTTAATAATAATCCTTTATTATTGTGATTTATTAATAAACAGTTTGATTGATGGTAAAAAAAAAGGGGTTTTTTTTTTTGTAATTGTTAAAGAAGAGATTGATAAAACTAACAATAATAATATCAAAAAAAAAAAAGAACTGATTTATCCACAACGATGGGTACCGTTTTCGTCAACAGTCATTGGCTTATTGCTACAGCAGGCGTTCATTTGAGGGTCTACACCAGTGTTGGCACAACATGTCAAGGTTTCTTTATTACATGTGAAGTAGGGACCACAGCCTTCTTCAACGGTACAAGGAGTTGCTTTTGCGGATACGCTAGCAATCATCAAGCACACAACGGCGGCAATAAGAGGGATAATTCGGTATTGCATCTTGTAATTTTTTTTGATTTCTTGTAATGAAAAGTAAATTGGTAAGATAGAAAAAAAAATTGGGTCCTTATTTATACCTTTTTTTTTTTTTTTGGTTTGCTCCATTCCATTAACAGTAATTCAAAATGGATACTGTGTTACATTATGCTATTATACTTGCTGAAAGTAAATATCAATTCCCCCTCCCTTTTTATTTTTGAATTATGGTGTGTTGTTGCGACATTGAAAGATGTATATTTACCGTGAGCCAATCAATTTTTTTTTTGTCGGGGAGGAATAATATTTAATGCATAAGTAGAATGATTCCAAAAATAGCTTGTTTTATGATGTCAAGTTTTAATGATATACATACATACATAGTGCATATAAGCAATTCAGAAAACAAGGTCCTATCTATTATATACATACATACTGTAACTTCTCCCTTGTTTTCTTTTCAAGGAGTTGTCTATAATAACTCGTGTTCTACTCACGACGAACACTCATCTATAAATAAATAAATATATTTATTATATATTCTTTTGTCTTTTATCAGAAAATATTTTTGAATTGGATACTAAATAATGACTACCCGTATTGGATTTCTTATATAATTATATGATTAATTCATTGGGAAAATAAAAACAATATTACAGTTAACGATTTCCAACCAACTTCTTTTTCATGTTTTGCGAGTCGATTACGATACATCTATTTATAGTCCTATTCTAGTACAAAAGACCGTCTGACTATAATACTCGTTCCGCAAGCCATTAAGAGGAATATATCGGTGTTGCAACCATGTCTTTTTTAAGGATTTTAAAGACATCAATTATATGCCGTTTTTGATCTTCCTACCATTATAAAAAAAACAAGTACACTATAGCATGGTTATGAATAAATACGCCGAGAAATTTCCAAATCAGAAATAAAAAAACTCCCGGAAAAAAAAAAAAAAAACGGAAAAAAAGATTTTGTATATTTTCTGTACTTATTATGTACAACAAGAGCACTTTGAATTTTTTTGAGTCGGTAACTCATTATATTAGTTATTCTGGCTGTTTTGATGCGCACTGGATCTAAAATACATTCAACCGCGGCTCAAATGATAAATTCAAGGAGGCCCAAATTAATTCGATATATTATTATGAGTAGTTTGAGCATGTTAGATCCGTGAGCTTGAGACTTTGAGGACAACTGTGAGAGGTTCTTTTTTTTTTTCCAAAAAGACCTTAACGTTGTTCTCCTTTATCGGTCAATGTACCATGCTACAACTGTCAATCACAGTATTATATTGGCTGGTTGGTTTTTTTTATATATAGTATACCCACTCTTCAGTATTGGTTCATTTCTTTCAATCATTTTATAGCTATGTCAGTTAGTATTGACTTATTAATTTTTAAATTTGTCAAACTAGTTTCTTTTATATATGTAAATAAGAATTTTCTATTTTTATTTTTATTTACAATTACACACACACACACACACACACACACACACATATATATATATATATAGCTCAAATTGATTATCTAACTTTGAGATATTACTACGTCGTCTTCATTTACCATATCATAAATTTACGAAAGCCTAATTAAAATACCTTCAGATATAGTTACAAAACTAGGACAAAAATAGAGTAATATGAAGAGAATTAATTATTAGTGCAAGAAATCAAATGAAACCTTACTACGTATGTATTTTAAATAGAAAAAAAAAGCGATTCAAATATCTTATTCAATATAATATTGAAAAAAAAAGTCGATTAGATAAAAAAAAGCAGGTATTGTAGGTGGGGGGGGGATAAAGAAACTTCTTGTACTAGAAAAGGAAGAGTAAATATAATATTCAGATCTTGACAAGTGACTCCTTTTTCAGTACAGTCCCTAAGTATTTAACATTTTCAAACCAAAAAGGTTGAGCGAGCTCATTACTTAAAAGATAAGTTTGAGCAATTTGAGCCAGCTCAAATCATATACGTAGAGACATTTAAGCTACTCAAGACGTTTGACTTGAGCACAAAAAATTCTCTTTTCTCTCATTTAATTTCTCATTTAATTATGCCACAAACTTTAAGTATTACCAAAAGGTGCGTGGCATCTTTTCCATTAGTACTAAAATTCTGCTTCATATTGTTGCCAAAAACATAGTCTGTTAGATGATAACGGTTTCCATTCAATGGGGATGCTAAGACGAATATTGAGGGTGTTTTATTTTTTTTTCTTACATCTACGTATGGTATACGATTAAATACAGTACTACATACGTAGTTCTTTACAAGATGTACGATCTTATTTGTACTATGAGCAAGAGAAGTGTACTGACAACAAAGTGAGATATCATTACGAGATAAACCGATTTCCATGGAAACAGTAATAATCAAGTCTTCTTTATTTATTTTTTTCATAACCTCAGTATAAGACCTGATCATGTCGTCAAGTTAGTATGAAAAGGAGCAACAGTTTGTAAAAACTTAAAAAGTAAGATCAACAGTGCTTTTTCTAATGAATCTTCCCCTCATTTACAGTGTTTTCTTTTGTTGAGTTATCAGTGTCAATATGATTTCGTTAGAAAAGCAAAACCAAACCCTCTACGTTTCTCAACTTAAAATAAAAAAAAATTGTAGAAGAAAATTATTTTTCCAGAAGCAGGGATGTCATGAAAATTGAAAGAGACATCGATTAAGTAAATAAAGAAAAATTGACTAAGCTAGTAAAGGAGATAAAGCAGCAAAGGTATATGACTAAGTACGCAGGCTAAATGCGTGTTGCTGTTCCAAATGAATTTTGCGTAGATGATGAATTGTTTTGGCTATTACACTGTTTGACCAGAAAGTAGTTTGGTGAAAGACAAATTGCCAATGAGCGAACCAAATTTGGAACAAAGTGGGTGGCAATAATGTCAAAAAATGCGAGTTTGAATGTAGGACATAGTGATAAACCAGGCAGAGAAAGGGACATGTTATTATCTATTGTCAGCTCACTAGGAAAGCCCAAATAACGGGATACAATGCTTTGCCAGTCCGATTGTTTAATAGGACATGCCCACACAAAGTGTTTGGGTGTATCAATTGAGTCACAAAAAAACACAGGTTGCCGTGGTAAATACGTTTGGTATTAATTGATGAAGACGTTGCTTACACGACAGTTTTTGGTGCAAGATGTGCCACCGGATGTTTTTGTGTGCGCGATGTGGAAAGGAACTGTTCCAATTCAACTTAAATAATACAAGTATCGAAAATTTGAAATATGTATAGTACCTCCAAGATTAGAGATATTCCATTCGGCTAGTTTAATCATTTAATAGCTGAATATTGACATAATTAATTTAAATGGCATTTTTTACGTATATGTTTTCAAAGTAAGTATTTTGAGTATGCCGATGTAAAAATTATTCGATATAAAAATTGTTCGATATAAAAATTCACCCAAGTGCGTATTGACATTGTATAAAAAAATAAACAATGAATCAAAACGCTGTTACTATAGCAACAAAACTACCACATTTCTTTAAACATTAGTATATATAAAATATGTTAACCTGTTATGAATATTTACAGTAGTGACCGTCATGATAATATAGGGCGTGATGTAAGATGTTTGGGTTTATTATATAGTATTACGGTTACACAATGAATTGATTATTTTGATTTTCTATAAAAATGACAACAATTTAACGTGTAGTGGGCAAAATAGAAAAAGATTAATTTTTATCCCCAAAGACGTCTGTGTTAATAGGTTTTTTCAAGTTTTATAAAAATATAATATAATGACGAGATAATAACTATTAAGAATATTAATGCTACTTGTACATATATATAAGGCAATTAGTAGATAGACTGAGATTTGTTTGTTCGTCCGTTTGTTATATATGAGAGTAATGTAAATGTCGTAGCTGAAAACTATTATATCATAAACTGCTTGAACGTTATTAAAAAAGATTCATCCCCCCTCCCTCTACAATCGGTATAAATCGTAAGACACAACTGTAGCAACATAAACGAAATTTATATAAAGTTAATAATCATTGCTAAGTGGTGCTAACCCGTGAGAAATGGTCAGTGTCCCTGTCACTATCATATGGAAGCTAGACGCTATCTTCCTTTTAAACGATATCATTGTCCATGATATGAGTTAAATGATATGATGTACACAGTGCATATGACGCTATACTATTTCTCGGAAATTCAAAAATGTAGCTAATGCATATTTACATGAACTGTTTCTTATGCACATGCAAAGAAGTGAAAGCTATGCAGTTTGTATTATAAGAAAGGAAGGAATAAGAAAAAGGAAGAAATTGTTTTTTTTTATTATTCTGGAAACATCCGGGCACCCACAAACATCAGACGACAAAACAGCACACTTTTGGTTCCGAGGTTCCCCTTCTTTCCAGGTTATTATTATCTGAGTTGCTTTCAAAAAAAAAATATGCCTTTGTTTCAAATACCTTTTTTTATAATCAATATACCTCTTTCTTTAACTTTATAAAGCTACACTCTCCCTCTCTTTTTTTTTTATTTTCCTATTGAACCATAATTACTATTCGTATAATATATGGCCGCACAACTTTATAAAACTGAAAGTGGTCGACTTTTCCATGCTGGTGCAGTTGCAATTATTACGGTTGGGTAAATAGAATATTCCCATTTTCTCATTGAACTTGATAAGATTATTAAAACCTTTTTTACGTTTTTTTTTTTCCAAAGCTTACCTGCACGTGGGAAAACGCATGTTTCGCGCTCCTTATGTCGATATCTTCGTTGGCTTGGTGTAAGCACTAAAGTATTTAGTGTTGGCAATTATCGTCGTGAACGCATGGGCACTATTCCTAATGACTGGTTTGACCCACGTAAAATATCAAAGCTTATTTTATTTTTGTGTATATGGTTGTATGTGTTAATTTGAGAAATATATATAGGCTAACAACAAAAAAATGGGAATATGGGGTGTTTTTTTATTCTTTATAAAAAAAAGGGAACGTTGATGCTGTGACAGTACGAGAAAAAATTGCAGAGGATTGTTTGGATGATATGATTCAATGGTTAGAAGATGGTGGAAATCAAGTTGGTATTTATGATGGTAATAATGTTACTGAAGAAAGACGACGTGAAATTTATGATAAACTTACAAGTCATAATATCAATGTAATATATTACTTAATTCGAAGTAAAAAAGGAATAATAATTCAGGAACCAAAAAAATAAAACAAGCTGACCTAATAATATTTTTTTTTACATATGTTTTTGAAATACATAGGCATTATTCATAGGTATATATAAAAGAAGAAGAAGAAGAAGAAGAAGAAGAAGAAGAAGTATTTATAATATAAATATACTAAGTGATAATATAATAATTAGAGTCAATATGTACAAAGACAGAAATTGTTTATGCGAATATAAGAAGCGTCAAAATATCATCACCTGATGTAAGTTCTTTCTTGTAATACCATTATATTCAATTTACAAACTAAAAATATTTCTCGTATCATTTAGTATGTCGGTTGGGATCCAGAAGAAGCTGTTGAAGATTATAAGGTAAATAAATTACTATGATATAAATAAATTCTTTTTTGTTATCTAAAACTTTTTATATATAAAATTTGTATTTAGCATCGTATTGAACGGTTGATGGAACATTATGAAACAATTTCAGATACTGGTATTCCTTTTGTCAAGTTATTAAATGTTGGAGAGAAAATTATTGTGAATAATGTTATGGGTTATCTTCAGGTAATAAATGAAAGAAAGGGCATATATGTGAATAACAGAATACTAAATCTATAATCTATAATCTATAATCTGAAATAATTAGTCGCGTATGGTGTATTATTTGATGAATCTTCATGTTCAACCACGAAAAATTTATTTTGCACGTGTAAGTTATTGTATAAATAGATATATTATGTCATATTAAATTAAAATTTATCTATATATATATATATATTATAGACAGGAGAAACGGATCATATAGAATGTTATAAGGGTGATGATGAATTATCAGCAGAAGGACATGCTTATGCAAAAGCTTTAAAAGAATTTGTAGTAAATTATAGAGCACAAGCAAAAGATAGTTCTGGTAATTCAGAAGAACAAGAACGACCTTTAGCAGTAAGTTTTTTTTTTTTATTAATTGATAAGCTGTTTAATTGTTGGGAGTTTAATAAACATAATGTTCATTTTTTTTAGGTATGGACATCTACTCGTAGGAAAGCAAGACAAACAGCACAACCATTTGCTGATGCAGGTTTTGCAGTTAGACAACATTCTGTATTAACACAAATTAATCCAGGAGAAGTGGATGGAATGACCTTAGCTGAAATTAAAGAACAATATCCTGAAGAACTTAAAAGAGCAAGAGCGGATCCCTATAGACATCGATATCCAAGAGCAGAGGTAAATTATACATGTAATAATATTATTATGATAATAACTTAAAATTAATTATGTACCTGAATTAAAAAATTATATAGTCATATCATGATCTTGCTGTACGATTAGAAGCTGTTATTATGGAATTAGAACGTGAAACGAATGATGTATTAATTATTGGTCATGAAACAGTACTCAAATGTTTATATGCATACCTTTTTGATAGACCTGAAAACGATATCCCAACTATATCTGTTCCCCGTAGTTTCTTAATTGAAATTACTCCTTCTGCTTATGGATGTAAAGAATCTCGCATGAAAATTGAATAAGTAAAAATAAAAATATATATTCTTTTCTTATTTCTTGACCCCCCGTCCCTTTTTATTACTATTATTATTATTACTCATAAAATGATTATACACATAAAAAAAAGGTGACAAACGAATTGTCATCGTTACATCGCATGAAATCTCGGTTCACAGTCACTTGTGTGGCGGAAACTCACCCAATTAGTTCATTTGAGTTTCCTGCGGCTACTTTTTTTTTTTCTTTTTTCTTTTGTTCGAGTTGACCACATAAATCCGCCACGAAAAGGGAGGGAAAAGAGAGAAGGGAAAAAAAATAAAAAATAAAATAAAAAAATGAATGAAGCTACTGCATCAGGTGAAAATAAATTCGGTTTAGCCGATGACGAATGGCAATTTTATAAATATGCTCATTCTAAGGGCAAGGTATCTTTTTTTTTTTTAATTTTTCATTCATACGCGTTCATATAAATGAGTTTGTCCATTAAAAAACTTTTGTTTATATATATATATATATATAGGAAGGAATCAAATTTAGTGATCGTCCACCAGAAATGGAAGTACAAGCAGCATACCAAGCCATGAACACCCTTTTAAAAAAGGTATGCTATTTTGATCTATGAAAAAAAGAAGACAAATAATAACACTTGTCTATTCTGAATAAGATTAAATAATATGAATAAACTATTCATTTTTTTTTTAATAGAGTGCACTTGAAATTGTTAGTCTGAATGGTGAAAATATGTTACGTGCAATTGATCTTCGAGATGCTGAAAAGTAAATAACAGGATATATATATGTTTATAAATATGTAAAAAAAAAAGAGGATGGGTTATACTTATAATATAATCATAATATAGGGCAAGTCGTATGAATGATGAACAAAGATTTGTTTATAATGCAATTCGTGCAGCTGGTAACGAAGGCATATGGACAAAGGATTTAAAAAAGAAAACAAATTTACATACTATTGTATTAAACCGTACCTTGAAAGCATTGGAACAAAAACAAGAAATTAAAGCTGTTAAGCATGTCAAAGTAAGTTTTTTTTTTAAAAAAGGGTGAGAGGGATTTATTATAACTAAAATGATCCATTTTTATTTTGTTTAGTATCCTACAAGAAAAATTTATATGTTATTTGGTATTACACCTTCAAGTGAAGTAACTGGTGGTGCATGGTATACTGATCAAGAATTAGATACTGAATTTATTGAAAGTTTAAAAACAGCTTGTTTAAAATATATCATGGCCCGAGTAAGTATTACTAAATCTTATTATATACTATTTATATACTAATAATAGTATTTATTTATTACAGAGTTTTCCACGTAATGAACAAGTGCGTGATGCAGTATTTAATGCAGAATATGAACATTATCCAACAGCAGCTGAAGTACGACGTTTTATTACAGAATCACGTATTTCTTCAGTCGATTTATCAGTAAAAGATATTGGTAGTTTATTAGATGTATTAGTATATGATGGTGTAGTTGAAAAGAAATTACCTTATATTGCTGGATTTGATGAAGATATGAGTGATGATGAAGGGGATGATTCTTCTGTACCATGGGCTTATAAAGCAGTAAGAAAAACAACGAGTCGATTACCTACAGAAGCTATGACAGAAATTCCATGTGGTAAATGTCCTGTATTTACATTTTGTGTTGAAGATGGTCCAGTAAATCCATACAATTGTGAATATTTTAAAACATGGTTAGATTGGTAACAAAACATAACAAAAAGTACACCTTCTCATTTCATTTCATTTCATCTCAACTACTCCAAAAAAAAAAAGTTTTTAAATTTGCATTTATACACACACACACACACACACACACATTTATTTTCATACAAAAATACACGAATATATTTTGTTCTTTCACTCTCGCTCTCGCTCTCTCTTTATATATAATATATTATAATATAATATTTCTCTTTTTGTACACATCTTTTAAACATATAACCTTTTCAATTTATTATTAAAGCTAATTAAATGAGTTTATTATTATTTTTTAATAATGATGGATCTAATGATGATGTATCAGCTAATACACTATTAGGATCATTTAATGCTACTTCATGACCTGCTTCTTGTAAACTTTTAGAAGGTTTCTTTAAAAGTTCCTGATAAAATATAAATATAAATGATTATTAATAATTATCATAAACACACACTACTACTGTATATAATTTATAACAAAAAAAAAAAAAAGTCTCCCTACAGAATATTTCCAAGGAACTAAAATTTACCTCAATCCTTTTGGTATCCATAAAAGAGGGTATCGTATCTGATGTAGTTGGAGTAGCAATTTTGGATACTCGACGTTGACCTTCTTTAAATGTACCACCTAATTCTTTTAATGCAGCTACTCGTTCTTGACCATTTCTTGGCATGGGTTGTGTAATAATTTTATTATCATTCATATTATTTACTTGAGTAGTATGTGAACTTGATCTTTTTTGTTGTTCAGTCATCATTCATCTGACGGATATTGCAAAGTTGACGGAGAGGGAAAAAAAAAAGAAGTAATAAAAGAAAGGAGAAGGAAAAAAAAAATATTTTAATCAATACATTTTGTATGTATATGTCATAAAGAATTTACATGGTTAAAGTAAGAGGGAAGGGGAGGCGGTGTTGTCTGTGCGGGGAGAGATCTGAGCTTATTTTTGGTATAATACACAAGTGGGGGAAATTAGAACAGCTCGTTTCGTAAATGCAAGGGAGAAGCAATATAACGGGAATATATGCAAAAAATTTGGTTGGTGTTTTAAAAGGTTCGGGGGTGGGATTAGATTAATTTTTTAACCATGTCCTTTTTTTTTTTTTTCTTTTAAGAATTATTATCAAATAAACCTGAATGAAACTTGGGTATTTCTTCTATTAAAGTATCTCTATTAAATAAAATGAATAGTTTAGTGAAAAATAATCATAATATTCAACTTTTTTTCTCTTTTTGTTAAATAAAATAACAACTTTACTTGACTATTTTACACATTTGTTCTAAATCTAAACTTGAATTCATAACCATTTCAAATTGCCTTTGTTCAGGTTCACCGTCTGTCAATGGAATCGTATTGACAGCCGATATTAAAATGATATTTAATGGTGATTGTGGAAAAGCTTCATCCATTGTCACTATTTGATTGATTACAATTATCATGGTTACTAGGTCACATCTTTTTATTTTTACAAGTCAAAAAATTGTACATATTCGGAAACTTACATTGAACAATAGCAGCTGCTGTATTTCTTGCTTTACCTACTTTAGTAGTAACGTCATTTAATACTTTTTGATGATATACTTTTAATTCATTCCATAATGCATCTGGTATTTTTACAGTCATATACAATGCAATAGATGAAAAGTTGATAGCATCAAATCGTATTACGTGACTAGAATAATAATTGTTTTTACATTCTTTTAGTTCTATATACTAGCCAAAAAAAAATATGGTTATTTGTTACTTACTTTGGCATATCCGAAATCAATTGCTCAATAAATCCTCTTCGTTCATTAAGTGATCGATATTCAAAATCCATTGCAGAATCATCTTCCACAAATGTATTTTGGTCTTCTAGAATCGCTATTTCTGCTTCTTCATTCTGATGATGTCGTTGCTGTGATACTTGTAGTTCTCGATCATCACTAAAACTAACAATAGATGATGTTTGTCTTGTATTGCTACTGATTATAATCGGTTGATATTGTTCTACTAATGAACTTTCTGGTAATGCTGCAGGTGCTGATACAATGGATGAAGGTTGATCTACTGGTGTAATTAAATCGATGGGTGTGGGTTCACGACTACTTTGTAATTCGTCATATTCTTCATCACCAAATAGCTATATAATTTTTTTTTCTTTTAGTATACTCAGCCTTTTTTTTTATGCAATAACAAAAGCTTATAATAACGAACCATTTGGTTAAAATGAATCCATAAAGAAGAAAGCCATTGTTGAAGACATTTTGGGTCTTCAATCTCCCATTCCAACAAAAGTAATTTTTCATTACTAAATGCTTGCCATGTAGGATTAATAATTATGTCTGGTGAAAAGGTATAGTCACTTGAATCAAATACAACTTGACCTAAGTTTTTTTTTTTTTTTTTTGTCAAGATTATTTCAGAAATATTATTATTGTCAATGACCTCCAACTTAACATTTCCTTCTCCTTATTTTATTTTATTTACATGGAACTTTAGTACGATTATTTTGATAAGAGAAATGAATGTCAAGACGATCATATTGTCGTGATTTTCCTTGACCGAAAAAAGGGTCTGACGTATGTCCAGAAATAATATGAACACCAGGTATACGATTATCATCAAGATATTGTAACGCTTTTTGAAGCATCGGATAATGATTTTCATCCATTTTTTTTTTGGGAGTGGTTATAATGTATTAAAAAAAATGTAAAGAAGAAAGAAGCGCAGCTCCTCTTTCCTTGCCCGAAACAATTTTTTTATTTTTTGAATAATTAAGTATTATAGAGGAGCAGTAGCTTTGGACTTCATTTTCTTTTTGTTATTGTTCAAGGGTAAAGGTAAACCATAATAACAATGCATAGTATTATCATCCACTATACGAGGACATTCTTGTAAATTCATGACTTCATTATATTGTGGATCAACGAAAACCAAACGACGTGTTTCACTTGCAATAGGACAAGTGACCCAAACAGTATCATAATCCGGAAAATAACCATCATTTAAAATTTTCAACCCAACCTTAATTATATCTGGTCCTGCTTCCATCCATACTTGTACTTCAGTGTACGCTCTTCCTTCTAATTCATGGTATAATGTCTTGCCATCATCTTCAATCATTGTAAATATACGTCTTGTTATAGGATGAGGGTCTTCTTCTTCTTCTTCTTCCTCTTTCTTTTTAGGCCATCGTTCAGGGAATATCTGAACACGTCGATCATCATCAGGCATTTGATGTACATTATTCATCACTTGACCAAAACAAATCATCGATCCCGCTTTAACAAATATGGGCGCCGCAGCATCATCAAGTGAACTATCCACGGTCACCGTTTGTCCACCCTCAAAATATTTTTCAGATTGATAATGATACCATGCCGTTTCTTGGGGCAAGTAAATGGATCGTTTGGTCTCGTTTGGATTATAAATAGGAGCTATCAACGTGTTAGGTCCGAGCATAAATTCGAATTGTTGATTGTACGTTTTTGAATCATTTTGATGATCATAAAATATGGGTCGAATTAATGGTTCATTGTTTCGGTAGGTATGAACAACATATAGTGAATATAAGTAGGGAATGATTCTGTATCGTAGATGGATTGCTTCACGGATTGTTGGTAATACTTCAGGATACTATATATGTATATGTATAAAGAAATTGTGTATTTGTAAGTTTAAAAATGTTTTTTTTTTTTTGAAAAAGGCATATATATATATGCGTGTGTGTGTGTGACAGTCTTGTGATTTTACCATCCATGGTTCAGTGATTGTATTGTCCGTATTAAAAGAGTGGATACTAAATCTAGGCCAGAAAATTCCTTGTTGGACCCATCGAACAAACATTTCTGGATCGGGGCTAGGTCCAGCAAATCTATCGTTGTTGTGTTTACAAAAAGGAAAAAAAAGTCAATATAGCATCCGATCTTATGTTAATACTTATTTTACCTCATATATGTATATGTATTGTTATAATTACCCTCCTACATCATGACCATATCCACTCGGAATAGCACATAATGATGCCCCTACACCCATAGAAATATTATATCGAATTGTTTTCCATTCAGTAGTATTATCTCCACTCCAAGTTTGATTTACCAACTGCTGACAAAATGGAACTGATGATCGAGTAATCAAAAACGGCCGTTGATTCGGTATTGCTTCCTGCAATACTTGAAACGATGCTTGAGCCATCAGTAATGTTTGTATGGGTGTACCCACGTGTCGTGCACATGATCGCTTATTTTTTGTAGGAACAGATGAAGCAAGTAATCCTACAGGATCATCATACATTTTGGGTTCCACTTGACAAGCATAAGTATGTTGATCATCCAACATGGCAAATTCATTATTATCAAGCCAAGGTAAAAATCCTTTGTCCACCAACTGGGTTCGTAATTGTGTTTGCCAATAAGTATACCCAGCTTCACTTGTAAAGTCAATATAACTTGCATCTCCCATAGTATATCGACCAGCGCGCCATTGCAAAACAGTACTTGGTTTATCATTCTCATCATCCCAAACTAATCCACGTTCTTGTTTAAGTTTTTCAAAATCTGGATGCGATTTTTGTAAAAGCCACGGTTTGACATTGGCAAAAATATGAATACCAGCTGCATTCAATCGTGCAGCCATCTTTTCTGGTCGAGGAAATCGCTTTTTATTCCATGTAAACACACATCGATCGCCATTATCAACGACCGTATATCCAGAAGAAAGATGCATACCATCACAAGGGATATCATGTTTGCGACATTGTTTTGCAAATTGTTCGATTTTTGTTTGAGCATTATCGCTTTCAGCATAGCCCATGGAAGAAGCAAGATAACCGAATGAATAACGTGGTGGTAAGTGCTGTGTAGAACCAGTTATTATACCAAACGATCGAACAATGGATGATATCGAAGGTCCATGAATCATAACATAATCCAATGGGCCGGATTCAGCATGATAACTCGTATAAGGACCCCACATCTAATGAATATATTGTATACATATATATTAATTATATAATCTCCTCCCCCTTTATTATCTTTACCAACTCCTTCGTCCTTTTCTTTTCTTTCTTTTTATGAAATATAAAGCTTACAAACTTACAGCATCTAATTCTTGACCAAAATCAACTGTTGTCGTGGAAAAATTTTGATAATAAATACCATAAGCACGTTTCGTTGTTGTTGATAATGTTACATAAAAGGGACAAAATTTGTATAACGGATCTTGTGTTTCAGCATCATATCCCATACTATCCAATCGTTCAAGTCGGAATCGACGACCTGCCAAATTCATTGGGCCTGTACGTTCGCCTAATCCAAAATAAGCATCTTCTGGGTATCGTTTTCGATAATGCCATATTTCATGATGATCATTATCGTTGTTGTCAGATGATGACAAAGGTTGATAAGCGTAAGCTCTTCGGACAAGATCTTCTGCAAAAGGTTTATGCGGCTCCATACTTTTGTCATACCATACAAGACGTAAGCATGGAAGTTCAATTACAATCAAAAGTAAAGGCGTTTCTACTTCAATTTGACCAGGTTCACCGTCTTGGTATTTTTTTCTTGATACATTAAATGACTTATAATCAATATCGTTTTGTTGTTGTTCTGTATTTTTGTGGTTTGTATGATGACGTACGCGTATAACGTTACTAGCCAATATATATATTTCAAACACGTTGCCATCCGAGTTTCGAAAAGTGACAGGATGGGATATACTCGAGTCGAACTCATATCCTTCTGGTAGTTTTTGACGCATATTTATTTAATTTTTATAGAGATGCTTTTTGTGTTTCGTGATATATACAAAGATAAAGAAAGAGTACAGTGATTTGCGTTTAAAAATATAAATTTTGGAGGAACGAAATCCATTTTTTGGTTATCACCAATGAAATTTTTCGTTCATTAGTAAAATTCTTGGAAGGTCAGTATAATTTTTGTTGGATGAGTGTAATTTTCCATTATCCAGTATAATAGTCAGGAACTCATTCCAAAAAAAAAAAAACAATCAGTTATAGAAAACAAGTTTGTATATACGATAAAGGTTTATTATAAAAAAACAGCTATATTCTCTCCATATTAATACACTTACGTATTGTGGATAGATATAGGAAGATGGGGACCAAAGGTTTGTACGTCGTTGGTATAATATATATGTTTGTACTCTTCAAATGATAGTTTCCTTTTTTTTTCTTTTCTTATGATCAGTTTCAAACACATATATAACATGGATATATATATATATAAAATGTTTTTTATTATTGTTGTCAGAACCCAATAATTCGGGCGCACCATAGCCATTCTTATAAACAAAAATTATTATATATCGTCATGGTAAAGGAATGGTAATACTTGACATAGAAAACCAACTGTGTGTGAGTAAAACCCACCAACAAGCCAAAGCTGCGTTTCGTCGTATTTATGGCAGTTCAGTTTCTGACAAGTTTTTAGGTCGTAAAAACGAATCAATTCGAGCAAGAAGTTGAATTAATTCGATCATCCATTTACAAGGATTTTAAAAAGCATGAAAATTATCATCATTTGTTTATTGGTATGTGTTCGATAGTAAGATAATTCTGCTGGATGATACGATGTGAGGGATAAAAATATAGTTTTTTTTGGATACTAAGTGAAATATACCTTGAATAAATGAATATGCCTTACTACTACAAGATACGCATTTAGAGACTTGTAATGTTTTTTATTTTATTTTATATATTTTTTTAATTAATAAATGGAAAGCATTTTCCTTTAAATGTGTATTGTCGTTGTCATATTGCTGAAGTAATAAATTTTGGAGCAACCTTATACTGTGACAAGCTTGTAATTATATGTACCACGATTGGACTATTATTCAAGAAGTTCAAGATTGCATCCACACTTTCAAATCATTCATTCATCCATCCAAATATCGTTCATTCGACAATGCTCCTAGTGCGGATCCCATATTCCGGAATTCCTATTGACTGAAAAACTCACTGGACATTGAAGGTCCGTCTTCGTAAAAAAAAAAAGTCGTGTCAAAGTACTTCAACCCTTCTTAGTTCTTTTCACAATGGAAAATCAACTAACAACATTCACTTGGTAAGTCTTGTTTTAAGCTTTTCTTTTGTTTGTATCTAGATAAGAAAACAAGAATTGTTATTTATACTCGTTTTGTTCCTTTTATTTTTATATAATTTCATATAGGCCTGCGACCACATGGTTAGAGGGAAACTTTACGAGTAACAATGGGCTTCCTGGTTTCTTTCAACGAGGTGGCTATGATCATGCAAACAAGGCAGTCGGCGAATTGGAGTACAAACATGCTCTTTTCTTGGCAACGTTGTCCAACAATTCTCTATATGCAAAATGGGCAAGTAATATCATTGGCAAAGAGTACAGCGTAAGTGATTTTTTCTTTTCTTTTCTTTTCTTTTCCTTCAACTCACATATATTCATACATATTTGTAGGTGTTGAATAACATGAGCATGAAAAGCTATTGGTCAAATGTCCTTGCAACAGAAGTACGACAAAATCAATTAGATGACTATTCTCTTCCATCATTACAACCATTAACAACAGCCATACCCTCATCATCAGCAACAGCCATACCCGCATCATCAACAGCAGCTATATCCTCATCATCAAGAAAAAGAAACCACGATGAAGAAAGGGAGATGGAGCAAACGGCAACACGCCCACGTTATTCTTTTGAAGAAGTGGATGAATTTTATATTCCGGGTTTGAACATGTCGATTGGCACATTTATTGGAACCGCTGCTCGCAATGCAAGATCAGTTGAAGAACGTAAACAAACGTATTTCAAAGTATTAGGAATGAATGGTATTCTTGATGTCAATGATTGCTCAACTGGGAGTCAACTTGAAGCAGCAATGAAACAAATCAACGACGATCGACTCACCCAGAATAATGATAATCAGCTCGATCATGAATCAAGCCATCGACCTATTATAATGGAAATTATGAAGAATTTGGTCGCTCATCTGAAAACGTCAACAAATGTAGCAGAATCACCTGTGGCGGTACAATTTGAACAACTTATCAAAGATAACGAACTCGACCGAAAAGAAAAAGAAAAAAAGCAATTATGTATATGGCAACGAATAGTAAGAAAGAACAAAATAAAAGGTGACAAGTACGAACGATATATGTCTTTATATTTGGATGTCATTAAGGTTCACTTATATGGATCCAGCATATTCGACGATTCATCATTCAACTCAGAACAAGATTATGTTATAAAGATCTGGTCGAATTTGGTGGAAGCTATCTTTCGTGAAACTGGTATTGTTCCGCATTGGGATGATACAGTGTCTGGTACCGTCTTGACATATGGGTTGACAATAAAATTGGATTTGCGTTTATTGGACATCATCAACAAATCATCCCCGGATTATGCAATCGGTGAATTCGCCAAGGATGTTTACTCCCATAAATATTACAAGGACAAAACGAAGGCTGTGTTAGGCACCAAGGCACGCTTGAACCACTTGCTTAATTGTAACAAAATTCCTTTGAATCAAGTTGCCAATATTCGATACCCATTTTTACTTGTTGTTGGATTCCAAGTCAAGGCATATACCTTACGTCTGGTGGGCCCCGGTCTATATATTCTAGAAAGTGAAGGCACAGCAGCTTATCCAACAACACTAAGCGAAATTAAAAATGGAGGTATCAAGAACGTGATCAATCTATTGGATAAATTCAAGGATTTGTGCCTGGTTATAAAAAGCTATCAAGATGAAAAAAATGATGCACACAAGACAAACAAACGAAAGACTATGGATGGAATAACCGATGATAACAATGGTACTTCAAGATACGAGCCAAGTTCAAGTTCACCCAATGTTTCCAATCCTACAGCAGTGCAATGGACCCGAGATCTATGGAAACCAAAATAATGCATCCTGGTTTTTCATTTTATTAATCCTTTTTATTAGTACTTTTTTTTTTACCTCCAACACCCAACATTTTCTTTTTTGACCCTCCAAAAAAAATATTCTGCCCCTATATACATCCTCATCCTTCAACAATAAGTCGCAACTACCTAGTGATGCCCACTTCCAAATAGTACCACATTCTTTCTCCTATCACCTTTTCCCTGTCGCCACAACAGGGTTTTTTATTGCCTTTTACAATATATGAACTGTCTTGAACAAATAAGTCAAACCTGACGTTGTGTTCAGGGGGGACTTTATATAAAACAAAAATATTTTCATCGTATGTGAAACCAAGAAACCTGGTCGCCATGACGACCTTCTTTTGACATGCTTCTTTATTCTTCATTAGTATAATATAGAGAACAATAATAATAATAATAATAATCACTACCAAAGAGCGGGAGTGTAACTACGTAGTAAGTCATGATAGGTGAACATCATTATCGAAGAGAAAATTCGTTCCTTTTTCGATCAAAAAAGTGGCGCGCAATTTTTCGTCAGCGGCTTCACCTACAGACAATATCAAATATATGGCATATAAAAATGAAAGTTTATAGTGGTAGATAATAAATAATATATAAAAAATATGAAGAAAAGAAGGGCATACATATTTGATAGACAAGTAATAAAAAAAAGAGTGCATATATCCACCATGTCATAAACATCATCGACTTCATCCTCCTGATCTTCTTAACCTTCATCTAGTTGTATTAAATGAAAAGAAATGTTAGAAATATAACAATCATACATATAACAGTTAGTTAAAAAAATTAAACTGTCATTAATACTGACTTTTCAACTGACTTGTACATTGTATTCATTCCTAATACCGACTATTCATATTTAGAAGTACATCCAAATACACCCGTTCCATGGTAACGGTTTTTTCAGACCTTGCAAGCTAAGGTTAGATGCATCAAATTTACTTGTACATTTTTTTTTTTCATTTTCGTCCATAGCAGGAATATTTTTTTCGGCATCATCTCCATATCCATCAACGTATTCATCTGTTTTAAAGAATAATGAATTCGTTGTCTTCTCTTCATCATGCTCATCCTTTTACATCGACGTAATGGATGGGTCCATACAAAGCAACTGCCATGTGTGTCTATTTAGTAGTGATGAAATGGTATGATTTAGTTAATAAGTATGATCTTTTTTCACACTAGATTACCCTTTTTATCATAAAAAATATGTTTGCTATTTTTGTTTCTGGAATTTCTTCCAACTCTCATTCCAAAAGTTGTTGATCGGTCCCCTTAGTTTAAAATTTATATTTATTAAATGAAAGACTATGCTGACCGGCGTCTTTGGGCATGTGGCCGCTTCCTTGTGGTACAAATGAGTAGAAGTGTATACATGTAATATAATGTTAAAGTGGCTATAACTGAAAAATCCCAGCAAGGGGAAAAGTTACACTTGTTTAGGAGTTCGGGAAGGGAAGCTGCGAAGAATTAATAAAAGAAATATATATAGATATAAATAAGAAAAGAAAAATGTAACGGGAGGGTAGGATGAACTATTATAGTAGGCAATATGTGTAGATTATTATTCCTGTGGTGTTGTGGTTATTAGTTCCAAGTTAAAACTATCAATTGTATGCGAGACAAACGAATAATCGAACCAGCACTGTACTTGGAAGCATCAACAAAAGACAAGCACAGACTAATAAAATGGCGGATGCACTGGCTGCCTTCTTATCCAATTAAAACCTGTCGATGTGGAGAAGCAAATGCAACTAGGGAACACTATAACAACTGCTTCCCACTTCGCCCACTACTATCAAAGCTGATAAAAGCCTTTGGGAAAATCCCGGTACTCCAACCTCCAATGCAACCGCTTGACTATATCATTAACAATCTACCACGTCGTGAAAAGGGACTGGCAAGTGTCCGCTGGAATAAGGCCTGGCCAGAGCTTATCCGTGTACTCCGTGAAATTGACTACTTAAGTCATGATAGCGAAGACTTTAACATCGATGACGAACCCGATCCCGAAGAATCTCTACCACAAATTCAAAACAACACCAACGCCTAAACAACCTGCAACCATAAAACATTCATATTAGAAATACATACCCCCCTCTTACTATTATTTTACTTCATATTTATCTTACTACCCACACACAAAGTATACTCTAACACATAACACACCTTTTCCATATCCACTACCCTATTTAACTTTTTCCCCTTAATTAGGGGTTTTTTCAGTTATTTTTCTTATCTCTCAAACACTTTATAAATATACACACAGTACCGCAAGGAAGAGACCGTATGCTCAAGGCGCAGGTCTAATACCTTCTATAATAAAACATAAATAATTTTTCACCTATTAGTTCCAAGGCTTCCTATGGTGCTGGTTAGTCCTCATCGAAAATTTCATCCGCGTGACTAAGGATATAAATTTCTCTAAGAACTCTAAGCGCGGGCCAAACTGCCTCCTATTTTCGTAATGATAACCCGATCTCAGATTGTGGTAGGTTGTTGATGATGTAGTCTAGTGGTTGCATTGGGTGGTCGATGGGTAAAATCAAATGTTAGTCGATGTTAGTGACTATCGCGGGGCTTTAAAGCTCTACTAACACAAGCAATAAAGGGCTTTATCGGACTAATTTTAGCAGAGAAATTTGTGTGCATGTGGTGGTTTTTTTACTTTGTGTGGAACTACAAAACGAAAAGAAACAGTACAAAAAATATTTTCTTGTGATTAAGTAGATTTTATTTCCAACACACCAAGAATGTACTACGACCCACTAGTGTATATATATCGCGTCTGACAAAGCGACACTAAACAATCCATAATGTTTCTTGGATCATGAAGGCAACGCAATGCCATATTGTTGCTGAATGGTTCGTGACGACTGGTTCTAGCTGTCGGCGTGCTGTGCTGCTGCATTTTGGATGTTTGGTGTCTAGTTTTTTCCCCCTCGTTTCTTGAATGGAGTCAATTAGTCTTGGTTGTATGACATTGATAGCTGTTGGTAAATGGCAAGCAACAGTGAAGGCTCTAGAACAGCTACGGAACGGCCAATGTCACCATCCATAATATGATATTGCTGCTTAGTGCCAAGGTAAATGAACTAAAAAAAAATGAAGCATTGCGGTGAGATTAACTTGTTTTTATATATTGTATATATATATCGAGTCTGACAAGGCGACACCAAACAATCCATAATGTTTCTTGGATCACGAAGGCAACGCAATGCCATATTGTTGCTGAATGGTTCGTGACGACTGGTTCTAGCTGTCGGCGTGCTGTGCTGCTGCATTTTGGATGTTTGGTGTCTAGTTTTTTCCCCCTCGTTTCTTGAATGGAGTCAATTAGTCTTGGTTGTATGACATTGGTAGCTGTTGGTAAATGGCAAGCAACAGTGAAGGCTCTAGAACAGCTACGGAACGGCCAATGTCACCATCCATAATATGATATTGCTGCTTAGTGCCAAGGTAAATGAACTAAAAAAAAATGAAGCATTGCGGTGAGATTAACTTGTTTTTATATATTGTATATATATATCGAGTCTGACAAGGCGACACCAAACAATCCATAATGTTTCTTGGATCATGAAGGCAACGCAATGCCATATTGTTGCTGAATGGTTCGTGACGACTGGTTCTAGCTGTCGGCGTGCTGTGCTGCTGCATTTTGGATGTTTGGTGTCTAGTTTTTTCCCCCTCGTTTCTTGAATGGAGTCAATTAGTCTTGGTTGTATGACATTGATAGCTGTTGGTAAATGGCAAGCAACAGTGAAGGCTCTAGAACAGCTACGGAACGGCCAATGTCACCATCCATAATATGATATTGCTGCTTAGTGCCAAGGTAAATGAACTAAAAAAAAATGAAGCATTGCGGTGAGATTAACTTGTTTTTATATATTGTATATATATATCGAGTCTGACAAGGCGACACCAAACAATCCATAATGTTTCTTGGATCATGAAGGCAACGCAATGCCATATTGTTGCTGAATGGTTCGTGACGACTGGTTCTAGCTGTCGGCGTGCTGTGCTGCTGCATTTTGGATGTTTGGTGTCTAGTTTTTTCCCCCTCGTTTCTTGAATGGAGTCAATTAGTCTTGGTTGTATGACATTGATAGCTGTTGGTAAATGGCAAGCAACAGTGAAGGCTCTAGAACAGCTACGGAACGGCCAATGTCACCATCCATAATATGATATTGCTGCTTAGTGCCAAGGTAAATGAACTAAAAAAAAATGAAGCATTGCGGTGAGATTAACTTGTTTTTATATATTGTATATATATATCGAGTCTGACAAGGCGACACCAAACAATCCATAATGTTTCTTGGATCATGAAGGCAACGCAATGCCATATTGTTGCTGAATGGTTCGTGACGACTGGTTCTAGCTGTCGGCGTGCTGTGCTGCTGCATTTTGGATGTTTGGTGTCTAGTTTTTCCCCCCTCGTTTCTTGAATGGAGTCAATTAGTCTTGGTTGTATGACATTGATAGCTGTTGGTAAATGGCAAGCAACAGTGAAGGCTCTAGAGCAGCTACGGAACGGCCAATGTCACCATCCATAATATGATATTGCTGCTTAGTGCCAAGGTAAATGAACTAAAAAAAATGAAGCATTGCGGTGAGATTAACTTGTTTTTATATATTGTATATATATATCGAGTCTGACAAGGCGACACCAAACAATCCATAATGTTTCTTGGATCATGAAGGCAACGCAATGCCATATTGTTGCTGAATGGTTCGTGACGACTGGTTCTAGCTGTCGGCGTGCTGTGCTGCTGCATTTTGGATGTTTGGTGTCTAGTTTTTTCCCCCTCGTTTCTTGAATGGAGTCAATTAGTCTTGGTTGTATGACATTGGTAGCTGTTGGTAAATGGCAAGCAACAGTGAAGGCTCTAGAACAGCTACGGAACGGCCAATGTCACCATCCATAATATGATATTGCTGCTTAGTGCCAAGGTAAATGAACTAAAAAAAATGAAGCATTACGGTGAGACTAACTTGTTTTTATATATTGTATATATATTTAGAGTCTGATAATGTTTTGGATCACGAAGGCAACGCAGTGACGTATTATTTTGAAGCTTTCTATATAGCAAATATCTTTAGAATTTCGTCATCGTCTTACATTATTATTATTATATGAAATGTTACATAGCAACGCGCCCCCTCCGTTCATTGATGTAGATAAGTTTGCATTACACTATCACCCACGTTACAGAAAAATATTATTCGAAAGGGAATTACTGCGGGCACGACTCATTTTCCATATATGGTCCGCCGGGACACGACAACTCTCACAAAATGCCATGTCCCGGCGGACCCTATATGGAAAGTGAATGTCGTGCCTGCAGTAATTCCCATTCGAAAAATATACAAATATATTTATATACAAGAATGTCCTCCAAGGTATACAGCCCAGGTACTGTACAGAATTTTGTTTTGAATATTTTTGTATATCTGCATGGTAGTTTATAGTGGTATATGTTTTTGAATGTAGTACATGGTGATTATACTAAGCATCATTGGTGAATATGGAGTAAACATCGAACCATCATTGATACATAAAATATAAGTAGCTGAATCATCTTACAAAACATTATGATTATTGGACAGTAAATGATCAAAAAATAGTTTTATTTTTAATTTCTGGTAATACTAATCAAATGTTTTATATAAACTACTATTTATACTCTCTATTACTAAACGGTATGGCAACAAAATCGGCTTTATATATTACATTCTATCATTACGTATTTGTTATTGCATTCTCTACTATAAAATAAAAATGATAGTGACATATACATAGTAAGTAATTTTTAGAAAAATAATTTGAACTAATAATAATTATAAAATGTTTGACATTAACCTTATAGTACATCGCCTATCTTCTTTCATGGACGTTTTAATGATGGAGTTTTGGGGATATGTAATATAATATAAAATAATAGGGCAACTTTACCATTGTGGTATACCCACTACTTACCGATCATTGCATAATAATAATTAAAATAATAACTGACAAACAAGAAGCTTAATAACAAACAACTTCGGTTGTTTTATAAATAAGAATATTTTATCGTATAAATAATAATTACAAATCGTAAATATAATCATATCCATAATCATAGAGGATCACCTTATGATTATATACTTAATAACAAATATCATATATCTATTTATTTATTCATAATATCAACGATACAATAACATCCATCATGAATAGGAAATATATATCCAAAAACATATATAAAGACCAACTCGTAAACTTGACAATTCTGATTGATTCAATTATTCATTCTTTTTATTCCATAATAAAAGACGTATAAGATTCTCACAAGACTTTCTATTGTTATCAATTCTACATACTCTATTTCTTTTAATCTACTCTATTCTTACCTTATTTCCTATCCATATATCGCAAGCATTAAAAAAACAAACTCTGAATGTCTTCTATACAAACCAAACACGCCATCGATAGCTATTAGTTTTATAATTTACCTATATTTATATGATATAGAAAGAATACAACAAAAAAAGAAGAAAAACTTAACAGTATGTCTATATAACACCTGGAGAGAGAGAGAGAGAGAGAGAGAGAGAGAGAAAACAACTCAAGAAAAGAAAACGGAGAAAAGGGTGATGCTTTAGTTTGCATAAAAACTATGTTATTAATATTGTTTATATAATGTTACACTCCTACCCATTGATTTTTTAGATCAATAAATGATCATATAGCAGTTTATAACAAAACACCATTAGTTACACATGCTGCGTATATTCTAACCCTTTATTTTCTTACAGAATTATTATTGGTTTATATTTAGTGCTTATGGGATTCTCACAATTCCCATTTCCTCTTTTCCATTTCTCTTCAGCAATATCACTAACCTGTTTTACACTTTTAGCTTTAGTTTAGTATTAGATTAGTAAACATATAAATACCCTCCAATTTTTATTGGAATAAAGAATCAAGTTCAGTTTCAGTTATTTTATTAACAATTACTTTTGTTTGGTTTTTATTATCTTTAAGTGGTTTCGGCATATCATAAGTCCGGAAGTCTGAACTCCCACTGCATATCTTCAATTGTTATAACAGATCCTCTTTCGTATAAGACTTTACAGTATAAAACATTCTTTATTGTCTTTCCTTAAGATATTAAAATCCCTTTTCTTTTTATTTCTTTTCTTTCACGTTATATTCTTGGGCCCTTGCTAACTAGGAACGTAACAATAAAACATTATTTATGGTAAAACAACAGAAGATCAAATGATACATAAAAAGAAAATCATTAACAACGCGCAGAAGATCTGAATGCCTTGTATTATCATTACAAGTGATAATGGTTGTGCTATCTGAATAGCATTGTTGTTATCGTTAAGCTAGATGAATTAATTTGTACACAGGTTTTTTTATTGTTTATATTATCGATAAGAATACGTTTGTTAGTTGGAACAATAGAAAACTTTTAATGCGAAAAAAAAAATGGAAGGTTTTGTCGAAATTTTACAAATAGAGGATATAAGATGAATGTGATACAATAGAGAATAATAATCAATAACAAAAAGAAAAAAGGATGATGGAGTATGCCTGTGAAGTGTCGCTGCCAGAAAGAAAAATATATATTTGTACGTAATAATTTTGTTTATCTGTGTTTTATGTGTGTGATGGTATGACATCTTGAGAATATGAGGAGGAAAAGGTGTGGAGGGTTGGTTTGTGTGTGAAGATCTTTTGTTTTGTCAATGATGGATTTGTGGATATCATACAGAAAATGTTGGTGCTGGAGGAGGTAAAATAAAAAGTACTAATAAAAAGGATTAATAAAATGAAAAACCAGGATGCATTATTTTGGTTTCCATAGATCTCGGGTCCATTGCACTGCTGTAGGATTGGAAACATTGGGTGAACTTGAACTTGGCTCGTATCTTGAAGTACCATTGTTATCATCGGTTATTCCATCCATAGTCTTTCGTTTGTTTGTCTTGTGTGCATCATTTTTTTCATCTTGATAGCTTTTTATAACCAGGCACAAATCCTTGAATTTATCCAATAGATTGATCACGTTCTTGATACCTCCATTTTTAATTTCGCTTAGTGTTGTTGGATAAGCTGCTGTGCCTTCACTTTCTAGAATATATAGACCGGGGCCCACCAGACGTAAGGTATATGCCTTGACTTGGAATCCAACAACAAGTAAAAATGGGTATCGAATATTGGCAACTTGATTCAAAGGAATTTTGTTACAATTAAGCAAGTGGTTCAAGCGTGCCTTGGTGCCTAACACAGCCTTCGTTTTGTCCTTGTAATATTTATGGGAGTAAACATCCTTGGCGAATTCACCGATTGCATAATCCGGGGATGATTTGTTGATGATGTCCAATAAACGCAAATCCAATTTTATTGTCAACCCATATGTCAAGACGGTACCAGACACTGTATCATCCCAATGCGGAACAATACCAGTTTCACGAAAGATAGCTTCCACCAAATTCGACCAGATCTTTATAACATAATCTTGTTCTGAGTTGAATGATGAATCGTCGAATATGCTGGATCCATATAAGTGAACCTTAATGACATCCAAATATAAAGACATATATCGTTCGTACTTGTCACCTTTTATTTTGTTCTTTCTTACTATTCGTTGCCATGTACGCAATTGCTTTTTTTCTTTTTCTTTTCGGTCGAGTTCGTTATCTTTGATAAGTTGTTCAAATTGTACCGCCACAGGTGATTCTGCTACATTTGTTGACGTTTTCAGATGAGCGACCAAATTCTTCATAATTTCCATTATAATAGGTTGATGGCTTGATTCATGATCGAACTGATTATCATTATTCTGGGTGAGTCGATCGTCGTTGATTTGTTTCATTGCTGCTTCAAGTTGACTCCCAGTTGAGCAATCATTGACATCAAGAATACCATTCATTCCTAATACTTTGAAATACGTTTGTTTACGTTCTTCAACTGATCTTGCATTGCGAGCAGCGGTTCCAATAAATGTGCCAATCGACATGTTCAAACCCGGAATATAAAATTCATCCACTTCTTCAAAAGAATAACGTGGGCGTGTTGCCGTTTGCTCCATCTCCCTTTCTTCATCGTGGTTTCTTTTTCTTGATGATGAGGATATAGCTGCTGTTGATGATGCGGGTATGGCTGTTGTTAATGGTTGTAATGATGGAAGAGAATAGTCATCTAATTGATTTTGTCGTACTTCTGTTGCAAGGACATTTGACCAATAGCTTTTCATGCTCATGTTATTCAACACCTACAAATATGTATGAATATATGTGAGTTGAAGGAAAAGAAAAGAAAAGAAAAGAAAAAATCACTTACGCTGTACTCTTTGCCAATGATATTACTTGCCCATTTTGCATATAGAGAATTGTTGGACAACGTTGCCAAGAAAAGAGCATGTTTGTACTCCAATTCGCCGACTGCCTTGTTTGCATGATCATAGCCACCTCGTTGAAAGAAACCAGGAAGCCCATTGTTACTCGTAAAGTTTCCCTCTAACCATGTGGTCGCAGGCCTATATGAAATTATATAAAAATAAAAGGAACAAAACGAGTATAAATAACAATTCTTGTTTTCTTATCTAGATACAAACAAAAGAAAAGCTTAAAACAAGACTTACCAAGTGAATGTTGTTAGTTGATTTTCCATTGTGAAAAGAACTAAGAAGGGTTGAAGTACTTTGACACGACTTTTTTTTTTTACGAAGACGGACCTTCAATGTCCAGTGAGTTTTTCAGTCAATAGGAATTCCGGAATATGGGATCCGCACTAGGAGCATTGTCGAATGAACGATATTTGGATGGATGAATGAATGATTTGAAAGTGTGGATGCAATCTTGAACTTCTTGAATAATAGTCCAATCGTGGTACATATAATTACAAGCTTGTCACAGTATAAGGTTGCTCCAAAATTTATTACTTCAGCAATATGACAACGACAATACACATTTAAAGGAAAATGCTTTCCATTTATTAATTAAAAAAATATATAAAATAAAATAAAAAACATTACAAGTCTCTAAATGCGTATCTTGTAGTAGTAAGGCATATTCATTTATTCAAGGTATATTTCACTTAGTATCCAAAAAAAACTATATTTTTATCCCTCACATCGTATCATCCAGCAGAATTATCTTACTATCGAACACATACCAATAAACAAATGATGATAATTTTCATGCTTTTTAAAATCCTTGTAAATGGATGATCGAATTAATTCAACTTCTTGCTCGAATTGATTCGTTTTTACGACCTAAAAACTTGTCAGAAACTGAACTGCCATAAATACGACGAAACGCAGCTTTGGCTTGTTGGTGGGTTTTACTCACACACAGTTGGTTTTCTATGTCAAGTATTACCATTCCTTTACCATGACGATATATAATAATTTTTGTTTATAAGAATGGCTATGGTGCGCCCGAATTATTGGGTTCTGACAACAATAATAAAAAACATTTTATATATATATATATCCATGTTATATATGTGTTTGAAACTGATCATAAGAAAAGAAAAAAAAAGGAAACTATCATTTGAAGAGTACAAACATATATATTATACCAACGACGTACAAACCTTTGGTCCCCATCTTCCTATATCTATCCACAATACGTAAGTGTATTAATATGGAGAGAATATAGCTGTTTTTTTATAATAAACCTTTATCGTATATACAAACTTGTTTTCTATAACTGATTGTTTTTTTTTTTTTTGGAATGAGTTCCTGACTATTATACTGGATAATGGAAAATTACACTCATCCAACAAAAATTATACTGACCTTCCAAGAATTTTACTAATGAACGAAAAATTTCATTGGTGATAACCAAAAAATGGATTTCGTTCCTCCAAAATTTATATTTTTAAACGCAAATCACTGTAAGAGAAAGAAAAAAACAAAAAGGAAAGCTTGGCGTTTTTTTAGTACGTTTCTCTTTTATGTCGTACAGATGATTGTGACACACACAACCGCGCAAACATAATAATCACACACACACACATCACCACGGCTAAAAATTGCATGCAATTACCTAATTCTCCATGAATATGAATTTATAGGTTATGAAATGCCATGCTTCTCTATGAATATGCATGAAAAAAGACAATTATTCATCTTCATGGAAATAAATCCATGAATCTCTATTACAAAAATTAATGAATCTGAGTGACAATGTATGACTCTGAATGATTTATGAATTTGCATAAAACTGAACAAATATCTATGAAAAAATACCTATGAATATGAATGAAAATGCATGCTTTGTGAATATGAGTGATAATCTATGAAATTGCATACTTATACTTCGTGAACCCATGACCGTTTGACGAGAAGTAGTATTCCCACGCACTTCTTTTACTACTTTTCTCATTATCTCACATAGTTAATGACCCACAAAAAGAAAATTTTATTATTCAAAGTGCCTATCATAATATAGTAGAAGTGGTCTCAACCATGTTATATCTGCAGTATAATGTATATGCTCATAAAGTAAAATATATATCATTTAGAAACTAGGAATGAATCTGCTTATAAATAGGTAATGGATATGACTGAATATCTATGACTTTGCATAGATCTATGGATCTCCATGAACTGACACATTTCATAGAATTTCATGTCAATAGTTATCATGCAGATTCATGGAAATCCATTCATTTCTACTACTCATTTTAGCCGTGGTGCATAATAATAAGAAAAATTAAAAAAATGACACTCAAGAAGGATGAAGTCATAGTTCAATAGAATATGGTCTGACTTTATAATTAACATCAGAACAGCATGACTATATATTTATATAATAAAACTTTCTAGTTCTGTCGATCAAATTCATAAGCCTACAATACAAGAATACCCTGTTGATAGATTTTATAGTTTTAGCTATTTTTAATATTAATTTCAGTGCAACATATCCGAGATTCAGAGATATTATATTATAATGTTATCTAGGATATAAAGTAGTATCATATATATATAAACAAGACAAAAAGAATTAAAGTGAAGAAATGTGCATATTTGTGTGAAAAGTTCCTCATCACATGAACTACCCCAAGAAGTCACGTAAACATCAATTAATGACGATACTGTTTACATATGCATGGTGCGACTTACACATTTTATCAGAGAAGGATAGGTTGTATTCAAGCGCCCCCTCCTATCAAGTATATTGTAAATTGTAAATTTCTTTTTCATCAATATAACATACTTTGAACGATCTGTGACATTCTACAAATAAAGATTTTTCACACGATTATTGTGCAAGTCGAACATGCACATACATAATGAACTTGTGCAACCTCAACCAACCAATTACACGTTCTCATACTGACTTTTGCATGAATATATTTGATTTTTGCATAATATGTCAGTTACAAATACATATAGACGATTAATTTTTAAATAATACAAACCGGTAACTTATATAGAAAAATGAATACTTTTCTTTTTGTTATACGTAATTTAATATCCTGCCGTTGAAAACACATGTCCTATTATGTTATTTATATTCTTCTAACATATATTATGTGTATAAAATTGATTTCATTGTAAAATCTGACTTTGTATAGAAAACAAATATCTTCTGTTTTTTATGTTAATATCTCGATAACATTTATGAAGGGAAGTGCTTTATCGGTTGAATATTACCAATGGTAATCAGAAACATTTTCTTACATCAGGTAATGAACAGAGAGGGGGACGGAAAAGATAGTGGTTTAGCTAACGTAAAATAACCCGTATGTATTAAATGCTTAAAAATATAAAAAAAAAACACCACTGACTGAATCATGTAAACAGTCAAATCATTAATTATATAACAATTTTCAATAAAAAAAATAGATACGTACTGTAATCCCTATCTTGACAAAAAGAAATAATGGCGTCTTGAACAAAAGAAATACTTATATATTCTACGTACGAAATTACAAGCTACATAAAATGTAATTCATTTTATTATCGTTTATAAATACTGTGTCCATAATTATAGCCTATTAATAATAATGTTCTCTTTATCATAATTACGCTCAACGTAGCACGTCAAAGTAACTCATAAACCTTTTTTTTTGTCTAATGAAATAATAATAAAAAAGAATAAGTAAATGACGTTACTCTCATCTTGTACTACAGCAAACATGAATTTATTTCCTCCTCAATTTCCACAGTAGTCAATAAAAGCTCCATTTGAAATGGAGTTAATTAAATTTAAAGCATTAAAAGCGTACCAATACTATCCATGGAAGCGTTGCCTAATTTTTTTTTAAAAAAGAATACAAGGTCAAGCCAACCTTTTCATAAAGAAAATGTGAAAACACTATTGATATTTGACCATGTTATTATGGACACAAATAGTGGTTAAAATACTCTCTCTTACATCGCTTTATTTTTTACGGCTTCCGCTCTCTAGGTACCAGGTGTCATCGCTTACATATGTGGATAAATACTATGGAGGAAGAAAAAAAACTGGGAGCGCTATTGATGACCTTTGTTATACTGAGAACAAGGGGCTGATCTATTTAGTCAAAAGAACAACAAAATTGGTGCATCGAAAGAAGCGAAAAAATATAAATTATATAACCAGTTGGTAATGTTATCAGTGGTGGCTCCTTTATTCGAACCAAAAATATAATTGGAATTGGTGGTGGGTGTGAGTGTTCGTTGACAGTGACAATAAATAATTAAAAAAATGCTTTTATTATTTTCGCCCTGATCTACCAGTATCACGATGTGTTTACTACTATGTATTATATGATTGAAATATAATGAGCTGTAGTCAATAATGCTGACATTGTCCTTATAGCTTGCTTTTTTTTTTTACTGTAGTCATTTTCTTCAAAAAGATATAAAAATAAAATATAGTTATACCATTCTATTTAGGCAATTAGAAAGAAAAAGTGCCCATCCGGTCACCTGTAGATTTTTGATTGTATCTAAATTACGAGAAGTATTAAAAATTTAAGAAAACAGGAGTCTGGAAGAAAAGAAAATCAGGGACAATTATTGTTGTTTTTCATCTCTTGTATATTAGACTATAAGCATCAGCAGGTGTGTTTCTTCTGATCTTTTATGTAACCATATTGCCCAATTAGATGTTGACATGGCAATTGGTAATAGAAAAGTTTCCGTTTTGGATTATACGTATACTAGGTTACATAAACATTTCCTATTATATAGATATGATAATGTAATTTGATTGTACGTAAAATATTTTTTGTACAATAAATAAAAGAGAAGTGAAAAACCGCGATAGCGTCCAAAAGATTTGATGACTTGAGAATTTATCTCTGATTAATTAAATAAATTAACTATTATTACGTATGAAAGATAAATAATAATTACGTACGATTAAAAAAAATATATATACAGAAATCATAGTATTGATAAAATATTATTAAGCATAAATGTAATGTTCTTGGTCGCGCCTACCTGCGACAGAATTCTTTATATTATCCAAAGATACAAAGGGACTTTTATGGCTGAATACAGCGACTTGTCAAAATCGTCACCTAAAAGTCCCAATACCGTGAGCATCAGTATACATGTACAAAAAGATTATCTTGTATCTCTCTTTCAAAATACTGTGACAATAATAATTATGATACCACACCCATCATCCAAAGTATACGGAAGAACTTGCAGAAATTAAAAGTGATCACAGGAATCTTTTTTTTTTTTTGTTGCAGAATTAAAAAATGACACCCCTTCAACTTTATGATCCCTTCACTTTTTACTTTATTCACGTAATGCGAACCCTTTTCCCCTTCTCTCTTTTTTTTCTTTACCACAATCACTAGTGGAATCTTCGTTAGTTTTCGTAAAAAAGATTAGGAATATTACTTGTTTTTAATGATTTGAACTTTTGATATGTAGTCCTTTTTTTTTTCATGTATTTTAAAAACAACCGGAAAGGGTTCCGTGTTTTTGGAAAAAAAAGAAAAGCGGATCCGTTTCCCATTTTGGGTATGATCCCTTTTCGTCCACACTTTTTTTTTTTTCTCTTTTCGCGATATACTACTATGACTAGATAAAAAAAAAAGGTGTGTTCGTTAACAAAATAATAAAAAAAATGTTGTTAAGCAACATTTGTCATGGTAATGGAATCTCACATTCTAATCTTGCTTTGACATGGAATGTTATAATGTATAGTTTTTACAGATACTGATTCTTTTTTTTTTTTGACCCCGTGCCGTTTAGTCTCACGTGTTTACCTTATATAGATCAATCGCCCATTGTTACTGTACTTTTTTCCGTTTTTTCCCAGATTTTCCCGTATGTGTGGATTGCTGCGGATTACAGTTTTTCATAAAAATCTATCAAGAATTTTATTTTTTGTACTTGTCTTTCTTTCTTCCTAACAATCAAAAAGATGCGGTAAGTAATACTCTTCACATTATTTTGTTATGTATATTCCTTTATACCCTCTATTCTTTTATATCAATAATACAAAAAAAATGAAGCGCAGTGAGAACTACCTTTTTTTTTTGTGATAGGGAAGAATAAAGGGTAAAAAGAAATGTAAAAAGATGATAACTGAAAGAAGATGTTAACACAAAAAATTGCAGTGGCTAATACTCTTCTTTTTTTTTAACAGTTACTTGTAACTTTTGATCTGTTTGGTTTTTCCGCATTCACTTGATTATGACTCTAACTGACCTAGATGACAATGGTACTTTTATTTATTTCTATGAATAAAAGTAGTGTTGTTATCACCCTTTAGTCCGGGTTATGACTCTAACTGACCTAGATGGCAATGGTATTTTTATTTATTTCTATGAATAAAAGTAGTGTTGTTATCACCCTTTAGTCCGGGTTATGACTCTAACTGACCTAGATGGCAATGGTATTTTTATTTATTTCTATGAATAAAAGTAGTGTTGTTATCACCCTATAGTCCGGGTTATGACTCTAACTGACCTAGATGACAATGGTATTTTTATTTATTTCTATGAATAAAAGTAGTGTTGTTATCACCCTTTAGTCCGGGTTATGACTCTAACTGACCTAGATGGCAATGGTATTTTTATTTATTTCTATGAATAAAAGTAGTGTTGTTATCACCCTATAG
This sequence comes from Circinella umbellata, assembly GCA_025093555.1. Classification (NCBI taxonomy): domain Eukaryota; kingdom Fungi; phylum Mucoromycota; class Mucoromycetes; order Mucorales; family Lichtheimiaceae; genus Circinella; species Circinella umbellata. The sequence continues at coordinate 200,438 of JAIWNF010000004.1, read as the reverse complement.
TCCGGGTTATGACTCTAACTGACCTAGATGACAATGGTATTTTTATTTATTCTTATGAATAAAAGTAGTGTTGTTATCACCCTGTAGTCCGGGTTATGACTCTAACTGACCTAGATGACAATGGTATTTCTATTTATTTTTATAAATAAAAGTAGTGTTGTTATCACCCTATAGTCCGGGTTATGACTCTAACTGACCTAGATGACAATGGTATTTCTATTTATTTTTATAAATAAAAGTAGTGTTGTTATCACCCTATAGTCCGGGTTATGACTCTAACTGACCTAGATGACAATGGTATTTTTATTCATTTCTATGAATAAAAGTAGTGTTGTTATCACCCTTTAGTCCGGGTTATGACTCTAACTGACCTAGATGACAATGGTATTTCTATTTATTCTTATGAATAAAAGTAGTGTTGTTATCACCCTATAGTCCGGGTTATGACTCTAACTGACCTAGATGACAATGGTACTTTTATTTATTTCTATGAATAAAAGTAGTGTTGTTATCACCCTTTAGTCCGGGTTATGACTCTAACTGACCTAGATGACAATGGTATTTCTATTCATTTCTATGAATAAAAGTAGTGTTGTTATCACCCTTTAGTCCGGGTTATGACTCTAACTGACCTAGATGGCAATGGTATTTTTATTCATTTCTATGAATAAAAGTAGTGTTGTTATCACCCTTTAGTCCGGGTTATGACTCTAACTGACCTAGATGACAATGGTATTTCTATTTATTCTTATGAATAAAAGTAGTGTTGTTATCACCCTATAGTCCGGGTTATGACTCTAACTGACCTAGATGGCAATGGTATTTTTATTTATTTCTATGAATAAAAGTAGTGTTGTTATCACCCTTTAGTCCGGGTTATGACTCTAACTGACCTAGATGGCAATGGTATTTTTATTTATTTCTATGAATAAAAGTAGTGTTGTTATCACCCTATAGTCCGGGTTATGACTCTAACTGACCTAGATGACAATGGTATTTTTATTTATTTCTATGAATAAAAGTAGTGTTGTTATCACCCTTTAGTCCGGGTTATGACTCTAACTGACCTAGATGGCAATGGTATTTTTATTTATTTCTATGAATAAAAGTAGTGTTGTTATCACCCTATAGTCCGGGTTATGACTCTAACTGACCTAGATGACAATGGTATTTTTATTTATTCTTATGAATAAAAGTAGTGTTGTTATCACCCTACACAAACAAGCAATAATTACCAATGTATCCTCTTTTTATTTATAGTATATAGTATCCTATGATAGCGAGATATTGATTGTTCAAGATAAATGTCACATAATCGGTATGTTATTATTAATATTATTATTATAAAACAAAGAAAATTGTCAAAAGACAAAATCTATTTACTTATCTGCATTTTCTTATATTGTGTTTATTAGAAATTGCCCTTGGCGTCAAGTTTGATGAGCTATCTTTGGATTTTGTTACCAGGACAATAAAGTAGAATGGAATCATAGAGTAAGTTTATTACTTTATTTTTACTGTTTGTTACCCTTATAATACATAACGTTGATGATGACGTTTAAATTGACCGACAATGTTATTTATACGTGTATGCCTATTTAGAATACCTGCCGCGAGGTTGCTTCTTATAACTAACGAAACCCAGGTGTTGCATTAACAAAATGGATTGATCCCCTTCAGAAGAACAACCTGGCTAAATGATTAAATATGCCTATGTACCTTCTACTTCTTCATATTTTAGTCCCCAGTAAACACATTCCTTTGTGCTTTATTTCATTCCTACGTCTTGTTTTCTTCTTCTCTTTTTTTATTAATCTTATTCTTATCATACAATTTTTCTGTTTAACGTTCTCCACAATAAACATGAGCTGAAACCCATGAACTCTAGTATTTACGATTGTCTCTATTCTTTAAAGCATTTTCCCTGTCCCCAACAGGGTTCTTTATATACATTTTTATTTTTCTGAACCGTCTCAATCAATGTGTCTTAACAGATGCTGGATTATAGAGATATAATAAAAATCATAAAATTTTAAACGTGATAACTAACGCCTGAAAAGATACTTAATCTTCATTGTAAACTATCTCACAAGATAAATTCTATTATTTTTGTTTCCTTTTTATTTTACGTATCAAGGATAAATTTATTTTAACAGCATATATTTATTTTAACAAGCTTCCCCCTATAACTAACTGATGAATAATTGTTTTAATGCATCTATTAGTACAGTACACGTGGGCGTGGAGACATATTTTGACAGGGATTAACGCAGAAATTATTATGAATTACTTTATTTTATTTTGTGTAAGTAATATATACCCATTGAAATAACGAGACAAATTATTTAGTCACATCCATCAACATACGGTTAGGGTACATGGAAATAGCATTACTATAAGAAAAATATGTTACTGGAATCAACTATCAATTCATCTGAGGAACAATAAAAACTTTAGAACTTAAGTGATTATGATATCAACTTCCAATTTTACGAGGTTCGTTATTGATAAATAATCGCCTTATGAGAATCATGATTTGATATTTATGTTGCTTAATATTTACATTCTTTTCACAAAAATGGTGACTCTACTTTGTTCTTTTTAGTCAATTTAAAGCTTCTATCATATATAGTTATTACGTAGTGGGCTTTCAACGCTTGAAATTCAATCAACTTCATCAGATCATTCTATTATCAACCATCGTGAAAGCTAAAAGAAAATCAGACCATGTTTACTGTATTACACGATGAGGCTAACATCGTGTATCACCTCTTTCTATTCTTTATGAAGCTTTGCTTTAACTTTGTATTGATTTTTTTTTGACGGTGGACTGAGAAAGACCCAATAAACATCAACAGTGGAAAATACTCCATTTGACAACGGTTCACAAGTCTCTGGACGTGCTGCGTTGAGCTAACTTAATGGAGAGAACAATTATAAACAAGATTATTATTATTATTATTCCTATATGGATGGCGTATAGAAATGTATAAACAGATGTTCCTTGCTCCATCTCACTCATGTTCGTTTTTTTTTTCAATTCGGTTTAATTACAATTTACTTTTGGTATAATTCAATTTGATCTTCCCGATGGTCCCCAATTCAAAATATGGAGTTAAATGTAAGTTGCTGCGCTATTATTATGTTCGGAAGAAATTGAAATATGCAATTTTTTATTATTTTTCTTGTGTAGTAAAATTATAATGTATAAAATACAGCTCTGTGTATTCTTTTTGAAAAGTAATCAACCTTGGAAGTTTTTTTTTAAGAATAGTTATGATTGTTATTGGGTGATTGTTGATAATGGGCTGGTTCCACCCTTCCTCCTTGATTCCTACCCCAATGGTTCTCTTGTTGCATTTGTTGTTCTTGTTGATTAAGTTGCTGCTGCATATCAAAAAAGAAATTGGGTGGTATATTGGAAGTTTCTTGATGCTGTTGCAATTGAAGTTGAGATGGCGGTAGCGGTACTGGTCGGTGTTGTTGTTGAGGAGCAAACCACCCAGCTACACCTCCTATTTCCTGTAGCAAAGCAGGATCAAAGACTGTATTCTGTGGTTGTTGATGCTGCTGCTGCTGCTCTGATTGTTGATTATGATGGCTTCGATTATAATGCTGATCATTATCATCATCATTTGAATCAAACCTTCGACGTTTACGACGGCCTCCTCGATGTCCTCTCCCTTCTCCATCATTGTCGTTATTACTATGCGTTCTTCGTCCTCCTCCGCCACCACCGCCAGCAATTCCTTTTCCTGCTGTTGGTGTTGTATTACTTATTTTTTCATCAATTTTCCATTCAGGACGATATTCTACTTCAGGCTCTTCAATAGTCATTTGATCATGAACAGGTAATCCTTGAAATCCACCAATGGGTGCTGTTACCAGATTCGATTTTTCATCTTGAGATAATTCATTTAATGGAATGATTGATACACCTTGTTCATAATCAAATAGTTTACGAGGACCAAATCCAAATCCATAATTCACCTTTTTATTTATTTATTTATATAAATTTAAAATTTTATGTATATGTTTGTATATATGTGTATGTGAATTAAGTGTTTTGTGTATAGTTACTTTTTTTTTTTAAAAAAAAAGCGAAGAACGAAAGATATCGATAAATAGATAAAAGAACAAAGGAACTAGTAACTTTAAGACAAAACTTACCTTTACTTGGGTATTTTCAATAGTGAGATCGGTTGTACCAAGTTTAGCAGCTTCTAAACTCGAGCGCTTTGTATATTTCAAAAATGCGTTGACTCTTGATTTTTGTTTTTTACTCACCTAATAATAAAGTTAGTGATCCTGTGGGTTTTTAGAAAAGCATAAAGTGAATTGAAACTTACAATAATGCTGTGTACTTCGCCATATTTCTCAAAAATTTCGGCTACATCTTCCTTACCAAACCATCCCGGAAGTGGACCGACAAATAATGTACGAGTTACCACTATTATAGTAAAAAAAAATAAAAAGTTTTAATACTTTGATAAAATAGAAAAAATAAAATCTTTATTACCTCGAATACTTCCTTTTGGCAACGAGGGATCTGAAATAGGACCTGGTAAACTTGTTCTACGTCTCAATTGACGATCGTGTTGTCTTGGTGATGCTGGTGATGATTGACGTTGCTGGCGACGATCACGTTCATCTGTAGTTGATGACTCTGGCCAACTATCTCGCATTATTCTCCTATTATTTTGAGAATGAACCGACGGTAACAATTGTTGTTGTTGTTGTGCAGGATTATTATTATTGTTGCTCGTATCTCGATTCCATCGGGATGGTCTTGAACGTGTTTGTTGAGGAGGTAACATGTTCACTTGAGTACCCCGAGCACCCAATGGTGTATTGTTGGCATTCTTTGATTGCATACGTGGATCGACAGTCGGTTGCGATGCAGCTTGTGATCTTATACGAGGATCTACTACAAGGTTACTACTCACGTTTGGTTGATATGAGGTTTGCTGCGGAGGCATCGTACCGGTATAATTTGATTGTTGATGTGGAAGTTGGGATTGTGGTTCGATTGCTGCCATGGATAATTGTGGTGCAACAGGTGCTGGTGTAGATAAAGGCGAATCATTATTGATCCCAAGTATTCGAACCAAAGAAGGGGGAAGACCTGCAGTATCAGTAGAAGGTGGCGGTGGTTGTGGCGGTTGTTGCAGCGATTGCGATGGTAACAACGATTGTGATGGAGGAACATTAGGAATGGCTGCTGCTAAGTTACCGAGGTTAAGGCCACCACTAGTCAGTGACGACAATCGTGCCAATAACGACTCGGCATCGGCTGCCGGTGTCGGTGCTATTATAAACAAAATAAAAAAACAATGGTTTTATTTAACAACACGAAATTTCAAATAATCCATGCGCATTTCTTTTCCCTTCTTCCGTCCTTGCTCTTTGATCCACGCTCTCCTCTTTTTCAAATTAGTTTATCCCTCTCCCCCTTTTTTTGCACCAACTATTTGGGCACGTAAGTTTGTGTTGGAAAAAATAGAAAAGCTTTCTTTCTTTCCTAAAATTTTCAGATATCCAAATTGTCCATATTCACCCCATTCATCCATTTGTACATGTTTCTTTTTATCCGCATAATGATAAATGCGCAAATTTTTCTTTTATATTTCACTAATAAGAATGACAAAAACAATAATAAAAAAGAATATGCACCTGTACTCATTTGTTGTTGTTCTTCAACATTACCACTTGAAAGAAAGCTTGTTGTATTTGTAATAGTAGAGTTAGGGGGAAGTTTGGTCGCTCCAGAAGTATCTTTTTTCATGAATGATTGCTTTAAAAATTGAGTCAAATCTTTGGAGTAAATACCTCCCTGTTCCCAGATGTCGAGTGTCTTTTTGACTTTTTCCTATATTTTATTAATATAATATTTGTTGTGTTATTATTTTGGGTCATTTTTTTTGTGCATGTGACAGGAGTTGGTGTATATGTGTGTAAATTATAGGAAATGTGTTATGAATATGAGAATGTATGTATATTCTATCATCTGGATAGGAAAGAATGCCCTTTGGCATCAAGAGTAAGAAAAAACAAACCCGTGCGTCCTTTCACTCTTACATCTCCAAAAAGGACATGAGCAAAAGAAGTCGTAATAAACATGAAGATGGAGAGAAAGTGACATCGAGACAAAAAGATAAAAGAGCAGAGCGAAAAAAAAAAAGAATTGAGAGGTGTGCTTTTTCTTTGACAACATAAATAATCACCTCTACTAACACATAAATTCTCTTTCTCTTTTATCTTTACCATTGATATCCCTTGTGGTGTGTATGAGGTGTATATGTGTACCATAAGAATATATAATCCGGTAAGAAAAAATTATATAAAATATCTCACCTTATCCTTTGTAGAACAATGTTCAAAACAACCTTCCAATGATTCGTCCTTTAATACAATCCCAAAACGGCGAATATATCCTTCTGCTTCAACAGGTTTTCGATTATCATGTTCGTTATTCTTTCGTATTAACTTGTGAACTGCTCGTGATATTGCATCTACTACATATAAACCTGCTAACCGGTAATCCGGAGGTGCTGTTTCAATGAATCGAATAATGCAATGAACGATATAGTTATGATGCTATACAACACACGCATATATCCAGGTTAATGATTTCGACATAATGGCTTTTTTTTTTCTTTCTTAGGCTAACGTGATCAATAATTAAAACTTTTTTTTTCTTTCTACTTTACTTGAGGATGAGAAATGGCCAAAGCTTGAAGTGATGTAATTTTAGACGCTGATACTGGAAGCTTTTTGTCTAAGATTGATTTGAGCTCCTTATCGAATAATGCACGATCCCATGAATCCGTCATGTTTTTTTATAGCTATTCTTTGAAACTGTAAAAAAAAAAGAAGGTAAAGGAAAAAAAAAAAACGACACAAAAAAAAAATTGTTCGGGGCGCTGACTTTCTTTTTTTCATGTGTCAACTATTTTTCTTGTTCATTAATGCGTCAAACCATCATGAATATTACAATACTTAGCGTTCACTATTATTTTCAGCATCCATAAGAATTATATAAAGTCTATGTTTATAATTAACAACAATATCCAGTCAGATCCTGGTAGGTACTATGAGTGGTACGATGAAATAGAATCTTTAAATATCGCGTTGGCTGTAATTATCATTTATGCTTTAGGATTGACATACCTATATTTATCTTATATTTCAATGATACCATGTATGCACTTTGTATTTAAACTAATATTAGTACATAAATATACATAATTAAGCTATTACAATATACTTGTAATAATATAAAGTACAGTTGCAATATATATATATATATATATGAGATACATTTTTTTCATTTTTATTAATCATCATGAAAATGTCAAGTAGGTACTACTGTTATTAAATGAGTAAATGTTCCATAATATAGCACATTATTTTGTTAAAAAAAACATTTATACGTATTTTTATTTAATGACAATAAAGTTAGTTGATGGTGTGATCATACAGGTAATATTTTTCCAATACAGTAAATTCAATAAGATACCTAGTTACAATTTTCTTCTTTTTCTTCATCAAAATCAACACACCAAATTGCTTTATACTATCTAGTACGTTTGGAATACTAATAAAACACATGGGAAGAATATCAATAAAGATACTAAAAAGCACTAGCGAATGGTTTTGTACTGGCTTGTGCAAATCCAAATATATAGTCACTACGTATGACCCGTGTTGACAATGATAAAATAATACTATTAAGATGAAACCCATAAATTATAAAATATTATGTTCACAACCAGAATTTTTTGTCTGCTTATTTGTTTCTACGTACGTACGTACATATAAAAGTTTACTGTAATATATAAGGACCCGAAAGGCTACCAGCGAGTTATATATAGAATATATAAGAACATTAAAAAAAATTAGTCGAAATTAATGGGATGTGATAATACAAGTACTTTGAATTACGAAAACTCACACGCTACGGTGTTTTATATTATTTTGACAAGTTCTTTCTGAAGAAATGATATTTCCAATCCTAATCAGAAGAAATACTGTTCACACTTAACACATATTTTTGGTAATGTAATGTACGTAATGAAAAAAAAAAATTACTAGAAGACCAGCATTTTTTTCCTCGGTGGATTAAAAGCTTTTATTAGTCGTTACACTTAAAAAAAGCACAAAAGTTAATTCGCAACATGCTATAATTTATCATCTACTTATTACAAGTAGTTTAGAAAGTCACTATATCTAAACATACAAACTTCGTTAAAAAAAGCTTTTTTTAATATATCAACAAGTCGAATTACCCTCTCAATCAAAGCCATACAAATTACTTTCTTTGAAGAATGAAATATAAATATGAGTGCTTTCTTTATTTTTGTAAAAGATAAATTACATGATATTTTTTTATGTTACGTATCGATGAATTAGTAAGGGGAAAAAAAGACTTTTGTGCGTGTATATAAGGGTATATGTACAAGATACGTGAAAAAAAGGGAAATATATATATATTATTTAAAGTTTGTTGCCATTCGAGGATGAGCAACAAGAAGAAGTTGGTGCAACATTAGCATCAGCATAAACAGATTTGTTGGTAGACTTGTTGCTTGGAGCAATATCCAAACCAGGGTTGGCCATGAAGAAATTGGCTGGTTTCATCATCATGCTTACATGCTCTACAGGCATCACAGGGAAATCTTCAACGCGTGGTAAATGGGTAACAGCAAAAGTGAGCCAAACCACAATATCTGTGTTTTGAACATTTTGACGTTCGCGATTGGCCCAGGCTTCAAGATTATCCGAACCGTCCGATTGATTACAGTAGAAACCACCAGCAAACATTTGATCTTCATTGTAAGGAGTAACCCAGAGACCCTTCTTGGCAAATGGAGCACGTTGAGCAACAATCGATTCTTCACTTGGATAAAATGGTGACATATTATTTGACATAATCTTCCAACCTACAGGCTCCTTGGTATAAGGATGGACACGATTTTCGTTAATGATCTTCCAGAATCGCGAAGTTTCAAAATTGGCAGTAGCTTGAGCTTCGAAAGTATCCTTGAGAATGGTGGGCTTGGCCAAGAAAGCGTTACCGTACTTGTTGCGTTCATGACCCGTTGGGAAGGGCGAAGTGTAACTGTCATATTGGACGACCGAGTTGTTAGGACCATCGATCATAGGATCAATACGCATGGTGAAGAAATGCTGATGGTATTGAGCATTGATCTGGGGAGCAACAATGACACCATAATCTCCAGGAGTTTCGTCTTCAGCCAAAACATGAGTGTTAAGTTCGCCAGTAGCCTTGACTTCATATTCGAAGGTACCATCTTGATAAAAGTAGTAGTACAAACCATAATCATAATTGGCAACAGTGACAATTTGGGAAATAACAAGACGGCGGGATCGAACAGTGTGAGCACGGCCATTTCTGTAATCGGTATGCTTGAACAAAATACCAGCATCTTCTTCGTGCATACAAATAGCGCTAGGGACATGGAAAGGTTTACCTTCATGGTCGTTGAAGCAAGCATCGAAATAATAAATGGAACCAAGACAGTCGCAACCCAAAGTCAAAGAGTTGGTACACAGCCCCATGCCATATTCTCCGACATCGAAAGCATGTTTACGGTGATGAGGTGTATTGGGATCGGCATAAGGAACAACCATTTCAGACATGGCAATACGGTAGAAGAGAGGACGTTTTTCGTCACCATCTTGATAGCTGACGTTGTGAATGACAAGACCTTCACGATAGTTCATAGAGACGCGCATATTCCACTTTTGCCAATCAACTTCGTTACCCTTGACAGTAAATGAGACACCTTGAGGCTGTTGAATGACAATAGGCTTGATATCCTTACGGAAGTTTTCTTCACCAATAAATTCAGGCAAAAAGTTGTGATTCATTTGAGGAATAGTAGGACGAGTAAATTTGCTGTTTCTTGGCTTGATACGTTCAATAGCGACAACCTTCATTTTACCGAGATCTAAAATTCATGATAGCGAAACAATCTCCTTTAGTTTTTTTTTCTTTGCTCTTATCTTCCCTTTTTATATAATATTTTCCAATTTTTTTTTCTTTTTTGTCCCTTTTTATCCGTCCATCCTTCCTTGTCCAAAATAAAATATCATCATTCTTACCAATAATAGGAATAAAGTCCAAAGGATGAGCGTATTGATTGTCATCTTCACAAGTACGCATGTACATCAAAGCTTGCATCATACGTTTGCTACGACCAGGATAGTTGACATGACGAGCAATAGCCCAAGGATCAGAGAAAACTTGAGACATATCCTTGATACCCAATTCGCGACATTCAGCTTGAACACCTTCGTCCTTGAGAACAAGTTCTTCAACTTCAAACATTTCATCCATAGTCAAAATAGGTTGAACATCGGGAACATACTTCCAGGACTTGATGGTTTCACTATCCAAAGAAACAACAGCTTCATAAACGTTCATGGATTCCTTTTCCAAAATAATAACGAAAGCTTCACGTTCAATTTGAGTGACACGGGGTTTGCTAGTATCCCAACCAAGGAAAGACATCATAGCGGATTTAGGAGGCTCCTTAAGAGTAATGGTGTTAAAGACAAAATTCATTCCAGCCTTGACACCACGAACGATTTGGGAAACTTGAACAACTTCATCGCCAGTAAGTTGATCCAAAGGGTGAGCATAGGGTCGCTTGCTGATAGTTGCGGCAGTAGCAGTCTTCATTTCCTTAGCAGTAGTGGCCATGATGATCAATAAAAGAGATTATAAAAAAGATATGTTTTTTTTTTTTGAATGAAGAAGTAGAATAAGTGGTGCAGAAAAGTAAAAACAATTAAAGTAGTTTGGGGTCACATTGGGGAAAAAGGCGATATATATATACTCGGCGATCCTATTGCTCCTCCGCAACGTGATAGCATATCTTTGATAGCACTCAGTGGCGGGGATGTGGGAAAGTTTTGCATGATTTGTCATTGCTAGCCTCAGACCAGACAAATATCCTTAATATTATATGATAAAAAAAAATTATTCAATTGAGAGAAGAAAAATCATTGGGAAAACGTTAAATTTTAAAACAATTTAACATTACAAAAAAAAAAAATGAAAACTAACAAAATATAAAGAACTCTTTTTTATTATCTTTTGTATCTTTTGTACCTTTTTTTGTTGTCAGTTATAATTTATGCGTCAAAGACATATAATTAAGGACGATCCGGCCTGCTTATTTCTTATTTTACAATCCTAAGGATACACCAATTGACTGATAAAAATTAAGTAAATAGCCTCCAGGTAGGATAGTACTGAACGTGAACCTAGCTGAGTCTTATCGGACGGTTTCTGACAAAGATTCACCCAAATTTGGAAATTTATAGTGTCACAACTACTAACTATGGAGCGAATTAGATGTCAGTATTATCGTTTCTTCGGTCAGCATATCAAACCCGTGTGATATTAATGTTTCATCAAAATCTATTACCATAAAGTTAAAACTTGTGTCTCTTTTATGATAAAAAAAGGTTTCGATCAATCTGTTGCCCATTGTTCCTTTTTCTTTATAAAACGATTAATTGAGAAAGTAATTTATCAAGTAAAACTTTGTTTTCGGTTTAAATGGGCTACAAAAAGAAAAAAAGAAAAGAGTTTTTTTTTTTTTTTGCTCCACCCTGATCATGATATCATAAAATTCGAATAGTATAAAAAAGGAAATAATAAATTTGAATTTAGTAAGAAATAAACTCAGGTCGTGTGTTATCTTTTTATTTCTTTCTGGGACCGTGTGATATTTTATTTACGAACAAAGATTTGTAAAAAGAAGAATATCCTAACAGCACTGGCCCAGCATTAAATGGATGAATCCGGTCAATAAAAAAATCCGAGAGGTTAAAATACTATTACAAGATGTTTGGCCATGATGAATGTGATTGATAAAGTATATAAAAGATGCTTCCATAATGTATCTCATTATATGGGAAAAGTTAACAATGACATTTATTTATCTTTTTTTACCACGCTTTGTAAATTGCACAAAGTTGGGTATTTTCCATTTCTTTAAAAATAAAAATAAGATGATAGTTACGTTGAAGGATGGATCATTTCCCTCATGCCTTAAAGATGTATAAACTAACCCCAATTTTTTGAATTTGTTCTGCGTTCAAAAGCTTATTTTTGTATTCTACTAGATAATTGTATTACATATTATCTTTCTTACAGTTGACGTATGGTGTTCATTTGCTTTATATATATATCATGATCATGGGACGATAGCAAAGAAGATTATACATTCTAATTATTGGAATTAATGTATATAAATATAGAAATAACAGTAACTTATCTTGATCGAAATGATTGTCCTCAATCATGATAATAAGTTTTTCTTCTTTTTTTTTTTTTTTGGCTCTCTACTATCAGCCCAAACATGTCAAACTGACTTCTAATATGTTTATGCAATCTTGATTCGTCTCAAACGTTAAAATATTCAAAATTGTTGATTGTCACAATCCGTCTCCTAGTTCGACAAAGTTAGTAATGAATAATGCTGTTTTGCGCCATTGGCTTGTAACTATGTACATATCTATGGCTAAAAAAACAGGATAACGTTTTTCCATGATAAAACTGTGTGTCTTGAGTTTCTATAAAAGTCTTGCTGCTTTATTATGCCCAATGGAACTTGTTTAAAGAGTCGTTTCTGGTAAATACTTTGCGCTCTTAGGTAAAATGTTGCTACTTATTTATATTCGTTTAATCTCTTTTGTAAATTGTAATCAACATTTTCACTGAAAAATAGCATTGGATCGATCACTAAATACATATGCTATAAAGCCTTAATAATCTACTTATAATTATATATATATTACAAGCAGGATGATATAGCCTTTATTGATAAATAATACTTTATAGTAATTTCACTAGTTTTTGGGTCTCTCTTATTTTTTCTCATTGTACGTATATATAGATATATAAAGGACGAATTATACATATAGAAGTAATTGTTCGATAAAAAGGTTGACAATACCTAACGCACAAATTATTTCAGTTTTATTATATATATACATTATTGATACCTGAAAATAATAGAAATACTGTTCCAATTAATTAGCTGCTAATATTATCATGTAAGATTATAGAGCTCCTTTCTAGAATACAGAGTAATCTATGAAATGTTTATTAATATGGTAATCATATCAACTATTGTTATATAGGGATATCATAATGTTATCATAGATAAGATAAAGAAAAGACTATCGAAGCTATCAAATAACTATACTCTTGAGTTCTGTAAAATTACTTTATTTATATTAGTAAAAGAATATACATTTGTTTCTAAACAATTTAAGTCGAGATAGAAAATAAAGGAACGATCTCACAGATAAAAATTGCTCTTGATATTGAAGAAAAAAAAACTACCATCACAATCATTGAAATTAGATAATTTTTGATCTATTTTTACGCTATTTATTTGAATAAGTTAGTTTTCCCTTATTTAAAACCAGTTATACCATTCACGATAAATACCCCCATATATAAATGAAAGAAACTTTTTTTCGAAATTTTCTTGGTGATACTTGCCCAACAAAAAAAAATCATACTCTCATGTTAACAAAACAAAATTGACTGGAAGCATACAGAGGGTCCCCGTTAATTTCATATCCGTTAATTTTCACACCTCAATAACTTCACCAAAAATCAAGGAATGGTAAAAATAACATAAGAAAATTTTCACATCCCCCTTAATTTCACTTTCACAGCACTTGGCGGCATTGAATCCTCATCGGATATGTAAATCAAAAAAAATTATGCGATAAATATAAGGATTGTAATTAAATTAGTATACAGTATGGGTTACTTTTTTTATTACGCCATTTGCATGTTTTTTCTTAAGAGGTTATTCAATGTTTATTCTCTTCTTGTTTTTCTCGATTTAAGCCTTTGCATATAGTACTAATATCAGGTGCCTTAAACAACTTGAATCCATTTTTAGCCCATAATGCTAGTGATCGGTTTGTCATGGTTCGCGGGTTAAGTCTTTTTTTCTCAGCCAGAATACTATACTGTTCAGTTGTCAAGCCAACGTTAGATTTGGTTACTGTCATTTTGTTTTAGTATATATAGAGCAGAAATATAGAAAAAATGGAATAATATAATAGATAAATTATCTCTGCATCTCTTGGGATTATATATAGCTTTTATTTTTTTAAAAAAAGTCATAGATATGCTCAAATAAAAAAGAAATAGTTCCAAAAATGCATTAAGAGCGATCATATAGAAATAAGTTATTAATTATTACGTGTTTTGATACATTAAAAGATACTGTATACAGTAGTAAGCTGAAGTATTCAATATATGCACATTCTTGGAAATAAATTTCATAGTATCCGTTAATTTTCACACCCCTTTATTTTCACAAAAAAATTAAGAAATGGCCCTATGAAATTAACGGGGACCCTCTGTATGTTTTTATTTTCATTTAATAGTACCTTGGCTTCTTTAAAGTATGTCTCTCGAAAAAGATACTTTCCCAGCAGATAATACGTACGTACGTCCTTAAAAAAGAAAAAATAAAAAAGTTATAAATATGTGCTGTCACCTATATACATACTCACAATATAATATAAAGATTTGCGTGTTTAGAAGAAAATCATTAAGAATGATTGAACAGTAAAGAAAAAAATGTGCTACATACGTACGTAGAAAGTTTTTCTTCAGTGACCAGAAGAACTAATAGCTTTATCTAATAAGGAGAACCGGGTCCTCATATGTATTTAGAGTTATACGTAATATTGTCACCATAATTCTGTAAACAATGATTACTTACATAACCTGAAGAAAAATAGTTTGTATGTTGTTAATATGGTACACACTGCTATTTCCTTCAGTATTATGGCCTGTTATATCTGATTTATTTTTTCAGCTTTTTAGGTGTACGTAGTGTAGGTATAAAGCAATTTTAAATGGGGGTTTTATTTTTTGCTTACATACGTACTCTCTACTAATAAATAGAAAGAAACTGGTGAAGAATCATCATCTTTTTTCCAGCCGTTACTATACATTTTTTTTCGTTCTCTAATATTTTATTATTTACTTCTTTGAGTAATTTAAATTTTATAGGTACGTACTTATTGAACGGAAGACATGCTGAAAGGCGCCTTTGGAAGAAAAACATAATACTGTAGGACGACAAAGTACTTTATAGAGTACGTACCTCGCACAAACATAGAAAATCAAGAGAGCTAGAAATAATTAATCTAAGCAGCCTTTGCATATGTTATCTATGCGACTTTGATATATTAATTTTATTAAAAGTAACAACAATTGAATTCGCAAGACATTAATAATATCAGATATATATTTTTTGGATGGCTTTAATAAGTATTTTATTGACAAGGATAAATAGATTAAAGCTTGGAAGTTATTCTCCATAGAATATAACAAAAAGAAGTAGTTTCATCCAGAATAATCGCCACATATTTAGTTCGTCGTCGTCTCGATTTGTCAATAAAAAGATTATTCATTCGTTTTCTTCTTCACCAATGTATGTTTCAATTGCTTTTTGACTTATTACAAAGCAACAAAAAAAAACTCTCGTAATGTTGGTCCCATAACAACACATCAATGTTCTGTCATTCTTTCGATCCGTCTTAAATAAAATCGAAATTTTTCTTCATTGATCTATATATATACATAACAACAAGCATCAATAATTAATTATTTTTATAGACATTGTCCCATTACGATTAAAATTTAAAATAGGAACCGCAAAATAATTATTACCTTCTTTTTTATTTTTCGCTTGTTACGTATGGCTTCCCTCATCATTTGAAAACTATGGATATCAGCTTGTAATCACTATTTACTTAATCATACTTAATTCTTGATGAGTATTATTAAACGTTAACAGCCTGTCAGTTTACGACGAATCGAATAAAATTTTAACTACCTGAATGAATATACACAAAAGAAAGTATATGATTTTAATAACTACAACGCACTCCCCACGGCCCTTTTTTATGTATATCTATTACTTTGATACAGTTCCTTTGGTAACGGCTTCTTTTTTTCGAGTCGAATTTATTATATCTATCAAATTAAATAGAGAGAAAAATGTTTCAATAGATATTAATTGTATATAGCAACACGATACCAGTTATTTTTTTCAATTTATAAAATTATAATTGTCATGTCACCAACTAAAACATAGCGTAGACGTCGAATCGAAGAAAACTGTATTGCTTGCCCTCCAGTTGTTCGCCGTATCAAATATCCCAATCCTTACCTCCAACCAAATACAGTTTTCCTTTGCCTTGTTAATCATACGTATCTATATATTATAAAAGTAAAATCAAGTAAAGTAAAGCATTCCACAACCCATTCACTTCCTACCAATTAAACCATAGCGTAGACGTCGAATCGAAGAAAACTGTATTGCTTGCCCTCCAGTTGTTCGCCCTATAAAATATCCCAATCCTTACCCCCAACCAAATACAGTTTTCCGTTTGCCTTGTTAACCATATCTATATATTATAAAAGTAAAATCAAGTAAAGTAAAGCATTCCACAACCCATTCACTTCCACCCACCTACTCATACTCCTGCGCTTCCACCAATTTGCTCTCCTTATTCAGTTACATTCATTAGCTTCCACCCATTCACTCACACCCATTCATTTCCACTCATTCATATACACCCATTAGCTTCCACCCTTTAGCTTCCACACACACTTACACTCGCTTATGCGCATTCACTCACAGCCATTCACCTCCACTCCTTCGCTTCTATCCCTTCACATCCGCTCATTCAGTTACACCCATAAGCCCTCACCCACTCACACCCATTCCCTTTCACTCCTTCACTTTCTTTCACTCATTTCCACTCCTTGCCTTTTATCTATTTGCTTCCACACTTTTACTCACACTCTTTCAGTCCTACATGTATTCATTTCGCCCATTTTTTTCCCCAATCATTTGCCTTCTTACCTACCTTGTTGAATCACCTACATTGTTACCTACCTTGTCCGTCGCCAGCCTTCTAACTTACCTTGTTTGTCGCCGGCCTTGTAAACTTACCTTGTTCGTCGCCGGTCTTGTAACTTACCTTGTTTAATCACCTACCTTGTTACCTACCTTGTTCGTCGCCAGTCTTGTTACTTACCTTGTTTAATCACCTACATTGTTACCTACCTTGTCCGTCGCCAGCCTTGTAACTTACCTTGTTTGTCGCCGGCCTTGTAACTTACCTTGTTTGTCGCCGGCTTTGTACCAACCTTGTTTGTCGCCAGCCTTGTAACTTACCTTGTTTAATCACCTACCTTGTTACCTACCTTGTTCGTCGCCGGTCTTGTTACTTACCTTGTTTAATCACCTACCTTGTTACCTACCTTGTTCGTCGCCAGCCTTGTAACTTACCTTGTTCCTCGCCGGTCTTGTTACTTACCTTGTTCGTCGCCAGCCTTGTAACTTACCTTGTTCGTCGCCAGCCTTCTAACTTACCTTGTTTAATCACCTACCTTGTTACCTACCTTGTTCGTCGCCGGTCTTGTTACTTACCTTGTTTAATCACCTACATTGTTACCTACCTTGTCCGTCGCCAGCCTTGTAACTTACCTTGTTTGTCGCCGGCCTTGTAACTTACCTTGTTTGTCGCCGGCCTTGTTACCTACCTTGTTTGTCGCCGGCCTTGTAAACTTACCTTGTTCGTAGCCGGTCTTGTAACTTACCTTGTTCGTCGCCGGCCTTGTAACTTACCTTGTTGAATCGCCAGCCTTGTTACTTACCTTGTTCGTCGCCGGCCTTGTTACCTACCTTGTTCGTCGCCGGCCTTGTAACTTACCTTGTTCGTCGCCGGCCTTGTAACTTACCTTGTTCGTCGCCGACCTTGTTACCTACCTTGTTTGTCGCCAGCCTTGTAACTTACCTTGTTTAATCACCTACCTTGTTACCTACCTTGTTCGTCGCCGGTCTTGTTACTTACCTTGTTTAATCACCTACCTTGTTACCTACCTTGTTTGTCGCCAGCCTTGTAACTTACCTTGTTTAATCACCTACCTTGTTACTTACCGTGTTCGTCGCCGGCCTTGTAACTTACCTTGTTGAATCGCCAGCCTTGTTACTTACCTTGTTCGTCGCCGGCCTTGTTACCTACCTTGTTCGTCGCCGGCCTTGTAACTTACCTTGTTCGTCGCCGGTCTTGTAACTTACCTTGTTCGTCGCCGACCTTGTTACCTACCTTGTTTGTCGCCAGCCTTGTAACTTACCTTGTTTAATCACCTACCTTGTTACCTACCTTGTTCGTCGCCAGCCTTCTAACTTACCTTGTTTAATCACCTACCTTGTTACCTACCTTGCTCGTCGCCGGCCTTGTAACTTACCTTGTTCGTCGCCGGCCTTGTAACTTACCTTGTTCGTCGCCAGCCTTGTAACTTACCTTGTTGAATCGCCGGCCTTGTAACTTACCTTGTTCGTTGCCAGCCTTCTAACTTACCTTGTTTAATCACCTACCTTGTTACCTACCTTGTTCGTCGCCGGTCTTGTTACTTACCTTGTTTAATCACCTACATTGTTACCTACCTTGTCCGTCGCCGGCCTTGTAACTTACCTTGTTTGTCGCCGGCCTTGTAACTTACCTTGTTTGTTGCCGGCCTTGTTACCTACCTTGTTTGTCGCCGGCCTTGTAAACTTACCTTGTTCGTCGCCGGTCTTGTAACTTACCTTGTTCGTCGCCGGCCTTGTAACTTACCTTGTTCGTCGCCGGCCTTGTAACTTACCTTGTTCGTCGCCGACCTTGTTACCTACCTTGTTTGTCGCCAGCCTTGTAACTTACCTTGTTTAATCACCTACCTTGTTACCTACCTTGTTCGTCGCCGGTCTTGTTACTTACCTTGTTTAATCACCTACCTTGTTACCTACCTTGTTCGTCGCCAGCCTTGTAACTTACCTTGTTCGTCGCCGGTCTTGTTACTTACCTTGTTCGTCGCCAGCCTTGTAACTTACCTTGTTGAATCGCCGGCCTTGTAACTTACCTTGTTCGTCGCCAGCCTTCTAACTTACCTTGTTTAATCACCTACCTTGTTACCTACCTTGTTCGTCGCCGGTCTTGTTACTTACCTTGTTGAATCGCCAGCCTTGTTACTTACCTTGTTCGTCGCCGGCCTTGTTACCTACCTTGTTTGTCGCCGGCCTTGTAACTTACCTTGTTTGTCGCCGGCCTTGTTACCTACCTTGTTTGTCGCCGGCCTTGTAAACTTACCTTGTTCGTCGCCGGTCTTGTAACTTACCTTGTTCGTCGCCGGCCTTGTTACCTACCTTGTTCGTCGCCAGCCTTCTAACTTACCTTGTTTAATCACCTACCTTGTTACCTACCTTGTTCGTCGCCGGCCTTGTAACTTACCTTGTTGAATCGCCAGCCTTGTTACTTACCTTGTTCGTCGCCAGCCTTCTAACTTACCTTGTTTAATCACCTACCTTGTTACCTACCTTGTTCGTCGCCGGCCTTGTAACTTACCTTGTTCGTCGCCGGCCTTGTAACTTACCTTGTTCGTCGCCGACCTTGTTACCTACCTTGTTTGTCGCCAGCCTTGTAACTTACCTTGTTTAATCACCTACCTTGTTACCTACCTTGTTCGTCGCCGGTCTTGTTACTTACCTTGTTTAATCACCTACCTTGTTACCTACCTTGTTCGTCGCCAGCCTTGTAACTTACCTTGTTCGTCGCCGGTCTTGTTACTTACCTTGTTCGTCGCCAGCCTTGTAACTTACCTTGTTGAATCGCCGGCCTTGTAACTTACCTTGTTCGTCGCCAGCCTTCTAACTTACCTTGTTTAATCACCTACCTTGTTACCTACCTTGTTCGTCGCCGGTCTTGTTACTTACCTTGTTGAATCGCCGGTCTTGTTACTTACCTTGTTCGTCGCCAGCCTTGTAACTTACCTTGTTGAATCGCCGGCCTTGTAACTTACCTTGTTCGTCGCCAGCCTTCTAACTTACCTTGTTTAATCACCTACCTTGTTACCTACCTTGTTCGTCGCCGGTCTTGTTACTTACCTTGTTGAATCGCCGGTCTTGTTACTTACCTTGTTCGTCGCCAGCCTTGTAACTTACCTTGTTGAATCGCCGGCCTTGTAACTTACCTTGTTCGTCGCCAGCCTTCTAACTTACCTTGTTTAATCACCTACCTTGTTACCTACCTTGTTCGTCGCCGGCCTTGTAACTTACCTTGTTGAATCGCCAGCCTTGTTACTTACCTTGTTCGTCGCCGGCCTTCTAACTTACCTTGTTTAATCACCTACCTTGTTACCTACCTTGTTCGTCGCCGGTCTTGTTACTTACATTGTTTAATCACCTACCTTGTTACCTACCTTGTTCGTCGCCAGTCTTGTAACTTACCTTGTTTGTCGCCGGCCTTGTAACTTACCTTGTTTGTCGCCGGCCTTGTTACCTACCTTGTTTGTCGCCGGCCTTGTAACTTACCTTGTTTGTCGCCAGCCTTGTAACTTATCTTGTTTGATTGCCAGCCTTGTAATGTACCTTGTTGGAGCACCACCTGTGTTACCTAGCGTGTCATCTACTATGTCTCTTGTGGCTCATAGGTTACCTATATATTAGATCAAGGTATGATAAAATAAAATGAATTACTGGGCATCTGAAATAGCATTAGAAAAACACTTGATATAATGAGAAAGTTCCATTAAAAGAGAATACATTACTCACCTTGGTGACATATAGCTGTCATATAAACATATAGATATAATTAATATTTAAGATAAAGATGATAAAGAACGTATATATTGAGCAGTAGTCTCTTTGTAAATTAAATGTTCTCATAGCAACATAAGACAATTTTGATAGTTTCACACATCATCTTAAAATAATAATAAAAAGACTTACCGTTATTTGTTTACTGTATTAAATCTAAAAAATAAATAAATCGTGCTCTTCTTTTAAAAGACCATACTTGTTGAAGATAGTAGTCGCCTTGAACCGTGTTTATTTTGTTTGTTTTCATGTTTAAAGCCTTGTTTTATCATTGGTTCATCTTCTGTAGAACATCAAGGAATGTAAGCTGTACTTGTAAGAGTTTCTTCATTCATACATCTATAAAATTAAATGGCAATAATAAGTAAAGTATTTTCTCAAAACAAAAATAATCAATTATGCTTTTGTTTTTTTTTTCTTTTTCTTCTCCCCAACATACCTTCAACGTTTGTAGTACTTTGTTTGATACGTTTGTTCTCTTGGTCGCACTATATGATGAGCTTGTACATATAAAAAGTTTTACGCGTTGTCAAAGAATTTTTGTTTTAAAAAAAAGAATCACGTTTTTGGTTCCTCTAGCCACTGTTTGGTTCCAATTAAAGTTTGAAATGTATGCGCCGTTAAAATAATTCATGCACCACCAACTGCCAATAAGTAGTACAGGTTCAGTATTAAAACTCATTTTGACACCTTGGAAACCCCTAATTATGGGCGACCGTTAACGATAAAACAGATCAAAATTTCGCCATTGAATATATAAGACACCGCATAGTTTATCAAGTGAAAGGGGATAATTGTCACGCTTGAAGGCCCACTGGTGGTAAGTTTATGCACTCACGGTTCCAGGTGAATGCAGAAAAACCAAACAGCTACCGTAAAAATAAAAATTATAGCCAAAATTAGCAACATATTAGACGGCCATTGTAGCTTAAAAACAATAAAATAAATATTTTGAAAGACTCTACCTTTTGACTATTTTACGTTACTTATTGTCTGTTGAATGTTATTCGTCATTTGACTAAATGGAGAGAGAAAAAAATGATAGTTTAAGGAAAGTAAGAAAAGTAAAAAGAACATAAAAAGGGACCTAAAAAATTAAACTTTCAATACATGTCAAAAAAAAAAAAAACAAGAAGAGTAGCAAGTAGCCACCCTACTTCTTTTTTATCTTTGATAAGAAAGGGTAGAAAAAACAATGTGAAAGGAAAAGTTACAAGTAATCGAAAGTAAATGTCATAAAAAAAAAGTGTAAAAAGGAATGTCAAAAGAAAAGAAAGAAATACTTCTTTTTTTTTTGAATGTTGGGAGAAAAGAGAAAGTGTAAAAAGAAATGTAAAAAGTAGTAGATTACTAAAAGTACATTTCAAAAAAGAAAGAATAGTTGGTAGGAAAGGGAAAGAACAAAGTAGAAATGTGTTGGTGACATTTTTTAATAAGACTGGTTACTGCTAACAATAATAGTGATCTAGACCGGATAGATCCGCAGCATGTTATTACCATATTTATTATCATGTGAAATCTGGGCCGAGTCCGAAGAAAACAAAAAAAACTATCAAGATCTTTACAAACTATAGATTGCAACATTCCATGTCAAAGTAAGATTAGTGTGGGGCATTTTTTTTACCATAGCAATAAGTTACTTAACAACGGTTTTATTTTATGTAGAAACAAACACGTTTTATGTATGTTGTCGCGAAAAATTCGCGAAAAAAAAAAGATTTATGATAGTAACTTATTACGAAGAACGAACATACAAAACCAAATTGCAACAATGATGGGATATGGGATGTTCGTATGGATAAAAAAAAAAGTGAGTGATACATATGAAAGATATTTAAAAAGACTTTAATGATATGGAGAAAAGTTTATACGCAGAGTATAAAAAAAAGGCACATACAGCACACAACTCAATCAAGCAAAGTATATTCGTACGTAGCAATAAAGCCTGCATGAGTATATATGCCCTTTGTAATTCACCACTGGACATGCGTAACTATTCGTTCCAGAGCAGTTATTTACAGCTAGTTCTGAAGACACAAATGGGAAGGAGTGACCCGATGTTCCCAACTGTCTAGTTCTAGAAATCTTATTATCAACCGTGTCGTGATGAAAGTGCGCCTAATGTTTTCGGGCGCGCCTTCGATGAAATTTTAATAGTCTCAATAATCTAACGCAACATCCAAGTATTCTGTTTTATTTAAATGATATGTTGTATGACTTACAGTAAAATTGATGATTGTATTAAAGATGAAGTTATTATATATGCTCTAAAAACAGAATTATCTTTGTTTCAGACAACTTCAAAAACTTACTGAGGTAGATTATCTGACTATCAAAGTCAAATGTCGTATTACAGAGGGTCCCCGTTAATTTCATAGGGCCATTTCCCAATTTTTTTGTGAAAATAAAGGGGTGTGAAAATTAACGGATACTATGAAATTTATTTCCAAGAATGTGCATATATTGAATACTTCAGCTTACTACTGTATACAGTATCTTTTAATGTATCAAAACACGTAATAATTAATAACTTATTTCTATATGATCGCTCTTAATGCATTTTTGGAACTATTTCTTTTTTTATTTGAGCATATCTATGACTTTTTTTTAAAAAAATAAAAGCTATATATAATCCCAAGAGATGCAGAGATAATTTATCTATTATATTATTCCATTTTTTCTATATTTCTGCTCTATATATACTAAAACAAAATGACAGTAACCAAATCTAACGTTGGCTTGACAACTGAACAGTATAGTATTCTGGCTGAGAAAAAAAGACTTAACCCGCGAACCATGACAAACCGATCACTAGCATTATGGGCTAAAAATGGATTCAAGTTGTTTAAGGCACCTGATATTAGTACTATATGCAAAGGCTTAAATCGAGAAAAACAAGAAGAGAATAAACATTGAATAACCTCTTAAGAAAAAACATGCAAATGGCGTAATAAAAAAAGTAACCCATACTGTATACTAATTTAATTACAATCCTTATATTTATCGCATAATTTTTTTTGATTTACATATCCGATGAGGATTCAATGCCGCCAAGTGCTGTGAAAGTGAAATTAAGGGGGATGTGAAAATTTTCTTATGTTATTTTTACCATTCCTTGATTTTTGGTGAAGTTATTGAGGTGTGAAAATTAACGGATATGAAATTAACGGGGACCCTCTGTACAATATTTTACCCAAAACCTTTTGCAGTAAGGAGCAAGTAAGAAAATTTTCTGTTTAAAAGCACTAAATTCATAACTTACTAAAGATGCAAAAAAAAAAAAAGCTTTTTCTATTGATAATAATACGAAGAATTAGTTTAGCATGGGATAAAACTTTTCTCTATCTTACAATTTTTCTAATATATCAAACGCTATTTTAAGTGTTGTATCTTGGATAGTGAAAATGTAATGTTTGATGTAGTTTATTAAAGTCAATACATACCATAACATTCCATACGTAGTCTATCTACGTCTTCCTTTTTCCTATTAATATAATATCATACTGTACCTACTATATATTTGGTGAAATTGAATAAATATAATTAGCAATTTATTATAACTTTTCATTAGAGATGATAGAAGAATTATATCTATTTCTATTATATAAATAACAATGAGCGCGAAGTACAGGTAAAAGTTTTAAAAAGAGCAAAGAAAGCACTTCAGTTGATACGCATTAAAGGTATAAACTACATTGGTTACGATACTAATATTTTTTATGTTTTTAAAGATAAAATGTATTCATTCAATATATATTGTCATGTAGAAAAAAAAATTAGACAAAGATTGAAATTAATAAACTTTGTTTATTCTGCTGCTAAAGTGTTATGATTCACGCCTGGTAAACCCCCGTAAATATAATAAAAAAACCAAGATGATATATGCACAGCAACATATCAATGGTATACGTAGTACCATTATTCTAATAATTTTTTTTTCGGTTGTAGTATACCGTAGCTATTGGTTAATTTCTCTGATGTAAGGAATATATAATCATTTCTGATATCCATTTTATAACTTCTTCCCCCCCACCACCACAGTTGGCCTTTGTGAAGATTAGCTCCGAATAAGATCAGAATGATTATTGACCTGAGTAATCTAATTGGCATCATAGCTCATACTTGCAAACGCTAACCTTCTCACTTATTAGTATGGCAACCCATTTGTGAAAGTTTTCCTATTTAATGACTTCTTAGTAGAAAAGTAGAAAATAACAGAATGGTTTATTGAAATGAATCGCTAGGGACACCCCAAAAAGCATATTATATTATAAGTGATTTCGACCTTTATACTGGCATCTTATTTCTTTTACGTGTAAATTCCCAAAGATAAACAACTTAGTCTAGCTATATCATATTCCGTGCTAGGTATTTACATATATACTACGGATGCCGATAATGATATAACTACGTACAGTTTATACGTACGTAGTAACCTGGAAATATTTTTGACAATTTTTTTATGTGTGGGTGCCTACATGGCCAAAGTGTGTGATGTCGGTAGCGATTCTCTTTATTAGAGCGTTGTAAACAAAAATAAAATATACTCTATAGAGGCTTGCTTTTTAGAACTTCTAACCCTCTTGATCATCCTTGTTAGTAATTTTAGAAATATCAGAAATACTAACACCTTTGAAAAGAGAAGCGCTTCAGCGATCTTCTTTGTGATGACATGTGGTCTACAACTAGTACATATATTTATCACCTAGTTACGACCAGAAAAAAAGTCGAGTTACAATTCGGTATGTAGAATTCTTTTTTTTTCGCACAGTGGAAATAGCTATGATCGACTCTCAAAAGAATACATATATATAGTTAATTATATACATTTTTGTTTTAAGTTGATATTATCCACCGTACAATATGAAAATGATGATGTGCTAAAGGAGCATAACACAAAAACTTAATGTCAAAAAAATGGATATAAAAAACATTAGTTATTAATGGTACCTTTATTGCTGATTATCATTATTGCTTACCCAGTTTGTTATCCGAATTTCACATTTTACCGTATAGTATCTTGGTGTTAAACACATTTAAATATTTACTCAGCTTGAAAAAAAAAATTCATCCTCCTGGTTCTCAAAATAAATTAAAATATATATACACGAAACGAAGGAAGATGCCTAAAAGCTCTTTCTAATCAACATCATCTTATTTGTACGTATTTAATACAAAACTTTTTAGAAAAAAACTTTTCATTACACCGCAAGCAATTGTTATTAATATTTTGTCACACCGGAATGGGTTGCTAGTTAAAAAAAAAACGGATAAAACAGACAAAGCAACCACGAGAATGTGTAGTTGACATATTTGTATAGTAATCCCGCAAACATAGTATAAAAAAAGCATGTTGATATAAATATATAATCTTTAATGATTGAGATTTACACAAACATTTATAATTTATGTTCTACTATATTGCTACCATGTTGCTAAGAATATGCTTCATCCTTTTACTATGTCATAAACTAATAAAGGTGGTTCAATAGTAAACTCAATAATTGTTATAATGTGTCATTTTTTTTAAACAATCAGATAATTATTTCATTTGTCTAACTCATAAAAAAATAAACTCAGTTCCTAGTTTAAAGGATATATTAATCTATTTTACATGTTAATTATTATCGTCCGCAAATCATTCTTGTTTTTTGCTGATCATCTTTAATATCCGATTCAAATATCTTGGCAGATGGCCTATATTATCTACGTTATTGTCTAATGTAAAATTTACCAAATATTTCCCTAATTGTTTTCCTTTATTTATTTTCTCTCTCGAAAGAATAAAAGAACAAAAAAAAAAAAAAAGCTTATTTTTTTAAATGGAGAAAGAAGTAAATATTTGTGTGTAAAAAAAAAAAGAGCGAGAAAAGAGGACCCGTTAACTTATTACCATAATTATAATATTGATATCTAGCCACAAGTTTCTATGAGACACAAATACACGTGTAATACTATGCGTAAAAGGTGATACAAAAATGACTTCAATTCTCTTAAAGCAAAAGAAACAGCATAGTTATAACAACAATAATTATCGGCATTTTCATCGGCTGATAACTTTGTCATTCTCAATTAACCCATTAAAGTCAGCAAAAATAAAATATTAAAAGAATACGGAAGGATTCCCGGCAAAAAAAAAAAAAAAGATACATCAGAAAAGAAAAGTATATTCTTTTTGAACGAGGAGAAGAGAAGTGATTTGCGGACTTTTTTCTGAAGCGTAAACAAAAAAAAAAAAAAAAAAGTTCCCCGCGAATTTGGGATGTTACGAAACAAAGATTACACAAGAAAAAAAAAACGCAGCACAAGCGAACGGAAACTATCAAAGTGCAAGGCACCAAGCAATAACATCTTTTTTTTTTTCCTTTCTGTTTCCCAACATCTTTCTTATTCTTTTGATTATATACGCTCCTTAACATATTATCACACCTATACACCCTACTTCCTCCCTTTCTTATCAAATCATACCCATTTCCTCTTACTCTTCTCCTCCTCCTCTACTAAAAAAACTCCCTTAAAAATACTTCATCCACGCGCTTTTTCAAAGGTACTATATATATATATATATTATAATAAACGTTTTTTTTTGTTTCAGTCATCATTATACTTATATAACAATAATCAGCTTCAATCAATTCTTATCAACAACGAACAACAACAACAACAATAATAATAATAATAGTCCTCTCCATTTTAAGGTAATTATTGAAGTTGGTAAAGCTTCTTTTTAATACAATTCTTTGATATCATGAATAAAAAAAAACCCCTCACCTTCTCATATAACATAAAACACATTTCTATATTATATACCTCCTTCCGTTCCCCTTCCTTTTTTTTCCCTTTATAAAATAAGTATATAGCGGGTTATTAAACTCGTTATTACTATTTACTATTGTTTCTCTATATTTTTTTTTTCTTTTACTGTATACTTCTTTTTTTTTTCTTGCACTCTGGTTTTTATATTTATAAAACAAAGAACAACAACTTCATTCCTTGTGTTGTAAGTTGATTCATCATTTTCTTTTTTCATTTACTTATTTCTTGTTGATCTTTCATTCTCCCTATCGAGGGTCTCAGCCACGAGTTTTCCCGCACAACACACTATTACACTTAGAAATATATAATATATATATATATTATTATCATCTTCTTTGGTTGAAATATATTTTTCTACCTCCGGTAAACTAACACCTCTCTCTCTCTCTCTCTCTCTCTTTTTTTTTTTCCTCACTTCTTTTGGGAAAAAAAAGCCCAACTTTTTTTTTTCTCATCTAATTCATTTATTGTTGTAATTAGCATCTCTTTATTATTATTATTATTATTATTATTATTATTACTACTGCTACATAACAAACTTCATTTTACCTCGTCCTCTCACTTTCTCACTCTCCGACGACATTTATAAACATCAACCAACAACAACCCTAATTTATATTATCTTTTTTTTTTTCTCTTAAGAAAACATGACCGGAAACCATTCTCATTCTTCTGCAGCAGCTAATCCATTTTCTTCACATAATGTTGTTGGTGTACATTATCGAGTCGGTAAAAAGATTGGCGAAGGTAGTTTCGGTATTATCTATGAAGGTGAGTTATTCTTCTTCTCTTTCCTTTCTCTCTCTCTCCCTCTCTCTCTCCCTCTCCTTCTCTGTCTCGCTCCCTTTTCTCTTATGTAACTATAAGTACTAGTCACTTCAATATTGTTTTGACTTTTATAGTCGCAGTAACACAAGCAGCTTTTTTTTTATTTTTTATTCTTTTTTTTTTTTTTTTTGTATATGGCTACAATTATAATATATCTTAAAAGGCACGAATTTACTCAATAATCAACCCGTGGCTATCAAGTTTGAACCAAGGAAAAGTGATGCACCTCAATTACGTGATGAATATAGAACATACAAAATCATGGCAGGTTCAAGTAAGTATAATTGTTAATTTTCCAATTGGGGAAGATAGTTTATATTAATCGAGGTATTATTTTATTTATAGCCGGTATACCCACAGCTTATTATTTTGGCCAAGAAGGTCTTCATAATATCCTTGTAATTGATTTATTGGGTCCTAGTTTGGAAGATATGTTTGATATTTGTGGTCGCCGTTTCTCGACAAAGACTGTTGCTATGCTTGCAAAACAAATGGTAATTAAAAACGAATTCAATTAAAAGGGGAGAAAGGGGGACTCGTAGTTATATACAAATTTATGCTAATTATTCTTCTTGATGCCCTATTATAACATTTTTATTATCTTATTATTATGATTCCTTCTTTCTCTTCTCTTGAATTTCTTTATAATTAGCTTAATCGTGTGCAGACCATCCATGAAAAGAATTTGATATACCGAGATATCAAACCTGATAACTTTTTAATTGGAAAGCCTGGTACCAAAATGGCTAACCATATTTTCATTGTTGATTTTGGTATGGCTAAATTATATCGTGATCCAAAAACAAAGCAACATATTCCTTATCGTGAACGTAAGAGTCTTTCTGGTACCGCACGTTACATGAGTATCAATACTCATTTGGGTCGAGGTAACAATTGTTATTTAATTTTTTTTTGAATTAAATTTATCTGTATATATGTAGATATAATTTGATGTGCTAATTGATTCTTTTTTTAGAACAATCTCGTCGTGATGATCTTGAAGCACTTGGTCATGTGTTCATGTACTTTTTACGTGGCTCGTTGCCATGGCAAGGATTGAAGGCTGCTACAAATAAACAGAAATATGAAAAGATTGGAGAAAAGAAACAAAGTACCGCTGTCAAGGATCTTTGTGACGGATTTCCCGAGGAATTTGGTATTTATCTTCAATATGTCCGTAAACTTGGTTTCGAAGAGTCCCCCGATTATGATTTTCTACGAGAATTGTTTACAAAGGTCATCAAGAATTCCGGCGAAGTAGAAGATGGTGTTTATGATTGGATGTTACTCAATAATGGCAAAGGTTGGGAAACTCTCTCGAAACGTCAAGCCGCTCGTCAAGGATTGCCTGCACCTGCCAAGAAAGTTATTGCAGATAATCAACGCCAGTTGACCTCGGGTAAGCATGTCGAAGCACAAACGACGACAAGAGATCAACCTATTCCAGATCAACAGCAGCAACATATTTCACAACAGCAGCAACGTCATAGCCAACAACAACAGCAACAACAACAACAACAGCAACAGCCAATACGTCAACAAAAGAAACAGAGTCTTTTGGCAAAATTAACATGTGGTTTATGTCAGTAATGACAAATGCGCACACACTTCTCCCTCTCCCTCAATTTAACAAGCAAGTCTCCCAAGCAAAGAGTTTTTTTCAACATAATTTGGTTTATAGGGCTTATTAATATTATTATTCCCTGGATTAGAAGAGCATTTTTTTTAATATTATACAAAACAAATCCATATTTTTTTTTTCAGTTCTCTAGCAATTCCTCCCTCTCTCTCTCTGTCTCTCTCTCATCGCAACACAACTATATTAGTCTTTCTTATTTTTCACTTTTTACACTCACGCACAATTATACAATTATTTTCTTTTTTCTTATCTCGTCTTACCATGTCCAACAACAACAAACAATCACACATACAAATTAACAAAGCAAACTCAACAATTAATTATATAATTGCCGCGTTTTGTTTGTGATGATCATATTAGTATTAACTCTTTATTCTCTCTTTTTCTTTATTATTATTATCATTTTGGTTTCTTTTTCTTAGCAATTTTATTATTTTGCAAAGTTATAATTCACGCTCTTCTTTTTCTTTTTTTTTTTCCATCTATTTTGTTCATTTTTTTTTTTCACACACACACAACCTCAATCTCCTTGTCTTAATTTCCTCCTTCAATCAAATGAACACTTTTCTTTTTTTTCTTATATAAACATTTATAGAAAGCATATTCATGAACGTGGTCTTTTTTTTTTCTTTAATCATTATTATTATTATTTTCATTTTAACAACAAGAAGACAACAATATAATTTTTTCTTTTTTTTTTTTTTTTGAGAATTTAAGCATACTTGTTGAGAGTTTTTGTCGTCAATTTCAAAAACTAGATATAAGTTGTTAGATAAAGAATAAAGGAATGTGCTTCGGAAGTCCCTTCCGTTAAAGCCCACTGGGACCCAGGTTTGATTGAGAGAAAAACAAAGGTTGTATATATAGAAATAAGATTCTTTAATTATAATAAAATTGCATATTCTGATCATATTCTATATGGAAAAAAACCCAAACATACTATTTGTGTAACGATAGCAATGTTATTTTCCACAAATCATCTCTCAAAGAATGTGGTCAGTCGATCTTACTATAGTTTCTTCGATTTTTCCCAAATATATTCTATTTATACGTAGCTTCTTACAAAGTTATTGCTTATTGGAAAACAAAAATTCCTATTTTTGAAGAATATATATATTTAAGCTATGCTGATGATTTGTTTTAGATGGTAATATATTTAGCTTTTTTTTAAAAAAAACAAAAGGATTAGGATGTACACTATACTTGTGTGTATCGTTATTTGATCAGGTGCTCAAAACATATTTTACCATGTGGTCGTACACATCTCTTAAATGTCCTTTTTCCGATTCTCGTAGCACTGCCTTTTTGTCACTAAGCGTATAATTTATAATTTATTTGGAAAAAAAGGTTCAAGATACTTAACAATTTCACTACTTATATTCTATTTTTCAACCCTATACATAGCTAATAAATTCTGCTAAAAATTTTAATAGTAGCTACACTTTTTTTGAACCAATGCATTACGTGCATGTACGATTTTTTGCTAGTTTCGAGCTGGTTTTTTTTTTTGTATTACGTATCATGAAACGATAAAATTCAAAGTTGTTGCTGTAGTATGTCATTATATATATCTATATCTATATCTATACAACACGTACATTATATTACTGGATTTTTAAACTGCTTTTGCGCACAGTGATAAATATTTTTGCACACAGTGATGATTTTTTTTTGCGCATTTGCTCATAGATTTTTGCGCACTCCTGATTTCTTATTTGCGTACATAAAATCATTTCGAAAGTGGATGACGTTCTTAAATATACTTGATAACAACATTGAAGATTAAGCTTATTCAGAAATAACCATGTATACCAATATATTTTCTAAAGTATTGACTAGACACCAGCTTTCATGGTGGAAAGATAAGAAAAAAAACTGCCTCCAGAGTAATATATGTAGAATTTACGGCAATTATCATCATCCTCTCCCTCCCTGCAACAGATAAAATTATCTTATTTGTGTTTTGCTCATCATTCAGATGGTTGGATTCCCTCCTTCACACACACTAATCTCGAGCTTATCCCTTGTTCCATCAGTCGTTTCTTGTCATGTATTGTACTCGATTCCCTTCCTATCATTCGATCTTAATGCGTATGGCATTATCCCATCCCCCCTTCCCATGATAAATAATGTTATGATTGTTTGTTGGTTCGCGTCGCGGCCTTCTTTAAAGAAGGCCACGGGAAAATTAAAATGTATGAATGGCAATTTCATGGATATTAATGTTTTAATGGATTTTCACGCCTATCCATGTCTAGTTAAGTCTTTTCATCCTTTTTCAACTACCATTACATTATTACTCTTGTAATGAAACCTCATTCGATTCATCCGTAATTATAATCATTTTATTGAATATATTTAAACCATTTTTTCATTTTGTTTTTACAAGCTCTATATCATTTTTTTGGGTACTATGTGATGTTTTGCTAATATATGATAACTACCTACTTCAAGTCGTATTTCCGCCTCACCCTCTTTACTTAACACTACCACCTCGTCCTCTTTTTATGCTAGCAACTACCATTAGTCTACTACTACTTGATTCTGATTCTGAATTCGCTTGACTTGCAGAATCATTTTCATTTTCGGCGAAAATTTGTTGTCAAGGTTTATTAACAGAAAACTACAGCATTTCCAAAAAGTAATGTCGCATTTTCCTAAAATCGATGTCGCAAAAATTAATACAAAATATACAACTGTTTCCTTGTTTGGAACGACAATACTTTTTGGAAATCCTCAATTTGGACGATAGGTTGTAAAATAGAACGCGTTCCAATCCACTTTTTTTTATATATCCATTTTTTTACTACAAAATGCTTCCCGATGACGTGATTAAAAATGTAGTTGATTTATGTAACTCTTGGTATGACATTTATCAACTCCATTTGACAAATAAACAACTACATGCTGCTGTTGGTAGCCATCGTACTTCCCTACCTTGGATGATCGAACATGACAATAAATTCTGTAAACTCCCTAAATTCATGGCAACAACGATCCAAGTCCTTGATCTTTCCAAAGAAGCCCTTGGTCAATTGTTTTCCGTACTTAATATATATAAAGGTGTTACTACAATCGATACTACAAGATTATTATGACTTTCATTCAAAAAGGCTAAGCTGCTGATACAAAAGATCAACGACTCCGGAATGAAGCTGGACAATCGTTTGCTTCCCTCTCAATTTGAATTTGTGAATGTTGCTAAAAAACGTAACAAGAAACAACCAATAGAACTTATTGTATGGACTCCCTTGCTTTTGCCACCACCGCAGCAGCAACAACAACAACAGCATGAGGAATCCAAAGGAAGTAATTCCGTCTTGGAGTCGCTTAACACAGGTATTCAAAGTCAAATACAGCAAGTTAGTGATGCAGGTAATAACAAATGATAGATGCGTTTTATTTTGGCTTTATAGGAGAAAAATAAACGCTAACTTTTTCTTGATATGGACACCAAAAATATTATCTAGACAAGGACTTGGCAACTAGTAATAAACGACCATTGGGCTTCGATGTATCAGCTATTTCCCAAGAATCGTTAGATAATGACATTATTCAAATGGATGCTCGTACTGAAAACAAATCTATGTCTAATCCAAAATCTTCTTCGTCTCAACAACAACAGCAACAACAACAGCGACAAACAACGGGTTCATCACCTGCACCAAGTTCTTGTATTAATCAGGTTCGCGACGACATCGATCCCGATGGTTTTGAAACACCTGAACGAATTGTTGAATTCAAAGAGTATATGAAGTATTTAGCAATCAAAGCTGGAGAAGCCCGACCAAGAAATGTAAAAAGAAGAAAGATCAATGATTATGAATCCGCTCCCCACCGTCCGACTCCTAAGTTCCAATGAACCATATCACGTCGATCGAAGAAGAGCATTAAATGATCCCTTGCTCGACCCTACAGCAATACATACGGTCCATAGTATTGACAACATTATGACGAAATACGGTGAAAGCTTTGTTGAAAGCATCATTATCTTTGTTAACCATTTTATTTTTGTAACAGCGATTGATGGATTTATCCACCACAATACAATTATTGACGATGCAGCTGACGAAAGCCCACCGATATACTATGATACACCTACCGCTAACATCAAGGAGAAACAGTTTAATGGCAAAAATATTACGAATGTTCAATACATATTGGATACGTCGAATTCTTGGTTGTGGGCGGGTTTTTTGGATTGATGGACACTCCTTCTGCTACAGGATTCCTGGGATCATCGATACCGCATTTGCCACTCAGTTTCCAACAAGTTACTGCTACAAAAACCGTTTTGATACCAGTTACGAATTGTAAATCATCTCAAACGTTTAGAATGCTACGTCAGTACGGAAAATGGAGTGCTGGACGAAATTGGTCTTTTGTATCAAGTCATTATGCAACAAAGGGTTTTTATCCGGTTACAGCACTCAACTACAACAACCACACATATTACAAAACAAGAGCAACTACTTTTAGCTATAGTCTTGTGTCATTTATTCTCCAATGCATCTCAAAAGCAACAGTACGCAAAGAAGACATGCTGGCTATTCGACATCGCGTATTCCAGAACAAAGCTATCAAAAAAGTACTGAATGAATTTCCGTTCATTGTTGCCTCGTTTATCGATTTGGACAAGCGATTATCATCAGCATCAGCATCAACATCAGCATCAACATCGGCATCGGGAACTACCCTGCAAAATATAACAAACATTGTTCCAAAAGTTGACAACACACCATCCACATCAGCACATTCACAAGTGCCATCATCGGTACCACCTGTAAAACTTGTCTCGAAGTATATGGTTAATATTAGTGTTGAATCAAATTATTAAAAAATTCGGTTCACACATCGCCATTATGTACGACGTAGGATGCAAGCTGAAGCCAGCATTAAAGGTAAGATTGTATATTTACTTACCCATAAACTTATCTTAATTTGTAACTTTGTTTGTGACATAGAATGTTAGAGAGTTAGCTTCTATTCATAATGCACCAATGACTGTCAGTATTTTCCATGTATATGGGCATGAGGCCAAATGCCAAGCTAAATACCACCCGTATACTCTTGCTGGTTTTGGGCTTCGGGATGGTGAAAATATGGAACGTCTTTGGTCCTACTTGGTGGCTTTTCTTCTACCACAAGATGACCGTTTTGGCTAACTTGGAAAGGGTATCGCAATTGAACGACGACGAACACAACCTTTTAACCTTTATGGCCGAATTGAAAACTGATGGTCTCATGCTCATCAATGATGGACTCGCGGCAGGTCTCAAAATAGCTAATGATGGAGTAGTAAAATCTTTTAAATCATCATACCCTTCCTACTTTTCTTAATGTCAATCATTATGCATCTGTTTTTTTTTAAAAAAAAAAGAAACCTTCATAGTACTTTCCCTCTAGTGTTCATCACATGAACTTTTGTAACGGTCATATATCACACATTTATAATAACAAACTACCCACACTTGTCTATCTTTAAGTTTTTTTTTTTCTCTCCAGCTCTTATGACATGCAGATCAATTTTCTGGGTTTGTTTTGTTACAATTTCTTAATCTTGGTGCTATCCATAATAATAATAATAATAATATCTGCTTTGTCAAATATTACTAAAGGCAGTTTTTTTTCTTTATCTTTCCACGTAAAGTTGACGGCTGCAAAGGTGTTTTGCTGGTCATTAGCTGTATATTTTGTATTTCATTAAGATTATTATTTAATTGGCTGGTGTCTAGTCAATACTTTAGAAAATATATTGGTATACATGGTTATTTCTGAATAAGCTTAATCTTCAATGTTGTTATCAAGTATATTTAAGAACGTCATCCACTTTCGAAATGATTTTATGTACGCAAATAAGAAATCAGGAGTGCGCAAAAATCTATGAGCAAATGCGCAAAAAAAAATCATCACTGTGTGCAAAAATATTTATCACTGTGCGCAAAAATAAAAATCATAATTTAAAAATCCAGTATATAGCAAATAAGTTTCTTAAGCATATAATTACTACTTAATCTTTTTATTAAATGATATGATGATTGTTTAAAGTTTATTTAAAAAAATTGAATGGAGTGTTTAGTTCAACTATTATACTTGGCGTTATTAGCAGCATCCTTAATATGTCGTAAAATCGTTACTCTTGATGTTGCTGATGTTTTATGCCCCTTAAAAAAACTACTACTTTGATGTGAGGTATCGTTTTCTTGAGCTTGACTGTCTACCAAGATAATACACTTTGTGCCTCGCCACTGATTTGATGGCGTATAATAAGGTATTTACAAGTTTTTCTCCATTTTCTTTTTTGAATCTTTAATATTACGCGCAACGTCATGTTCGGATTCTCATCCTGTCCTATAAATACACCAAGCATAATATATTATCGTAGTAAAATATGTATCCCTAATAATAATATCACTTTTTACGACTGTGCATGTCATATACTAACTAAAATGACTAAGGTGGGGTTGAGTTAGCTAACCTATACAAAGTTGAGAAGGTTGGTAAAACAGTAACAAAGGCATTGAATAACAAGAAGAAGACAAAAGTGCGTTTGAAGAATTATCTTTGTTAATAGCTAGAAAAGAAAACTTTTTCCTTGCTAGTGTGAAATACACAGAAACATTACAACGATCCTACGTACCACATAAAATTTATAATTGTCTCATTTGAGAACTATCTAACAACCACACTCTTATCCATCAGGAGTATCTTTTATCATATTCTTATTTAGCGAAATTAATAATGAGTGATGGATTCGTTCTATTTAATTCTTATATCTTACATAATCAAAAACTATATATCTTCCCCAAAACGATTATTCTTTTTACATATAGACGTACAACAAGAAAAAATAATAATAATATTTCTCACTTTGTGATTATTTCATGGTGGCTCGTATTACCATCATCTGGGAAACTTTTTAACTTAATGGTATAAGTAACTTTTTTGACATTTATGCGCCTATTTACTATAGTTGGTATAACAATGAAAAAAAAATAAAAGAAGGTTTCACAAGCTCTTACATGTTGGCTTGTTTGTTAAGGAGAAGAAGGAAAAAAAAAATCTCAGGTGTGACAAGTTTGTTGAGAAGTTGCTGCGAGCCAAAATAAATCCTAGACACCCTAAGACAGCGCACTTTTTTTATGCATCCTTAAAAAAAAACTTATTCATTTTAGAGAACAATGCCAGGTAAAACATATAAATAAATGTTATAGCTGGAAGGCAAGAAAAAAAAAATAAATAGTTCATCTTAACAAGATATTGAATTTTATAGGAAATAGTCATAAACAGAAGCCATCCGATCGACGCGATTCAATAAAACAACAACAACGAAAGAATTCTGCTGGTATGGTAAAAAAATTAATGACGTTTGTCAAGATGGGAAAGAAGAAAAAAGAAATAAATAAAAAATGAACAGATGGGTCTCAATCCTTCTTTTATAAATATATTTTTGTTAGGCAAACAAAAAGAGTATCAACAAACAGGACCT
Organism: Circinella umbellata; assembly: GCA_025093555.1. Taxonomy (NCBI): domain Eukaryota; kingdom Fungi; phylum Mucoromycota; class Mucoromycetes; order Mucorales; family Lichtheimiaceae; genus Circinella; species Circinella umbellata. The sequence continues at coordinate 162,940 of JAIWNF010000004.1, read as the reverse complement.
GGAAACAAGACTAGTAACAATAATACCAATACCAATAGTAACAGCAACCAAGGGAATATTACGAATCGATCGAGTACACCCCCGATAGTACCTGCATCTGTACCTGCGCCAGTAGCACCACACACTGTAGGTGTAAATGGATTTAATAGTGCAGAAGTTGTACAATTCCTGAACCAACGTAAGTACATAACATTTATTTTTCGATTATCTTCTCTTTTCTTGAACTGATAAATTACTTGAATTAGGATTTTCGGATACGTTGGCAGCATACCATGACACAAATGCCGAAGCATCCACGCGGCCTATCAAGTATGAGAGTCAAGAGAAAGCTTGGGGTAGTAAAGGAGGGTTACCATCAGTGTGGGGACAAAAGAGTAAGTATTTGTTTTTGTTGTTTATTATTTACTATCATTATTAATATCGTTATGAAAAAAATGAAGGAAGGAACGAGAGAGAGAGAGAGAGAGAGAGAGAGGAAAAGAAGATGAGTGTGTGTATATACAATCAAATGAATCAAATAAAATAACAAAAATTGTGTGATTTGGTTGTTATGTTTTTAGATGGTACCATGGCAACTGGTGCAGATCTGTTCACTCAATTGCTAAAACCTCAACAATAAAGATAAACGATAGCAGAAAATAAACTATAAACTTATATCAAATTTCCTTGTGCGTAATATATGCATGATTGTGATACTAGTATTATAATAGAACAAAAAAAAGGATGGTTATGGTTCTTGTATGAATGTGAATAATGATTGGAATTCGGGGAAAGAAATAGAAAAAGGTATGAATAAAAAGAGGGGTTATTATAATTATATATATATATATGTATATAGCTCGATGGATAGTAGATTGATATGTTTTATCATAAACTGTTATTAATAACAATCCCTATCAAAACCATCGTCGTCATCGTCACTCCAAATGTTTTCTCGAGATAATTTGGATTTTTCAACAATATATCTTCCTTCTTTATATTTCTGTGGCTTCTCTCGCGCCCGTAAATATTTCCATCCTAGTTTTGCACGACATATCATACATGATATATCTGCAACAGTATGAACTCCTGTCATTAATAATCGTTCTTCTTTAACCCCTACTGTTACATTTACGACTTTGCCAACAAGATAACCAGGACCATGCTATTATTATTTTTAAAATGAGAAAGGAAAAAAAAAGAATCGATTAAATCTACTAGTTGCTAGTCAATATGTTGAGAAAGGAAGTGGAAGGATTAAAGGAAAAAAAAAGATAGGAGATAGTAGTAGTAGAAAAAAAAAGGAGAGTATGAAAAAAAAATAGACAAGCTGATATAACAAATTGATAGACAGTTAATGAAATATAATATAAAGTTACCCTTCCTTGAAATGCTCTAGACATGATGGCAGCATGGGTTGTAATGTCACAATGACAATTGGCACAAGTATAGACCCGATTATGAACATTGGTAAGATAAGCTTGATGTTCTTGTAGTTGTTTTCGATTCGTCATGATTATCCAGACGATGGCCAAAGAAGATACGACATTTCGCAGCCAAGCAAACAGTTTTTTCTCTGCAATATATGATAGAAAAATTATGAGGGTATTTATTATTATTATTATGATTATAGCGATAAAATATAAAAAGTGCAGAGCAGGATAGAGAAAAGGCAAGATGAATGATGATGGTGTGCTCTGTCACATGGTCAGAAGGTGTGGTCGTTCTCGTGTTCATACCAGCCTGATTTTTATTTTTTTCCTTTTTATTTTTATGTCGACATCAATAACTGTTTAAGGAAAAATAATAATAATATAAATATCAATTAATTGTATTTACATATCAAATAAATTGCATGAATAGTTTCATCATTCTATTTTTTTTTTTACATAAGCATGTTAAAAAAGAGAGGATGAGTAATGCATGAGTTTGCTATGTACCTATGTTATCTTTCCGCATTTAGTAATAGGATAACTCGAAGTTAAGGTAAAATATGGTCAAATTGATGCGCCATGATATAAACTTAAAAAAAATCACTGTATCATCGTGATAGACAACAAATAACAATGTACAATTGTTAACGATGATATCTGCTTATTCTGTAGAATATTCTCAAGTGATCTCTCAGAAGGTTTTTTTTATTCCGTAAGTGGGTCACTGTATTGAATGTCTGTTATTGTCAACTTGGTGGTACAGGACATTATATAATTTTATCAGTAACTTTATATTCATTTATACTAATTACATATTCAAAATAAATAATGAAGTAATAGTAGTATCTATACCGACACAAGGGGGTCAATACAATTGTATCAAATATACTGGGATGTTTTTTTCTTTCATAGCAGCAGGAAAAAAAAACATTCCTTCTTTGTTGTCTGGATTGATAAATGTATGGTGCCGTGATCTACTCATTTAAATAACGATGATAATGATTATGCTAACAATGATGATCAAATCTCTTTTATAAATTCATCATCCTCAATCAATATGATTTTGTTATATATATGAGTGAGAGTTCTAGTCATGCATAATAATTTCTTCGGTACCCATGACAGCTTCATTATGGATACATTTAAGTTTACAACTATTACTAGATTGGTTTAAATAAAAACGAGAGTGTATTGGAATAAAAAATATCATGCTTGATTTATATCAATAGTTTTACTATAAAGTGGAACGAAATAGACGTCACTATTATTTTTCTATTTCTTTTTTTTTTCTTTTGCATAGAAAAAGGTACTACTTTTAGAAAGTTAGTTGAGATAATTATGCTTATGATGTCTTTTTTTTTTCCATAACTGACTCAATCATGCAGTGTGATAAATAAGGCGTATTTTACATTAGGCCATGTAGATAATCAATAGTATATTGCAGATACGACATGACATATCTCCCACGACTCATTGTTTGATTTTTGGTAATGTGTAGTTATATTGCATAACTAAAATAACAAGTCTCAAAATATTTAAAGAAGGGAGAGGAAAAGTTTTAATAAAAAGCGAACAATATAGGAGATAAAAAATCACGATACTTGTTTTAATTTTCGAAAATCGTAATCCTTGAGTAAAAACATCTTTTGCTGTTTTGTCAGTTGACATGCAAAGTTTTTAATATTGAAATTCACGATTTTCAAGTCTTTGTATAACTAATGAGGATTTTATATTTCATTAGTCTCGTGCTTCTTTTTAGTATTGTCTCTTACTCTTGTTAAATATGTATATATATATATATATATATATATATATATATATTTACTGTAAAACTATAATTAATATAATAGTAGGAGCTGCTTGCTATAACATTGTTCCTACATGACATCAATTGCCAGAGTTGTATCTAATGAATGGTATAGCTAGAGAGTGATAGGATAAAGTGCTATTTATGTACCAATTAAACTCCTCGTGAATGAAAAACAGAGTTCACTAGGAGTGGTTCGCTCAATATAGCAATATTTTGACTCAACCATTACCAAATGGAATTTCCACGTTTAATTCAGCTCAGTTCAAAGAAACTCATTGTTATGTCGAATATCGCGAGCAGACACGGCAGTACGACATGTCATTCGTAGCATACAATAGTAGTGGTAGTCTTAATAATTATGTCAACTATAAAAAATAATCTTTTTTTTTTTAATTTTCATACGACGTAACGAAGTAAAAAAAAATTCATATCTAAATACGAGTGTATATCTTAAAAATATAACAAGCGAAAGCTTTTTTCAACGTGGAGTCAAACGTTTTATAGAAACTGTCAGTAAAAATAAAATCTTCACATCACTCGTATGGAAAATGCGATCAGAATTAAAAAGTTGAGTTACAATATTTTTTTTATCGTGCATACACTCAGTTGCAGTAGTACACTCTGTTAGGCATTTATCCTATATAAATAATAGCTTGACGAATTTAACGACAGTTAGTAAATTTTTTTCTGTCTCTTTATGTGTCTGTGGTGAAGAGGAGGTCGATACATCTAACACACACGCACAAACCATATTTTTTTTTATTCTCATTAACTCTTGAATAAAAAAGAAAGGCTATGTATACAAGTTCATTGAGTCACATAAAATAATGGCTATGCTGCTTTTTTTTGTCACACCACAATTCAACTATTTTTGGTGGAGTCATATGTTTTATTCACCTTGGTCAGTGCTTTCATTACAAGTAGCACATAAGTTGGTACAATATCCTAAATAAATATGAAGCCTATACACATGGAATGCAGCCTATTGTGGAGATAACCCAAAAAAATACTAATTCACTTTACAGATTTACTCAGTTCCTTGTATGGTAATGAAACAACATTTTTTTTGGGGGGGGGCAAATGAAGAGACACATATATGGTGCCCACAAAAGAAGACGTACGTACTACAAATACACTAATGTTGCTAATAATATAAAGACTATTAACTTAATATTCTAATCAGTCATAGTATCTTAGTTAACAACCAAAGTGTGGACTTTAACAAATTATTCTTCATTTACAACATTACTTATTTCCTGAGGATATATGTTGATTCAACTACCATTTTATTTTCATTTTATGATAAAACAGTAAGAAGATCAAGTGGGGGCTTCTTTTTTTTTTCTTTTTGGGTTTGCCCCGATCGATATAAAAAAAAACGTATTTATATAGATGACGAATGACAACAATAAGTTTTAATAAGATTGCTGTGTGTGTGTGTGTGTGTGTGTGTGTGTAACACCAAAAGTGAGGATGGATTAGTGGGGAACCCAAAAAAAAAAAAGGTATCATGAATCTCCCACTCTCGTTATGGGAACACAAAAATGAACTTTACTTTTCCTTCTTTTAATTCTTTTTTTTTCTTTGTTTCAACATCTCTCTCTTTCTCTTTCTTATTTATTTATTTTTTCAATCTTTTCTTCTTTAGATAGCATATTGCCATGAAAACATTAGGTAATCGTCTTCGAAAAGTACCGCCTGGAGCAGCTGTCAAAATTCTTCGTCGCGGATTTCTACTTCCTACACCAGCTGCAAGGCTTCTTTTTAACGACATTTTAAAACCCGAGAAATGGCATCGTCAATGGATATATAAAGTTCGCTGGAATCAAGGATGGTGGGGTGGTTGGATTGGTGAAAATATTAATAAACTCAATCATGATGGTATGATGGATCGGATAGCACGAGCAGATGTCATACTGTTTCATGTTCATGGTAGAGTATTAATGACTTTTTTAAGCAGATGGGAAAAAAAACTCGACTAATTCTCTTTTTTTTTGCTCTTACATACATATAAACAGGTGGTGGATTTCGACTTGGAAAATATAATATGTTTATGGACTCTTGTATCCAATTATTGCGTGTGTTGAAAGTGAAGTTTAATGTTGATGCATTGATCATGTCAGTTGAACACAGGTACCTTTTTATCTCTAATATCTGTAAGGTGAAATTAATTATTTAAAAAATTCGTTGATTACAATCCACTCACTATAAAATTGGATGATTATGTCCCCAAAACTACACAGATTATCGCCGGAGTATAAATATCCCAGTGCAACAGAGGATATTGTGCACGCATATGATCACTTAATAAATAAGTTGAACGTTGATCCTTCTCGCGTTATATGCATTGGTGGATCTACTGGTGCTGCTGTTATTCTCGAAATGTTATTTATTACACACGATCCTGGATTATTTGAAATTCAAGTTGATAATGTAGAAGGAGGACAAGCAGAAGCAATCGCACCTGAATTACCTCGACCTGCTTCATTAATTATAAGCTCACCTCTCGTGACCGATAAAACAACATCTGAATCGTGGATTACCAACACCAAATACGATTATATCAATCAGGATACTGCGAAGAAAATTATTGCCGAATACTTTGAGGAACCCGCACCCGATGTAGCTCCTGATGCTAACCGTTTGTTGGGTATTGCTGACTTACAAACGGGATACAATGCTTTTTTACCTCAAACACTCATGTTTGTTGGTAACCGAGAAGTACTTCGTGATGATGCCCTTGATTTTGCACACAAAGCTGAACAAGGTAAAAAAAAAAAGTGTTTTTTTGAACTGTCGTAAAGACATCCAGAAAATAAAATGATCATTGTATCATAAAAAAAAAACAGAAAGTATCTGACCTCCATCTTATCGTTTTCATTTAAAATATATAGACGGTGTTCGATGGGAAACTATCGTTGAAGAATGTGCTCATGACTATTTCTTTGTTCGAGAAGTTGTCAAAGACAAAAAAGTATTGGAAAGAATAGATGATATCTTTGCAGATTTTGTATATAGAACAGTAATTGGACCTTGTCATGAAGAAGTACGATCTTTTAGACGAGCGAGTGAAGGTCTTGCTGCTGTACCTGAAGAAGAGCAGCATGATGATACTTCATATGATGATTCTGAAGCATCTGAAGATGAATTTCACGAGGCATTGACTATGACTTTGGATTATAACCAATCTACTACGACCGCAGTATCAGAACAATCTTCCAAAGTATCGACTATGTCTAATCGCACATCCGTTTCTAATTCTAAAAAGAAATCTACGATGACAATTTACGTATAAAACGTCTTCATGTTGTCCATCCTTTATTCTTTCTCCCTTCTCAATTTTCTTTTAACTCGCTTTCTCTCTTTCTTTTTAACTGTTTTAAAATTAACAGCTCTTTGTAGTAGTGATGGAACCCAAAAACCTTTTTATACCAAAATTGTTTCTGTTGTAAATATATATTTTTTTCTGTTAAAAAAAACCTTCAAATATGGCATAAGTGCATTATTTTGAGAAATAAAGTGATCGCCCAACGATAATGATGGCTGTCATGTGAAAGTTAATATTTTATTTTTTGAACTTGGTTATATCGGATGAAAAAGTTGGCTACAAGGTTTTTGTGATACTGTAGAAACACCCCCAAAATATGAAATTTTTGTTGTTAACGGCCTATCTTAATAAAGTATTATAAACTGCTCTATTTTTCACGAGCCAAAAAAAAAAGCATTATGAAATGGCGTAAATATAATGATTAAAAATCCTTATATAAATAAAATATTATGTATCTTGGTTACAATTCTTTTTTACGTAATACGTGCGTATTATTCTTACCTACTACTTATTATCACTGGCAATTTATTTTAGTTATTCTGCGGCTATTCATTATCCTATCCTATCTAACTAAAATCCATACTAGTTGAGGTTCCTACCCAACATTACAGAATCTTGGCGTTAATACTGTAAATATTAGATCCGAAAAGAATAATATTTCTCACCACTAGCCTTTTTTTTTTCGTAGATAGCTGATTTTTCAGAATTAAGCATGCTCGTATTTTCGTTTACAGTCTATAGATCTTCCCGATTACAGTACTGTATGTACTTCTTCTACAAACAACAATAATATATTTTGATATTATAGATAAAAGGTATGTGTAGAAAGATATAGTAATGTAAAAAAAATAATAAGAACAAATGTAGGAAGTAGAAGATAAAAAAAATTAATAGAGATAAAGGAGGGAGAAAGGTAGAGTAATGAAAGAAAAAAAGTCAAGACATTGATCACAATGAGAGTAAATATTTTCCATGCTAGTGACACCGAAATCGTGTCAACAGTAATATAGCATTACATCAGAGAACAATGCATTAATAAAGTTGAACTAATAAGTATCAAGCTGTGGAATGTAAATTAGTGACTAATTTTTGTCTACGTAAACGATTGTAATATTTTATCTTTCATTGCAGCAGACAAATAGTCACCGAATATAATGTGCAAATTGTTGGAACGTTTTCATGTATCCTGGCTTTATGAACGAAATACCATCGACCATTATATCTAAGACTTTTTTCAATGGTTTTGAGGTCAAGAAGATTATATTGTTAAGTAAATCATTAAAATTTTTATATTGATATGATAAAACTTTCTATTTCCTTAACATGTAACATAATAATTTTTGTATTTCTTAAATATTTTTGCAGTAGCATATTTTATAGCTACATGTGGATACATTGCACAAACGTTTATACGAGAAGATGTTTTTTTTAAAGTTCTCAGTATACAGGATTTTTTCTTATCATAGAAATGGCGGATGATTTATTTCATAATGCCGCTGAGTTTTTTTCAACATGGCGGGAGGAGCGTTTTTTACTTGGCGCGACGTTTTTTTCAATTTGGCGTCGCTACAGTATTAACATGGCGCATCACGAATTATAAGGTGGCGGTTTGCTTTTTCAACATGGCGTGAGGATAATATTATCATGGCGCCTGCTACATTAAGACATGGCGGATGATAAATAACAAGATGGCGGCTTACTAGCTTACTTTGCCATGGTACTTTTATTTCTTTGTTGGATAAATGTAATGATATAAATAGGAAGAATATCAAGTTAGGGTAAAATATACAGATAACTATCACAGTGTTTTTTCTTCTAGAACGCATGGGGAAAAGAAAGATATAGAATGTTCAACCCAGCGCCTACAATCGCTTTCTGTAACTTGGTATGCAGATGCGACGATGCCTGGAGTTAAAGAGTCAGCCTTGGTCAAAAGCTCGCGCTTAACACCAGCTTTTAACTTTGACCAAAATTCTTCTATTGGATTCAAAAATGGTGAGATGCAAAATTTGGAATCCATGCTTAGAAGCAGTCTCTTGAACCAACTCAGTATGATGGATTTTAGCGTTATCCATGACCAGAAATATCCCTTGCATATCGTTCTTTTCCAGGACATCTATCACCGTCTCCAAAAACTCGCAAAAGTGTTCGGCTCTAGTACCAACTTTGGCAACCAAGCGTTGTTCACCTTCGACCAACTTCCTTTTCTTCGAGCTCCCGGTTACTGCTTGTGGTTTTCGTAATGAGAGATTTAACACACCTTTATTAGCAATCACACCCAGAATAGATATGTTAACACCACGGTTCTTAGCTACTACGGCTTTGGCAGGAGTTCCTCTTCTCGATCGTCCGAAATTTCGTGATCAGCTCGTGAGTGGCATATGAAAAATTCCTCACCATGGATATGGCCGCCTTCCATGTCGCGTCGCAGCAGTGGTTCAGGATTGATACTATAACTAGTTCGTTTGTCGTCTGCATCGCATCACCATGGCAACGTATCTCACTACGGGTTTTGAATCACTGAATTTTACTGGAAATCTTCAAAAATCTCTTTGCACTGGAAATCTACACAATGCGACTGATAATGTTTGCCTACAGATACTCTACTTTTGTATTTGAATGGTTACTCTTTCGATTTTATTTTGATTCATACTGTTTATATGGGGTATAGGAAGTAACACAATTTAAATTATATCGTTTCCATAGAAACACTGAATATCTATTGATAATCACTAGAAATATTTATGCGTGCTGGCTTAGAAATTATTTACAATGTTTCTTTTTTTCTCTAACTTTTTAATACGTACATCAATTCATATCAAATTCATACTTCACTCATCTCACTTTATATTCTATACAAATGGGTTTAGGAAAACATAAATCAGGCAAACATTCAAAATCAAACTTGGAATTGGCGATAATTCGTTTAGAAGGTACACTAAATGAACAAAAAAAGCAAAATAAAAAAAATTGAAAAGTATTAAAAAAAGCCATCAAACAAAACACAACAATTAACAGTCGACTAGTTAATCTACTTGAAATGAACAATCAAGAAGTCACGATGGATGATTCGAATCAAGGAATTAGGTTACCAGCGGTTTTGATTGATTTACCCAGTGTTGAAGTATTTGACAAGAAGAAAAAAATGAACATAATTCGAAAAAGACAATATAGTCGCGATTTATTAGTATGGCTTCTTGAGAAATACCGTGTCGAAACCAATTTGCCTGCACTTGAAGAGACTCAGATGGAGTCAAGGCTTTGTCATGCTCAAGAAATTGCTAAAGAGGTTGTACAGCGATGTAACAACAGACATAACCTTGACAAAACTTTGCAATGGAAAAATGTCAAGTGTTACCACTCTGAAATGTACCGCCAAATCGAACACGATGCTGCAGCATACCTTCCCTTGAAAGCATGTACTGGTCGTTGGAGTGCGCACCTTATGCTCTCGAAGCATTGGCAAAATGCTGAACAAGGAAATGGACAACAGCACTGAACCTATTAACGCCTTTGACCCTATTAGCCATGTTGACTCTAGTCATGAAGCTGAAACGAACCATGGAATCGATATCCCTTCTCCAGTTTTTTTTTTCTAAACATATCCAGAAACACCATTATTATAACTACGTAATATACGAACTGCTACTGTTGTTTAGCTGAATTAGATGAGCAACTCGAAAAGTTAGATCAGTATGTCAAAAATATGGAGTAAGTCATAGTATAACAGGGTTAGTGATTATTGATGAATATTAGTCATATGATATGAGATAAATATATATAGCAATCAAAACAAATAAGTACAAGGTAGCAATAATGACTCAGATCATTCCTCAAGCTCAAAAGAATGCTCTAATTCGGATGACAGCACAGGCTTGAATGACAGCTCTAGCTCGGGTGACAGCTCTAACTTAGATGGTAACTCTAGTTTGGATGGTAGCTCTGATAATAACTCCAGTTCAGATGACGACTCCAGTTCAGATGAAGGTTATTAGTATAATAGTACTAATAAAAAGGCATTCAACCGTGGTTTGAAACGAAATAATCAAGATAAAAGGAGTATCCAAAATAAAGAGAAGATAAATAGCGCGGATAAAAGGAAGGGAAGTATGAACAAAAGCAATGGGAAAGTATCAAAAACATAACGAACGATCCCAAGTACAAACGACAAGCATGACGAACTAAACTGGAGATCAAAGCGAAGAAAAAACAAGAAGTAATAACAACGAAAAGATGTCATGGGTATCATGATAATAGGTATGCGCTCTTATAGGGTGCTTGGTGGTGAGATTATTAGTATAGTTTCAAGGATACATGGTATGCCATTAATATTGGTCAATAAATAAAAGAATATTCTGATTGCCTTATTAAATTGGTGATATTTAGCTGGATATACATACCATTATTATATCTTATGAGATTCTATGAAAAATCTATGGATAATACTATTGAATATACTGGGAATCTATGAATAATACTATTAAATATACTGGGAATCTATGAAAAATCTATGGATAATATTATTAAATATACTGAATCTATGAAAAGTTGTGGATAATATTATCAAATATACTGGAAATCTACAAGAAACAACTGTTTATCTTGAAATGGCGGAGACTGGAAATCTTCAAAATTGTCAAAATTGAATAATTTCTGGAGATTTAGACAATCAGTCGCATATTAAAGAGTTTCAGTCGAATAAAGTACCGTAGTGTCTAGGTTACGAAGGTAAGCCACAGACTTTTATTTTTACGTGATGACCATTTTACTTATCCTTATCTTTTGCAGAATTACATAACTACATTCAAAATACAAAAAATCCTTCTATAAATGGGTTCATGACGAAATATGTTGCGCAACTTGCAGATTTTTCCGTGTCAACATCGATATCAACAGCCCAAGGATATTTCAATTATTGGAAAAACAAGTTTGTCTGGCAAATGTGTGAAATTCGACCAGAATTGAATATAAAGTATATATTTTTAAACATTAAACATCATTCATCTCTCAACTCCAAAACACTAATGTTTCATTGTTCTGCTATACAAGACCATCAAAGTACGACAAGCAAACTTGGCAAAAAAATCTAAAAGAATTACAGCGATTGGTAAACCGAAAATTATGCTACATATTTGTTTAGCAGTATGTCTGCTACATTACAATTCAGGGTACTCACTTTCTTTTTCCCTTACTCTCACTTCCATGCTACCATACAGAGGACGACTCTACAAACGTGCCGGATACAAGGATTGAAGGCACTTTCGAAGTCTACCGAGCAGGCCGAACAGCGAGTGCGACGTGCTCTTAGCTCTTCTAGCCAAGAAGAAGATAGTGACGAAGAGGACGAAAACGAAGATTGTGGACAAGAGAAATTGGGCGACGCGGATAAGCTCATAAAGTCAATCCTAAATTATGTAAGAAACCTAATATACTTGTTGTTCTTGTATTTGTTTGGGTTTAGATCGCTTTCAAACTCTTATACAAACTTTTTTTACAGACAAAGGGAAATCTTATAGTTGCCGACGAAAAATGCTTTGTTCAACAAATGGCGGAGAAAAGCGAAACACTACAAGACCGGTTACACGGAGCAGCTGCGTCGAATTTGTTGCTTGAAGACGGTTGGAACAATGAAACGGATATCAATACCAAGTAATGCTGCATCATTTTTTGTACGATTTTTGAGATGAATAAGAATGTACGAGACTGACTTTGACATTTAATCTAAAACAGATTATGTTTGCCCAGCATTGTCAACCTCATCTCGCCCAGATCCAAGAACTTCCTACGAAGTATTTTGATAGCTTCGCAATATGATTCTTTGCAAGCAACGCATACATTACCATTGCAAGGATTGCCAAACGAATGTCTTTCAGTGTTTGATGAACTGATTAACGATAGGTAAAGGGAAAACAAGGAATGAGGTTTAAAGAATCATACCTTCTGACATTGCATCAGATTGCATAACTTTACCCCTAGGACAATTCCTGACATTGATGGCATAAAGTTCTTAGTAGACCGATCCGGATCGGATTGGATTTTCGGAAATCCGGATTGTCCACGGATTAGAGAATTGCAATCCGAATCCGTTTCGTAAAAATCCGGATTGAATCCGTAATCCATAATGCAAAAGAATCAATGAGATGAAAATCTAGGCTATATAGTAGATGTCACAGTATTTTTTCATAAGAGAAGGTATTTTACAAGATTGTGTATGGTAGTCGTTTGAGATCGTTTAAGAAAAGTAAAACATTGGTAACAAAGGTGCATTATTTTTAGATGATTTTATTATTTTGGTTTGAAAAACATAATAGGAAATAAATAAGTTATAATAAAAAAAGAATAGCAGTAAAAAAAATTGTAGTAATGAAAAGTTATAGTGGGAAAATGGGTACTAGTAGAAAAGAAGTTACAATGGGAAAAGAAAGTTATAGTTGAAAAAAAATTATAGTGGGAAAGTTATAGTAGGAAAAAAAAAGTTATAGTGATAAAAAAGTTTATAGTGAAAAAAAAAGTTATGGTGGTGGTAGAAACATTTGTGGGGGCGAGTAGTGTGCTGAAAAAAAAAGGTATAAGTTTACCTTATCATTACTAGATTAATAAAAATAATAATCAAGTTCATTAATCTCTCTTTTTAATCTTCAATTTTGTTTTTTTTTTTTCTTTTCAGATATTTCTTTTCTATATTAAAGCCATTACTACTTTTCTTTTCAACTGCTCTATTCAAGTATATAATAATATACAAAAACTTAAATTTTGTTAAAACTTTGATCCATTACTCTATAATTATAATGACGGATCAGAAAAATCCGACAGATCCACAGATCTCAATCCGTTTACAATCCGGATTGTAGAATTACGATCCGAATCCGATCCGAATCCGTTGAGACACAATCCAAATCCGATCCAATCCGTATGAAAAACGGATCGGTTTATAAATCCGGATTGTACTAAGATCCCTAGGCATAATGCAAAATATTCACAAGCTACAAGCAACGCATTGTCGAGATAACAAGAGCGACATGTATAAGATGCTGTGCATTCTTCAACATGTGCAAGTATTAAACATAGGAAACTATGAGGAGGAGGAAAAGGAATACCAAAATGATAACAAAGGCCTTCCCTAACTCAAAAATGTTACGTTTATATTTTAGCATCACACAATTTGACCAAACCAAGTACGTCGTTCATTTTTTTTTGCCTTCATTCTTGATTTCCAAATTATAAAAATTCTGGATATTTTTTTCGCCATCTGCTCCAATATAGTATCCAGGTAGGATTACACATTGGTTGACGGAACTTAATTGTGTATCTTTTAAATTGGAACTATTGGCACGCTTAGCACTAGGTGCATAAGCATTGTGGTTTGATGATTGATCGAGAATAAATAGAGCTTGGCATCCTGGATGAAGTTTTTCAAAAAGAATAATATTATCCTTTATTTGCTCATGCATACCTTCCCATGTCCAATAGCCATCACGATTTAATCTTGCAAAGAAGAATTTCTGTGATTTCCAGTTCTTAATATGCATAGTACCATAACAAGGACACTGAAATTCACTGACCATGATAGAACTACCAGGAGATTTATTGCGGATTGGGTTTTCATTGTTAAGAAGCCAAAGATTGGTTGGTGATTCATTACTGTAAAACGTGCTTTCATCTTGAATCACTATAACTATTTGTTGTTAGCCTTCTGGTAAAATTGGCAGAGTCACCTTATTAATGTCATTTTCATCATACTTCTCCATAAACTGGCCGTATTCAACCATCTTAGAGACCCACTCTTTTCAATATTGCACAATATCAGCACGCTCATGTCCATCATAATATACAGCTTTTTTATTCGCGCAGTGGCTGTATCCCCATTCAACCATGTAATTTCAAAGTACTGAAGCTGAAATATTTCCAGGGAGATTGAACATACTTGGAATAATAGTGTTATTTAAATACTTCCGTAATTCTGGAATGCCTCTTTTTTCTGATTTGGTGGTAATTATCCATTTTTGTGCGGCTTCTTTTATATCTTTATTGCTCAGAAGTGAGGCTCGTTTGACATGTTTTCCTTGCCGATGAAGGGATATTTTACCATCATGTAAGTATGCATGGGCATACGATCTGATGGCTCGAGCACGATAGTGATTTGGCAGAATAATTCAAGCAGTCTTTGCTGTTATTTGTGAAGCTTTCATTATTAGAGTTTCTTTAAGTAGTTCACCAAAGTAAATATAAACAGCAATATGCTTCCTTAGCTGATAATCACACATGGATCTTTCATTATCATCTTTAGTATTCATGATCGGTGTAACTATAGGCGTCAGTCGATCATATGCTTCTTGAATAGACATTAATGGAAAAGGAGTTTCTAATACACCATCATTATCACTATTATTATTGTCAACCTTTTTTTTTGAAGAAATCAGTGATCTCATGACTACCCTTCTTTTTCTTTAACGCCTGTTCTTGGCGGTAATACTAAATAGTTCTACTGTTGCCCCAATACAGTGAGTATTCGTTAAACCAGTACTCAATATATGTGAGGGTTTGTACCGGTCTAGCGAATTACCGGTTTAACGAATTAAAATGCAGCTGGTACTAATATGTAGAATATACTGGAAAAAACAACTAAGCTGTACGAATAAGATAAAAAAATGATAGCTGATATAATGTATCTATGCTATTATGAGCTAATATTTTGGTAATAAAAATGATATTAGTATACAGTATTCTTCGAATAGTAACAGTTAACCAGAGACAGGATTAAAAATGAATGTACAACAAAGTGTGTTTAAAATATGGACCATGGTTAGCGGTTGAATAAATGAGTAAAAATGAATTGTATCAGCAACATAATTACATACATTACTCAATGGTAATAAGCAAGTACCTGACAAAGTTGAAAAGAAACACATACATATCCAGATAAGAAAGAAGAAAAAGCATCTGTGTGAAGTTGGTGAAAAGAGACACTGTTATCAACAAGGTGTTGAGAAGGTTTCTTTTGACGGCAAGAATGATTTGTGTATTTCTAATTGATATGGAAACAAATTAGCCAACTGAAAACAAAGGGAAGAGCTGAGATGACGTTAAAGGAAGGCCGTGTCAATAATGTTACCAATAAAAGATTGATATTATATTATATAAGATAAAATAATACTATTATAGACCCGGTAAATATTTAAGAAAGCTCACCGGATACCGGTTTAGCAAATCACCGGTATTTTACCAAGTATATAAAAAATATTTAAGAGATACTACCGGTTTAGCGAAATACCGGTTTAACGAGCACCGGTTTAGCGAATACTTACTGTATTTTCCACGCGAAGATATATTGTCACTCTTATCCCATTTAATAGAAAAGATAGGCTTTGGATCTTCCACTATCATGTCTGCTAGTTGTGGTTATTCATCTACTTCCAATGTCGCGAGAATTTCAAAATCATCCTCTAGTGGAATTTCAGAATTATTGGAAATGTCAGTTACATTGTTTTCCTCTCTACGGGCAAGTTTTTTAGAACGGCCATCATTTGAATTCTTTAATTCTTCGCGAGCACGCTTTTGTTTCTTAGTCAGAGGACCCATTGTAATAATAAATAAGTATGAAATAAATTAAAAGATGTAAAACTGTTATAGATAAAATAGTTCAAAATCTTTATTCTTAAATAAAAAAAAACTGCTCTTTTATATTATTTTCTTATTTTATTTTATCCGATTATGGTTAAATTATATTTCATAAAAATAGATATGTAAGATAGGCTATTATATTTGAATATTACATCATTATTTCTAGATCATTCTTTAAAACTATTCAAAACAGTTATTACTACATACTGTATGTAACCTTCATTTTTCTTTAATGTTCCTTTTTGTCCGAATGATTAATAATGATAAATAATAATGTCTGATTGGCTTTCTTATTTGCCTTGATGGAAATAATATTTAGCCGATCAATTTTAAGTGAATGGGTTATATACGTATTTAATCTGCTGACATATAGATAATAACGGATAATTTAGTACCCATAAGCTGTCTACTGCTACACATAGCTTTTGCCATCTCATCTCCCTCAGAATCCCTATGTCGATTTCTTTGCTTTACTTAGTAAACTTTCATATTCTGACAAAACTTTGAAGGCTATGAACTCGATGAAAAATATGTATTTTCATAAAAAAAAAAGACAGTATATTCAGAATACGAAAATACACATATTTTAGGTGCTGAAAAGTTGATTACTACATGTGAAAAATATTTCATAGGGTTCAAGTTTTTACGTCGGGATTCAAATTATTTTGACAGTTTAAAACAGAATGCACCGTATCACAAAAGATATACATTAATAATTGATGAACTTTGTTAATATCTATGTGCTATTTTGATGTGGTATTCTAAGACTTTTATCATCCTGTATAGGCCTAATCCTGTAATTTGTTTATATATGTCAACTTGGTTTTCATAATCTCACAAAGCGAGCATTATTCAGAAAAAGTATAAATATACAGTTTGTATTGCACATTCTTTTTTACTAGTGTGAATTTACATTTTAGTTTCTTGTTCTATTTATCTGTCTATTATTCAAATGACAGTAACCACGAGTAAGAGTAATGTCGCATTGACAACTGACCAACAGTTAACAATTGCAGAGAGAAAGAAATACAATTCACATACAACAAACTAAGAAATGGCACCATAGGCGACAGACTAGTTCAAGCTCTTCAAGGCTCCTGATATTAGCACTATATCAAAGATTTTGAAACGTCAAAAGTTACAAGAGCCAATACAGACAAGCAACATCGACACTTCTCACAAGCGTCAACGAGAAGCTGAACATCCTGTATGTATATTTTACTGTAACTTTCAATACGCCAAACTATTATTATATAATGTGTAATCAGTGTATTAATAGATATCTATTTATTGTAGGAACTAGAAGAAGCTTTAATACTTTGGATTGCGAATGCAGAGGACAATGGTATTTCAATCAATTGGGCTATGATGAAAAAGGCAGCTGGGATGTTTGCTGAAAAACTTGAAATATTGCCAAACGACTTTAAGATATCAAATGGTTGACAAAGTCGATTTAGGAAACGCATGCAAATCAAACATCACCGACTTTATGGCGAAGAAAAATCCGCAAGCATCCAAACTGCTGAACAGTTTGTCCAACAAATTCAAGAAAAGATATCTAAGTATGAGTTAAAAGATATTTATAATATGGATGAGAGGGCTTTTTTATATCGAGCTCCTCCTGCTTCCACAATTTAAGAAATGTTTATCCTGGAGTGAAAAAGGATAGAAAAAGAATAACGGTTGCATTAACTTGCACTGCAGACGGCAGTGATAAAAGAAAACCACTTATCATTGGAAATGCAGAAAAACCTGCTTCATTTAAAAAAAAATAGGTAAGTGCTTAATATATTTTTATTTTATTCTTGATACATATATTTCAGGTTACAAAAATTAAACACAAAAATAATATATGTATAATCTAGCTGCTCATTACGGTTTTAGCCTTTACTTCTACAACTCAACAACATGGATGATCAAAAAGATTTTTCAAGTATATTTACAACGCCTTGATACTGTAATAAGAGCTTCAAATAGACATGTGGTTCTTCTCTTGGATAACTTCAGTGGCCATTGTGTAGAATACGCTCCAACTAACGTTGAACTTATTTTTTTTTCTGTCAAATTCTACGAGCAAAGCTCGACCACTCGATCGTGGAATCATAAAAGCATTTAAAGCATATTTCAAGTAACTTTTTAATTCTATACACATCACCTGTAATCTCTATACCTCTATTAAGTTATTGTTACTAATAATATTTTGTAGAGCTCGACAATATGAGCGCACATACATAGAAGTAACTTTGAGAAACGCGGGATTACAACCCACTCTCCTGAACAGCTGTTCCGCATCGATCAAGTTTATGGAATGCATTGGATTAAGAAGTCATGGAATGACATTAGTATGGACACTATAAAATACTGTTGGCGATCAACACTTCTTCGTAATACTCTTCAAAATTCTTCTGCTACTGATGATCCTCTGTCTAATACTGATGTTATCTTGTCACAAAAACGTACTTCGGCTCACTTGAGTATTACCTTTGGTCAAGATACCTTCTTATCACCAATCGATTTTGACCCAGAAGAAGAAAAAAAATTGGTGCACCAAAATCTTACTGATGATGAGATTGTTGAGCATATAATAAAGGGAAAGGAAGGCGAAAGTAGAACAAGCAGCCAAGATGGGATTGTTGATGATTTATATAATATAGATATAACCACTACTAGTACAGTACTAGTTCCAACACCTATGAAAACACAAGAAAAAAACTTTCATATAGACACTGTGCTGGATTTTATAGAAACTACTAATGATGACGATGAGTCAGTTTCCGGTTTAGCTGTTAAGTTGCGTGTTTTACGTGATAAGCTCCAAAACAAGATGTTCATACGGCAAAGCTCATTGGACTCTTTTTTTTTCCGGATAATTCGAATATAAATGTGATTATTTTATGTTGTGTGGTTAATAGCTGGGATTTTTCTTTTTTTTTTATTCACTAATACATTGCAATAAAGTAATACATACTTGCATAATATAATTTCCATAAAATGCGTATATTACTCCCGTTAAGGTTTCAGCCCCCCTGCTTACATTGAAAGTGAAATAAATGAAAATGTGAAAATTTTATTAAGTCAATTTTTCTCATTCCCTGAATTTCTTTGAAATCAATGAAAACGAGAAAGTTAACGAATATGAAATTAACGGGGTTCGTCTGTATTTCATGGTTACTAGGATTATTGGAACGTTGAGATATAAAACTGATTTTTATTATTCTGAATGTATACAAAAAATAGTAATGATTGTAGCGTATATATAGATATATTACTTATTATAGGTAGTTATGCGAACAATAAACAAAGAGACCGCTATTATCATGATTAACATTAAATTACCAAGTACTTTGGAGAAAATGCAATGTATGATTAAAGAAAGCCGGACAACAGAAAAGCGAGAGAAGATAAAAATAAAATAAGATAGCCCCTATAAGTGTATTCGATCTGTTTTTTCTTTTTCCACGAGTTTGATGGATTTACTTCCAACAAACTCTTTAATTTATTTATCAGTTGAAAAAAAGTCATTTCCAGTCAACTCAAGAAAAGAAAACTATCTGATAAACAAAACGCGACAATCACGTTATTTTCTATTACACCCGGGTTTTTTTTTCGATTTTTACAGGTAGTTTATTCTAAACTACCCATGAACATGTTTAACAGAAAGTTACAGTAATTGAATCATTTGTTTTCAAAGACGTTGTGCTGCTTAGCTTGGGAATTTTTTTTTTTTTGTATGTTGACTGGATACGAAAACCTAACAATAAATAAATCATTTTTTCTTCTCCATGCCAAAGCAGAAGGGCGTCACCAATGAAATAATCCCTTTTCTGATATTTTTTGAAAGGCACATGGACATTGTTGAACTCTGGCTTGGATAATTAAAAAAAAGTTGTTTGAGAACAAAGGTGCCACCAAGTAGTCAGAGTAACACGATGTACTAGGGTAGTGGTGGTTTGATTTGAAATCTTTTTATTTCAATTTTTTTATTCATGACGTTTTTCAAATAAACAAATCATTGTACCTTATCCAATATTCTACTTGTATTAAACCTCAAACATGCTTATCATTTGACTTTCTGGAAAAATTTCGGGCTTATCATTGGTGTACAAGACGTGTTGTCAGGTATGTGTAAATAAATAAAAAACATAATTGCAGGTGATCGCCTTATCCATAATTGTATAAATCTCAGACATTTTTTTTTTATTTTTGCTGTATTATAAAAAGGAGCGTATTTTTTTTAAGGTACACACACACACGACCTCACGTTTTTTTTTTATTCTTTTCTGAAACAATTTTTACAAAATAATAATAATAATAATAATAGTTAATAAATGGCAGTCGAGACGGAAACAGCACCTTTGCAAAGAATGGTAAGCACACCGCAATCCATTCCACACTCTCATAACAACATCAACAAAGAGTCATTTGGAATTTCTTTAGATATTCCTTCATGTTCTGCGAAAATCGATCTCAGGCAAGTATCATATAAACTTTTATTACTTTTCCTTCTCGCTCATTATTTTCAAAACTTTTAATTTCAACTTGCATGCTTTTCTTTTCTTTTTCCCTTCCTCTTCAAAAGAAAAAAGCTTGAAATATAAGCTTTTTTTCTTGTTAGTCATGCTGATCACGACAATAATACTAACTCATTCATGAAACAAATTATATTTATATAGTGTTTTAGAAGGTGAAGCTCTTGAACATGCAGTTGTCAAACTATTAAGAACATTATTCCCCGGTTTAGTAAGTTCACATCAAAAAATTATTATGGAACGAGTAACTATTGCCTTAACAAAGTAAGAATATATAAACTTTAATTTTCTGTTTCTGAGGGTCCAGAAAAAAAATAGAGAGGGAAACAGGAAACGAGAGAAGATAAAAGAAGAGAATGGAAGCAGAAAAAGATAAAATAAGGTTGCAAAAAAAAAGAAAGAAAGAAAGATAAAGAGTGATAGATAAAAGAGTGATTGTAGATTTTAGAAAAGTGATTTTTAACAACAAATAACTCTTCTTTTTAATGAATACTTCTATAAAATAATAGTTCAATTTTTATTGTGACGATCGGTAAAAGTAAATTATTGTTACGAGTTTATGGTCTAGGTTGTGAAGACCTTATTGATCGAAAAAGCGAACTTCAATGGTTAGCTCGCCTGTCAAAACTTAAGCTCAGTCCGCGCTTATTGGCCATTTTTGGTAATGGACGTTTTGAAGAATACTTGCCATCTACTACTCTTCTTCCCAATGATATTCGTGATCCTTTTATTTCACGTCAATTAGCTCCTCGTATCCGTGAATTACATTCTGTTGCTGATATTTATCCACCTCCTACAACATCATCCAAAGAAAGTCAGTTAGCATGCACTGTATGGCAACGAAACGTAGATCGTTGGTATCAAACATTAGAAACCGTGGAAAATTTACCTGAACAACTTAATTTGGAAATTCTGGGTCATGAGATTGCTCAGGCTAAATCAATGTTAATTAAAAGTAATAGTCCGATTGTATTTGGACATGGTGATGTAAGTAATGATTATATATAAATATATGCAGCCGGTCTGACACTCGTTTGATTATTATATTATGCATTATCATGTGGAATTGAAAACTACTCTTTATTTTTCTCACGGCTGTTATTTGTATATATATCATTATTTAGACACAATATGGTAATATACTTCGATTGACTGGATCCAATGATTTAGTATTGGTTGATTTTGAATATTCTGGATATAATCCTCGTGGATTAGATTTGGTTAATCATTTTTGTGAATGGATGTATGATTATCAAAGTGAAACTGCTTCTGAAAAGATGCAATGGGAACTTTTTCCTTCTATCGAAAAACAATGTAATTTCTTAACGGCCTATATTGGTAATAGAAAGAGTGATGTGGATGTGGATACACTTTTACAAGAAGCTTCAGATTGGATTTTAGGGAATCATATTTATTGGGCTCTTTGGGGAATGGTTCAAGCAACCCGAAGTGATATTGATTATGATTATTGGGCCTACTCTTTCTGTCGTCTTGATGCTTTCCGTAAAGAACTTGAATCTCGCAAGTAAACCTCCCAGTCATATAATCTTATTCTTTGTTTCTTATTCTATATTCTTATTATTGTTTTATCTTCTTCTTCTTCTCCTCCTCCTCCTTTTCCCTGTTAACGTTTTCTATGTATATTCTTTCTATATTATTTTTTCAACCATGTTGGACGCACCGACATATGTTCAACACATTTTATACACGAGAAGCTTTTGGTTCTTCTTAACTATCTTTCCTATCTATATTCGTTAATTCAACTTCTAACATTTATTTGTTCTTTATTATTATGTTTACTTAATAAAATCATATATATATATATCATTGTAAAATAATCAAAAGTAAGAAAAAAAAAGAGGGACAACTTTTGTTCGGGTTTAAGATAAATAAATAATATCAAGGGATTATATTGATTCAATTTCTTAATCATTTCGAACAAGGATATAATTGACTCTTCTACTACAAGGGGTAAAAAACATTACTATTTCCTTTTATTAAAAATTTACTTAAAAGTCGATAAGAATTAATCTATTCTAATTCTAGAGTATTTGTATTACATAGTTTATATTTATTTACATTTGAACAATACTATGACGTATATAAAAATTTAAACCATTCAGCCTTTATGAACGATGAATTGTTGAATGGAGGGGTGTGTGTGTGTGTATGTGTATATATATTATATACATATAACCCCATCTTGAATCGCAGTTTTAATCAGGGTGGTTTTTTCTTTTTCAACAGAGTTAAATATAAAAAAAAAGCCCTGTCATTTTCAATTGGGAGGGAGTGGAAAAAAAAAGGCCAATACAATAAAGAGCTCTTTTTTTCTTTGTCTCTTACTCCCTTAGTTGCATTTATTTGCTTTTTTTTTTTCGCGCCACACACAACTATTTTTTTATTGGCTCAAGCCATGACCGACAATAATAATAACTCACAGCCACTACTTCATCATCATTCCCACGAGGTATATGGTCCCAATCCAACCTTGGCAGCAGCAGCAGCAGCTGCTGCTGCTGCTTCATCATTTGAACAATCTCAAGTTGAAACTTATGATCAACGACCTACTTCATCACAACATTTAAACTATTCACAATCTACTTATCCTATGGTAATAATAATAATAATAATAATAATAATAATAATAATATTTTATATTTTATTTTATTTTATTTTATTTAGAAAAATAAACTTCTAAGAGATTTATGCGTGCACGCGTCTATGAAAGAAATAAAAAAAAAAAAGCTAAAAAAAAAACGACCCTTTTCTTTCTTTGTATACATATTTTATTTTGTTAAAAATAGACTTCAATGATGTCATCGCCACCACCTCCACAACAAAGACAATTACATCGTCCATCAGATCAACAACAACAACAACAACCACAGCAACAACCTCCTATGGCAACGTTTCATCAAAGAACACCTCCACCACAAGTACCACCTACAGCTGAACCAGTGGAAGAGCCATTGTATGTTAACGCTAAACAATATCATCGTATATTGAAACGACGTGCTGCTAGAGCAAGACTTGAAGAAATGAATAAGGCTGCAAGAGCACGGAAACCATACCTACACGAAAGTCGTCATCGACACGCAATGCGACGTCCAAGAGGCCCTGGTGGTCGATTTCTGAGTAAAATATCATTCATTCTTTAAAAATAAAATAGAATAAACTATTGAATGGTAAACAAAAAAAAAGTACTAAATCTTTCTATTTATATTAGCTGCACAAGAAGTTGCAGATTTAGAAAAAGAAGGAAAATTACCATCACAACAACCGCAACAACAACAACAACAACAAACGAATGAGCAACATGATAAGGTAGAAACAAATTTAAATAATTCAAAAGATGAAGATAAAAAATCCACACCTCATATCAGTCCACATCCAACTTCTTATACAACTGGAACATCATCAGGATGGAATGATCATATGAGATATAGTTCATCAAACCCTCCTTCACAACAACAACAGCAACAGCAATAACGACAAAAAACAATAATATTAATAATCGTAATAATAATAATAATAATAATCATATACATCAATCATCCAATATACCGCATTTCACTCTCTATCTCTCATTTCTTCTTCTCTTGGCTCCCCTTCCTCCCGATTTCTTTATGTTAATGATAGTTTTTTTTCAATATCACTACAAAAAGAAACAAAAGACATTCGCTGTAAAAGATCTATTATATTTGTAGACCTCTGTGCAATATATATATATAAGGGACTCTAATATTTTTGTTTATGTACAAAATAATAATTTATTTATTTATTTTTTAAAAGTTATCAAAGTTTCCATATCCACTCATTTGTTTTTTGACCTTTTTGTTCTTTGGAGGTTGTTCAGAAAGATCATCTATCTTTTTACTTGTAGTTGTACTAGTACTAGTACTAATAGTAGCTTGAAGGTATCTACCAACACCTTTACCTTCATTACTACTAGTAATACTAGTGATAGGTTTTGGTTTAGAACTAGATGATGGTACACCTCTCTTTTTTGGATCACCTGTATTAAGACCAAACCAACCCATAGCATCTTCTTTTTCTTCTTTTTTCCTTCGTTCTGCTTCTTCTTCATCTGCATTAGCTTCATGAGCCAATTTTCGTTTCAATCGTCCTTGATATTCTTCGAATGGATCAACAAATACAGATACTTCTTTGATACGAATATCACGCTCAGGTCTATCATTATCATTAACAGGAATAGCCTCCATTTTGTTTAATACATCGAGTCCACCTACAATACGTCCGAAAATAGTATGTTTTCCATCCAAATGTGTACATGGACGATAAGTAATAAAACTAAAAAGAGTGAAGAAAAAAAGAATTTAATAATGAATTGAATTATAAATATATATGAAACATAGAATATATTTGTAACTTACAATTGAGAACCATTTGTATCTTTTCCTCGATTTGCCATACTTAGAATACCACGATCATCATGAGATAAAGTTGATTTGATTTGATCTGGAAAATAAGATTTCCAATAAGATTCACCCCCTTTACCAGTACCAGTTGGATCACCCCCTTGGATCTAATTCAATATGTTATATTTATTTATTAGTAAAATGAAAGAAACTATTAATCGAAAATATATCTTTACCATAAAATTTTTAATACTACGATGAAATACAGTATCATTATAGTAACCCGATTTAGCCAAGAGAATAAAATTATGACATGCTTGTGGTATCTATCAAATAAAATTAATTTTCGTTCTATATCCTATATACTTATAGTTATCCAATAATACAGAACACTCTACCTTATCACAATACAACTCTAAATTTAAATTTCCAAAGTTTGTAACGAGTCGAGCATAACCTTTTGCCTTGATACGTTTATACATAAATAAATCTTCATCATATAAAGCTTTTTCATTCACTGTTACAGGTGTTACAGCTGATGATGTAAAAGAAGCAGCAACACGACCCGTTGAAAAATGAGCAGCATTGTAAGCTTCATTTGTTCTTTTTTGTTCGAAATGAGGTTTATTTTTATCTTTAGGTGCTTTCTTTATAATTGCACCTTCTCCAGTTGTTGTTGTTGTTTTAGAACCATCTTCTTCTTCTCCACTTTCATCTTTTTTCTTTTTCTGTAATTCAGCTAATACGCGTCCAGTAGATCCAAGTCCTTTCACATTAATATTATTAATAGATTCTCTTTTTGCACGTTCTTCAGCTAAAATACATGGAACACATAGTTAGTTATAGTCTGTGTATCTGTATGTGTCATGAAAATAGAATTGTTTTTTAATTTATTTTTATTCTTTTGTTATCTCTTACCTTCATCCACGACTTTCAAGTCCTTGTTTATATAATGAAAGTTTGACATATTACGTTTATCTAAATTATGAGGATCCTTTATATTAACAAAATATTTAAGTGAGTAAAATCATATTATCGCACATATGAGTAACAAAAAAAAAAGTGTTATCTACCTGAATCATAATAATATCTTTTCTAGTAAATGGTTCATCAGTTAATAGATCCCTCATATATTTGGCCTTGATATTTAATCGTTCAATTGTATCATAAGCAAATACATTGCCTGTTGTTTTGATGGCTGCAATCGCTGTGTGATCTGAAAACACCTTGTATGTTACAGGACAATAAAATTCATCCTTATCATTCTTATGAAAATGTAATGTAATAAGATTTTTCGTTTCGAGTTTTTCACCTGTAACAGGATTGGTACCATATTTTTTTATATATGGTATAATATGCACCAAATCGAAAATGATGCCGTCTGGTGTACAAACTGGATGTTCAAAAGGTTGAAGTGATAATGAACAACAATAAAAAGGTAAACGTTTGAATCCAGCATTGCCTGCTCGACCTGTTGTACCAGAAGAAGCTGAATGTTGTCCTACTTCACCACTCCATTCAGAATGGGTAATATATAGTTTATCGGTCCATTTACCCATTTTTTTTTCCCCCAAAAATTAATAATAATAAAAAAAAAAGGTTATGTATCGAAAAGAAAATTTGAAATTTTGGCGCTTATACAATTCCTGGGGAATAAATTGAGTGAAAGGGTGCTCTTAAATGGTCCATGAATAATAATGGATGTCTGACTTGCACCTATGATAAATGAAATATATAACAGTTAAATTATTTGATAAGATTTTTTGGTTTACTTTACACATATGCTCATCATCTTGGTTACTTAAGATATATACCATACGGAGGGAGTGATGGCGAAACCAAACTAAATTTTTCATCCAGTTGAAATTTACTGGTTGTAGTTGGTGATGTTGTGGTAATGGGGGAAGGGGTATATGGTGGTAAAAGAGTTGTTGTATCTTCCAATCCAATACCGGTTGCACCAACCGAATCTCGATTAAAAGTGGTATACCCAGCTTTCACTGCGGGACAGTCAGGGTTCGTGCAGATGAGTGAACCGTGTGATGTTTTCTTCTTTTTCCCATTCTTGAAAATATTCGACGGTAATAGTTCCAAGGGTAAGAAACAAAAACCGCATGTTTGACTAGATCTGTGTTCGTTCTGTAAACCGATAGCCGTCGAATGGTAATATGCACTTTGAAACTTATTTCCACCTCTTCTTGGTCGTCCTTTAAGAAAAGTGTCAAAACCAGTTCCTGCAAGTCCAATCCTATCAATACAAAACAAAAATACATTCTTGTCAATTTCTTAATCTCATAACAATATTACATAAAAATGATATGATGAATAAAATAATAAAAGTAAGCTTACAGCATCATGACGGTAACTTCTTTTTTTCAAATACAATTTATCGGCCGCCACCTTTTTCACGTAGCTTGGGCTTTTCAAAGCTATAGATCAGTTATCTGGTCTAACAATAGTATTATATAATCATCGTTCATATCAATCACTGACTTTTTAATGACATTTATATATATAACAAAAAAAAAAGATATATCTCGAACGGTTAAGTCGTGATTTGAGTCACCCCTTTTCAATTCAAACACTACAACTTAAGGTTCTATTCTAGGCAGGAAGACGTTTTTTACATTTTGGTTTATTTTTACTACCAGACTGTCTACCAAGACCGCGTTTCTCTGGCGAAGACACATCGTCGTTATCCATATTATAACAAGAGGGAAAAAATCTGTGCTGTATAAAAAAAAAAAAAATTAAAATTCCATACGCCGCATAAACGATCTTAGTACACATACTGTACCTCTTCATTATTCGCTTTCGTTATTCTAATTTGCTAAAAACATGTCTTCTATTTCTACAAGTAAGTAAAATTTGCATTGAGGAAGAATGAATGAATTAAGCGTAGTATTTCTTGCAGGTATTGGAGACTATTTGAAAGGAAACAAGAGTCGCGCCTCACTCGCGCAATTTGTGAATGGTAATAAAGAGCAAACCAAATTGTTTATAAGACAATTTGATAGTGAAACACAGGCGACAAAAAATTTAGTAAACAAATACGTTGCTCAGTTCAAAACCACCTACCCAGCAAGAAAGAGAATAACAGGAAAGCAAGTGGATCTTGGTATTATCTATGCAGAAGCAAGACTGGAGAGAAGTGTTCAAATCGAGAGCTACAGAACACTGGAGACTGGGGTTTTGGTGGCTGGAAGAGGTACCAGAGGCAGGATCAGTGGCAACAATGGTGGTAGTGCAGAAGACACAGAAGACACAGAAGATACGGAAGATACGGAAGATACAGAAGTTACGGAAGATACGGGAGATACGGAAGAAGTGCCCGAAAAAGCAAGCAATGGTTACAATATAATCGAAGGATTTAATGTATTCCGGGAAGAAGCACGCACATTAGCAGAAAGTCAAGGACTTTTTATAAATGGAAACCTACAGCAATTATTGTAAGTATATGTATGTTATGTTCATTTCTTTTACACTAATTAAAACACAAATTCTAGGGCCTTGGATCAGATTCTTTTGCTTGTGAAGAAACAACATTCTGAAGAAATGTTGTCTTGTATTGGAAACAAGAATTTGGTGTGTTACCATAATGATTTAAAAAAGGAGTTCTTGGAATTGGAAATGAGGGTTGAAGGAAAGTTATTGACAGAATTGGGAAATACGATGGCTGTAAGTTTTGATGTTATGCTTGATAATTTGATGCACTACTTTTAACAAATTGGATAACTTTAGATGCTCGAACATTCAAGTCGAAAGGACATAAAGTGTCAGATATTTGATAGTTACAAAGCAGCAGATGATCTTGATGCCAAGATCTTAGACATTTTTTTAGCTTAGTAAGGATTGTTGTTTGTAACTCAAGTGAAATATATACTGATATCTGTTATTACTCTGTGTAGTATGGATAAGCTTCCTGATGAACCCTTGTTAAATCATACAATCAAAGAGACTGAATTGATAACAAAGTTCTTGGATCCAATATTGAATGGGATGTTAAATGATCATGATACAGATCATAATTTTATGTGGTAAATATTGCTGTAATGTCTTCAATAAATATGTAAGCTCAATATAGTTCTCCTTAGGACAAATACACGTAGTATTGGTACAGAGGATGAACGCCCAGATGCAGAGATGGTTATTTTAAAACAAAGAACCATTGATTACACTGTTGGGTACTGTGAGGTGAAGATCAGCGAAAGTAGTAGCAATACTGTCGAGGTGCATAATGATATGGTGAAGTTGGCAAGATTTGGAAAAAAGCTTTGTGATGAAGAGGATTTGGATGGTAGCTTGTTGGCATTGGTAGTTGGTAAGTTTATCACAAACATGTAAATTTTTTTTTTCTTTGTATACTCATTTATTTTTTCTTCTCGCAACAAAGGAATGAAGCTTACGTTTTATATGATGGTGATGCGAGCAAATGTATTTTATACAATGTTTGAAATCTGTAGTATCGAAGTCCCCAAGTGTTTATCCTCCCTCCCAAGTCTCGTTGCAAAAGCACATCAAATCAAACAGGTTATTCATGCGTACCATAATCATTGCGTTAAACGTCCCTCTGGATCCCCAAAGAGGAGAAGAAGCGGATATATGACCAAAGAAGATTACCAGCTAGTAGTAAATACCAACAAACCAAAAAGAATGAAGTCCTCTTTGAGCTTCAACTAAAATCATACAAATCTCTTTTTAAATGTAATAATAACTACAACAAAGAAACTGAAATAGCATTATACAATTCAAATATTAAACATTTTCCATAAATGATTATACTCTTAATCAACCCATTCTTACTAGTTTTTTTTAGTTATATCAGCCAAACAACTGATAACCACCCAGTTTCCCTGGATTAAATCCTCAGAAAACTTTTATTAGAAACATTTGTACGTATAATCTGAAAGCATTCCAGGATCTTCCGTATAATAGCTCTAATAATAGTTTAAATGATGTTGATGTCAAGTGTTTATTTTTTTTATTTATTTATTTTTTAATAAATTATAATTCCAAACTACTTTGACCTCCCAGAGGAACTCAAAGTAAAGTTTGATGAAGAATACTGAAGAGATGAAGAGCTCTTGAAAAGAAACAACCCCAAAGATGAGTTGATTGAACTGGTTGATAATCTCTTCTTTTATAATTTCATTCGAGTTCTAGCTCGAGTTTTTTCTTTTTTTTTTTTCTATTCAAATTTTTCCCTGGTTTGAACTTTGAAAAAGATGAAAAGTTCAAATTGCATTTATGCTAAAATTAGCTTAGAGGTCTACAGTTATTATTATAACAGAGCATTTTTTCTTCAAATATAATATTTAAATAGATGCGCCTAACATTTCTCAAGAAAACTTGCACTTTTCTGATTTAACCACGACTGACCAGCCCTTATATTTTAAAGGAAAGCACCTTTAATAAACCTCATTGCTATTTATGTAGAAAATTGTATAATAATAATAAGTAGATCAGAAGTCTTCTTGGAATTTCCAAGCGATAAAAAATAGTAAATTCTCATGAGTGTATCTATAAGCTACCAATACGTTGGTAAAAGTGTACAGAATTAAATGGTTCTTATTTTATTTGATAAAGTGTATTTTTATAGTTATACTATTTTGAAGTTAGAATGTCAGATTCGGACAAAATATATGAATTACCGTGATACAACTATTTCAGCAAAGGACCGTAGGTATTACACTCACACGTACCATCATAACGGGCGAACCTCACATTAAGATGGATTCCAATGCACACCAAGAGAAAACCAGAACCAAGTCTTGATAGCAAAAACATAGCAGCAAAGGACCGTAGGTATTACACTCACACGTACCATCATAACGGGCGAACCTCACATTAAGATGGATTCCAATGCACACCAAGAGAGAACCAGAACCAAGTCTTGATAGCAAAAACATAGCAGCAAAGGACCGTAGGCATTACACTCACACGTACCATCATAACGGGCGAACCTCACATTAAGATGGATTCCAATGCACACCAAGAGAAAACCAGAACCAAGTCTTGATAGCAAAAACAAAACAGCAAAGGACCGTAGGTATTACACTCACACGTACCATCATAACGGGCGAACCTCACATTAAGATGGATTCCAATGCATACCATAAATATTTGCATTTCCAGCAAAAAAGGTATTGTTTCAAATAAAAGAATGAGTGGATATTCAAGTGATTGCGAAAAAAAATATAGTTACCTATAATCCTATTCTTTGCCATTAATTTTCTGGTCAAGAATTACTGATTTGGTGAGGATGATTCTTAAAGCTTTAATGTTACCAACCAACAGAGAAAATAAAATGTGACGAAGCAGTTTTTGTGACCAATTGAAGTTCAAACAAATGACCAATTGGTTTTTAACTTCCGACCAATGATTTCAAAAAAGTGTCCAAATGGCAGTGGAAGCACTGTAAGCTTAGGACGCACATAGACGTTAAGTCGGGATTTTATTGGCTGAAGCTGTAAAATGATTGGCGCCAGGTCCTTTAACACCGCCCAAAAATACAATGCCAATTATCGCTAAAGAAGTAACTTAACTCTCCAAGACTTTATGACCTCAGGTGTAGTTACTATTTTTTTCTTATTTGAAAAAGTACTAATATATTTTATAAAGAGAAGAATAATATTCTTACGTACTAGAGAAAAGGATTTAACAATAAATTAAATATAATGTAATAACTTATTCTTAATATTAATACCGTACTAAAAAAAAAGTTCATAGCTATTGTATATTGTGTCTATTTACCACTGCAGAATATTAACACACGTACCTTTTATTTTCATTCTTCTGACAAAGGAATTCTGCTGTCTTGTGAGCTACTGGATAGAAATAAAAATATTACTGTACTGTATTCCTTTCGGTTCAGCATTACTTTGTTTGAATATTATATATACATAGTAGATCAATTGACCAAATAAGAAACCTTTATTATTATATCATCATCACCATATCCCTATATCCAACCCACATACATACGTATATATATATTACATAATTGATAAGAAAAAACTTTTCAATATAAAATAATCATTTTACCTCATATGGGGTCATAAGTGTCATTATTTCCAAATTCTGAATCTACATCAAATTCCAAACACCTCCATACCCTGCTGCATTAAAAAAAACTGTATTGTGGTAAATCTTTTAGGTTTCAGTATACATACGTAATATAAGACCACCACTTGAAAAAATACAAACTTTTGATCGGTTACTCGGCTTTTTTTATTTAATTTAATTCTTAATGTACGCCGGGTCATTTCGCACGTATTTCGGTTCTACGTCTCCGGTTTCCTAATACCTCTCCCGATGTATTCAGTATAGGTGTTGGTGTACTCGATATTATATTTGGTTTACTTGGAATATTGCATCCAATGGATGGGAGGGCTTTGTAAAAGACGTT
This sequence comes from Circinella umbellata, assembly GCA_025093555.1. Classification (NCBI taxonomy): domain Eukaryota; kingdom Fungi; phylum Mucoromycota; class Mucoromycetes; order Mucorales; family Lichtheimiaceae; genus Circinella; species Circinella umbellata. The sequence continues at coordinate 130,450 of JAIWNF010000004.1, read as the reverse complement.
CAAATAGAAGGAACTAGTGCCTCTTGGTGAACTTACTATTCATTGTGACTATAGTCACAATTTTATTGGATCTATTCTTATTTCTTCTTTGTCTGAGCTTATCGTGGATTCTCCTTTACCTAAATCTACTGCTTCTTTTTCTCACTTTATTAGAGATTGATTAGTCCCTGGACCTGATTTGATTTTAGACCCTAATAGTAAAGTGATTGTCGGTGATACTCGAGTATGGTACAGCCATCCAAAATTGGTATGTATTTTTATTGGAAGGTCTTATATGCATTGCTGCTGGGTTTTTATGGTGACAAAGACAGATGGACATTGGCTGCCAGTGGGTTTATAATTTTTAGCGCATATAGCTTCGGTCAGTCTATCCCCTCTTCTTTTTGGTACTACTGTATTATGAATATCGGAGATGTCAGTACCTAACAAGTTATGACTTCTGTTGTCATGGTGTTTACATTTACTTTTCTAGGATTGATTTTATAGGCTATTTCTCAAATCGTTCAGACTATAAACAATCGTCACCGTCGTGGGATAAATATAAATAAAATCTACTAATTAATGGACCATACAATACTAGTATATACATCATGTCAATAACATATACTATTATTTATCTTCTCTTCCCTCAAAATCAGTTAAGTAACAATAATAATAAGTTATCGTCGTTGTAATTAAATAAAAAGCTGAGAGGATTAATTGTTCTAATTACTTATATATTTTAATTGTTTTTGCTAAAAACAATTTCTTGAAATGAAGAATTCAAAGTCTGAAATATAAAAATGAAATGAATTTCTTTCTGTGCGTGTCTTTTGTGTTATGTTGGCAAGGTGTAATAATAAAATAAAATAAAAAGGGAACTACAAGTAAATTTGTTCTACAACATCATCCTCATCCCAGGTATTATTCAGTCCAGCTGAAGAAGAATAATCTGTTGATATTGATTTTGTGGTTATTGTTGAAGGTAGGTGTTGTAATCGACGATTACGAAACATTGTACGTCGATATTCAATATCTCTATATGTTAAATCATGTGATATATTATCTTTTGAAAAAACATACTAAATAAATAATTTAAAACGGATATGGGTTAAAAAAACATTACTTATATTATCATCAATATTGGTGTTTCTTTTTTTTTATTACCTGTATGAATTCATGACAATCGACTAGACGTTTTGGTACATTTTGAAGAAGTTGTAAAGCATCAATATGATCTTCAAGTCCACATATTGAGTGTTCACTTAGTTTAAATATTGATAATGCTACCCGAAATAAGACTTTGTATCCTTCACTATAAAATATTTATAATACAACAAATAAGTTAGGTTTTTTATATACGGTACATATATTAGAGGGTTGTGATAGGTAAAAAATAAAAATAAAAATAAAATATATAACTTGCATAAATACACAATCCCAGATACGAGCCACTGTTTCCACCGGTAAAATATTTATAAATAGTGTCAAAAACCAATGATTAGTTATCAATGTTACTGGAGGTAAATCTTGTACACATTCCCAAAAACAGCGTTTGTTGCTAATCTTATTCCATACACCGGGCATTTTTTCATAGACAAGTTGCATTAAAACTGTTTGATCAATAGTAGAACCATCCATGGAATTATCAAACATTTTTTCTGGATAAAAATCATTCACAGTTGATTCCAATAACCAAAATGCTTCTTCTTCAGTATCAACAAATAATAAAAAGAATCCAGTTAAAAAGTTGAGGGATTGGCAATATCCAATTTGAGGTGAATGAATACTGAATGCAAGTAAGACACGTTCTAATGAGCATAATAAAGGATTGCTCTCTGGAATCATAGCGATGGATCCATCAGGTTGTCGTACAGAGCATGAAAATCGACTGTTATCAGGAAATGTACGATGTAGATCTAAGATAATATAGAATATTGATTAAAAGCAGGTTATGATTTTTATTTATTGTTAGTGATACAAAAAACTTATTCTGATACAACCATATATGAAAGAAAAAGGGGGCGGGTAGTGTGGTATAAAACCAATATAAGGGAGAAGTATTAAAAAACAAAACTTACCTCGATGAATAACTTCGGCGTGTGGATTTGATTTACCCATTTCCATTGCTTTTTCTAAAAGAGTCTTGTATTCATTGGGTTGTTTATCCATTTTAGCTTTGGCTCCACTGTATTTTAACCATGCCTATAACATTAAAAGAAAAAAAAAATGGTTTACACGATCAGTTTGATTTTTATTGTAACACCAATTTTTTTAATGTTCCTGTTTGCTGCTTACTCTTCCACGCAAATGCTTTGGGATGCCTTTCCGGGCATAACGTTTTACTATTATTATGAAACAATCGTTTCTTATTTTTAGCAAAACGAAAGAATACCATATCAAATAAACGTATATTTGATATATAAAATGACTAAACAAAAAAAAATTAGCTTACATTTAGATCCTAAAGGTGGTAATTTACCACCACATTCTGCTAACATTTGATTCCATTTATGTTCTTGATGTTTGAGTACATTGCGATAATCACGATCGAACCGATATAAAGTTTCGGCATTCACCCATTGTGTTGGTAATTTAAAACCATATGAATCACTAAGTGTATAAGTTACATTAAATGATTAAAGCTCCCTCTATGCCATACTCAAATAAAAAGAAGAATATTAATGAGACATCTAAAATATTTACCGTTTATTTAAATCAAATAACGATTCACTGGCATTATTACGACTACTGCTACTTCTTTCACTTTCATAGTCGTGAAATACATGTTGTGATGATGATGATAGTGATAATGAGGTAGCTATTCGATGTTTTTTTAATTCTTTAATGTGATTCACCAAAGATGAAGACAAAACAGCAGTATGATTGTTAAATTCTTCAGATGCTGTAAAAAAAGAACGAGAGGATGATTCTGACATAACAGAGGCTGAAGAAGAAGAAGAAGAAGAGCTACAGGTAAAACTGGATAAAGAACCACTATATTCATACGAAGAATAAGGTAAATGTTCATCATCATAAGGTGATGTGTTGTTAGAAAGGAAATGGACAGAGTTGTTGTATAATTCACACATGGATTCTTCTTGTGCAATTTCAGAAGATGTTCTTGTCATGGTCATCATTAGGTGATAATTGTTAATATATTTAAGAGGCTGATGTTGTTTGATATTATTCTTATGATCCATTAATGATGTTGAAATTGTTTTATTATCGGTTGTCGACAGGTTTGCAAGTGCTTCGAGAAAACTTTGTTGATTCATTGTTGCCATAACTAAATATTATTATTATTATCGAAATATTATGGTATTTTATATATTTATATATTTTGTTTTAATATAATGTCTGAAGAAAAATAAGGATTGGAATGGGAAAGGGGGAAGGGCTAAAAAAGTTTAAGAAGAGAAAAAAAAAGAAAAATTGAAGATGAAAGGAAAAGGTAATTGAAATTATAAATAAATAATATTTGCGATGAAATACAAAAAAAAATAATTATAGTAGTAATAATAAGTTTTAGTATATTAAGTGTATTTATATATATAAAAGGTTACTCAGTAAAATGATGATGATAGGTTGTAAGTTAAGGAGTCAATTTAACAAACGATAATGATGCACATACATAATTTCTGGGCTTGATCTGTTACTCCTTAATTATTCGAATCCGATACTAAAAAAAGTTTATGATGTTCTTTTTTTTTATATACATAAAGTGGCAAAGCATCTAAATAAAAATGTACGTATTTATTTGTGTATTGTGAGAAGAATATCATGAATATAATCTTTATTATAATCTTAATCTATATTTTAGAAACAGACCATCCAAAATAGTACGTATCTCATATAAGATGCTATTTACATATATATATAGATATATAGATTGATGAATAATTAGTATAATGTAATATTTATTTATAAGATAAATACAGTAAAGATGATCTTTATTGTTAAAATACTCTATTTCTGCTGTGGGGATAAAAAGGTTTAAGAGGAGGAGGAGGAGACACGCATAATCACTTTTTTTTTTACATACCAACCTTGCATTCATTACTGTCAGGTAGAAACGGATATAATTAGAAAATATAACAATTATACTTTATAATTTATACATCATAACAGCATTCCAACTACATTCATTCATTCATACTATTTATGTTACTCTTTCTTGAAACAACATTGAAACATCATCTATTACTTCATTTGAAGTGGAATACTTTATATAGATCAGTGTGGATTCCTCTTGATAATGAACGTTTCAAAAAAAATCTCTTTCGGATAGTTTTAAACAAAACTGTCTATAAAGACTTCTCTTCTTAGTTATATAGAACAATTATAACCACCCTAGAAAATGTAGATAACCATATACGTAGTGGAAGAGTGTGTATAGAAAGAAAGAGAAACACAATTTCATTTATTATTACACATACACCTCTCCCAATCCTCTCCTTTTTTCTTTCTCGCTATTTTGACAGCGACTTGCTATGATAGTAACACTTTCTTTCTATTTTTTTTGGGTCCTCCTTTGTAGTTATCCTTCTCTTTCTTTCTTCTTTTTACAACCCCTGGCGGACTAAAAAAAATACACCAAACAACTACAATGTTTTTTGAGGATACTACGTATTAAAATAAAAGATTTCAGACATTCCCAATTCTTGATTCTTCTCCTATACGTATAGTTATTGTTTCTTATGAGAATCCTTTTTTTTTTCTTATTATGGTAATAGTAGCAATATATTATAATCTTGGATATATTCATTCTTACTGCTATCATTATTGTTCTTATTAAATAACTTGCAAAATTATCGATGGCCAAGAACATACATGTATCCTTTCTTTTTTTTATTTTTATGTATTTTTTGAATTATACGTACTGCTGCTAGGTATGTTTCTTAAGTATATATATATAAGCTATTTTAATAATATTATTAGTAAATACCTCATGCTTTCATACTTGTTTTTTTTCCCGACATATATGTAGAATGACAGGTTAAGGATTTCTTTTTTTGTTAAATAGCAAAAGGGAGAGCTACATACATATGCTTAAATACTAATAATATTACTAACAAGTTGTTACATGGTATTACGTATTACATATATTCTTATTTATATGCATTAGAATCCGTTCAGCATAATACGATTATTATCCCTGAATCCAAGCTTATTGGAAGAGAACTTTTTTTAAAAAAAAGAAGGGAATAAATGAGGTGTTTTTTTTTCGAAACGGCATATTTTCATTCTAAAAAGGAGCTTATACACTTATTCATACTGTTATTAATATTATAAGTACTTATTATAAAGACAAGATACTGAGTACATATATACTGAAATGATAAATAGTATGATTGAATATGCATTACTATATTATATTAGAATACCTAATTTACCCATTTTATAAAATAACTCAATTTTTTTTTTTAGAAAAATAAAAGTCTCAAAGAAAACGAAAGACTATGATTATCCCTTGCTTTCGCCCCTTTTTTTTATTATTTTAGTCAAACGTTTTTTTTCTTCCTCGCTTTCTCCTTACTTATTTAGAATAATTGTGCAATATCCTGAGATTCTCTTTTTAAGAGTTATCTCAAGAGTATTGTCAGTGATTGGTGTAGGAATAGCTTTATAAATATTTGGAAGGATCTAATGTTCATGACACTTTCTACACTGGATGATGTTGATGATATTTTGCTGTTACGTACTATTATACTTATGTTTTTTATTGTCATTGTTATTATTGTATTATGTCATTATTACATACATCACTCGTTTTATGGTACCAAAAATGATTAACTAAGCATGATGCTTATATCTTTTTTTTTATGACGATGCTATTTCTAGTAACAGCAGAAAAAAAGGATTGTGGCAACTATTACAGTCAACCCCGCTTTTGTACCTCCCGCTTTTGCAAATCTCCCGGTTCTGCACCATTTGTTTTTGGAATTGTTAAAAGTACTTAATAGACTCGTAATTTTGCAACTTGCATCAAGGTTTTTGGGCAAATTGCGTTTATTGGGAGTAAACTATACTATATTTTAGTATCATTATCCAAATATGGAAGTACCCAAAATGCCAGTGAAGAATAATTGATGAGATGCCGTATTTAAATATATATCAAGTCTCGCTTGTTGCAAATCTTTGGTTCTGCAACAAAAAATTAGGAAATCTCAGGTGTGCAAAAACCGGGGGTTGACTGTAGGTTTATTGTAAAAATGAGGGCGTAAGTAGTGATTACACTTCACAGACAAAGTATCTGCACTGCATATTGTCTATCTTTTTTAACTATCTTTTTTTTAAGCCCGTCGAAATAATTTTTGGATCGTCAAGTCATAGTGATTCCGGCATACAGACATATTGTTAAGCTCTATTTTTGGGGGGTATGAATGGTGAATATGATAGTTAAAAGTTACGGTAAATAACTTTATCTCTTTTTTTTTCTTTGATGAAAACCCAGATTATAAGAAAATTAATTCTTTAGTCACCACAAATTTATTTATATAAACAATCACCACTTCATCATGATATTGTATACGGTATGTTTGTTGATATCATTATTATTATTATTAGTATGATTAATATTGAAACTTGCAAATAAAAAAAGAGCGATTTTTTTTGAGTGTATGTGTGAGAGTGTAATGTAGGAGCGTGCATACGTGTACAAATATATAATGAATGAATAAAGTGAAATGAATGAAAAGGCTAATTACAAATTGTATTGATATATTATAGTATGAGACAAAGAAAATGTATATGAGAGAGGGGGGGATATTATGTTATATATTTTTTTACAGTTTACGATATTTAGTGTGATTTTTAACAAGATGATGATCATCCTCTCCTCGTTTTCGTTTATTGGCTTCTTCTAGTCTCTTTACAAAAATGGATCCAAGCAATGATTGTGATGCATTTGGGTTATATTTTTTGAAGAAATTCTGATGTGGTGGACGAGCTATATAATAAATATGAAATAAGAGAATTAACAAATATGATATATAAAGTATATATCTTCACATGAATAATAGTCATTTATTACCTTGACCAGGTGGGAATAAATATATTTCAGGAGGTAGATCTCGTGATAACGTTGGTTCTAGATCATATACTTTGTCTTCTAATTCTTGACATCGTTGGTATAGTGCTTGTTCTTCGACCGAAAGGCCTGCTTTTGGCTTATTCTTTTGCAATTCACGATTTAATAAAACCCCTTCACCTTTCTCTTCTTTGATGATATAGAGATAAATTAATAAAGTTTTTGAGGCAATTGATTCATTATTTTTGGCAAATGTCAAAACCCATTGTCGTTGTTCGTCAGCATAATTATAGATTCCCAGTTCTCGGATATCATGAACTGATGGTGCTATAGGACCTATTTATTTATTTATTTATTATTAATCTTAATTGATTATCGTTCTAAATAACAAATATATATCATATATATAATACTTTACCTTGAAATAGTTTATCGCAAATAAATTTCATTAAATCATTTCGAACACCAGTAATCTTTTCATTCGTATTCTAAACAGAATACCGTTACATAAAATAACATTATTAATATACTTTTGTTTGAATGGAAGAATTATTATATATTTTAAGTGATTTTTTTTTTCACTTACAATATATGCCAAGGCACTAAGAAATGATTCTTCTTGTAATGCTTGAACATACGCTTTCGGATCAAACAAAATAACATCTTCAGGTTTTGTAGCTTCAAGTTTATTTATATATTCCCGAGTTTTTTCGACACCAAATCCTATTTCTAATGTCTTGATTATCTTGTATGAATAAGGAGCAGTGTTGCAACTTTTTTGTAAATACAACAAAGCTCGCTATATAGTATATAGTTATAATAGTAATAGAGTAACTGTTAATACTTGATATTCATTCTCATGTTTAGTATTAATTATCGCTACCTTGTATTCACAACGATCGAGTAACCAACAAACAATTACTAAGTTTTGATCTGCTTCAGAAATATCAATAATTGAAGAATTCACTATACTATCTCCAGTATCACGCAATCGTTTATAGTATTTCGCATGGCTATGTGATTTGTTATTATTCACAGGACGTGCCAAAATCAATTCATGTTCACTATTCAATACTGGATAGTTCTTGTCATCTTTTCAAAAATAATACATGTGTGTGCATTAGTTATAACACAGTTTTTTTTGTTTGTCTTTATGCAATGATATTAATACCTACAATTGGGATAAAGTTCTTGAAGCATTACATCAATGAACAATTCTTGATTGACAGCCATTTCCCGATTCAGTAATGGTTTCTGTGACAGACACTTAGGTGTTTTTTCAATAATCTTTGTTTCCATTCCAACTGTTGGTCGTGTGGATGCTGAGGAAGGAAAATAGGCATCAGTATCTTCTTCACCACTGTCCTGGAATTGAGAATCTTCGATAGGAGACATGGGTATATACTCATAAGGCGACGGCGGATTAACATCCATATCGTTATTACAAATGTGCAACGGAGATGGCGATTTTGCATCATCATTGACCTTTAACATACTTGGTGATGGTGAAGCATTGGATGTTGATGTTGTTTCTGTATCAACAAATAAAGGCCAATTATTATTATTACTACTGCTATTATCTGGTGTATTAGTCAATGTAGGAACCGTCAGTGGAGAATCGGACACAGCATAATCTTGGTTTTGATTATGATGTTGGTACTGCTGATAATACAGATGATTTTTGCTATAGTGCAAAGGTTGTTGTTCATGTAATAATGTCGTGCTTGAATCATTTGTTGGAATTGTAGAGTTAAAAGGAGATGGCACCTTTGGTGAAAGTGTTGATACCAGCACATCAAATCCAGCAGTAGATGATTCTAAATCGTCAAATTCATGCTGTTGTTGTTGATGGTGCTCCTCTTCTTCCTCTATGATCTCGCCATCTTCCTTTATCTTGCTGTTATTTTGTTCAATCAAGGGAACCTGCTCTTCTTTTTCATCATTTCCTTCCATAATAACTTGTGGTACTCGTATATTTTTTTGCTCCTGTTTTTTTTAAACAACAACAAAAAAAAACAAGATTAATTGACATATGTTTTCAGTGAATGCTGTAATGTTTTAATAATAAGCATGATGATAGAATAAAATAAAATAAAGTATTTACCGGTTCGTCTGATTCTGAAGTATCTGGAGAAGCTTCTTTACTCTTTTCAGCAGTACTAGGATAAGTTCCATCTTCCGAAGATACGGACGTATCGGATGCAATTAATTTATTGATTATAGATTCAGCGTTATGGTCAGGGTATATTACAGTTTCAGAAATTTCTTGCATATCATTCTCGTCACTTTCTTTTCGGTATACAGAAGATGATTCAATGGTATTATCCACAATAACTTGTTTTGTTTTATGGTACACTATTTCTGTTCCCATGGAATCACTAGTTTTAGCTTCATTGCTAGGCAAGATATCATCATAGTTTTCTTTCGCATCAGTCATATGTTCATATTCATCTTTTTCAGTGTCCTGAGATGTAGTTTCCGAAGCTATATTTTCCTCAGGATATACTTCCATGCTTGTGTCTTCTTGAATAGCGTGTGATAATGTGTCGGGAGCCGTTTTTGCCTCAGAATAGATTTTCGCAGCCACATCAATATTATCTTTTGTCTTTTTATTTTACAGGGGCAGTGCATATGTTAGTCAACAGGTATTTGACATCGATCGCAGTAAATTAAAAAAAAAAGAAAAAAAAAAGAACTCACAGCTTGAAGTATCTCTTGAATTTCACGGGATTTTTCTTCTTGATCATTCTTGTTAGTAGAAGCCTAGAATTAGCAATGTATAAAGAAATAAAAAAAGTTTTATTATTATTACAACACTAAACAAAGAAAAGAAATTATTATGCTTTACCGAGTCATATTCCCTTGTCGTTTGGGAATCACTTCCGACTGATGTTTCCCGTAAATATCCTTTTGAACCATCTTTCGGAAGAGCTACAGTTTTATTGATGGTTATCTTTGTCGTTATATCAATAATCTCTTCACTAGTTTTATTCGGTGAAGATTGTTCTTTGCTTGACGGCAACACTTCAATAGTGTTATTTTGTGTCTAGGATATAAATTATGTTAGAGACTGATAGGCTGTCGAGATTCCTATTATTGTTTATTATAATTAATTTTTAAACATGTTGATCATTCATTTACCTTTATTAGTTCTTTTTGTTTCAATGCTAAATAACTTTCATTGATAGGATATGCATCCTAATAGTATGATAGGATTCAAAAAAAAACGTGTTAGTATATATATTTCATTGAGGAGTTATTGTTATTGTTAACTTACTAAAATCCAATCTGGTCCCAATGACATTTTTGATAGATCCAACTGGCCTTTATTAGATGATAAAATGGTATGACAAACTGTTTCGGATGCACTTCCATTAATAGCACGGAAAACAATCATAATCGAATAACCGACAGGAGCTATATTATTATTGTATTTCATAAGTTTCCTTCGTATAACAAAAAAAACCAATCCTATCTTTCATCCATAACAATAAGAGTTATTTAATCATACCAGGAAATAATCGCATAGATGTAACTTCACACATTTCTTGAAGTTTGTTTGGTCCAATTGCAAAAATCCAACTCTTTTTATTGTTACCATATAATTCAATAATATTTACACATGCTTGTTTATTGAAATCATCCGTACTATCACATATAAAAATAATATATTAATATATAATGTTCATAAAATTATAAGTTCCATACAAATAAACAGTTGAAAACTTACAGAGCTCTTCCAATATCTCGTGAAGAATCTTGAACAACTGCCATTATACATTTGGTATCCTTTTTTAAATCTCTTAATGTTTTAATTCTAGTGATTGCACCTGTTGAAAATTTTTTATTCTTGGGTATCAATATCAAATTACGAATAAAAACACATTTTAAAATGGTAAAACAGTTCATAGTAAATATTATACCTTTTTTATAGTTGATATATCTCTTGAGTTGATATTGATTACGTACATCAATATTAGCTGTAGATTGTACTGCATAATATGCCAAAAGACCATCGATAGTACCCACAATCAAACGTGCATCATGACATACTGCTGTCCGTTTTAAAGTTGTAGGCTGATGTGAGTTTGGAGGGTATAATTCGACAGCAGTAACAGGAGATCCATCTAATTCAGATGCTTCAATTATTGCCGAACACTAATAATAAACATCAGTATTATTATTATTGGTGACAATTTCACTATTATTATCATAGTCATCTTCTATCTTTTATCTCTTTTCTGTATAGTAAATCAATATTGAAATCATCACTATTATTATTTACCGCTTTTAAAACGTCTTTTTCGATAGGATATTCCAGCATAATCATTTGAATAGATCCATCTCGCATACCCAAAGCCAAAATATGTCGTAAAACATTAGTGTCTTTCAGTTCTTTTGTTGTACCTGCAGGCTATAATATTACAACGTTAAGTATTATTATTATAAAAAAATACGTAAAGAGCACAAAAAAAAAGAGACTTACTACTACCATGGGTGTACGCATAACATTCGAAGAAGTAATAGTACCGACCAATGGTTTATCCAGTGAAACAGATTTTATTGTTTTAGAAAGAATATCTACCCAAAACAGGCTATTTTCTTCTTCTTGTTCCTCGGAAGGAAATGAAGTAGCTGCAACAATAATTAAAACTGGATTATTTTCATATGAACAACTTAAAACTTGTTTGACCTATTATTATTATAAAAACGGGATAAGAAATAAATTAAGCTATCTTTTCTTTCAGCCCATTTTCTTATAAATATTTACTTCTTGTACAGGTGTCAAACGTTCAAGATCGTTAAGACTTATTTCAAGTATTAAGTCACTTGATTCATTCAGGTTTGAATTATTATTCATACTCTTGATATTTCTGTTGTGAAAGACTTGAATCAAGTTGTTGCTGAAATAATAATGCATTATTGAAACGTTGTTGCTACGGGTATCATTCGTATTATTGGTGACAGAAGAATCGATGAATTCACCAAAAACACCATTACTACCATTGATGAACTCTTTGCCCGAGCTCAAAGAATGCATAATTGCAGTAAAAAAGATATCGAGATAATAAATATAACTAAATAATTATTGACGAGATAAAAAAAAAAACAAGTAGATTTTGTTTCAATGAAAGGGGATATAACTTGTTCAAGGTTGGTGTGTAAAAGAGAGCGAGAAAGCGTGTGTATGTATACAAGAGAGAGAAGGGAATATCTGGCTTTGGACCCGTTCGTAAAAGGTAATAACAGACTATGCCGAACAAAAAAAATTCGCCTGCCGCCTAGTTTTTTTTTTATTTATATTTTTGAACGCATAAATAAAAAATCATCGAAAAAGAATAGTAACAAACTAAACTATTCAAAGTTGTTATCAACATGTTTATGTATAAAAGAAAAATAGTGTGAGAATATTACAAAATGATACTGTGAGATATAAGATAAAGATATATAAACATCCATTTCCTCCTCAATTTCATTTTATGTTATTAAATTTAATTGCAATATTAACCATGTTTTCTGCTCTAAAATCCCATAAAGAAAAATTTATTCTCATCAGTAACTGCGAATCTTATGTTGGTTATGCCTTAGCTTATCATTTGGCTACTGAACTTAGGCTTCGTCCTGGGAAAATGAAGAAGAAATGGCGTGTTCGTGCATTGTGTGAAAATATCCAAGGAAAAGAAGCTTTGGTTCAAGCGGGTGTTGATGTACAGGTAAAAATGACAATTTTTCTCGTAATACATAATAACCACTAGAAAGAAAAAGAACATTTGCGCTTCCAAGAAGAAACATCTGTATTTACATTAACAAATAAAACCACACATGTACTATTTTTGTAGCAAGTGCAATATCAGGACCAAATGATACTTCGTAGCCAAATGAAAGGTGTCCGTTCAATCATCATTACATGTATGGGTCTCTCATCTGAAACTCAAGTCCCTTATACCATGAATGTCATGAGTGCTGCAAGCACAGAGAAAGTCAAACGGGTTCAAATGATTTCCATGCTGGGATGCCAATATTCCGAAGACGAAAACTCGCCTATGGGACGCTATTATGCTCTTGAACAACATTTACGTGAAACGTTTGCCTATGGTCGTTGGTGTATCTTTCGTCTTGCATTCCTTAACCAAGGCTTTTACTTTTGGAATGAGATGATTGAACACAGCGGCAAGATTGGTATGCCCATGTCTCCTGATACTGAATTTACTACCCTCAGTATTCAAGATGTTTGTGATGCTGTAGCAACTTTAGTTCTTACTAGTCACAAGGGTCAAGTAGAAAGCAATAATGAAGATGATGATGAAGATGACGATGATGAAGATACCGACGAAATTGAGGACCCATCCGTGATAAAGCGTATCTATGAATTGACAGGTCAATGCCCTTATACTGGCCGTGCTGCAGCTATGAAACTCAACAAGGCATTGGGTGGTGAAGAAGGTGAAATTCAATTCGCCGAAATTAGTGAAGATGAACTGCGTGAATATCTCGAACGCCAATCGGCAAAACCTAATCATGCTGATCCTCCTGGATTGGTTCCTGATCCTCATCGTTATATTAATGAAGCATTTATTGACGCTTTAATTGATTGGTTCAAGATATTGAAGCGTGTTAACTTTGGTCAAACAATGACTCATCATGTTCGCGATCTGACTGGAAAAGAACCCATGGACCTCGGTCAGTTCTTTATTGAGAATCGTCGTGAATTCAGACGTCCTTCTGATAGTCAATAAATAACTATAAAATGCTAAAGATATTAATAATAATAGCAGTAGTAGTAGTAACTAGTATTGTAGTGTCCAATTATCCAATTAGTACAAGCCAAACAAAAAATAATTGTTGTTTTTATCGTAGTAAAAATAAAAGGTTATCGATCTTAATTTTTTTATGTATACGTTACTTTTTTTTTTCTTTGATAAAGTGTATTTTATTTTTACCCGTATAATGAGGGCGATGACTAGGCATTTTTTTTGAATGCTTGCACAATGAAATACTGTAAACTGATGGTCTTAATTTGTCTCGTTTCCAGGTATATGTGCGTTCAGTCATGTCGCTTAAACAGTAAAGGCCTCAATGCTAACCTGTAAAACACCGAGACTTATGTCAGCTTCCTTGCACCATTATAATATCTCCCAACATTTTTTCATATCAAATTATAAAAGGTTTCGAGAAGCTTTTAGTGATTTTTCTTGGAAACCACAGTATATGAAATCGATTCTGCAACGTCAGGTGGTGGTGATGAATCGTAAAGTCATAGTGTAAGTACTGTATAGATATGAGTCACAATGATGATGATGATGGTCATGATGGTTACCAAGGCAATACGTACGTATCATAGGTATTATTTTATTGGAAAAATCATTGATACGTAGTATGATATGATAGTCCGTAAAAACAAATGGTGATTGTAATGGCACCATGCTCTTGTTTTAATAAGTTTTGAAATAATAGATTGTTAGATATTAAAAAAGCAAAAGAGATAGTGAAAATATATTATATGTACAAAATTTATAAAGTGTAATTGCGTTTTGTTTCGCTTTTGAAAAATATAGAGGGTAAAGTATACAAAAAAAAACAGAATAAAAAAAATAATCAACAAAAATTTAAGTCTCTAATCTATTGACTTCAAACCAATCACCACTTTTAGCATCCAATGTTTGAATATAAAACTGTTGTAATCCATCCATTGCTTTCTCTTCGGCTTGAATTTGAATCAAATTCTTTTTTGCTTGCTTCCCTTTGATCCAAAGATCTTCTTGTTCTTGTTGTTTTTGAATTGCGTGGAACGAATGCTGGCCAGATTGTTCTTGTGAATTCTTCCGTGTCGTCATTGGCCCATGTCTCCGTCGAATAGATGTAAACGAAAAATTGGGTCCCAAACTAAGTTCCGGTTTAAATAATCCATCATCATCATCATCTTTACTGAATCTTCTGTTATTATTTTGATTCAAAGTATCATCTAATTCTTCTTTAGATATATAACTAAAATTATATATATAGTTAATATGTGATATTATAATAGAGAAATAAATGTATATTAAAACATCCTTTTTCAAATAATGTTTAAAAAAAAACTCACATCTTTTTCCCTTTGAATCCATCATCTTCTATTCCGTCATCATTCACTGTCACACCTTGAATACTGTTTTTCGTCGTCGTAATGTCTGTTTCTTTGTTACTACTGCTACTTGCACTTGTGTTACAATTACTTGGTCCAATACCATTATTATCTTTTACAACAATAGATGCTCCAAGGCTTGGATATCCAAGATCTACTGGAGACGAAGCTATTGTTTTTGATGCCGCTGATGGTGTTAATGTAGTCTCAACCTTTCCCCATACTGGTTTGGGTGTTGCCGCAACGGCTGCTGCTGCTATCTCCTGTTGTTGTAACTTTCTTCTTTCTTTTTGTGAAAGCTTTTTCTGAATATGTGGTGGTGACTAAATAAAATGGAATATCATCTAAATATAAACTCTTATTTTGTTTGATGCTGTTCGGTAATATTCAAAAGTAAGAAATAAAAAAGAAGATCAAATACCTTTCCAAAAGATGACGGGGGTGTGGAACTTATAAGTTCGGACGATTTAGGATGTTGTTCCAATACTTCTCTTAAAGATACCTTGGCTCTATACAAACATAGTATAAAATAAGCTTTGATTAGAACACTCTATTTTTAATATAATAATAAGCAAAAAGTATTATGGAAAGTCCCATACTCCACAGATTCTAAAGATAAAGCAGGTGTTGGGCCCCATCCTTGCCACGTTTTTGCTGATCCTTTATTAGTATCGCTAGTCGGTGAGCTATTATCACCTACACTATCGATTATTAATCGTTGCTGCTTTCGATTCTTTTTATTTTTAATGCTTGCGCTGGTATTCTTGAGTTGATGATCTTCATCCATGACAAAAACGTCTTCATCTTCTTCACTTTTGGGTGTTAAAGGAGATGCAGGCGTTTCTGGTAATAAGGTTATCAATATTTCACAATAATTGCTCACGATTGGAGTTTCTTCGCGTGATAATGTATATAAGGATGACTCAAACTCTTCATCGGCATCATTTTCACCTGTAATAGGTGCTGGTGATGGCAGCATAATCTCCCGTACTGTCGGTAATTGAAAGGCCTGGCAATAGCGTACATATCTTTCGAGATCTTGAATGATTTGAGAATCAATACTTTCTAACATACTATATATATATATTATTAATAATAATATTAATGTATGTGTATGTGTATGTAGGTATCATATTATGTTATACATAGCATATATATAAGCTCTTTTTTTATTTACCCGCTTGTTAAAAAGATATCCAAATTTGCCACGATAAAATCGAGACAAGAATGTTTCAAGTTAGAAGCCAAATAAAGATCCGATGATTCAACTAAATGAATTACTGTCCGTAAGTTCAAAAATTTTACAAGCACCCGTTCACAAGAACATTTTAACCGTGTAAGCAAAAGTTCGTCTGAAATACGCAAAAAATCAATCAAATATCGCATCATCTTATCGGGTGTTTCCGTCACCATTTCACCAAACAGTTCCTCTTCGTCCATATCCGCATATAAATATCGTAGTAAAGGTAGCATCAAATTCTGGGAAATATGGGTCATATGAACATGAACGAAAGGATCATCGGATGTTACTTGTTCCCTTCGTGCTTCCATCCATACCGATCCAGGCTCAAATAGTGACTCAAAAAATGGACATCGTTGACGAAGGATCACTTCATGACAATATACATGTTTTCCGTCTTCAAGATCCAGAATAACATCACAACAGTTTCGGTCGTCAAGCAGTTGGAGCATATCCGTTTTTAAACTAGGCCGCGGGATATTAGCGTACGACAACAATACCGAATCATATAATAGATCCATACCAAAAAGCGATGCCAACATTGCCAAATCTTTTTGAACCATAGTCGCTGCTGCTTTGTCAAAGCTGTCATCGTTATTGAAACGACTGAGAGAGGGAGAATGATAAGAGAATCCTACGGGAGAATCATAAATGTCACTATATACATAGTCACAAAATAAAAGCATTGCTGCCACACTAATAGGTTTCCGAATGTGTATTTCTACTCGAATATTATTCTTATTCGTTGTTGTAGTCGTTTTCGCACCCCTCCAAATAATGTCTAAATCCGAGTGATTTTGAGGCTCTTTGCTCTTGTTAAAAAGTTGTTTAAAAAATGGACTACGACAGCTTAAAATACATCCATGACAATAAATTGGCTTTGGTAAAGATTCGCAAGTAAACATAACATTTGCTGTTTTATCTTGAGATGCAATAGATATAGCTTGATTCCATGCCTTGATAACCGTATCCGTTAACCGTTCTTTGTAGTTGGCATCAATAACTTTTTTTCTCTCTTCGAAGCCGTCATCAATACCAGTACTAGTAGTGATAGGAAGATCTCCACATATCAATTCATTAATAGATTGAGATAATCTATTAATATCCTGGTCCTTTTCCCTATCTAATTGATGCATATTTTGTACAAGTTGTCTTGACGCCAATACATGGGGTAAAGAAGATGACAAATCATCTTCAAATGTTGATCTTTCCGCTAATATTCTGATAGGTTTTACTTCAGATCGAATAGCAGCAAAAGCACCACTTGGACTTGCACACACTTGAATACATCGTTGTAATTTTGGTATCATTCGAAACTTGTATACATGATCTTTGGTTGGATTACCTACAAATACTTGTCCAGAGATTGTACTGACAATTAACTCACCACGATGACCAAGACTGGCATCAGTTGCAGCCAAATGTGGTTTCTTTAATTCCCATATACGTTTTGGGTTGCTGACAATGGTTAATGACGATGAATAAGAAAATGACGATGATGATTGCTTTGATTTTGATTTGCTGCCATCATTTTGCTGTTTTGTACTTGTAGGTCGACATGTCCAAAGATATACTTCACCCATATTGCTTATTGCTCCAAGGTACTCATCACCACTTTGTATTAATTTGACCATATGCGTACTTGCACTGGTATATACTTGCATATTGGCTGGAAATCGATTTGTCGAGAAGCTTTTTTTTTTCAATAACGGTGCGTAGGAATGGTGATGGCGATAACATTTTATTTATTTATTAGATGACAGGTACGTGTATGTATTGAAAACAAAAAGAGAGAGAAAAGCTGACTTACACGACTTTCTGTTGAGTATAATTACATAATAAAATCACTTCGTTAGATTCAAAAAGAACGGCCGTTGCATATTCCTTAAAACCCATATATATTAGTCAAAACAATCTTATAAATATAGACGTCTATTGATCACCCACATTAATCTTTTTTTCTTTCGTTAATCACTTACAATGGCAACCACTTGCTTGATTTTATTATTAAGAGCAACTTTTCTGGGATTGACTTGACGAACATCATCACCAACCGCATGGTATCCTTTTAATGATTTTTTATTATCAAAAAATAAAAAAAAAACAATCCCATTATTGATATATAGTGTAAAAAGAAACTAACAAGTAAAAGAAAAATAAAGTTGAGCCTTACCTAATTGACCCTTATTGTAGCCAAAAGTAAAAAGATCAGTCTGTGTATAAACCACGGAATGGATTGTAGATGCAGCAGCACCCACAATTTTCTGCTTTTTCAAACTCGGTGCCTGAATTTTACGTGGTACGAGTTGTTGCATATCCTCAGTCTCGTGACCTATATATCAGATCCCTCATGATTAATAGAAACCAGAATGTTTCCATACTTACACTTCACTTGAAAAATAGAATATAAAAAAGATGTACCTAATTGACCATATTCATTACTTCCAAATGTAATAACATTGCCTCTTTCTGAAACTCCAACAGTATGATCTCGTCCAAGTGCTACAGCAATAATCCTTTCTGGCCATTGAACCGGTGTAGGGATCAACTGCGCGTCTATTTCATTTCCAGTACCTAATCTTCCTCCTCGTCCAAATCCACACAAAAGTAAATTATGTTTCGATTCACTTGTCAATATAGCCATATGATTTTTGGACATTTTCACCGATTGTATCAAAACGATAGGTCGTTGCATAATAGAATCCGTTTGTTGTTGAGATTCCAAATGATCCAAATGTATATGTTCTGGATTTGTTCTGTTTTCCGAATCCCGGTGACCCAGTAAATAATTGGTATTACTTCCCCAAGAATAAAGATCAGTTCCACCTGACCTAAGAGGTTTTTCCTTGCCAATAATATCAACTCCAACGTCAGATTCTTTGTCCTCCACATCATCCCCTTTACCACTACCATTATTGTAATCTTGTGGGTCTACGGATGCTTGTACTGGAAAATTCACTAACATAATTGATAAAAGTTCAAATGGCCGAAGACCTTCCCAATCTTTGATTGAAATATCCGCATCACCTCGTTGAAGTAATAAAAGTACAATTTCAAGGTTCCCCATATAGAGTGCTCTAAATATAATCAAGGCAAATGTGTCAAAACTATAACTCTTTTTTTTTATATTTAAAGAACTCAGATCCTGGCCCTCCTCAAGTATGCATATATATACCTATGGAGCGCTGTCCAGCCGTTTTCACGATCTTGTATATTAATATTCACGAGTGGACAGTCAATCAATATTTTTGCTATACGTTTACGATTCCAAGTAGCTGCACAATGTAAAGCAGTTCGTCCACGTATAGATCGTTTATTAATATTGAATTGCTTTTGTCCTGTTGCTTTTGAATAGCGTTGAAATAATTGTCGATAATGTTGTTGTCGCTGTTGTGGATCGTATTTATTATCGTTATTATCATTGTTCTTATTGTTGCTGCTAATACTAGTGGTATTCACAACAATAGTATTATTGCCGGCAGAAGCCAGTTGAACGAAATCTCGAACAGTGTCTACATTGTTATCTCTCACTGCTTTAAAAATGGAGAGCATCGGAATCAATGAAACAAAATAAATATATTTAAGTTGGAAAAAAAAAGTGGTAGAGAAAGGGGGAGAGGGAGGGATATTCGTGCTTGTTTGTTAAACGAAAGTGTTTGATTTTTTGTTATATAAGAAATAAATAAATAATGAAAGATAGAGATCGTCGAGAAATGCAAAAAAAAAAAAACTGCGGTGTGCATTTTCTTTAAATATGATAGGTTTAGATAATACCTGTGCTGCGAAGGGTAATTTTCATTCGCTGCGAAACATAAAAGTTTATTTTTCATTTTTTCACCAATAACGTAAGTATTCTCGAATCATACGAAAAGAAAATTTTCACCATGGCAACTTGTTTTTATTATATCTTGTCACCTTTTCTCTCCAGCTGCAATGTAATGGTCACTATCTAGAACGATCGATTAGGGACCATAGATTCTAATACGTATTCATATTTCCACTTATATTGTAGTTATTCATACATATACGCATCAAGTGTGTGTATAGTCAGACGGCTTGCTATAACGATATTGGATCGTTATATCGAATTTACTGGGTAGCGAGCTCCTCTTCAAAATTTTAATTGTTGCCTCCAAGCTCTTCATTGATCATATTAGCCAAGAAGTATCATTTTTACAAGGAACTATAAAATGATAGGTTGAAAAGGTCATACTAAAAGTTTCTTGAATATCAAAAGCAGCGTTACATATAAGTATATGTTACGTACATTGATTTTCATAAAAGTTGACAGAATGACGGGCGACTGACTATAAACAATAAAAAACAAACCAATTTGTGTATATTAAATTACGCTGACTATTACAGCTAAATCCCGTTTTTTAAAAAATGTTGGTATGTTTTCGGCCCCAAGTTTTGCGCTACCTCCAAATTCGATTACACTTGTAAAAAAACGGGTTCGGCTGTTTTATTATACTAATGAATTACAATATGTTGTTGATATCATAGCTACTGGTGCAAACCACAAATAATGCCCCAAATACGTAATATAAACACAAGAATACGTAACAGGATGGCAGGTCATTTCGAAAGAATAGAAAATTTAGAAGTATACAGCATTGTCTACTAAAGATGATTTCACTGGTTATTAACCTTCTCCTTATTCCTTTCCTTCCCTAATCTTCTCTTCTCATTGTTTCTGGTTCGTATATAGAATACAGTAATAAAGTCTTCGCAACTCGATTAATGGCGCAGAACCGGGAGATTTGCACAAGCGGGAGGTGCAAAAGCGGGGGTTGACTGTAATGTAGTTAGCTGCATAATATAGCTTATTTGCTACTATGAGTTAATCTTTTAGTAGTGATAAAAATGATAATAGTGCATTCATCAAATAGTGATAATGAAACAGACATTGGATTAATAATGAATCCATAACGAAGTGAGTGTTAATATAGACCATGGTTAGCAGTTGAATAAATGAGTAAAAATGAATTGTAAGTGTCAACAACATAATTAGTATACATATATGTGGGACTGAACATGTACATAACAAAATTGAAAAGAAGTACACACGTAGATGAGGAAAAAGAAAAAAAAAAACATTCGTGTGGAGTTGGCGAAAAAGAGACACTATTATTAACAAGGTGTTGAGAAGCTTTCTCTTGACGACAAGAATGATTTGTGTATTTTTAATTGCTGTGAAAACAAATTAGCCAGCCGAAAACAAGGGGAAAAGCTGAGATGACGCTAAAGGAAGGCTGTATTACTGATTTTACCAATAAAAGACTAATATGATATTATATAGAATAAAACTCTACTATTATAAACCCGGTAAATATTTAGAAAAGCTCACCAGATACCAGTTTGGCGAATCGCCGGCATTTTACTAAGTAAGTTGTATAAAAAATATTTGAGAGATACTAAAACCGTTTAGCGAAATACCAGTTTAACGAGTACCGGTTTAACGAATAATCACTGTACTTTGCAAAAGCAGAAAAAGAAAAAGAAGAGGAAGAGAACGACGACGATAAAGAAACTGAAGATAAAAAGGACGTAATACGTAACAGATTACCAATGGACCCCATCTGCTTTTATTACTAATACAGCGGTTTGCGTTGTTTAGTCCTCAACAAAAGCAATAGACTATATATCCTTCAGTAGATCAAGAAGACCACTCGATCTACGTGTATTCCAAGCGACGTCTTGTATACGCTCTTCTGAAAAGATTTCACTATTCCAACACCATCATCATCAGAATGTATTACTAGCAAAAGACGAGCTGGTTGTCTGGAATACAAGCGCGAAGTTTTCGGATCCTTTTTTTAATATTCAAAAAATCACCCCTCAAGCAATGAAAACAAGAACATTATATTTTGGTAATCGTGTTACCACCATGGGAAATTTTCGCGAGGTTCGCGAGGTTCGCGAGGGCTAGTGTAACAATTACGAGCAAAGTATTCTTTACAGTATTTGGAAATTTGTGAAATGTTGACTTGGAGGATATTGTTGCATGAGGGTAAGCAATTTCAGTTTATTTCTCATATATGGATCTTATATCCACTTATCAAGTGAAATTACTAAATTCATGTGTTGATATATAGGTATTTATAGCAAGGAAAAACCGAGCACTGCTAATGCCTGCTGCAACAAATCTTAAACGAGAGTTGTCAGCCGCGGATCCTGTCGAAACTTAAAGGTGGGGCGACGTACCGATACAACATACATTGGAGGAGGTGGAGTGGAACTCGGTTGTTTGGAAATTGGAAAGAGAAATAACCAAATTAAATACCTGTGAATGGGTCTATCAAAATACCAGTCGTGATGCGGGATATGTTAATGGAACTAGTACAAGAAACCCTACTCGTTATTAATAAGCTGCATGTGTTAGGGTATGTGATAACGGGTATGCTACGGCTAATAAATATTTCTGTTTGGCATCGGTATCAAATACATGCTACTCGCTACTACTGTAGGTAATAAAGTCAGTTTATTGGATATGGACATTCCCGATGGATATGTGATGATAATACGCTGTATAAAACCATCAGCCTATCCTCATGGTAGCAAAAGACTTCGCTGTCCATATTGCCCCGTTGTTACAATTAGCCGCTATAGGAAAAACAATCGTTGAGGACACGTTTCAAATATTTAGTAAACAAGAAATCTCGTCAGAAGTTGGAGTTAAAGAGCTTGCGATTCCTCGTCTATATTCAATACCAACATCGTCAGCATCATCCAACAAACGACAAAATACTTCCAATTAATAATTAACATCAACATATATTTGCACCGCTCTCACGGTTGCTCTGGTATTGGAAAAGCGTGTAAAATCACTCTAGAAACAAAAGGACACAATCTCAGCTTATTGGGAGCTATTACTGCTCATGGTGTCATTACATTATTCAGACGAGAAGTTTGCGCACCAACAAACAAGAAAAAAAATCTGACGATGGTTCAGCACCCAAAAAAGGAACGACTGGTAGTGATTTTATATAATTTATCGAACAAGTACTTACTAATATGGATGCTCATGGTACCTTGTTATGGATAATGCTTCTATTCATAGAACAATTGATATTAAGGATTTGGTTACTGAGCGTGTTTTTGAGATTATTTACCCCCTACCATACTCTCCTTTTTTGAACCCAATCGAGGAATTTTGATCGAAACTTAAAGGCGTGTCCACAAAGATCCTGCCCCGGTAAGACGTAATACTAAGTTAAGTGATCGCATTAAAAGAGCATCAGAACATATTTTCCGCAAAGACTGTCAAGCTTAGATCAAGCATTCATTGACTTTCTGAGACCGTTGTTGGATAGGCGAAGAAGGATTTTGAAAAATATACTTGTTGTATAGCTATTTCTTTTGACTATAAATAAATATAATAAATAGTAGTTATATATTACTTGAATCATATTTAATTTTATTATCTGATGGCTCATTTATTTTCTGCAGCTCAACACAGAAATTTCATTGTTCATTTTCGTCAGCTAATCCGGAGCTCACTTTCAAAACCATGGCTCATTTTCATTTTTGATGGTCAAATTTAACCTCCAACGCCATAAATAAAACACAGATGGGATGTTTTTTGTGTATATATAGCTCGCCCGATTTATATGAGGAGTATTAATTAATAATGTACAATTAGTTAGGTACTTCAACCTGATCGTCCTAATGCTCCGTGGCCCTCCTAGTAAAAAGAAATGATGTTCGTCAACAGCACAGATGACAACATACACCTATCCCCTACATCACCATTCATACAATTTGGTGCCACCCATTGACGCTGAATTTTTGATAATGCACCTTTTTGTTTTGGCATAGTTGTTAACATCATTACCAACAAAACCCACATATCAACTAGATTAAAGCTCCCTTGATATTCAATTCGATGAATTTTGTTGCAAAGGCTGATAATTCATGAATATCTCAACATACAGGCAAAAAACAAACAAACAACAGAACCCACATCAAACTAGAGGTAGCATACAAACATCGATTTTTATTGTACTTGAAGATAATGGTAAAGGATAACAAATATCTTATTTTTCTGTTTATTTATGTACATTATTAAAGTAAGCATATAAGTTAAGAGAACCTTGGTGATTGCAATGCGGGCCGACTGCACAGTCATGATATTTTAATTTTTTCGCTGATAAAGCTTTTATAAACATCAACTACCTCGTATAAATTATCTGATTGACATTATATTTGTTGTAATAATAATGGATGAGTTGATCATGAACTTTTACAAATTCATCCATCATGTTTTGAATATTTTTTTTTTATTCTGCGTAGTGCTACTATTACTAGGGAGCAATGATATAGGAGTAGATATGGTAGTGGAGGATGTTTGGTGATGGCTGTTTTTGCTTTGTTTTTGTTTTTGTTGTTGTCTGTTGTCTGTTGTCATTTTTCTTTTTTGAACTACTAACATTTTTGGAATTAGTATTTTGTGCTGGTATATTGTGTTGTTCTTGTCGAGGTGATCTGTAGTGGGACGTAGTGGTAATAATAAAAAATCGTGATTATTTTTATTGGCTTTATTGCAGTAGTTACAGATTGTTTGTTTTTGAATTATTTTTACTACCTGGATAATGTTGTTTTTGTTATGCATTATTCAGTATTCATTTTCTGCTGGTGTCTTGATTTTTGATGAGTATTCGCCTGGCATCTAGCAAGTACGTTTTCCTTTATCATCTTCCGTGTCGAGTTGCGGTGAGGTTATCTTGTCCTACACTATCAGCCTAATAAATATATATATAAAACATTAATGCCTTTCCGGATTGCATACAATTACGATCAGTAAACTTGTGGAAACATAAAAGAAGCCTCGCAATGTACCTTTGAGGTTAGAGCAGGTTGGCATTACCCACTCAGTACCCCAAATGAACATCACTCGACGTTTAAAGAAAAAAAGAAAAATAGAAAACGAGCCCTCGCAATGCACCTTTGAGGTTAGAGCAGGTTGGCATTACCCACTCAATACCCCAAAAGAGCATCACTCGCAATGCACCTTTGAGGTTAGAGCAGGTTGGTATTACCCACTCAGTACCCCAAATGAACATCACTCGCTAATATAGTCCCCATTGGGGCGTTGAAAAAAAATGAAGTAAAGCAACAAAAACGGAGAAAAAAAAAAATTGGTAACATGGCAACGGAACCTAAAAAAATCCAGCCACTTTCTTCTCCTTTAAACTAAGTTGCCATGGCAGAAATCTTCCGAGAAAGTAAGTGGAATTACTATATTAATAGATCGGCAGCAATCTACCAACAGCAACTATAATAAATTAACTTCGCTTATGATT
Source organism: Circinella umbellata (assembly GCA_025093555.1). Lineage (NCBI taxonomy): Eukaryota > Fungi > Mucoromycota > Mucoromycetes > Mucorales > Lichtheimiaceae > Circinella > Circinella umbellata. Next base: position 104,771 of record JAIWNF010000004.1, on the reverse strand, counting down.
TAGAATTTGTTGAATATTTTGAGAATGAAAAAGTAGAAGCTCCTAGTCTTCTAGGATTCTATCTCTATGATAAAGAATTCTTTATCAAACACACATCCAAGAATGAATCCAAGGCAACATGGAACAAACGCTTCCAAATAGCAGTCACAAACGAAAATATTAAAGTAAATAATCTAATTTCCAGGATAAAATAAGTGATATGACAAATATTGACAAGTTATATTATTGAAATAGGACTATGGAGACGAAGAACCGGACTGGGAAGAGATAGAAAAGGTTGATTAAAGCAATATTTTAATTTAACAAACCGACAACCTGTACTAATCTCTTATGATAACTGTTCAATTAGAAAATTTGTACTGTCAACAAATCAAAGACAAATTCTTCACCTCTCAAAACTAAACTCACAACACAACAAAAAGCCGAGCTTGAGGACTGTTTCAATAAGCTTGATGACAAGAAATTTTGGTATCTTAAAGCCTCCATTCCCAACTCAAATAAAAATCAAACCACCGCGAAAGTTATTTCTGTGGAGGAACGAATGATCAAGTTTGCTCTTAGTTGTAATTACTATCAGTAAGTTCAAAATTAATTTCATATATTGATTATGCAATCGTTTTGTACGGTAACTCATTTGTAATTTCTTTGCCTTTTGTAGCCCCAGCCAACAATTGATACTTGATCTTACAGATCCAAATTGGGACAATATTTTCACGGATGCCGAGCGAAAGGAAATTGAGGATGCTGGATGCGCACTATTACGACCAATTGACGAATCATTAGCACAACAGCTTCACGATTTGAAAAAAATGGTAAATAGACCAACTATATGGCTTATAAATTGAAGGCATTTTTTTTATGATTATTATTTTATATTATAGAAAACTGCTAAGGATGTGTATACGTTTGCACGTAATATTGACCATGATCCTGAAGATCAACCTCTTCTTGCTTGGTTATCGTGGTCGCTTCAAACCACTTCGCTTCTTTATCTTAAAAAAAACAAGTTTAACATCCAAGAGTATCTTGAATCTGACAAGATGTACTATCTGTGGGTTTTTTTGAATAAAATATTTGATGGGTCGGAGGATATTGTCGCATTGGGGTATGCAATTACAGTTTATTTTTCATATATATGTCTCATATCCACATATCAAGTGAAATTTACTAAATTCATGTGTTGGTTTATGGATATTTATAGCAAGGAAAAACCTAGCACCGCCAATGCAGCAGCAACCAATCGTAAACGAAAGTTGTCAGCCGTGGAGCCTACTGAAAATCTAAAAATGGGACGACGTACGGATACAACGTATATTGGAGGAGATGGAGTGGAACTCGGTTGTTTGGAAATTGGCAAGACAAATAACCAAACCAAAGAGCTTATGGATGGGTCTATCAAAATGCCAGTCGTGATGCGAGATATGTTGATGAAACTAGTAGAAGAAACTCCATCCCTTGTAAATAAGCTGCATATATTGGGTTATATGATAATGGGTATGTTACGGCTAATGAATATTTCTGTTTGGAATCGGTATTAAGTACATGTTCCTCGCTATTACTGTAGGTAACAAGGTCAGTTTATTGGATATGGACATTCCCGATGGATATGTGACGAGAATACGCCGTACAAAACCAGCAACATATCCTCATGGCAGCAAGAACTTCGCCGTCCGCATTGCCCCATTGTTACAATTAGCCGCTATAGGAAAAAAAATCGTTGAGGACACGTTTGAAATATATAGTGAACAAGAAATCTCTTTGTCAGAAGCTGAAGCTGAAGGACCTGTGATTCCTCGTTTATATTCAATACCATCATCATCAGCATCATCAGCATCATCAGCATCATCCAACAAACGACAAAATACTTCTTATAATTAACATCACCATATACTTGACCTGGCATGACTTTCCCGTATATTCATTATACCTTTATCTTTTTCTCATTGACTTCCCCATATATCTTATTTCATCATACCCTTTTACTTATTGTCTTTGTACACAAACAATCTATTCTATCTTTCAGACTACCTTTTTGCCACAATTGTGTATCAATTTTTTTCGTGTCAATATGTATAATGTAAAATAATTCCAATTTCTAAAAGCAACATTTCTCTCCTCACTTTCCTTTGATATTATGTATTCATTCATTTATTTGTAAAAGGTATATTCAAATATAAAAATAATAGTACTGTGAACAAACAACATTTCTTCAATATATGTTAGAGCGCTGCAAGTTAAGTTTGGCCATACGAAATAAAAAAAACATGAGCTATGATTTTGAAAATGTGCCTAAATCTCCAAATTAAGCTACTTGAATACGAAGTCTACATATTTCCAGTTCGATACTTCAATAGATATAAATAGATACTCGGTTGAATAGAACACGTATAGTGTGGCGCTCTATGCTCCCATCCACTCGAAACATATAACCATATTCGTTTTCTTATTCTTCATCAACTTTTTTAACTTTTCAATCGTTGCAATACTTTTTATTTGAATTCGTTAGTGAAAAAAAGGTTGACACTAAAATTGATCTCATTTCTCAATGCATACATACGACGGAAAATATTTTATTGATTTTGTTAGATCACGTGCCCGCGGTTTTTTAGGAAACGACTGGGGGATGTAAGTTAACACATGTCGATCCGTCCTGTGGTCATGACAATCAGTCCAAACATCCAATCTATATCATTAGAAAAACTAGCCTAAATTCCAAAAATGGAAAGAAAGCTGTTGTGTTACGTTGGACATTTGAAAGGATAAATAATGGTCCCGAGATTTTGTTCTTCTTCCTTTCAAAAAACGAAAAACAGGTTGTTACCATGGACTCCTAGTAAAAGTAAACTTTAATTCACACCAGTTGTTCTTGTCATCGTCCTCGTTTGTGGCAAACATTTTTAGGGTATATTATATGTTATATTAGAATAAAATACGTATGTATATACATTTTTTTTCTTGTGATGGTGTGGTGCAGGGCTCGATGTTTTTTTGTATCATGTCTAACCCTTTTTTTTGGTTATTTTTATTAGAAACAAGAATCAAGCGAATCAGTCACTAGATTAGACACAGAGAAAATGTTCATGCCGATCATTGACGTTTTAGGCCCGATTGTGTTATATACGTACAGCGTTGGAAGCTACTGGATTTTTAGACTGCTTTTGCGCATTATAATTTTTTTTTTTGCGCACTAACTTTTTTAACAAATAAACTTCCTTACAATGTTCACCTATTTCAGAAAATATATTGTAATATATAGTTATCTTAGTATTTAAAGCCGTTATCAAATATAGTTAAGAACATTATTATTATCCATTTTCGAAATAACTTTATATGCGCAAAGAAAAATTGATGGGAGTACGCGCAAAAGCAGTCTAAAAATCCAGCATGAATCATAAAGAGATGCTGTATTTTAATATCAAGTTTCGCTTGTTGGAAGTCTTCGGTTCTGCAAAAAACCCTGGGTTGACTGTACTTGATCTCACAGATTTAAATTAGGATAACATCTTTACGGATGCTAAACGAAAGGAAATTGAGGATGCTGGATACAAATTATTACGACCCATGACGATTCATTAACATAACAGCTTCACGACTTGAAAACAAATTGATATATAGACCAACTCTATGGCTTATTAATTGAAGGCTTTTTTTTAGATTCTTTTTATTTTATATTATAGAAAACTGCTAAGGAAGCGTATAAGTTTCCACCATGATCTTGAAGATCATTCTCTTTTTGCTTGGCTATCATAGGATCTTAGTTGCTACTATCAATTAATATGAGCTTTATTGTTCTTATATATCATTCTCTAAATATCACATGACCATATAGTCGCTTCAAAGCACTTTCCTCCTTTTATCTTTAAAAAAAACAAGCTTAACATCCAAGAGTATCTTGAATCTGACAAGAAGTACTATCATCACCACGGGAAATTTTCGCGAAGTTCGTGAGATTCGCGAGGGCTAGTGTAACAATTACGAGCAAAGTATTCTTTACAGTATTTGGAAATTTGTGAAATGTTGACTTGGAGGATATTGTTGCATGAGGGTAAGCAATTTCAGTTTATTTCCCATATATGGATCTTATATCCACTTATCAAGTGAAATTACTAAATTCATGTGTTGATATATAGGTATTTATAGCAAGGAAAAACCGAGCACTGCTAATGCCTGCTGCAACAAATCTTAAACGAGAGTTGTCAGCCGCGGATCCTGTCGAAACTTAAAGGTGGGGCGACGTACCGATACAACATACATTGGAGGAGGTGGAGTGGAACTCGGTTGTTTGGAAATTGGAAAGAGAAATAACCAAATTAAATACCTGTGAATGGGTCTATCAAAATACCAGTCGTGATGCGGGATATGTTAATGGAACTAGTACAAGAAACCCTACTCGTTATTAATAAGCTGCATGTGTTAGGGTATGTGATAACGGGTATGCTACGGCTAATAAATATTTCTGTTTGGCATCGGTATCAAATACATGCTACTCGCTACTACTGTAGGTAATAAAGTCAGTTTATTGGATATGGACATTCCCGATGGATATGTGATGATAATACGCTGTATAAAACCATCAGCCTATCCTCATGGTAGCAAAAGACTTCGCTGTCCATATTGCCCCGTTGTTACAATTAGCCGCTATAAGAAAAACAATCGTTGAGGACACGTTTCAAATATTTAGTAAACAAGAAATCTCGTCAGAAGTTGGAGTTAAAGAGCTTGCGATTCCTCGTCTATATTCAATACCAACATCGTCAGCATCATCCAACAAACGACAAAATACTTCCAATTAATAATTAACATCAACATATATTTGCACCGCTCTCACGGTTGCTCTGGTATTGGAAAAGCGTGTAAAATCACTCTAGAAACAAAAGGACACAATCTCAGCTTATTGGGAGCTATTACTGCTCATGGTGTCATTACATTATTCAGACGAGAAGTTTGCGCACCAACAAACAAGAAAAAAAATCTGACGATGGTTCAGCACCCAAAAAAGGAACGACTGGTAGTGATTTTATATAATTTATCGAACAAGTACTTACTAATATGGATGCTCATGGTACCTTGTTATGGATAATGCTTCTATTCATAGAACAATTGATATTAAGGATTTGGTTACTGAGCGTGTTTTTGAGATTATTTACCCCCTACCATACTCTCCTTTTTTGAACCCAATCGAGGAATTTTGATCGAAACTTAAAGGCGTGTCCACAAAGATCCTGCCCCGGTAAGACGTAATACTAAGTTAAGTGATCGCATTAAAAGAGCATCAGAACATATTTTCCGCAAAGACTGTCAAGCTTAGATCAAGCATTCATTGACTTTCTGAGACCGTTGTTGGATAGGCGAAGAAGGATTTTGAAAAATATACTTGTTGTATAGCTATTTCTTTTGACTATAAATAAATATAATAAATAGTAGTTATATATTACTTGAATCATATTTAATTTTATTATCTGATGGCTCATTTATTTTCTGCAGCTCAACACAGAAATTTCATTGTTCATTTTCGTCAGCTAATCCGGAGCTCACTTTCAAAACCATGGCTCATTTTCATTTTTGATGGTCAAATTTAACCTCCAACGCCATAAATAAAACACAGATGGGATGTTTTTTGTGTATATATAGCTCGCCCGATTTATATGAGGAGTATTAATTAATAATGTACAATTAGTTAGGTACTTCAACCTGATCGTCCTAATGCTCCGTGGCCCTCCTAGTAAAAAGAAATGATGTTCGTCAACAGCACAGATGACAACATACACCTATCCCCTACATCACCATTCATACAATTTGGTGCCACCCATTGACGCTGAATTTTTGATAATGCACCTTTTTGTTTTGGCATAGTTGTTAACATCATTACCAACAAAACCCACATATCAACTAGATTAAAGCTCCCTTGATATTCAATTCGATGAATTTTGTTGCAAAGGCTGATAATTCATGAATATCTCAACATACAGGCAAAAAACAAACAAACAACAGAACCCACATCAAACTAGAGGTAGCATACAAACATCGATTTTTATTGTACTTGAAGATAATGGTAAAGGATAACAAATATCTTATTTTTCTGTTTATTTATGTACATTATTAAAGTAAGCATATAAGTTAAGAGAACCTTGGTGATTGCAATGCGGGCCGACTGCACAGTCATGATATTTTAATTTTTTCGTACCCCAATGCGACAATATCCTCCGACCCATCAAATATTTTATTCAAAAAAACCCACAGATAGTACATCTTGTCAGATTCAAGATACTCTTGGATGTTAAACTTGTTTTTTTTAAGATAAAGAAGCGAAGTGGTTTGAAGCGACCACGATAACCAAGCAAGAAGAGGTTGATCTTCAGGATCATGGTCAATATTACGTGCAAACGTATACACATCCTTAGCAGTTTTCTATAATATAAAATAATAATCATAAAAAAAATGCCTTCAATTTATAAGCCATATAGTTGGTCTATTTACCATTTTTTTCAAATCGTGAAGCTGTTGTGCTAATGATTCGTCAATTGGTCGTAATAGTGCGCATCCAGCATCCTCAATTTCCTTTCGTTCGGCATCCGTAAAAATATTGTCCCAATTTGAATCTGTAAGATCAAGTATCAATTGTTGGCTGGGGCTACAAAAAGTCAAAGAAATTACAAATGAGTTACCGTACAAAACGATTGCATAATCAATATATGAAATTAATTTTGAACTTACTGATAGTAATTACAACTAAGAGCAAACTTGATCATTCGTTCCTCCACAGAAATAACTTTCGCGGTGGTTTGATTTTTATTTGAGTTGGGAATGGAGGCTTTAAGATACCAAAATTTCTTGTCATCAAGCTTATTGAAACAGTCCTCAAGCTCGGCTTTTTGTTGTGTTGTGAGTTTAGTCTTGAGAGGTGAAGAATTTGACTTTGATTTATTGACAGTACAAATTTTCTAATTGAACAGTTATCATAAGAGATTAGTACAGGTTGTCGGTTTGTTAAATTAAAATATTGCTTTAATCAACCTTTTCTATTTTATCCTCGAAATTAGATTATTTACTTTAATATTTTCGTTTGTGACTTCTATTTGGAAGCGTTTGTTCCATGTTGCCTTGGATTCATTCTTGGATGTGTGTTTGATAAAGAATTCTTTATCATAGAGATAGAATCCTAGAAGACTAGGAGCTTCTACTTTTTCATTCTCAAAATATTCAACAAATTCTAAATCATAAGCGAAGTTAATTTATTATAGTTGCTGTTGGTAGATTGCTGCCGATCTATTAATATAGTAATTCCACTTACTTGCTCGGAAGATTTCTGCGATGGCAACTTAGTTCAAAGGAGAAAAAAGTGGCTGGATTTTTAGGTTCTGTTGCTTTACTTCATTTTTTTTCAACGCCCCAATGGGGACTATATTAGCGAGTGATGTTCATTTGGGGTACTGAGTGGGTAATACCAACCTGCTCTAACCTCAAAGGTGCATTGCGAGTGATGCTCTTTTAGGACAAGATAACCTCACCGCAACTCGACACGGAAGATGATAAAGGAAAACGTACTTGCTAGATGCCAGGCGAATACTCATCAAAAATCAAGACACCAGCAGAAAATGAATACTGAATAATGCATAACAAAAACAACATTATCCAGGTAGTAAAAATAATTCAAAAACAAACAATCTGTAACTACTGCAATAAAGCCAATAAAAATAATCACGATTTTTTATTATTACCACTACGTCCCACTACAGATCACCTCGACAAGAACAACACAATATACCAGCACAAAATACTAATTCCAAAAATGTTAGTAGTTCAAAAAAGAAAAATGACAACAGACAACAGACAACAACAAAAACAAAAACAAAGCAAAAACAGCCATCACCAAACATCCTCCACTACCATATCTACTCCTATATCATTGCTCCCTAGTAATAGTAGCGCTACGCAGAATAAAAAAAAAATATTCAAAACATGATGGACGAATTTGTAAAAGTTCATGATCAACTCATCCATTATTATTACAACAAATATAATGTCAATCAGATAATTTATACGAGGTAGTTGATGTTTATAAAAGCTTTATCAGCGTGCAATTACATATCAAGTGAAATTTACTAAATTCATGTGTTGGTTTATGGATATTTATAGCAAGGAAAAACCGAGCACCGCCAATCTTTATCTTTTTCTCATTGACTTCCCCATATATCTTATTTCATCATACCCTTTTACTAATTGTCTTTGTACACAAACAATCTATTCTATCTTTCAGACTATCTTTTTGCCACAATTGTGTATCATTTTTTTTCGTGTCAATATGTATAATGTAAAATAATTCCAATTTCTAAAAGCAACATTTCTCTCCTCACTTTCCTTTGATATTATGTATTCATTCACTTTTATTTGTAAAAGGTATATTCAAATATAAAAATAATAGTACTGTGAACAAACAACATTTCTTCAATATATGTTAGAGCGCTGCAAGTTAAATTTGGCCATACGAAATAAAAAAAAAATGAGCTATGATTTTGAAAATGTGCCTAAATCTCCAAATTAAGCTACTTGAATACCAAGCAAATTCAAGCTCTCCAAGAATGAATTAGAGCCAAGAAAAGTTCAATATATATATACGTATGGTGCAAATGTTATGTCAAAAAGAGCTAGTTTGTTTTGTTCTTGAATATCTTTATTTATTTTGCATTTGTTGTCACCATGGAAGACCATAATACCACTGAAAATAATATTCCTACGACTGACGAGAGAGTTATTCTTTATTTCTCAAAGTTTTATATGGAGTGGGAAGGTGTTGCAGGCGTCAATTATAGAAATACGATGAAGGAAAAAAGAGAAAAAAAGAAAAAAAAAAGTCTAAGGAATCCACCAGTAGCGATGATACATCTTCACGTCTAATTCGGGCTCCATACAATACAAAAAATGATGTAAAAGGTGCGAAAATGGTCAGCTTATCACAAGAGTTTGAGGCATGTCAATTAAAGTAGCTGCAGCCAAAGTTACCCTGCCTTATTCAGCTGTCAAACGACGCGTAAATCAATGGAAGGATACGTGCAACAATAGAAAAGGTGTATTTCGAGGCTCGCCCAAAAGGTCCGGTACTAAATCAAAGCTTAATGATGAACATAATGTTTTATCTTTGAAAAAATCCATGGACAACCAACAATCAGCTGTAATGATGTTACCGATTCACTTTGTCAACAATTCAAAGATTTAAATATCACCAGACGCGCTATTAATGAGCACGTGTGTAAAAATGTGATCTAATCTACAAACGAATAATCTACAAAAGAGCTGTTTGCCAACTTGCTGCTCGTGATGATGATACAACTATTTTACAACCGTACGAGGCTGTATCAGCATGGAAGGCACTTGAGATCAATTGATGTGGCGGGATTCAATAGAAATATGCATCGCTCTCATGGTTGGTCTGGTATTGGAAAAGCGTGTAAAATCACTCTAGAAACAAAAGGACACAATCTCAACTTATTGGGAGCTATTACTGCTCATGGTGTCATTACATTATTCAGACGAGAAGTTTGCGCACCAACAAACAAGAAAAAAAAAATCTGACGATGGTTCAGCACCCAAAAAAGGAACGACTGGTAGTGATTTTATATAATTTATCGAACAAGTACTTACTAATATGGATGCTCATGGTACCTTGTTATGGATAATGCTTCTATTCATAGAACAATTGATATTAAGAATTTGGTTACTGAGCGTGGTTTTGAGATTATTTACCCCCTACCATACTCTCCTTTTTTGAACCCAATCGAGGAATTTTGATCGAAACTTAAAGGCGTTGTCCACAAAGATCCTGGCCCGGTAAGACGTAATACTAAGTTAAGTGATCGCATTAAAAGAGCATCAGAACATATTTTCCGCAAAGACTGTCAAGCTTAGATCAAGCATTCATTGACTTTCTGAGACCGTTGTTGGATAGGCGAAAAAGGATTCTGAAAAATATACTTGTTGCATATTTATTTATTTTTTTTGAATGTAATAAAAAGTACAATTTACTTGGATCATATTCATTTTTATTATCTGACGGCTCGTATTTATTTTCTGCAGCTCAACACAGAAATTTCTTTGTTCATTTTCGCCAGCTAATCCAATTTTGGCCCATTTACAGATTGGGGCTCATTTTCAAAACTATGGCTCATTTTCATATTTGGTGGTCAAATTTATCTTCCAATGCCGAATGGTAGGATGTTAATATGTCGATCCGTCCTGTGGTCATGACAATCAGTTTGAACATCCAATCTATATCATTAGAAAAACTAGCCTAAATTCCAAAAATGGAAAGAAAGCTGTTGTGTTACGTTGGGCATTTGAAAGGATAAATAATGGTCCCGAGATTTTGTTCTTCTTCCTTTCAAAAAACGAAAAACAGGTTGTTACCATGGACTCCTAGTAAAATTAAACTTTAATTCACACCAGTTGTTCTTGTCATCGTCCTCGTTTGTGGCAAACGTTTTTTTAGGGGTGTTCTATATGTTATATTAGAATAATATGAGTATGTATATATATATTTTTTCTTGTGATGGCGTGGTGCAGGGCTCGATCTTATTTTCTATCATGTCTATTTTTTTTTTTTTTTACTTATTTATCTTTATTAAAAGCACGAATCAAGCGAATCAGTCATTAGATTAGACACAGAAAAAATTTCATGCCGATCATTGACGTTTTGGGTCAGATTGTGTTATATAAGTGAAAAAAAAAATGTGTGCGTGTGTGTGATTCAGCCACCAAAATAACTTATTACCCACGAAAAAATAGCGTGCCTGTTATAATATGTGTATGTGGGGAGGATAAGAAAAAAAAAATAAAGTAAATAAAACTAGACTTTTCAGTGTCCGAGAACGGGTTTTCTTAAAATGGTTGAACAAGGATGATAGTTGTCCTTGTGTAATCATATAATAAGGCACTCACAGTGAGAATTAAAGTCTGAACACAAAATTCTTTTTTTTTTTAAGTGTTGAACTTAAAGAATCCACGCACACACCTTTTTCTTTCTTTTTTTTTTCTCTTTTCTTTTTTTTTTTTTTTTCATTTATCTACCATACATTTTTTTAACAGCATAAATAATAATATACGGAACGAATTATACAAAACACGAAGAAAAAACCGAGAAAAAAATATTTTTCAACCCCAATAACGACACATCATAGCAATAATATAAAAGAAACGTGATCAAATAATGGATCCATCTTATTTTGACCCAGTACCACAACCTGATGGTGGTGAATTAGCATCGAAAATCGTTTCGCTTTTATCTATTGGTGCCATGTCAGTTTTATTTGGTATCAAAACTTTCAATGTTCAATTTAAATATCTGACCTATTCACGTTGGCTCGTATTGGTGCTTTATATTATTTCTTGGGGATTTACTTGCGCAGGCATGCTTTTTGTCACAACAAATAATGGTACAGTAAAAAAAAAAAGTATTCACTTTTTTTTTTATTTTTTAGTGATGAGAAAGAAGCATTTGTTTCAATATTGATGATTATAATCTGAATATATTTTATTTACATAATCACACTTTTATTTATTTTCAACTTTACGACAATCACCATGACAACCGATCAACAAAACGATTTTCTATATACAGGCAATTCCCTTTCTTGTTTTCTCTCCGAAATGGCGTGTGATATTTTTTATTCTGCTACAAAAATTGTTATTTATATGTGGTAAATGCATCTTTTGATAATATGTATATATATATATATTTGACATACTCGAAAAAAAAAAAGCAATGACAAAATTAAAATATGTTTATTGTTATAGGTTGATTGAAAAAGTTTGGGTAGTATCATCCGTTAGACAATCTCGATGGAAAACAAAGTCATATAGACTTCACATGATTTTTTTAAGCCCGTACATTGCAATCGCTGCACTGTTGATCGTCTTCCATATTGCAAAAATCGAAGAGAGTGGTGTTTGTATTATTGGTCTCGAACCAGTAGCTAGTATCCCTTTATTGGTAAATGTCATGAACTTTAAATTATATATATATATATATATACAAAATAGAACTTATTATTAACTGGATGAATTTTTATTATTTAGGTGTATGATTTTGTATGTATAAAAATCAGTTTTAAAAAAAAAACCAATGTTCAACAATCAATCGATCAACCGCCCAAAACCAAAAGAAAAATGAAAATACAAAATACTAATCTTATGTGTATATACTTTTTTTTTTGATTTACAACGATGATAGATTTTCAATTTATACTTTACCATTTTATTCGTCAAACCTTTGATGAAAATTGGTCGAAGTGTCGAAATGGATTGGAAAAATTCACGATTACATGAAGTCGCTTTACGTACTTTAGCAGCATCCACTGTTTGTTTACTTATTTCCTTTGCAAATATTCTCACACTTGTCGTATTAAATGGTGAAGAACGTGGTGTTTTATGTTTAACATGTTGCACAGTCGATGTCACCATTAACGTCATTACTATTCACTGGGTGACGACGAACCCTACGGGTAAAACTAGTAAAGAGCATAACAATGTTAGTAATTCCAATCCAAACGATTCCTTGGATCCAGATGATCGTACATCAAAACGAGGCGTACAAGGTGACCATGATTCAAAGAGTGGGTCACAAAGTGGTGGTGGACATCCAACTATTCGTCGACAAACGGATTTATACAATCTCGGTATTGATGATTATATTGCCGACGCTATGACACCTCCATATGTAGCCACCTCGGGCGGAGGAACTGTAGGTTATGCAGGGGGTGGTAATCTTGGGTCCTCAAACAACAATAGCTTAATGCAAACAACAACGGGTGCTGTACCGATTGGAATGCATGAACACTATCGTTATATGAATGGTCGATTTGTTGTAGTTACTGAAAAAGATGATGATCACGATGATGATGATACAGGCGTGGAGAGCAGGACCTCTTCTATCCAAGAATCACAAAGTAGTCGAAAATCATTAACGAAATTCGGATCATCATCTCATTCTTAACTGTAAACACAAAATATCAACAACAACTACAACACGATACAACATGACAAATTAATTTGAAAAGAAAAAGCAAGTCTATAATAACAAAATAGGGCTTTATGTAGATAAAAAAAAACCTTAACAGCATTATAAACATATGAAGAAGATCAGTAATTGTTCATGTAATAGCGGAAATATCACATATTACAACTCAACATTTTTATTTTATAATATTCTTTTTCATCACATACAAATATTATCTCATATATCTTTGTCATGTTGTGTTCTTTTCACCTCTTTCTAGATAATTTTGTCAAAAGAAAGTAAGAAAAAAAAAGTATATCACACCCACACATATATATATATATTTAACAAAGTAACCTCATCTACGTACCCCTCCTCCTTTTTTTTTCATTACCCCCTTAAACTTACAAGCCTGCATTCTTTTCCCCGTATATTTTTTTTTCATAATAATGTTGCATACCTATCTACATGATTCATTTTTTTATCGCAGTAGGAGCTGTACATTCTCACTCTATAATATGTTTATTATGTTTTGTTTTTATTTTCTTTTTCTTCATTTATATTTTATATCCTTTATTATGTGCTGTATATGGAACCAACTTTTAGCATAAAAAATATATATTAGGTTCTTTTTATTTAATTAATAGTAATGAATAATAATAATAGTAATCATTTATTTACTTATTTCTATGTATGTGTATGTGTATGTGTGTTATTTTGATTGCGAAAGGTAATCGTTTCTATAGTATAACCTAAATTTGGATTGTAGAAATTACCATATTATTGTTGAATATATTAGTATTCATTACGTATTACTAATATACATTGAACATATGTGCACAGCTTATTGTTACAACTATATAAATACATAAATGTACATACATAGAATTAGAATATTAGTACATACGTAGACTACTCATTGACATCTTTTATAGTCAATGTATTCCTGATACATATACGTAATAACTATTATAATATAATATTGTTTGTAAATCGAAGGTTTAAACACACGGCCTTCTTCAGGGGGGAGAATAATGAAAAATAATAATTTTAGGGAAAGAAGGGGAAGGGTATACGATTTTTATTTTTATAACATTTCCAGTTCGTCAATAATTTTAAAGGGGTTTAACTTAAATAGAAATTTGTGAACGAGGTATTGAAATAGATAATATAGAAGAAAGATTCATGCAAATTTCTATTCTCTTGAATTATATGTTTTCTTTTTTAAAGTTCATAGCCAACTAGAATATAAATTGGATCTTGTTTATAAATAAAAGGATCAACAAGTTGAAAACCAATGTATAATAAAGCACGTAGTACAATATCTAATAATATACATAATGAGAATTATTTATCTTATTACCACCATTATTTACATATATATATATATTTGAATAAAACAACTTACTTGACTTTTTACTGTTCTTATTAATAGCAATAACAAGTGATTCACATTGAATAGTTTCTACAATTTCAATCAATTCACTCACACTGATAATAATAATATTTATACATATTTATACAAATGGGCAAAAAAATGTTAGTATATATTTTGTAAATACATTATATTCGATAATTAGAAAAAAAAAAGCATTGAGTTTCCTCCTCCATTGTATTTCTTGTATTATTATCTTTTGAAGAGTAACAACAATTCGTGTATACAATCAAATGTACCTAGTATTAGTAATAGTAATAGTAACAATAATGGGAGTACATAGCATGATACGTATATATTTATATATGCGATAATAACCATTGAACTGAGGAGGAAACTACCTCTTTTCGAAAATAATAAATACAGTCCCTTTTATTTATTTATACGTATAGTAAAAGAAAAAACTCACCATGAATAAAATTTGGATTGATCCATTTTTTGAGACATAATGTCAGGTAATGTCATTAACATAGTATCTTGATAAATAAATGCATGACAATGGATGTTTCTTATTTTTGTCGTATCATTATCATTAGTAATAATAGAACCAATAGATATTATTTCTTGAACTTGAAGCATATCTATTTCAGGTATTATTGAAGAAGCTAATTGATTATATTGTTCGACTATAATTTGTTTTTCATTAAATAAAATATATAAGTTAATAATATGTAATAATAATATTAACAATGATATTCACATTACCTTGTTTATCTACTGATAATAGTTGTAATCTTAGATCATCTTCTTCTTTTATAGTAGTATTTGAACTAACAGTACTATTATTATTACTGCTAATATTACTATTCATCTTATTACTGGATAAATAAGAAGAGAATAAGGTTCCTTTGGATCTTTCATCGTCACTACTACCACCATCATCACCACTATTCCTCCTCCTCGTATTACTACTGCTATTACTATCACTTTTTCTACTTCCATCTCTACTAGTTGAATCAGCATTAGATAAAGTTTCAAGTGGAATGGCCTGCTCATTAAACATTGAATTATTGGAAATAAACATATTTGAGGAATAAATAATTTAAAGTTGATTGTTGATTGTTGTGTTGTTAATACCGTTGAGTGTTATACGTAGAAGAAAAAGAAGAAGACAAATGGTTTATACTACTACTACTACTACTATAGTAATTCCGGACTCTTGATGAAATGGTATTTGATTGGTAAAGAAAAAAAAAACACGGTGAATTTATTTAAGTATAAACTATTTTAATATAAAAGAAAAGAATTGACTATTTTAATTGAAATGAGTTCAATTGTTGGGGAGTTACCAAGTAATCGGTTTTTCTTTTTACCTGTTGTTTTATTTAAATGAAAGTCAAAAACAAGTATTTCTTCTGTTCAAGTTTATTCTGTGTGCTATCAGAGAAGTAAACAAAAAATCAGTCAGGGAACCGGTATATTTTTTTTCGCCCTACAATCCCTTTTTCAATCTCGCTCCGCAACAAACAAGTCAACTACTTTTGCATAAATAACAGTTACATCGGCATTTTTTTTTTTTGGAAATGAAAAATGAAAATCATGGTGTAACGAAAAAACCTACTTTTATACTCGTCAAGATCATCCAATTCATCATGAAAGATTTTCACACTATAATATTATATTCTATTTTCACACTATTTAATTCATTATACGTATATAATTATTAATTGTGATCTTTTAACTATTCATGATTTTTATCATTAAGTATGATATTCAGGAGCTATCCATTTCTTTTTTTTCACGAGGTTATTTCACGAAACAAGGTATTAATCTTCTTCTCCTATATACAAACCATTTTTAAACATGAACAAAGAAGAAGTATTGTTGATTTGTTTGAGGTTCCACGGCATGATACAATAAAAGAAATTTTTGTTAAGGGGTAAAATAATAATAATAATAGTAATAATAATAACTTTTTTATGAATTATTCCATTTCAAACTATTCTTCTTCCCTCACCACCAAACAACCTCCCCCCCCTCCAAAAAAACGAAGTTACGCTTTCCTTTCTTTTTCTTTTTCTTTCTTCCACTTTCTTTTCTCTTTTTTTTTTTGAAGTACGCGATTTTCGTTTTTGTTTATTTTCTTTAGAGATTATAACTTTTTATTTCTTCAATTCAAATTGACATGCCTTGAGGTGTTCAATTCCTCATGGACAACATACAAGCTTTATTTTATAATGCAAGCGATTGTCTCGGCAGTGGAAACTTAAAGGTGAGGAAATAGGTTATATATATATAATTAGGATAACTTAAGCACCAATAATAACAGCTATAATATAATATAGAGCTCTTATGAGTTGTACTTAAAGGCGTTGGATGCTACGTTATACGAACTTCATCAAATCAAGTTTGTTGATCAATGTATATATTTATATACCGTTTTACTTATTAACTATTCTTAGAAATAATCATTCTCTTATAACTATGTTTCTGAATACGTATACTAATAATAATGATAATAATCAATAGATGCTCTTCTTTCCGATGATAAAGATGAACTTTTTATAATGGCTAAAACGTGTCTAGAGAACACTCAAACGATTTTGAATACTACTAAAAGACGTCGACCTACACCACCGCCTATACCACCTAAACCTTTATCAATAAGTAAACGTAAATTTAAAATCGATACAACAACAACTAGATTGGCTCAACCATCCCAAGTTCGCCCTACTACAGTATGGAAAAAGATTGCTCAAAAACCGGCAACTGTGATTGTGCCGAACAGACCAAAGAAATCAAACACTACAACCACTACCATAGCAACAACAGTAAATACACCTGAAGTAAGAACAAGTTTATCTGACAATTGTCATTATTATAACCATGATGAAGGTAATTTCCAAGATCATATAATATTTTATATACACTCAAAAAAAAAAGAAAAAGAAAAAAAAAGGGGGAGGGGGTTAACAGGAGGGATAGGGAAAGGGGGGGAGTGTTGAGAGAGGGTCAGGTCGGGTTGAGGATAAGAATTATTTTTATATACACAAATTACTATTATTACGTTTTTGGTATATTCAATATTAGATATTAAACATACTAGATTATATTTATATTTATTCATAAACATGTGTTTTTTTTTATTATTTCTTTTACTAATTCGGTACAATAATATTTCTCCTTTTATTATTTAAAGATGCTAATAAACGAGGTGAAGATTTAAAAGCTCGAACTCAATTATTACGACAACCATCCAATGTACCTTCTTCTAATAATATACCTCCATCGTCACCTCTTGTCAATCCAATTAATGTTGTAAAAACGTTTTTATCATCATCACTTCAAGATAAACAATCTGGTTATTCCTCTTTTTCTTCTACTACAAATGCTGCTGCTGCTACTACTACTGCTACTGCTACTACGGCCACCACAACGACGAATAGCAGAGAAGACGAATTTATAATTATGGCTAGTGGAACTGTCGATCCAGCACGTCTTACACAAGCTCAAACATTGATTGATACAACAATATCTTATACAAATATACCCTTCATTCCACAAGCACCATTACACATCATATATAAATCATTACAGCAAAAATTAGAAAATCAGGAACGTCATCATCTTCATTCAGCCGAAGTAAAACAGGCTTTGAACAGAGTTCGACAAATTATACACATGACCAGTATCACATCACCCACAACCACAATCACAACTACGAGTAATAATAGTAATTATCAGTATCCAACAACAACTACTTCTTTACTTGATTTTCCACCTGTTCTCGTAGCTTATCAATTGACATTAATTGATTCAGCTATTTTTCGTAATATTCAACCTTCTGCTTTATTAAATCATCATGCACCCAAATCACCTCATCCAGCCATCACAGCTTCAACTGACTTTTTTAATTATTTGACACGAATCATTGAACACGTGATTCTTTCACCATCGGAAGCTTCAGGCCGAGCTGAACAAATTAATTTCTGGATCAAAGTCGCTATTAAATGTCACGATTTAAAAAATTTCCAAACATTGAAAGCTATTATTTCCGCCTTGGGAACACCACCGATACAACGTTTAAAACGTTCTTGGGCATTTGTTCCTAAGAAATCATTAGCACGGTTGGATGTTGTCAATGAGATCATGACAGAACATAATAATTATGAACGTTATCGTGATCGAATCAGTCGTATTGTGCAACAAACATTTCGTGAACCCATGGTTCCATTTCTAGGTGTATTTATGCATGATGTCACTTATCTGACTAGTATCCCTATGGCTTCTACTTCCTCTTCTTCTGCTCCTCCTTCTACAACAGCAACAACACCAAATGAATCATGTAATAACAATAACAACAACAGCAACAAACATGTAACAAAGTTGGATGATTTGCTGGCGTTATTTACCAATTTACATAAACATCCACCTTATTCATCTGCATTACCACCTTTTTGTGTCAAGGATTTCAATAAAAGACATCAACAACGAAAACCTTTTGCAAATGAAAGTCTAGAATTACAGCAATGTATAGTGACTCAATATCTGGTACGTTCATTCTTTTCAATTATTATTAGTTTATGTTAACCTTTCCCATAACAGGAGTATTTGTATTAAAACCTTTTTTTTTCCTTCATCCAACTATCAACATAGTTGACCAGATCTTTTGTTGCTGAAAAGACAGTCGATGAATTAAGTTTATTTCGTGAACCACCCAAGGTCATGCGTAGTTGTTCAGCTACCGACCCTACAACATTGATTTATGATGGAGGATTGTGGAGTAGTTCTGGTAGCCTTTTATCTTTTGTTGGTACCAATAGTACAGCCTCTTCATCCAATAGTCGACCGGTCAGTTTGGAATCGGATGATGATGATAATAATGATTCAGATATATCCAATAACAATAATAATAATAACATGAGTAAATTTTGGGTTTTTGGGCGAAAGAGTGTTGATCATCAACACCCATTGAAAAAAACAAGTCTTATCGATATCACTAACAATAACAATAACGATTCTGTAATACCCACGCTACCCAATATTCCACCAAAACATCTTCGGAGAGATCGTTTATCTCGTCATTTTTCATTTGAAGATTTAGATGCTCGTAAAAAACATCAACAGCAACAACATCAGGAACAGCAACAAGGCTTGTCGATATTTCGAAAAGAATTTTCATTTTGGCGTAAAGAACAGGATGGAGGAACATCAGTGGGGACAGCACCAACAGCAATAGCAGCAGAACCACCCACATCAACAACTGATTCACAACATCCATTGGATTTTAATCCAATATATAAACGGAATAGTGCCACTTTACTTGAAAGGACTATTACAAGTTAATGTCTTATTAGTATTACTTAGTTGTTAAAAGACAACAAACTTTTAGTTTCTCTTTATTACGTATTGTGGATTTAAAATAATTAAAAGCAAGTATACAAGATAACAAATTAAAAAGGAAGGAAAAGAAGTTTGTATTATTTTTCAGCTAAAAGGAATTCACTTTCTCATTCAATCCTCCCCTCCTCTCTCTTTCCTTCTTTTTTTTAATCCTTGGTTCCTATGTACATATTAAACAACATAAACATTCACGTACACATTCCCTATTTTGTCACAATTTCTATACCGCAATTATTATCATTATTACTATTATCATCATTATATATATTTTATATACATACAACAATTCTCCCTTCCTTACGACCTTCCCTCCATCGTCTTTTTTACTTGTCCTTTTTTTTTATATATAATTTATTTTATTTTGTTTTTAAATCATATCATTACATTCGTTCAATTACTTCACCGAAATCAAAAAGACCATCTTCTTCATCATTATCCATCATCATCATTGGTGGTATCATCATTGTGTTTGAATCATTATCTGTATTTGTATTGGTTGATGGTGTGGATTGGGATGACCTTTTTGCCGTTGCTGATGATTTAGATTGTGCTGGTTTTGCTGTTGATATAGTTTGAATAATACCAGGTATCCTATCAAAATAGAAATGTGACATATGGATATGAGAAAAAGAAAGAGAAAGGAGGAAAAGTCTAAAAAAAAAACTTACTGAGTATGACCACTCCAACTTTCTATTGCTTCTTGACGTGCATCTGTCATCGTAGATGATAAACAGACTTGATCAATATGTTGGTGAGGATTAGGTTGTTTTGCTTTATATCCAGATGCAAAAGCAAGATGCCAAGGTTGAATTAAATCATAACACTGTTTTAATTCGTTTACCCACGTATGTGATAATCGATAAAGTCGACTTAACGTTCCCATATAAACCAACATTAATGAACCCCAATGTCCCACTTTCAATGTTTTTGTTTGTTCACTACATAAAAGGACAGAAAATTATGATGTCAATTTAAATTTGCGTGTTACAAACATATCCTCATTCTTTTTTTGATATCTTAAACTTACTTGAACGCTTTCATTAACATAGCTTGTAACTATTATAATATAATATCCATTTAATAGTATCAAAGTAAGTATATATACATAATCCATAAGTTTTGTAGAAAGATATGATATATATTACCTTATCAAGTACCAGCGTCGCTGCAATAATTCGATGCATTGTATATTCTGCAAATTCTTTTGTGGGTATAAAATTCCACGGTCCTTGACACTTTTCTAAACTATAAACCTATTTAATTATTTCGTTTCCATGGAAATAAATTGTTTACTTTCTTTTTACCTTTTCACATTCCAAAATGACATATAAAATTGTATCAACACTTGTTCAATGTTTAACGATTTGAATCGTTTAATTAATTGACGTGCCTATTAATAAAATATATGTACAGGATTAAGAAAAGAAAAGCTATTTTTCTTGTTTATTCTATTCTTTCTTTCTTACTTGAGCAACAATACGAAATCGTGGAAATAATCGTTGAGCATTAATGTGTTTATAATGGAGTCGATCTAATACACCTACTTCAACCCAAAACTTTTTCTTTTCCATAAGTTTCACCAAATCAGCCATTCGTTTAACATTTTTATTATGATTAATGTTGATTTTTTTTTTATCAATACGATTATCAGGTAATACTGTGACAGTTGGTAAAGGTGGATCACGCATTGTATATGCTCGACCCTTATTATATGTTGTCGACATGTTAATAATTTTTTTTTTATATTTATAAAATATAAAAAGTTTTGATTTTTGATTTTTTTTCAGAAAAAAAAAAAGACCAGAAAATTAGAAAAAAAAATGCGAGAGTAAAAAAAAAATGCGTTTTTGGATGTTTGTTATTATGGAAACAGAAAAAAAAATAATAAAGGAGGCAAAGTGATGTATATGTTAGTGACAAAAAGGCAAAGTGACAGAAAGAGTGAGAGTGAGAGTGGGAAAGAGAGAAGGATAGAAAAGGATAACAGAAAAAGTAAATGTGTTTGAATGAGGAAGGTTTTTTTTTGTTGTTGTTGTCATGGTTGTAATATATTATTATTAGGCGTTTATTTTTAATCAACAATTTCTTCGGTTTCATCAATAACTTCTTCAACCCATTCTTCAATGGTTTCTGATTTACCCTCGTCAGCAGATGATCGCAATTCCTTACCAGCTGCCTTACGTTCTTCCAACATATTCTTTTCAGCTCTCTTTCTCCAAGCATACCATTCTTCAATTGCCTTTCGACGAGCAGCAATTACACGAGCAGCGTTAGCATCACCAGCGGCCAAATCTTCTTCATCAAATACCTTGCTATATTGTCTAAGATTCTTACGGATCTTCTTCTTTTGATCAGCTCCCAACATACTCTTGGGACGAGGACGCCACAACAATTGTTTGAACTTATCAATGTTTTCATGCAACAATTGTTGACCCTTAAAGTCCCATATGCAGAAACCGTGATCTACGGTTTGACGCCACATGCTTGAACCCGATACAACATAACGACCGGTAGGATCCCATTCAATATCAGTTACACCATAATGTTCTTGTACTGACAATTGTTGAACAGATGATCCCAATTCAGGTTTGGTATTGCTCTTGCCCTCACCTGTGTTTAAGGGTTCAAAGTCCAAATCCCAGAATTCAATATCACTCACACTAGCGCTACGTAAAGTAGCCAATACAATATGACGACCCTTGGGAGACCAGAACAAGTAGTTACAAGTCTTCTTGTCAACAGTCTTCAAAGGTCGGAAACCAGCAACGGCCTTACTCTTGTCTAAATAATAGAAGGTGACACCAGTCTTAATAGTAGGTGCAGCACCTCCAGCACCAGGCATAGCACCATAAGCAGGGTCATTGGTAGTGATAATAGCAAAACGTTCACCTTGAGGTTCCCAAGCGAAAGCCAAGACAGGATCCTTAATTTCCAAAGTTTCAACAGGAATAGCCTTTTCACATACGCGGAAGATTTCAAGGTTAGCAAAAGTAGATTTCTTGGTCTTGGTATGACGATCAACCTTGACAGCCAAAAAGTGACCTTGTGATTGCCAGAATAATTTACACTAATATCAATTTTAGTTAGAAATAAGAATTCATTAAAAATAGATTAAACCTTTTCTTTTTTTACATTTTTCTTTTCCTTTTTCTGTCGCTCCCTTCTTTTCTTTCATCGAACACAACTAAATAATAGTAATAAGAACTTACGTCTGTGACATTGAACAAATTCTTTGTACGAATAATTTCCTTGCTTGGGACATTCAACATGGTAACACGAGCAGGTTGATTACCTACTTCAGGTGTCCAATATGCCAAAATTTCTTCCTTCAAACCCAACTTGGGATCGTTCTTGTCAGCACGAGCAGGAGACCATTCAAAATCAACAATACCATCAATCTTGATGCTCTTCTTACCCACCAAACCCATAGAGGGAGCTTCATAAATAGAAAGTTGTTGACCAGGTACAGCACGGGCAAAGTACTTGTCAGAAGCAGACCATTTGAACATAGGCCATCTGACTGTCTTGTTACCATCGGATTGAACTGCAGGGAATGAACGCAACAATCCACCAGTCTTAATATCCCAGATCAAAATATGGTTGCCTTCATCATACTCAGAGAATGGATGGTTTGAACCTTCGGGCATACGGTGAAGGTTAATAGGTTCGTTGGACCAAGTGACCAAGTAACGTTCATTAGGAGAGAAATCAATTAACTTGACACCTGGATGAACGAATCGAACAATCTTGTTCCATGATGGACCACCCCACAAGGCAATACCTTGAGCGTGGAATGTAGCAAGATAACTACCAAGAGGAGACCATTGAACATAGGTTTCAGTCCAGTTCTATATATATATATGTGTGTGTGTGTGTGTATAATTCATGAGTCAATTACTGCTTCAAATGGAAAAAAAAACAACAGTTATAAATTATTATAAATAAAAACTTACGGTTCGTGAATAGACATGGTCAGGCTTTTCAGTCTTACGGTTCCAGAAGATACTGACATCGTCACCACGGTACATTACGAATTGATCGCGTGCCTGGGGATCCATAAGCCAACTCTTCAAATGCTCTTTGGGAGCAAAATCTTCAATTTCAGGTTCAGCGTATTCGTCACCCAATTTACTGTATTTTTCGACATCAGTGAACTTGTTGACAGATAATTGATGAGACTTGGACATTTTATGACCATCCAAGTTTTTAACAGCGGCATGAGCACTTTCGGGCGATTCAAAGTCAATGAATAAATATCTATTATTAATATTAATTAACAAAAAAAAAAGAAAAAAAAAGAGAGCATATGTGTAAGTATATGAATGTATAAATGACAATAAACGCGTAGTATTATGGATTGTATATATAGTTAAAGTAATTGAAAAATTTAGTGGTTATTTATTTTAATTACCCTTTGCTTTCTTTCTTTCCCTTATCATTGGGTGCCATGGGCATCCAAATACCACCTTCTTTTACTTCACCGGCATTCTTGGTGAACAATTTCTTTAAAACGCTCACTAATTTTTCTTCTTTAGCCTCATCGACAACGGGAGCACCATCCACAACAACGATCGTATCTAAATCATCGTCTACTTGAACTTCATGTTGTTCATAAATATCACTAAAGTCGATATCTTCTTCCCGTTCGGGTAGATTATTATAGTCGAGTCCAGGCATCGTCTATTATAGTTGTTTATGGATAAAGAGAAAAAAAAAGGACAAAAACGGAATCGAAAAATCGATGCTCCTTTGTGTATATTGTGTTGGATTTTTTGGGTGGAACGCAAAAAATTAGTGGCTTATATAATTTTTTACTGCCACTACTAAAACTAACCTTTCATAACAATCATGAAAAAAGCAAAGCTTTTTAATTTTGTCTCTTTTCGTCATACAAATAATATAAAAAAAACAGAGTGCTTAAAATAAGTTAAATAATAAAGATTTTTTATCGCTATAATTACTTAATATAAAGCAATATAGAAGTACTGTACACTTTAGAAATCAAAATTAATACCAGTAGTCAGTTAAATATTGTTATAGTATACGTAACACAGTTAAGACTACTGTATCTTAGCTTGTAAATGTTTAAATAATATTACTGATGTATTGTGTATATGTTATATACTACCATGAATGGCTCAAGCTGATTTATTGGATATGTTTCTGTCTTCTAGTATCTTGTATCTCTTCATTCTATTAGATGTTTTATTAAATCGTATACACGCCTCTTTCTCTTTCTGTCATTAAACATCGTGGTAAAATGGAAGAAATTGTTTTCTTATGTATAATAATACTTTAATTCTGTATGAATGTTATATACCAGATACTCTAAGAATCAGCTATTATGCATTGTTTTAGTGTCCCATTTTTGGTCTCACTTAATCTTTATTTCTTTGTTTATGTTTCAGTCATTCTTTCTCGGGCTAATATTAGAAAGTCAAAAACATGAATTAGTGGTAGTGGTGGTACCAGCTATACCAACCCGACTTAAATAAATATGATTATTATTAATGTTTTCTAGTCGCATTTATTCTCATATTTGGTCAACGATAAAACTTTTGCTCAACTTTCCATATGTAAGTACGGGCAGTATTTTCCAATGAAAAAGCATGTACTGATTTATATATATTGAATCGCAATAACTCACAGAAGACTCTTTTTGAATACGGGAAATGCTTGTTTATTTTTGGAGAAAAAGCGACATTCAACGTATCTTTATGCAGGTCGAAACAATCAGAGGTTATTTATTATTTTTTCCCTTCCCGCCTCACTCTTTAAATCCCGAATTGCGTCAATCTCTCTGACTTCTACTTTAAAAAAAACAATAACTAAAACCCACCATGGATAATAATAGGATACACGAAGTAAAATAAGAGCAATAACAACAATTATTGATTAGTTAATTAATTTTCATTAATTTTATGCATATATACATTTAATTAGTGTGGTGTAGTCATTCATGCCATTGCTCGTGACGCTGAAAACTTAGCTCGACATCTTCGTAATCTTGGGGATCTATTGGGTGTTTCAACAGCAGTAGAAGAAGAAGAAGAACTCAACGAAAACAAAAAGAGAAAAAGAGCCAAACTGGTAGATCCTGAAGAGCCTGAAAAGCCTCAACGTGCTTATAATTACTTTATTAAAAGAAACTATCCAGCTATCCGAAAAAAGTTTCCAAATGAAAATAAGAAAATTATGACAGAACTTGCTGCTTTGTGGAAGAAAACGTCATTCGAAGACAGGAAGGTAGCTTGTAAAGAAAATATATCCTTTTTTTTTTCTAGTTTGTGAAAAATTGAATAGGGCAATAACTAAATAATGACGGAGTAATGCTGATGGTAATAGCAATATGAAGATTTGGCAGACCATGATAAGAAACGATACGAGATTGAAAAACAGAAATTTGAAGCATACCGCATGGATCACCCTTTTGATCCGGCAAAAGAAGGTGTTACTATAAATGCCAAGAGATTGCAAAGGAAACAAGTTGATGCCGATACATCAACCAGGAATCATATCCTTGAAAAGAAAGAACCGGATGGTATTAATGATGATTATTCGTCATCATCATCGTCGTCGGCAGCATCGTCTACTAGTGATGAATTCTCTGATGGTGATCACTCTGAATAAGATGAACATGAAAGATCTTCTAAAAATAAATTAACAGTTAATAGACAATAGTGAATTATAATTTCATTTTTTTTTTGAAATGTGTTCTGTACTTTAATATGTCAGACTACTATCGATTAAATTACTTATTCAAACTACCAAATCCCCAGAATTCCTTTTTCCTTTTATCATATCGAATTCCTTAATTAAGTAACCGATCCACTTGATCAATCAGTCGAACTTTAGCCTGTTATGTACGTATTTAAAGAAAAGAAAGGTTATATCCTTTTTATCATGTTTATTTCCATCAATTCTTTAGTCAGAAGGTTATATACGCCGGAGACTTTTTTGATGCTAACAAGTAAAAAAAAGGTTTATCACGAAAGGTACCTCATGAGTAGAGAAACTAGTGCAGACTGATAAAAAGACAATCTTTAATATATTAAGATATTTTGTTTGTTATTTTTTATTGTTTTCTGTACATATATTATTATACATCAGTATAATCTTTTAATAATACTTTTCTTTTATAAAAAAAAATTAAAAATTCAATAGTTCATATACACACACACACACACACACACACACACACACACATGTGGCACAACGTATACTTGTGCTCATATATACAGTTGATACTTTTTAAGCAGCTTGTCGTGCAGCACGTCTAGCACGAACACCTTCTCTAAGAACATCCAAGGTCTTGACAGTATCTTCCCAATTGATGCATGCATCAGTAACGGATTGACCATAGTTTAAGCGATGAGGACCTTCAGAAGGAATATCTTGGCGACCTTCATTCAAATGAGATTCAATCATAACACCCATAATGTAATCACCAGTAACACTAGGCTGGGCCAATTGCTTTGCCTAATTGGGGCGGGTTTGAAAAAAAAAGTTTAGTCAAACCATACAATATACATCACTATTATTCCTTTTTTTTTCATGTATAACACCCATATCTTCCCTAATCCCATCTCTGTTTTTGTTATGTTCTGCTCAAGTTTATTTAACTTACAATATCTTGAGCAACGATAGGTTGACGATTATGATCCTTGCTGCTGTTACCATGGCTACAATCAATCATAACTTTCTTGGGAGCCTTTGCTTTTTCTAATGCTTCAACACACTTCTTGACAGATTCGGAATCATAATTAGGTCCCCCCTTACCACCACGTAAGATTACGTGACAGCTGTCATTTCCATTGGTTTGTACGATAGCAGAGAGACCTTGCTTGGTAACAGATAAGAAATGATGGCCATTGGAAGCGGCCTTGATAGCATCCATAGCAACAGTGATACCACCATCGGTACCATTCTTGAAACCAACAGGGCAAGACAAACCAGAAGCAAGTTCACGATGAACTTGAGATTCAGTGGTACGTGCACCAATAGCACCCCAAGCAACAAGATCACCAGTGTATTGAGGAGAAATCTATAGGCACAAACATTTAATGCTCTCATTACATTACAATATCACCAAAAAAAACCACTCTTATTTCCATCATCTATGTTTATTGTAAACTTACAGTATCCAAGAATTCACAACCAGTGGGAATACCAGATTCATTCTACATAAAACACGTAAATTTTTAATGTTAGTGGTGGTGCTCGATTTCCATATATGTAAGTTATTTTTTACAGAAAATCAGTCTTCAATCACGTTACCAAATCCAACAACAATTGACGTGCGATCCGGAGACCTTTGTTGATTTCATAACTAGAAGATTTCGCAAAAAAAAAAAAAGTTAATATAATTTTCCCTTAAATAAACTAATTATTATTATTTTATTTTACCCCTCTTCCCGTTTTATTTCATTACCTGTTGTTCAATTGAGGGTCGTTAATCAAACCCTTCCAACCAACAGTAGTACGTGGCTTTTCAAAGTAGACACGCATGATAATTAACAAGTCATCCTTAGCATTGTTGTTATATTCAATCAAACGAGAAGCTATAAGATTGTGTTATCATGAAATACAAAAAAAAAAAAATACAGAAAAAAAAAATTTAGGATGCGCAATTTTTTTGAGTCATGATATGAGTCATTTATCTTGACAGCTTTTTTTTTGTATTATCTCCCTCTTCCTTCCTGTTCCTTTTAACAATAAGATAACTAAATGACAAATATTCTTACCATATTCCTTAGCTGCCTTAACATCATGAATAGAGCAAGGTCCAACAACAACTAAAAGACGATCATCCGATCCCTTGATAACATTTTCGGCTTCACGACGACCGTCAACAATAGTTTGAGCAGCCTTAAGTGTAAGTGGAATGTCCTCCATCAAGATTTGAGGAGGAATCAAAGGTTTAATAACCTTGATTCTCTTGTCGTCAAGTTCGTTAAGTGCACTGAATGAGCCCATGGTAGATTATAATACTAACGAAAAAAAAAGTGTTGTGGAAGAAAGAAAAAAAAAAGAAAAAAAAGTCTAATGAAGATCCTTTTTTTTTATGTGGAGCGGAGATCAACCACGTCCAAAGATAAAAATGAGTCAGTCTGTGTTGCACCAAAAACTCAATTTAAGCAAATCGTCTCCAAGTGCATTTT
The DNA here is from genome assembly GCA_025093555.1 of Circinella umbellata. Classification (NCBI taxonomy): domain Eukaryota; kingdom Fungi; phylum Mucoromycota; class Mucoromycetes; order Mucorales; family Lichtheimiaceae; genus Circinella; species Circinella umbellata. The sequence goes on along the minus strand of JAIWNF010000004.1, from coordinate 75,844 downwards.
TTCTTTATTACCGATCAATTTGATTTAAAAAGAAAAAAGAGAATCGACTATGAAATAAGTTTTATCCAAAATTATTTGAGGATACTATTGCTTGAAATAAACAAAAAGCATTATTTACTATTTTTTTTTCTAAATATTAACGAAAAATGCGCACGGTCTCATAGAAAATCACCATGGAAACGAACAAAAGTTTGTTGTCAGATTAAATCCACTTCTTTTTTAGGGAGTAAAAATGAAAAAAATAAAAGCCCGTCACGCCTTTTTTAACAAAGCGGAGCTTTAGTTATTTTTTAGTGCAAGCCTGTGTTTGTGAGAATTATATAAAAATAAAAACTCTTTTTTTTCATATTCCACTTTACATACATATTTATTAACAATGGTTAAACTCGAAGAAGTTTCTGCTGAACAATTCGACGATGTCGATAGACAAACTTTGAGCGATGACGGGGACGATAATTATTCCGATTTCTCTGACGATGACTTTGACGATGACGAAGATGAATCTATTTTGGATCGTATTGCTGCCCTTAAAGAGATTATTCCACTCAAGCATCGTAACAAACTCGCGTCTGGCGCGTCCACATTGACCTCATGGAGTAAGACTGGTGCCACATTTGTTGGTAAGAGCGCTTGGGTCATTACTACCTCCATGTTGCTTTTGGTCTTGCCACTTGCTTTAGAAATTGAAAAGGAACAAGCCTTGGTGGCTTATGAGAAGGAAGCTATGCAACAACAAGGTGCTCAACAGGTAAATATATCATAACATACGACTATATAGATATATGCGTATTTGAGTGTATTTCTCTTTGTTTGAGTGAGAGAGAGGGGAGGAGGAATAGAATTATAATTCTAGAAAGTACTTGAAACAAATTTGAATATGTCTATTAAATTTTTCGTATCATTATTTTAGATGTTGGTCGGTCAACAACCAGGTCAACCTCAACAACCTCAACAACCAGGCCAACCTCAACAACTTACTCCCCCTGGTTTCTAGATTACGAACAAGTTATCTCCCTACCTTTTCCTCTCCCTTTCCTCCTTTCGCGTATATTTTATTTCACGTATATAAACAACAACAACAATACTCAACCCCCCTCACAACACTCAAAAATCTTTCGTTGTCAATTGGATAGAACACATTTTTTTTGTTCAAAAGACGCCGCTTGTACATTTAAACAAAAACTCAAAAAATGATACTTTTTTTCCTTGAAGGGATTATTATTATATAAACAGAACATACATACAACACTGTATAGAGACTGTTTGATATTTCAATGCTATTTTATTTATTTATTTATTTATTATTATTATTATACTGTTGTAAATTTGGTATATTGAGGTATTATTGGTATCATTAGTATTTAGAATATTTTTAGTGCTGCTGTAAGAGGTATTGGTTTTGTAGAGAACTTGGACGATTAGATACAAATACGTCCAATCGTTTCGGTAAATAACCTCGTGGTCTTAATGGACCAACGATTTTTTGTGCCCGCATCATATTGGCTTCTGCTACAATCATACGTAAATGCGCTGCATTAATACGAAGGTCTCTAACACGCCGATATTCTTGTTCGATAGGTAACGAGGATGCTACTGATAAAGTTAATTTTTTATGAACCGCTTTCTTGTTTTTTTTCTTTTTTGTAGTAACTATTGAAGATGATGATATTGTATCATCATCATCATTACTACCGTCATTGTTGCTGTTGGATTCATTTACTTTATTAGTTATAGTATGTATATCATCATCGTCCTCATCCTCGTCATCGTCATTTACGGGGGTCCAATGTTTGGGACTTTGCCAAATAATCCACCGCTCGTCATCATCAGGAGAAGGTGCTTCAAATATACGGAAAGTTTCTAATGGAACTTCCTTGACTGTACAGCCATCCTCGTTGTCTTCAGAACTAGGCAGCATCATGTTATCACCATTATCATCCGCGTTGTTACCGTTATTATTATTGCTATTGTTATTGGTGTGTTGCTGCTGTTGTTGTTGAGTCGATTGTTGGACATAATGATCACAAAGCAAATCTGATAGTGCAGCTGTACTACTACAATCTGAAGGAGGTAAATTAAGCTCATATTCTTCATCAAAAAAAGAAGTACTAACGCTATTATCACTGCTACAACAACTACTGCAGTGGCTGTCGGTACTACTGCTTGAAAGACTACCACAAGAAGATGAACTACTGCTCAAACAACTGCAACCATCCTCATCCGAAATTGTTGTTGATACACGGGAAAGACTATTATTAGTGGCAACAGTAGTAGTAAAAGTAGGAGTGGAAGAAGAATATATAGAAATAGGTTGACTGGAAGGAGAAATGACATCCAATGGCGAAGTAGCAACTTCAGGAATACTACGAGGCATAAACCCTACAGGTGATGTTGGTGGAGTATCAATTGACTTCGAGTGGAAAAGTCGTTGAAGTAATGAAACCAAATGAGACACGGAACTTAATGATAAATCATCATCATCTTCATTATCAAAATATGGGTATGGAGCATGATTTTTTTGCTGTTGTCTCTGTAGTGATTGTCGCCGTTGTAACTGTTGTTGTTGTTGATGCCGATTATTTTGTTGCCGTTGTTGCGGATAGTGTTGATTTGACTGTTTTAACCGTATACATATATAAGCAAAACAAGAAATAATAATCATGTAAGGACTTGTTTTGCCACTTTATTAAAGCATATACATATACATATATAATAGTACTTTATACACGTTTTTTTTTCTTTTCCGATGATAGATATGCATGCTATACATGACTTTTCTTTTTCTGCCTTCAAACCCCTTACCCCTTCTTTTTTCTTTTCTTTTCTTTTCTCTCACTCCATCCGTTTATTACCAATCAGTACATCACTTTTTAACTATATACATATGCCACACAGACACAGATACAGTCGCCCACATAGCACATAGTGAAACCATGCCAAGCACGTACAGAAGTACACATTTGACTACTCTCTATTATGAAATAGAAGAAAACTAAATAAACTTGCCTCTTTTTGATGCGTTGATATTTTCTTCCGGCGCTTCGGGATTGCACCGTATGGCTTTGGACAATGAGAGGTGATATGTTTTGCACGATGATGAAAAATTTCTCGACTGTTATTAGCACTATTATTTATATTATTATTATTAATTATGGCGGTTGTGGTATTAATATCTCGTCGTGGCATTGAAGTAAAAAAAAAGTGGAATATCAGAACTAAAAAAGAAAAAAAAAGGAAAGGGGGGTTGGAAAAGATGGCAGCCTTTATATATTTGATGTTAGTGCCGAAAATGAAGTTTATGGGGGGACCATAAAAAAGGAAGAGACTCATATAGATTGGGGGGCTTGATAATGAAGTTGAAAGTAAAGTAGATGTATAAGGAGGTATCATTTGGGGGGTTAATAAAGATTTATGAAGCTGATGAAATGGTTGATAATAGGTCCGCAAAAGGTCACAGGGACAGGATTACCATTTTCAGAGATCTCTTTCCCCACCCCTCTTTTTTTTTTCTCTTTCATTGCAAACGGACCACCTTTGACAAATATTGATTGGTCTATGCATAAAATGTTTTTTTTTGTTTGTATATGCATATAAATAATAATAATAACGTAGCACATAAATACTATCTTTTTATGAACTATTTATTTGCATGGAGTGGGTAACAATAGATACATCAATGATGAAATTGTTTGGGCGAATGTGTACACAAGTTCAGGTAGTTAATCTCTTATTGATATACACATGCTGAATTCTTTATGAATACTCACAATAAAATGTTTTTAATATACAAAACTGATCGGGTCCTAACCCCTCGGCACCTTCCTTTTTTTTTATTTTGACTCTCTCTGGCTATGCTTGTTCTTTAGTCATAAAGAAAATCTCAATACGCTTTCTCTTTTCTGTTTGGTTTCCATAAAGCAATATTAATCAATAGAAAAGTTATTTTGTTGACATGGCAATACCTCCATCTTTTGCTGAGGCTGGAAATTATCACGAAATCTGACTTCATTATTTGTTGTTTTTACCCGAAATGTGTGTGTAGGTGACACAGATGGATTGCTTTCATGAGAAATTTATTATAAAATAAGCATACGTGAGCAATGACGGCGATCTCGCAAAAACAGAGCTTTGTATGTCTGGGGTCATGAGCAACAATGACGACTGCGGTCAATGTGCAAAAATTCTATTATTAAAAGAGATAAGACTTTTCTTCCCCCAACAACCGAAAAAAAAAACTAAACCGTATTTTCTTTCCGCTTACGTTTTCAACTGATTTGGTAATCAATAATAGAAAACTTATGCATTCCTAATGAAAAGAAAAGAAAAACCTGTGAATGATCATACTATTTTCATACTATCTTAATAAATAACCCATATACGTACAATTATTTTAATTAGGTTAGTAAAATAATAAAATCTTGGGTTGTTGTAATACATTCAGCTTCCGTCTTCTTGAAATACTTTGATTACGGAACAATAATACGGAGTTTAAGGAGGGAGAGTTACATGGTATAAAGGGGAGTAAGACGAAGCAAGAACAACAGCTTTATAATGATATATTTCAGTTCCCAGGCTACTTTTTCTTTCATTGTAACATGATACACAGCTTTTCCTTTTTTAAATAACATTTAATAGCAAAAATCAAAATCAAAATTTCATATAAATATATATATATATATAAACACAGCAACACCAAGAGACAAAAGAATTTCAATAAATGCCTTGTGATCACTGGTTTTTATGGAATGAACGTTAATATTAGAAAGTTTTTTTGGTTGGTTTCACGACTATTACATTGCGGGAAAAGTTTATATTTTTCGACAATCTTTTAATGATATCATTACAACCTCATGCGGTTAACTGCTTCGCTGCTTATGCATTTTTTAGTAACTTATAAATTGCTACACAAACAAAAAAAAGGCTTTCTTTTTGTATGGTATGTTATAAGGTGTGTCACGTTTTGAACCGAGCAAATCTTTTCTGTGAGTTGATATCAGTCCGACTAATACCATGCACTTGTCTCGAGTTAACAAGCGAGTCGGGTTATCTTTTTTTTAAAAAAAAATTAATAACTTACTACTTTAACGTTAAGAGTATATATGGTATTTCAGTCTGTTTTTGATCCCAAGAGACTAATTGTTATTAATTCCCCAGGACTTTCACGGCACCCCTTTCTATTTTTACTTTCGTTCTCTCAATAAAAGGGTTAGATTTTTAACATATTACGGTGGAAAAAAGATGGGGAATGTCTTGAGAATAAGGGGCAGAGGAGTTAAATTGAAAAAAGACTGTATTGTATCGCTTTCTTTTATACTTGCTATACAACGTGAATAGGAGGCCTCTCATATATTTAACCAGTGCCACCACTACCACCACAACGCTCCCTCCCCCAAATTAATAAATAAAAAGGCTACGAAACAATTTAATTTTGATAACTTGTGTATGACTCTAGCTTGGACCCAGGCCTTTTTGATGGGTCCATCATAGTAAAAAGGTCATACAAATAGTTTAAATATCTATTGTTTGACCATACGGACAAGGTAACAATAATAGAAAAGATACGGGTTATTTTTTTGTTAGACATGTGTTGTATATAGATTTCTATTTTTTCCAGTTTTGTCAACATAAGGGAATCGGACCGATTCTCCGTACCCCCTCCATCATATTTTTTTCTCGCTCGTGTTCATTTTGAACGAATATTCAAAATATACGTACAGAACACAGAGATGATGATGAACCCCCCCCTTTAAGTAGCCGCATAATAACCAGGATCATGATTGTTCTTATTTATATTCTTACGTAGTGTAACAACAAATGCTTAATTTTTATCCAACAATAAAAAAAAAGAGAATCCCCAAGACCACTGTCAATAATAATAAAAGTAAATAATACATTTGATTAAATTCTGATAAGCAACATATTTTTACATAATCAATAGCATATTTAATAACACCTAATACGTAACTCTTTGTACTTTAATATACACGCTCGCTTCTGAATGATAATTTAATAAGAATCCCAGCGAGAAGTTCTATTGACTACTGAAGCTCTAATTTTATAAAGTACCAGCTCACTTAGGTAATTTTGAAAAGTAAATACATATATACATATACATTTACGTAATAAAGAAGATTCAATTCAGGTAGGGGTGCTATGGTAATTATAAAAAGCACAAGACTGCGTTTACGTAATAAAGAAGATTGAATATAAGTAGGGATGGTACGTATGAATATTAAAAACGCTTTGTCAAACTTTATGAAAATATTGTTAAGATACTTGGATCTCTACCACATGTACGCATATAGATGTTATAGCATTACAAATCTTATTATTATTATTTTGATGTTATAGTATTGAATCCTTTATCATATATTATTGGAGGGTTGGTCCGGTCCATTGTGAATCGATTCGAGCCACCTATCGGTACTCCATCTCATTTAGAGCCGTATCTCCCCTCCCCCTAAAAAAAATAAGGGCTTTTACGAAAACCTCTTTACCTACTTCTTGCTTACATTTCATATTTAAGATAGTGCCATTTTAGTCCAATGTTTTTATTGGTGAATGTCTCATGCTCATCGCACATTTTCCTTTTCGGGCCAAAGTAACATTTTTATCAAGATGACAAGAACGCTGGTTATTTTTATATCTTCGATTACTTTGCTGGTTTAAGTATTATACGATCGTATCACATCATTGTGTGGCATCCCGAAAGAGATGATGAGAATTGAAGAACTCGTACATAATGTAGGACTTCAATAAAGATTTAACAGTTAGCACTTACTGTGGATAGTACGCGAATATTTAAATACCATTAAATTATGTAGAGCGTACATCCAGTAATACGTACTTCCCCTATTAACGGTGGTATGAGCAAATCATCAGTCCATTGGCTACATAATATCTTAACCAATCACAGTGAAATTACTTTTAAAAGTAAATAAAAAAAGTGGTGGTTATAGTTAGGAATTGTAATATGGACGGTGAAATGAACAACAATGGTCGTTTTTGATACTACAAGAAGTTACGTATCGGGTTTTATTTCATTCTTTTGAAAAAAAAAACAAAAAAATTTTTTTTTAGTAACAACATCTATTGATAGTTGGTTACTTTTATTTATGGAAACCTTACTAAACACTTTGAAACAACTACTCATGAATACCTTTATTATAGCGAAGGTTTTTTCACATAGATGACGGAATCAAAATGTTTTACTGATTTTAAAACTCTTCTGTTTTATATCCGTTACATTCCGTTCGTAAGTGTTGTAGCGTTCGCCGTACGTAATGGTAATTAATATTGAATACGTATTATCATAATGGAGGATGATTAAAAATAATAATAAAAAGTTTTCATATACAACAATGTCACAATGAATTGGAACACAAGTTTTACTTATTAAGCGATCACAAGTAGCTTTGTGTTTATAGTTAAAAAATAAGGTATGATATTCAAAACCCTCATACTATATGATGTTTGAAGATAGGTGACAATAGAAGCATTTTATAAATTATCATAACTTATTATTTATTATGTATATATGACTGCATTACTGCTACACTATAATTTACACATGCGTGGGATTATATACATTCACGCACCACTTATACAGTAGTCTGGATTAGTTCATCAGCTTTGATTATGCCAGCATATGTATGCGTTTCCTTGTTTTCAAACTACATCTTAAGTAGTACGTAGATAAATTTCTAAATTTTATTTTTTTTGGTAGTAATGCTAAATGAGAAAAAATTATTATTGGTACAGATTTACAAAGTCATTAAATTATTAAGCTTTGTGATGCATAATAATACATGATTATTATTATTCATGCTTTTTCATTCATCATATGCTCTTTTTTTTATCCAAGAACAAATGTTATGAGTAGAATTATCGTAAAAAAAGTGATTATAAAATAATATACTACTATTATAATATTTAAAGATAAAGAATGCCTATTCAAAAATGTTGACCAATTATTATACATTATATCTAGTATTTGTTGGGGTTGTACTGTGAACTAGAGGTTATTGCGAATTATTGACTATTTCAAACGTACAGCTAGTTTTAATAAGCTGATATAAGTGGCACTATCATTATTGCTACAAAGTAGCCATTGTTTCTATGATATCAACTAAATTACTATACACTTTTTAGTTGAAATTCAGTCTGAATAGAGATTGTATTTACGAAATCATCCATATGTTTTTGGTTACGCATATAGTACTTAAAGCTACTGACTTCTATATATTGGTATAATAGCAAGGCTGATAATTTTATAATATATCTGTGTCGATATTATGCGATACTTGCAACTGATACATGGGTAACATATTTTGTTGAGTACTAATGACTTGAAACGGATAGTTTATATATTTACTCTCTGTAGGGTCATGACCAATCGAATCAGTAGGAAGGGTCGGTAAAAGCAAAAATAGCATCTAAGCTTATTGGTTGTAATATATATATTTTTGTATTCAAGCCCTAAATCGTTAATTCGCATTTTATCTTAAAATGTTTTGATTGAAGAATAAAACAAAATCGAGTTTTGTCACGGTTATTAAAGATACCGCCTTTTATTAGTAATTTATAAAGAAAGAAATATAAATGTCATTTATGACTACTTTACAAATAAATACTGTCTTTCTACATTTTCAATAAAGTAAAAATTGAAACTATCAATAATAGTTTGTATTTCTCTTTTTTATTTTATCAAACATCCCAAATACCACTTCCAGTAGGAATTAATTCTTCGACATTGTTGATTTGATTATCGCTTTGCTCGAATACTTCTTGACTACGTTCCACAAATCTAATTCCTTGGTCATGAAGTTGATCAAGAATTGGAAGATAAACATCCGGTGTGGTAGGTCGTAAGATACCCCTTTGATTTATCTTGTTATCCAGAACGAGTTCGGTTGCCATTGCAGCAGGCAAGCCAACGGTAGTTGCCATCGCTGTATCACCATTACTATCACTACTGCCATAATGAATCAGAGTTGATGTTGTTTTTTCCTATGACAATAGTGCGGATTACGTATAAGTTAAACGTGGAGCTATAAATAACTGTCAGAAGTGTAAAATTATCAAGTGGTGTTACCTTTTTTCCAGTACGCTGGTCTTCAATTCCAAACTCATGATGCATAGCAACCATATCTCGTTCACCGGGTAGATAACGTAAGCGATCTGCCAACAAGGCAGAGAAAGCATCTAAAGCAGTTGGAAAGCTTGGTGGTTTGTTATCATTCTGCTCTTGTCCGGTCAAAAGAAATTGTAATGCATCCGCCACCTGTCCTCCCATTGCTTCATTTCCAAGTTTTGCATTGATATTAGTCTTCCAGTTATTAGATCTATTTCCGGTAACAACTTGGTTTACATATTGACCCTTATTTTGTAGGAAAAAATAATTATATATAATAATGTATTAGGTAAATATTAATCAAAAAAAAAATATTGCTAGTAACTTGTATCAGCAGCAAAGCTTATTTACCCAATTTTTCAGGTCCTTGGGTAAAGGATCGCTCAAATTCAAAAATCCCAACCTTCGTAATCCATACAATAGATCAGAGTATCCTTGATATCGAAGTGTGCCTCGGAACATAGTATTCATATGTCTCAAATCACCAAGACCATAGATATCTGTATATTTTAGTGAATCTCTGTTGGCCAGTCCTTCAAATACAAACCCTTGGAATGGTGTTCGAATTGTTGGAAAATGATTTTTCAAAAGCAAGTCTCCCGACACTGTGTGCTTCTAAACAGCCCAACATCTTTCTTTTAGCTAAAGCCGAATACTTTGACTATAATATAATATAATCATAGAGACAATATACATATATATTCCTCAATTGCTTTTCGATTTTTTTCTGCAATCTTCTTTTTTTTAATCGCTTTTCCTTTGACCCCTCTCTACAAAAATCACTATTATTACCTTTCCACCCGACCAGTACGTAGCATCATTGCTACTTGCTGTCAGCACACCTCGCGGTGACCAACTAAACTTATATCCTAACGGGGAATCCGATGCCTCAGGAGCTGGTAGTCCGCCGCACCATGAGATGAACGATCGAATCTAATATTAAAAGCAGCGTTAATATTGATACGTGAACAAAAAAATACTGTGAGTTAGCACAAGACCGTGGGATTTTTACATCCTCTACCCGAAAGATCGTTGTTGTGGTGGGGAGAGAAATTACATTTTTGATTTTTGGTAGAAAATGACGATCTAAATTACACTAACCTTTTTACCAGCCGACTTGGCTTCGTCAATTATTTTCATTGCTGACATGTGATCGATCCCTGGATCCAAACCAACTTCATTCATGATTAATACTCCAGCTTTTTTAGCACTATATATATGTAATAAATCATACAATAATAACATTGTTAAAAAAGGCAAAACAATATTTTTCTGGGCATTGCAATTCAATTACAAAAATAAATTTTGTCAAATGGCACTTACGCTTCATCTAGTTTTTCCATTTCCTCGGAAACGTAGCTTGCAGTAACCATATGTTTTTTTTGATCAATACATATTTGAGCTACTTGAGCATGAAGGAATGCTGGAACCAAACTATATAAAGATATTATCACCACGTACATATATATATATATATATATGTAGCATGCGAATTATTTTGTTAGCTTTATACGGGTACTACATATCATAATAAAATAGGGATTTTTTTTCTTTTTACCTCACAACCACATCTGCATTGGATACTAGTTGAGTTAGACCGAATTTATCTGAAATATCTAATGGAACAGATTCTGCTTTATCAGGATCACATTGGGAAACTAGTGCTTTTGCTTCAGATGTAGCATTGCTTGCTATATATTATATGATGGGTTTAGTAAGAATTCTATTATTATAATAATCTCACTACTAAAAAAAGGTAATTTACCAACAACAACACGTATATCCGGTCGCTGAGTTAGCCGTTGCACAAGCGGTCCAGCGACCATTCCTGAACCTAGAAGTAATACAGTGCGCTTATCAACACTTTCATATCCAGGCTTTTTTGAGGACTGTGAAAGCAAAGGTTTGAGAGATAATGAATGTTTTCCAATCAGCTTTCCATTATTAGCGATCGTGGCATTTTCAAGCATTGGTGATATATCATTTAGGGATTTAGCTGCTGCAGGATGAATCTATATATTAAAAAAAATTAACATTGTTATATTCAAAACCAATTTTATGAATTCTTTTACGTAATGCTATTTTTATAGCATTATTATCCCATACCAAATCTTTGATATGAGGATACAAAACATCACTGAAATGTTTGCTACTATCATTGGCCAATTCCGCGGGCAGGATATCGATTCCCATTATTTGTATACCTTCACCTTCCACACTAGCATGATAATAACGTTAACAAGGATACCACAGGGTGCTTACAATATAAACAATAACTTACTTTTTATGTTCGACTCCATTAATAGCATCGTAATAATAAAAGCCATCCTCGATATTTGTTGAGTGTGATAAGCATTCGAATGCGCCCTAAAATACATATACAGGCACATATTGTGTGTTACAAACAACCTCAAAAAATAAAAAATACGTAATCATAATTTTTTATTGTTGTATGATTTCCAATCCTCCAAACTGAGAGAACTTTTCTTACCCTTATGTCACACACAATATCTACCAAACTCATCATTCGACCCTTGTTAATGAGACCTTGTTTTTGTTTTAACTGTAAATCTTGAAGTTGAACATTACTCAACAATCGAGGATATCGGTTATCCCAGTATGCACCAGTAACAACGGTGTTTACATAAGGAGCAATCTAGCATACACATAAACAAAACACATAACTTTAAATACTCTTTTTTCTATTCTGGATGTAGAAGAATAAAGTATATATGTACATTATCTGCAAAAACCGATTGATATCGTTCCGGGTGATCTAAATATTCTTGATACGAATAAGTTCCATCACCCTTTCGGTGTACATAGTCCTCGACTTGAAGGTGTGTACCATACACCTTGTTTAATTTTGGATCTGAAAAATTATAAAAAGAATAACAACTGATCAAAACAGGAAAAAAATTCCAAAAATGTGATACGAGAATTTTTCTTTAAAATTTCGCACAAATTATAAAACATTCCCACTTACTCTTATCATTGACAATCTTTGGTAGATCTTCTGCAGCGACAAATTCATGTGGTAATTCTTTAAATACTTCCAATGCACCCTGACATTGTAACAACATTAATATTATATATACATAGGTGCGTTCGTTGATTTTTTCTTTCTTTCGTTCCAGAAGAGAAACAATAAATCTTTACCTGGGTCACATTTCCTGAGCCTGTAAATGCAAAAACCAACGGGCCAAAATCTTTTGGAGTTCCTTCATCTTGGATGATATTACCCATATTACGTGTCGCCAATTTAGCTGATGGAAGTCCACGATAAGTATGAGCCATGGAAAGATACTACAGTAGATAAGAATAGTCATATCCAACCGCACACAGCTCATTTAGAAAGATGTATGATAGACAATATAACATGACAAATTTAAAGTTTACTATTACCATGAACGGAGTATTATAACCCATCCCTAAAAATCGATGAGCCATACCATGTAAACCATCGATCATTCCGGCATTTCCTGCAAACTTTCCAAACGCTACTAAACGTTGATGAGTTTCTGGATCTTTCATCAATTCATAGTCAATAAGACGGATTTTCTATATTATGAATTTACACCATAGTAACAAATTTTAATATGATTCAAGACTTGCTATTGTACAACCCATAGAGCAAAAATTTTTACCTTGTCCAAAATATCTTGAAGCATAGGCATATTTTTTAATGTACCCTTATGGGTATGCGAAAAGAAAACGTAAGTTTTATTCGGAATCAATTTAGATTTAGGTACTTCTTTGATACCAAGGATGATATCTGCAGCGGACAAGTCTTCTGTAAGAATGGCTCCTGCCTTTGTATATGCCGAGTCTGGAAAAATTCTGTTTGTACTGGGTTGAATGTAAACTTGAGCGCCTGTTTCATGAAGCAACTCTTTAACCGCATCTGGAGTCAATGGTGCTCGGCGTTCCCAACGACTTTTGTCTTCACGACGTATACCAATACTACGATAACCCTGTCCTGATGGCTGTTCACTACTAGATCGCCAAACATATCCATTCCTTGTGGATATCATTGTTCGTTTAAACAAATTTCTAGTAGTAGTAGTAGTAGTAGTAGTAGCAATAACCGCTCGAGAAGCATGTGTAGAAATTCTATGTAATGGGCGACAATAACCCGTGGCCATTGTAGATAATGTCATAATAATAGTAAAAATGAAGAGAAGAAAAAAAAAAGCAAAAAAGGACAAAATGTTGAATTCTTGAAAAGGACAGATTCGTGGGAAAAATGAATTTCTCACATTTTTTTTTGCTTCACTGCAGGAATTTCGTTTGAACCTGTTATATGGGTGAATTCGCCACATAGATGATATAATATGAGGGTCATAGGATCACACTTTGTAAAACTTTTAGGAACTCTCTCACGGGTTGCGTTTTAAAATACTTTTTATGATAATAATAGGTACAATTCGTTTTTTTATATGTATAATTATGATGTATATTACAATTTTGTGTTTGTCTGTATTCAGTATGTAAGTATATTTATGCTAATAATAATTTCCTTTTCCCTTCCTCTTGTTAATCAAAATTTATAATTTTCCTTGACGGCCTTTGCAAATTCACTATAGCCTCCAACAAACTTTTGTTGTCCTGCAACACAGCCTTCATAGATAAATGGAGATGTTCTATGACTATTGTCAAATTCCTGTTGAACGACATAGGGATACTATTATTAGCTCTTCCCTTTTTATACCTTTCAAATTTCAAAGACATTATAGGAAATTCTGAAACTTTATTATTTACCTCCTGCAATTCTTTAGATCGGTCATACCATTGTTGTTTAATGTATGCACTGACATCAGTTTTTACATGAGGATGTTTTTCCGTAAGACGATCAGCGACTTCAGTTGCCATTTGAAAATAATGACAGGTCAAAAATCCTTCCTATTCATATATACATATGCACATGCACACACAAGCAAATATATATAAAATCAGTACGGCAAAATACTATATATACGTTAAAAAAATATACAAATGCTACGAAATGTCTTCTTTCTTACAATATGGTAGCATGCCGTTTTCTTTGGGATTTCGTCAAGATCAGGAGCAGTGGAAGAAAATAGCCATGAAAAGAGACCCATTTCGAGGTACGTTAAAGGTTTGTATATGAAGGGGGTAAAGTAAAGAAGCTAAAAAGCTGGGATAAAAAAACGAATGGCTCTTTTTTTTAAAATTCTTATTGTTGATTGTATACAGATACTTTTTTTGTTGCCATGAAAACTGAATATATATTTTTTCTATTCAGTTGCCTAGTTATGTACGTATATACCATTTTATTATTATATATTTCTAATTGATTTTAACAATAAACACAAAAAGATAGACATTCGTTGGAATTATCGTACCTTAAATAATTTTGGATAATTGACTGAGCAGTAGCTGTATGTTGTACTGATTTTTATCACATACTATAAGTTTCGCGTTACTATCTCTTTATTATTCTCATGGTAAATCCTTTATGCATAATGTAGTAAAACCGGTCTCTTTGGCATAAGGATGACAGTTGTTGTCAAGATTTGTTTAATGAAGATAGCACACAACAAATACTTTAATAGTCTTTTCTTATCAAATTTATCTTATGTTATTCCGCTGATAAAGATTCTCTTTTTGTTATAAGCTATAAAATAGGTAGTTAACCGTTGTTACAGAAAAAAAAAAGAAATAGAAAAAGATTACTGATTTGATGCATATCCAAATCTTATTCAAGCTGTCGGCTTTTTTTTTCAAAGAGAGCCAAGATTTTTCAGAATTCAGCCAAGCATAATACTATATAGAACCTTCCTTGTTTCTTTCAAAAACTTTTATTTATCACACGCACACTCTCTTACTTTTACCTACTGCCTGTCAATACCCCTTCATATTTTGTAATGAATTTATTTTTTGGTAAAGCAAAATCAAAAGCAACTGCTAAAGATGCCATAATTAAATTACGAGAAACTTTGGACATGTTGGAAAAACGAGAAGCTTTTCTCGAAGGTAAAGCCAACAATGAACTTAAAATTGCAAAAATCAATGCTACTAAGAATAGAAGATGTAAGTTAACGATAAAAATATATATTGGTTGAGATTGTTGGTAGTGTGTATATGAAAAAAAGTGAGAAGAAAAAAGTGAGAGGTTGTGAGTGTTATAAAAACTATTACAAATGTACTTACACGCACCGTCCATGTATAAAAACAATAGTGGCATTACAAGCATTAAAACGTAAAAAGGTGTTTGAAGCTAATATTGAAAAGATTAATGGTGCTCGCATGACTATTGAGACGCAAATGATGGCCATTGAAAGCGCTAATGTTAATTTGGAAACTATGGGCGCTATGCGTGCTGGTGCAGAAGCTATGAAGAATATTCATGGATCAATGTATGTTTTTTTTTCTTTTGGCTTTATGTGGACTGCGTATATAATACGAACAGATATATGAATGGGATTTAAGTGGAGAAAAAGGTGGAAAACTAAGGATAAATTTTTGAACTGTGCATTGAACACTAATTTATTATTATTATTACTATAGGGATGTTAATACTGTTGATTCAACTATGGATGATATTCGTGATCAAATGGATATTGCCACTGAAATCTCGGAGGCCATTTCGAGACCTGTTGGAGAGGAATTAGACGAGGTAAGATTAGATAAAAGAATTGATATATATATAAGTATATGGGATCTGGGAAGAAGTTGCTTATAACCGTTATTTTTATTATTATTATTACTTGATAAGGATGAACTTCTCAATGAACTTGAAGAATTGGAACAAGAGGAATTAGATGCTAAAATGCTGGATACACCAGCCCCTGCTATGGATGTACCCGATGTACCTAGTCATGAACCTAGTAAGTTGTTATCATGAAATTTTGTAATGGAAACATGTTATACTAACAAAATAAAATTTTATAATTTAGTTGCAAGAAGAAGGAAGTCAGAAGAGGAGGAAGAAGCAGAACTCAAGGCATTACAGGCAAGCATGGCACCAATGTAAAAAAAACACAAACCGTTAAATATCCCAACTTACACACAGATGCAGACACAAACAGACAAAACTTAACCCTTTCCTTCCCCTTTAATTACACATACAAGTACAAACATACATACAAACGTACAAACATATCTCTTATATCTATTTTTTTTGTTGTTTCATTATTGGGGTTTTATTATTAGCTAGTATATATACATTTTTCCTTTTCAATTGTGTTAGTTTCTTGTGTGTTTATGAAAAGCTGTAAAGCTTTTTTTAGTATTATCCCTTTTTTTCCTTTTCTTTTTTAAATTTTATATATCACATTTTCTCCAAAGAATTCTATGTAGTTTAGTAAGGAAAATGTTGTCATAACTGAAAAATGATGGAATCAAGGAGTTGCTCTACTATAATTAAACACTTTATCCTATGGATGTCCTTTCTATTTCGATAATGGTTATATATTTTCGTGATCAAAGTGAGCTTTAAACATTTGTACCTTTTATCTTACCATTGTATTGTCGCTCCAAAAGAAAAAAAAATAGAAAATACCATATCACTTATTTATTTGACGAATTTGTATATCGTCTCAATATCAGTATAATAGCTTTAACCAAAGTAGCTTATAGCTGATTGACTAAATAATGTGTTGCCCAAAAAGTTGAATACAGGTAATTACGACTTGTTGGCATTCAATGATGGATTATTAAAATCACGCAGCAACCATTTGTTTATGTGCAACGATCTCTGACTTCAAAAAATAAAAAGCAACGAATGCATTCATATTTGCTGGCTATTTTTTTTTTTCTATTTTGGCACAGGTTCCTTTTTTCTTCTTCCTGTTCATAAATGCTTCATTCTTTAAAGTTGGCCAATGGGCCAAATACTGTTCAATTAGCCTATGATGGAATTGGACTTCGTATTGAAGGGGGACTCGATGTCGAACAGAAGTGTAACTATATACAACTATTTAGCGATAAAATAAGAAAATAAACTCACGTTGGAATTTATAATATAGCAAGCAAACGTTCGCTCTCGGATTTGATTATTGTACCTATTGCCAAAGTAAATGTTTTAAGTGTTCGCTTTGATACTGACACCCATTTACTTCAAATTCACGCTCTGATTCCTCGTCAGCATGCGGAGCCAGAGTCACCATTAGACTTGTGTATCTTTCGTACTTCTGTTGACCAAACAAAAGTCGGTGAAACACAAACTTTTTGTCAACTAGTAATGGGTCATATCTATGAAGGTCAGAAACAATAATTGAGGCATACAAGGTGATAAATGATCACTAAAATTTTATCATTTAGGTATCAATGTTGGCCGACGTTTTAAAGTACTTGTAAACCCGTTCAGTGGTCAGGGTCATGCGAAAAAAATATTTCAAGAAAAGGTTGCACCTGTTTTTAAAAGTGCACAATGTAAAGTGGATTATCAAGGTAAATTAGATAAGAAAGGATTTAATAAGTAATTCAATATAGTTTATTGACATGTTATCCTATTTTAGAAACTGAGTATCAAGGTCATGCCACTGAAATTGCCAAGGATTTAGATATAGATGCATTTGACGCCATTGTTACTGTCAGTGGTGATGGTATTATTCATGAAGTTATCAATGGATTTTCACAAAGATCAGATGCACGTACTGCATTAAAAAAGGTTCCCCTTGGTGTTATCCCTGGTGGGACTGGTAATGCACTTAGCATTTGTATGCTCGGTGAAAAATTAGGGTTTGACCCTATTCATACTGCTCGTCAAGTCATTAAAGGTTGGTATATATTTATAACATTATATTTATAAATATTAAGCGTGAAAATAGTGATACTAATGCCAATAATAACTACTATAGGAAAAAGCATATCTTTTGATCTTTGCTCTGTTACTTTTGATGATCACCATTACATGTCATTTTTGTCACACAATTATGGTATTACTTCATATGCTGATTTAGCAACTGAAAATATGCGGTATGTAAATACATCATTTCTCTTTTTAATGCGTATAATTCAACATTCCTTTCTCTTCTTTCAGTTAAACTAGACCTTTCCATGCTTATATATATACATATGTAACAATGTTAATGATAGATGGATGGGTGATGCGCGTACTATAATTGGGCTTTTGCAACAAATTTTCAAGGGAGAAACCTATAAAATGGAAGCAGCTGTCCAAATTGTGGAAGCCAACAAGGATAAAATCAAAAGTAATTTTCCATCGGATACACAAATTATTGATAATGGGAAGGGACCTATTCAAGATACAATTCCACCTTTGAATGAACCTGTGCCTGATGATTGGACTATCATCAAGGATGATGTATCATTATTTCTGACAAGTAAAACCCCATTATTAGCACGTGGTATGTTGAGCCATCCTTGTGCTGAACCCAACGATGGATTATTGGATTTATTACTTGTACGAGGCAATCATGGATTATTTTCCAAGTTAGATTTATTTGGAAAAGTAGAAACAGGTCATCAAATCGATTCTGATGCTGTAAGTTTTTTTTTATGATTTGCAACAGATACACACAGGATTATTAAGGGTGTTTATTACTACTTATGTCTAGGTTGAATATTACAAAGTCAAAGCATTCCGCTTGAAACCCATCGCAAAACCTGGTAAAAAGGTCTACGTTGCCATAGACGGTGAACATGCACCTGCAAAAACTTTCCAAGTAGAAGTACATCCTGGTCTTGGTTCTGTATTAAGTTTATATCCCAATTATATCACGTCTCGTACATGGCGCCCAACAAATATTTCGGATCAATCATCTTCTGGTAGTACTCTCAAACAAAAACTTTCAGCTATGAAAAACAAGCTTACAAATACTTGCGCCTACATTTTGTCGATTCTTCGTAACTATTTCCGTAACATACGTAACCTCTTTAGACGTACTTCTACTAGATAATTACTATCCTGTTGTTTTTTAGAGACTACCTGATAGTACTTCTTTTTCTTTCGTACGTTTTCCCTTATAATGGTATTTCATCACTGTCCTTCTAATTATTTCTTATGTTTTATTTATTCATGTTTATTACTTTAATTGTTATTAGTACTATTGTTATTATTATTAAAAAACCTGATTATAAATAGTAATAACAAAAAAAAACATGTATAAAAACAAGGATGATTTTATTTATAAGTTGATTCTAGCGCGTAAATGTAAAGGGGTGCTTCTTTTCCTCTTGTTACAAAAATAGAAATACGTAATATACTTTATTTTGAGTGAAATACACGGCGTTTGCTTTCGTCGTTGCTGCGGAAAGTATACTATAAATTGTAATTTAGCTTATGATTGATAGCTGTAAGCTTACGATTAGATTCAGTTTCTTCGTTCGATGACGAAACGTAGGATGACAAAAAATGGTAAAGCTAAGAAAAAAGTTCGGATACATGATACGGAGACGATATACACATAACTTTCTAGATCCCAAAAAAAAACCTTTATTCAGATACGTATGGCAGATTACGGGACACATCTAATCTCTTGCGGCAGAAATACTATACCGATACGTAACACGTAAACAGCTCCAGGTCGTCTATTAATTGCGTAGATTTCAATTTGTCTAAGAAAATGGTAGTCAACCATCTTTTACTACAATAATTGTTTTTCTTAAGAAAAGGTTTGGTCATTGTTGTCTTTCGAAAACTGGTCGCTTCAATGATTTGGCGTTTAATAAAAGGATTTTCTGGATAGAACATCTGTGACCCATGCTGAAAACGTAAGAATATAGTAAAATCAATCAAGAAAAGCACTTAATTGCTGGTAGTAATTCGAAATCTCGAAGGTTATCGGATAATCAAAGAATAGAAAAAAGATTACTCTGTACAAATGACACCTGTATGATTTTTAGATAAACGTTTCGTCATGGCGTTTCAAACACCTAGTTTCGAGACTCTCGAATATGTCGTGATTGTCATTTCCGATGTTGGGAAAATAATAACGGTATCCTTAGCCTCATCTAACTGTTAATAATTATACTTTATTTGAATGAAGTACGACGTTATTTTGGATGGTTGTAGTCAACATGAAAGTTATTATTTCAGATACGTATCACCAATTTGGTAGGGGTGAAAAGAAGGAGAAATTATTGATATCGTATCTGCAGATCTTTTTATTATAAATACGTAATCTGATTTCTCTATAAAATTGTTATATTAAGCCATCAATAGCAATAGAAACTTCGAAAAGAAGAGCATGATATTTGTTGCTAACATAGTGATACGTTTTATGAAACCTACAACAGTTTTCTTTCTATTAATACGTAGACAAGTAGAATATTGATTAATGTGTAAGTACACTTGAACCACGTTTTTTCGTTGTTATAGACTGATTCTGCTTCTACAATTAGTTCATCATCTTTTCTTTTAGTATAGAAAACCAAGGCCTGGATAATCCAACTATATACGTAATAGCACCAGATTGTCTAAGTTTATTTTGCGGTCTTTTGAATTCTGTTGCAACTTTAAGATTGTTAGTTCTACCACTAACATTTATCATTGTGACGAAATTCATATCTTATATCTCTTTATGTAGTATGTACAAGATAATGTATTCTTGTTCATTTCACTGCTTAATTCTGATATGCTGTAAAGTTTTATTATCTTTTTTCGTACAACTAAACTTCGTTCACTTTTGTGGTTATAGACGTCCGCATTGGAGACCTTAGTGACAGATATCATACATTTATACAGTTATGGATTCACACAACTGATACACTAGAACAATCTCATTTTTGAGGATAGTAGTTTATACGTGGTTGTAAATAGTTGATCTCCCTTTCTTTTATTCTCATTTTTTTTAGCTTATTTGCGCGTGGTCTGGCATGAAACTTTTTGGGAGGAAGCGACTTTTTTTTATTAAACAAAAGGAATAAACTTGCAAGCTGTTGCATTTTTCTATGAATAAAAAATCAATCAATGATTGTCCTAAAGTATAAAAACTTCTCTTTTTTTTTATTTCAAACTTGATTTTATCATAATATATTCAGAAGAAGAAAAAGCAAAAGCTCTAGAGAGCAAACTACTAATTTGGTTTTCAATGCCAATAGAAAAAAAAGAGATAGTTTTTAACGCTTATAAAAAATCAACAAGAGCAGATTCACGCTGATAACGAATCATGGCAACGATGGAAAGCCTTCTTGAAGACAAGGTCACAACAACATATTGGTACTCATAATGAGAAAACCAACTCGCAACAGCGACACATCAACAAACGTGAATGTGATACCAAGAACAACAACAATAGTACACCTTTTATCTATCGGTTACCAAATGATGTGATAGTATATATGGTAGTAAAATGTTCATCATTGGCTTCGTCATTTTATATGCTTTACTTTACCCGTCAAAGAGGTTTAAACATATTGGATGTCATGTTTTACGCTATTATTTATAGCCGCATATTCGATTAGCTACAGTGATTGACCAGGAAAGTCATAAAAAATGTAGTTGCATTTATGCATTCAACACATCAAACGAAAAAAAACTTACATTCTTCTTTTACGCCAATAAATACCAAAGGACGGCGATATCACTATGATCTATCTACCAATCCACCCATGTTAAGTTATATTTTAGCAATGGTGGCTACAGATTTATTACCATCTTGTCAACCAATAAAAAGAAGCACCAAGAACAAGAAGAAACGGGAAAGTAACAAAATCAGTCAGCAAATAACAACGATAGTATCATGGATAATGGAAAACGAACACCGGCAACTAGAACCGCAGCACCGTATTATTACCAAATTAAACTGTTGGCTCAGTGTCAAACAATATAGTAGTCAACGGGTTGAGCAAGGAACAATCAGTAATCCAATCTTGACCGCAATAATACCATGTGTTGTTCAGGAAGACAAGGTCATGTGGCGTTTTTCCTATATTGTTACCACCATATAGCATTAATCACAAACGTTGTGTCGAACTCAATATGGTAACAATAACAGTGATGCAGTGTATTATGCAGAAGACCACAAGCCTAACCACAAAAATAATGACCTTAAGTAATGGATTTACAATGAATAATCAAAAAGCGAAATTATCTTATCACAATTGTTATTTTGTTCATTTTAATTTTGTATCCACTTGGGTTAAAAAAGAGTTGGAGAAGATGGTGGAGTTTTTCTTCATCATTTTCATAACGCAAAGTGTAGTTCAAAACAGGATTAGGGGGCTGAGAAATAATTATTTTCTTTACTCGATTATATTTTAAATAACTAGAACATGCGTCCATGGAATGATATTAATGCCCCTGACTTTCTAGACGAAAGAATTTTTTCTTGATCATTCCCATATTAGGATACTAAAGAAACTTTTCGCAAAAGAAGAGCGACGGTGTATGTATTCAGTGAAAATAGGAGGGATGGCTCACGTTCATATTATAAAATAAAGAATCAAGAAGAAAAAAGTTTATACTACATGCTTGTGCATTATCTTTTTGATATTCAATTTTTTTTCTGTTATGGTAAAATTATACTGACACCCAACATTATTATACTGTAAATGTGCAGTTGGTTCAGTGACAATTATAGGAAATCATTTGCTAAAATACGTACATAATGCGGTAAAATTCAGTTGTTCTGTTATATAAAGAGGTAGAAGCTGCTTAGAGTGATTCATCGCTTTCCGGGTAACGTAGTACACAGGTCATGTCAATTTTTTTGACAAAACAATTCTTATTTTACTACCATTTATGACTACATTTACAAGGAATTTTTTTTCTCAAGAAGAGTCAAGAAATATCTCAAGAGATTATTTAGTTTTTACCGAAGTTAAATGTGGAAGACACGATTATAAGTACTACTTTTTCTGCATTTAGTAATTGAAAAAAAGAGGATCGACCTAGGTGTTTCTCCGTTCAATAATAACTGCTGTGCAACCCGTTACAGAAAGTAAAATCCCCGGTAAGAAAAAAGAAGCAAATGGAAGCAGGTTATAATATTGACATAAGTTGTCGGTTCCGATAGGCTAATAAAATAATGTGTGCATTTCTATTAATTCTCTCTCAGTTCATGGGATTTAACTAATTAATGAGAAAATGTTATGAAGCTGGTGAATTAATTTCCTTTAATAGAAAAGCTAAATAAATTAATGCTTAAGAAAATATAGTATACTTTTTAGAGGCACATTTAAACAAAAGGCTATTTTATTTTACTTTTATTTTTCTTTTCTCTTTTTAATATGGCACCACCATCTCATAACTTCACTCGACTTCCTACTAACGATGAGGAAGATTCATTAAGACCTGAAGCTGCAGCAGCACTTGCTTCTACTGCCTGTCATGATGACATTTTAGATGGTCTTTTAACAAAAGTCGGTTACGGAACATTCCAGCGGAGACTATTGGTAAGAAAATGAGTCTTCTTTGGCACCTAATTTCAAGGTAGACTCATTCATAAGACAACTCAATAAATTATAATAACAATAATGTAGATCATGTGTGGGCTTGGATGGCTAGCTGACAATGTAAGGAGAAAATAAAAAAAAATGAATAAAAATTCGGTCTATAAAAATGTCGATAACTTATATATTGGGTGTTCTATTTTTTCATGTCCTTTAACAAAATAGATGTGGTTACAGGTACAATATCAATTAATATGCAGACAAAAACATGTACACACGAA
The DNA here is from genome assembly GCA_025093555.1 of Circinella umbellata. Lineage (NCBI taxonomy): Eukaryota > Fungi > Mucoromycota > Mucoromycetes > Mucorales > Lichtheimiaceae > Circinella > Circinella umbellata. Next base: position 52,108 of record JAIWNF010000004.1, on the reverse strand, counting down.
ATCTATTTTCTAACTTTCGAAGTTTTTTTTTCACTTTCTAATATTTAACAGACTGTGATCATTATTTTACCAAGAGTCCAAGGTAGATTTGGGAAACAAACAGCAAAATTAAAGAAAAAAAAAACATTATTTAACTAAATATATTGACAACAACGGTTTTTATTTTTCAAAAAAAAAATAATAGATCATTTTGGTGTGTCAGACAATTGGATCGGTAGTCTATCAAGTTCATTATTTACAGGAATGATGTTTGGTGCACTTTTCTGGGGAGCATATTCTGATTCTCGTGGTCGAAAAACACCATACACATCAACTTTAACAATTGCAACTATTATTGGCCTCTTGTCAAGTTTCGCTTTCAGTTTTTGGAGTTTATGTTTAACACTTTTCTTTTTGGGGTTCGGTGTGGGCGGTAATATGCCAACTGATGGTAAAGTATATATATATATATGGCCTGGTTTGGTACCTTTCGGGACCAATATACACATTTGTATGTGTGTGTGTGGGTTTCCATGGCAACTGATTTCCTCGGAACACTGAAAAAGAATTTATATAAACTATCATAGGTGCACTATACCTTGAGTTTTTACCCAAAAAGTATCACTATTTGTTGACATTTATGTCTGTCTTTTTCTCATTGGGCGCTGTTCTTGCATCCATGCTTGGTTATGCTATTTTACCTTACGCCAGCTGCCCAGAACCAACAGCTACTGACCCAACGCCCATGTGCGACGTATCAGCACAAAACAATGGATGGCGATATATGCTTGCCGGTGCAGCAATCACTACACTAATTATGGTACTTGTTCGATCATTTTGGTTACGACTTCCAGAAACACCCAAATTCTTGCTTAGTCGAGATCGACGAAAAGAAACAGTCATGATTTTACAAGATATTGCCAGAATTAACGGTCAACAAGTTCAAATTGATAGTAGTGATATTCCACATTCCATGTCATCCATGCCATCATCGAATCAGAATGATGAGGAAGAAATGCTTTTAAATATGGAGCAGCGTGATGGTATTCGATCAAGACGTGTATCGGCTGAAATGGATTTGAATTATGTAGATGACCCAACAGTACCTATGACTCAAACCAGTCACAGTGAAGATGGTCATGATCATGTAGACGGTGAGCATCATCATGATACAAACACTACTACCATAGTCACAGCTACTGATACAACATCAATGAGGGCAATGACAACAATGTCGGAGAACATCTATGATGATACAATGGAAGAAAAGGTCAGCAAATGGAAACTGCTGTTTGGACCTAAATGGCGTCGAACCACTATTTTGGTGTGGTGTATTTGGGCATTCACAGCAACTGCATTTACCATGTTTAATGTTTTTTTACCTAAATATTTGGAAACACTTGGATTTCAAGGTGAAGAGATTCGCACTCGTAAGGATGTTTATTGGGATTACATGATTTATTCATTAGCAGGTGTTCCCGGGTCTGTTGTAAGTGATACATATATGGAATCTTGTTTTTAAAGTTACGGAATGATTATAAAGAACAGGAATATGGAGTAACTTTAGTTTTTCGGTCTTGTAATAACTCACAAAAACTATTAGTTAGCATCTTATATGATTGAAACAAGACTTGGTCGAAAAGGTACTATGGCAATATCATCTTTTGGTTCATCATTCAGTCTGTTTCTATTTTCTATCATTTCATCTCGTGTCACCATGTTACTATCTTCTTCTGCAGTTTCATTTCTTGCTACTTTACTTTATGCTGTCATTTATGGTTATACACCCGAAGTTTTTGATACCAGTGTACGTGGTACAGCTGTGGGAACATCATCTGGTTTAAGCAGAGTAGCGGGTATTGTCAGTCCCATTGTTTGTGGTATTTTATTCACAATAGCTACAGCTTTACCCTTATATGTAAGCATTGTTGGGTTTGGAATTGTGGGCATCTGTGTCGTTTTATTACCATATGAAACGCGAGGTATGGGAAAGGACTAGAGTACTGCACAAAATTGGTACCAAGCGATATGTGAAAATAGTCAGCTACAATCCCCTCCATTCTCTCCGCCTTATAAATATAGTACAAAATATAGATATAATATAGACAAACACACACACAGACACACACACACACACACAAACACTAGATACGAAAATTCAAGACCAACTCTCTCCCTCTCTCAAGTTGTTTTCCCTTATTCTTCTCATTTTATCTTTTACTTGCAACACTTGTTTTCCTTCAAATTACATATACATATATCCTTTTCGAAGAATCATAATAGTAATATAGCAATCGTATATATAGTGCAGGTATTATTTTACTTTACAATGTTTTTAATCCATCCTAATTCACGTAATCTACGTGCTACTATGGGTGTGATGGCGGCAGTCAATGATAAACGAACAGGTAATAAGATTGTCTTGTGAATACCATAAGCAATGACAAACAGGGTTGTAAATGAGACCTTTCCACCCTGAACTTCCTTCATTTTTTCTTCTTCATTATCTGGGTCATGTTTCATTCCAACCCATCCCTTGATATTACCAACGACCCAATCCTCCATATTCTTGACTTTATCTGCACCTTTATAGCTGATCAGCGCCATAGTTAAACTAAGGTCTATAACGCTCAATCCAAGATAGACACCTACTCCTACGGTTCCATATTTCTTCATGAAACCTTTTACTTTTCCAGTTTTACTTTTGTTGGTTGCTGTTTCTGTCACTGCTTCTTGTTGTCGATGACGTTGTTCTTGACGTAGCAATATTTTGTAACGCGACGGAGATATAGTTGTTCTAAAAGTGCAAGACGATGATGTTATAGACCGCGGTTGTGTCTTGTGTTTCCATAGCAATAAAATGGAATGGCAATGAGGTGGTGATATTTTGTATGATGTTTTTACTGCCCGTAATGAAAGGACATGAGAACGTTGTAATAAACCATTACGCAAAAATAATAAAGACATAGTTCTAGAACTAAAAAAAATAGAGCGAAAAAGAAAATGCATAAAGCGGACGGAAGATGTATTATATTTTTAATTTTCGTATTCCGAAAGCAAGCTATTTTTTTTGCTGACAGTTACACTCCCCTACTTTTTATTTTTTAGATTCGGATAAACTTTTCGAACGTGATTTTTTTTGTAGAAGAAAAAAAGATGAATGTAATAATATATGCATAAAGTGAGAAGGGTTGGGAATATGGATGTACAGAAGGAAAAGAGAAGTAATAATATTTTTTTTAAATAATAAGTATATATAGGCAGTATTTACTTGTATGTATGTGGTGTGTGAGAGTATGTCGTTTTATTCATGGATACATATTGATAATGTTTTCATGCTCCTTCGCCATTAGGTTGTGGAGCTGTAGAACCAGGTTGTGCGTTTGTTGCCATAGGTGTAGGTGTCGTAGCTGTTTCTGTATGTAAATAGCCCATATCCTGTGATGGCTGTGGTGGTTGTGGTGGAGCCATACCAGTTAATCGTGCCTTTACATAAAAAAACATATTAGTCTTATTCTACACATTATGCGTGTCTACACCGTTCCAAATATAAAGAAGCTCTATTCATTTTCTTTACCAGTTCTTCTTGAAGTTTGCCTTGTTTCTTTAATTCCATTCTACGATTTACAAGCATACCAATATTGACCATGTAATACACTATATATATATTTGTATATACATTGTTCCAAAATGAATAAATAGTTAAGTTATAAATCAATATTAATAGTATTATTTACCTGTTGTTCCAGCAAGGAATAACACTGCTGACTTTTGAGCAATATCAGCGAAAGACGAAGGGAGCGGCATAATTATTATATATTGTAATGTCGTTAAACTTTATGTATTTGGTTGGATAAGGTTTCGAAAATATAACAAAAAGAAAACCTTCTACTAAGCCGCCACCCTTGCTATTGGCGTGACTTTAACTGGTCAGTGCGCTTTTTAACCCCGGTTGACGGTTAATCGATTTTTACCTATTAAAAAAACTGTTTCTTTTTTCGACAGCTTTTGACTGATTTGGGTATACTACTTGAAACAAACAATGTTAAATTCTAGTGCTATCAATTTGCTAAAATATTATGACGAACCTGGGATTTATCTGTTTACCCTTAATAAACAAGCTCAAATTTAAATTGTTGCACAATGTATCAACAGGGAATTGATACAAACACCCCAAAAATATACTTTATTTGGTAATTTCGAATCTTTTAACAGAGACCCCACTTTTATAATATTGGAAGAAAAACAACCTGCACAAGTGGAAGCTGTAGTCCATATGAAGAAATGGAAAACCAACGAGGAGTATTTAATTTACGAGCTGTTGAATGACTGCTATTGCTATTTATACGTAAAGCTATTACCAAAGCTTATATAGGCTTAAAGCTTGTTTGATCACTATTTTATTTGTTGAGTGTTCGTAGCAGTTCAATATCAACAACCGATGATAGCTTACTTACGCCTATCTATATATATTTACAAAGGATGAAAAATAGCTTTATATTTATCTTCTTCATATCTTATTTAATAGTTATATATTTGCTAGTATAATTGAACTAGGATATGGAATTTTTTTTAATGGTACAGTCAGCCCCCGCTTTTGCACCTCCCGCTTTTGCAAATCTCCCAGTTCTGCACCATTTATTTTTGGAAATGTTAAAAATACTTATAGAATTGCAACTTGCAACTTGCATCAAGGCTTTTAAGCATGTTGCCCTACTGAGGAGCAGTAAGCTATGCTATAACGTTATAGTTGTGCATAGTATTCTTATGAATCATTATCTAAAATGCCAACAAAGAATAATCGATGAAATGCTGTATTTAAAAATATAGCAAGTCTCGCTTGTTGCAAGTCTTCGGTCTTGCAACAAGAAATCAGGAAATCCCAGGTGTGGAAAACCGGGGCTTGACTGTATTGAAATGTTCGTTCATACCAGATGCCTAATGATGCTTTATTTACAACCTTACTACCTCATGTTCGCCAAACAAAAGGTCTTCGTTCTTGGACTTCAGCCATTAGAAAAATAAAATTTGGAAATCACTAGATACAACAATACAATTAGACCACACCACGGTAACAAAAAGTGATCTAAAAACAGCCATCAAACAACATCTCAAAAGCACACACATACAACGCTGCGAACGAAAGAATAGTAAATTATTAAATCAATGCCGTACGCAATTAGGCATTGACCCAATTCTATGGCTACCGATGACACCTACTGAACGTACTTTATGTATTTACTACCGCCTTGGTTGGATCACTAATCACCACCAACAACAACCATGTCCTAATTGTCACCAAACAGCTCGATTATCAAAACTACACTTACTCTCTTACCATGACATCCATGCATTTTTGTCAATTTATCAACATATTAACGATCCTATATCATTTATTCACAATCGACTCCCCAAATCACCTCCTGAATCATACAGGAAACGGCTTTATTTGAAAATTATCTGGCCAAAACTCTGCTTCATCCTACATCAACTTTATCGTACCTGCCGTCCGGATTATTATACTACATCATCATCACCAATAAACCAATGTGGACATTTATTAATCCAATGGATTTAACCTCCACCTGAACCACCTGCACCTCTTTTAATCTTATAACGAAAAAAAAAACCAAAAAACCAAACAAATTCTTCTCATTTCTTTTGACACGTTTCTTCTCTTCTACATTAGTCGCTCCATTCACTCCTCCCTTTCATTGATGATCTATTTACTGTAGCTTTACATACATCTTTTTCCTGCTGCCTCACAGGTTTTTCAGCCCCCCCTCTAGATAGTGGTATACTTCAGCTCAGAAACAAAGGCAGCCCTGCATCAAAAGTTTATTTATTATACATACTTACTGAGATATTATTGCTAGGGAATTGCCACGGACACTCCATATTTTGGCCTTACGGATGCATACCTTACGGACACCCCACAAATAAAACGTTGTTAGTAGCGTGATCGATACCAATACTGCTTATTTGAACACTCATATATATCACTAAAAATATACATTATTCTTTGTTTGTCTTGTCTCCATGTGGACTACAGCTCTCACTTGTGTACATAATAATATAGTGAGAGAAGATAGGAAATATTGAATGATATTTATAAGAAGTCGAGCTGCTTATATAAGTTTTATAAACATTTTTAAGGTATATAACGATAATATGATAGCTGTATATATAGTGTATAAATGGCTGGATAGGACGTAATTATAATATATTGTTATATATCATATCTTTGAGAAAATGTAGAAGTGGGGTGTCTGTAAGGATTGAAATCACCTAATATAGCATGTTCTTGAGGTGTCCGTAGCAAATCCCTTATTGCTATTATATAGTGATAACTCAATCTTTCTAAGGAATACGTGTTATATATATAAATATGCTCATCTAGGTATTAATAATATTCAACTATGTACGTAGTAGAAAGATAATACATGGTTTTGATAATGGTTACGGAAGTGCGTTTCATATAGGAAAAACGCTTTGCTATATGCGCACTATGTATTACAGAGAAACCCCGTTAATTTCAAACTTACATCTCCCATTTTTGGTGTGAAAATAAAGGGGATGTGAAAGTCATCGGGACTATATATAGTTAATTACATCTAATGGTATTAAGAGATATTGCGTATATACATAGCACATATAATACTGTTTATTTCTCTTATAAGGCTAAATTTAAAATAGTTAAACATGTACATTACTGTAAAATACATTTTTATGCCTTGCACAGAAGCGTCATACATTAGATTTTTATATGAACTATGCTTAATATTACACAGGAAAACATATACAGTATGTACACCACAACAGTTCTGTTAAGTATATGATTACTGTATATTCCATATGTTGCACTTTCTATTGTAAAAGATATGCATTACTAATTAGTGAGCCGAACTTTGTTGGTAATTATGTTTTCTTTTCCTTTGTGTACGTACTACTATGGAACTTTTATTGTCCTGTAATGTGCTCATATAATAATGTAAGTACGTAGTTTTCATAATCTCACAAAAAGTCAAGTATTATTCAGGAAAAGTAGTATGTATAAATACACACTTTTATTACGTATTCTTCACCAATGTGGTGTTACATATAATTATTTTTTTCTACTAGTTACTAGTCATATAATAGCGACTAAAAAAGTAATTTTAAGATATCAAATAGTTGATAAAGTCAATTCAGGAAACATATGGAAATCAAACAGTATATTTGGCTCCAATACATATAAAGATCTTTAAGAACTCAAATTGCTGAAATATGCTAAACTTCAAAATAAGTTGTTTGACCGACATATATATTTGTTAGACTAGAAAACCGTTAACTGAATACAATTATTCTTAAAGATTACTAATCTGATACAATAAAATTAATGTATAATATAGGTTTATAAGTGAGCATATTACTCCCGTTAAGGTTTCAAACCACTTGCTTGCATTGAAAGTGAAATAAATGAGAATGTGAAAATTTTCTTATGTCAATTTTTCCATTCCCTGAATTTCTGTGAAAATAATGAAGATGTGAAAACTAACGAATATGAAATTAACGGGGTTCCTCTGTATAGTGTACACTATATGGAGAATATTATGTCTGAAGCGCTGATGTTTTAAATAAAGACTGTTTAAATTTTAAATTCCATTAGCCAATCATTTTGTCTTGTTTTCTTCGGATGAAAATCGTACTGCTTACTTGCTTACTCCTAAGTGGACTTCTGGAGCTCAAGATCAAATGTTATTGGTCTAAAAAGGAAACATTACTATATATATAATTTTATATATATATTGGCAGCGGTGTAAAGAAAGGAGGAGGGGAGGGAGGAGTTTCGCGAGACGAGCCTCTTTTCTTTTTATTTTCTGTTAATACACACTCTCATCAAACAATTTTACCCATCATGTCCCTGAACGTCAGCGATCCCGAAATAGGCAATGCATATGAAGATGTCCGAGATGACAAGACATCAACTGATTGGGCATTCTTTGATTTCGCTGATGGTAAACCTGATCGTCTCAAGGTAGCTGGTACTGGTTCTGGTGGCCTTTCCGAGTTTGTTGGACAACTTAAACCTGAAATTGCTGGTTGGGGTTATGTTCGTTTGAACTTGAGTAACGATGAGTAAGTTTTCTCTTATTTGCTGTACTCGCGGTAAAAAAAAAAGAAAGAAACGAGTGTTCATGGATCATTCGAAATAGATATTCGCAACGTATCAAGTTTGTTCTTGTTCCATGGTGTGGTGAATCAGTTGGTATTATGCGCAAGGCAAAGCTTAGTATTCAAATTGCTGATGTCAAGAACATTCTTCGTAACTTTCATATTGAGGTGCCGGCATCTCAGGTACAAGATTTGGATGAAAAGGACATTATGACCAGACTTCGACGTGCTGGTGGTGCTAACTATGACAGACAAACTAGTACCTATTAAATTAATTTATTCAATAATTCCCTGAAACACCTCTTCTTCTTCGTTAAAACCATCTGATGCTTTACTCATATTATATATATATATATATTTGTCACGCCCACTCAACACTCACGCATACAAAAATATATTATAGATTTTTTTTTGGAGTAAGAAGTGTTTTATTCTCTATATTTAATATATAGATTGATCAAGTAAATGTAAAGGGAGAGGGGAAGAAAGGGAAAGAAATAATAGCTTGAAGCACGAGATGGAGTGTTTAGAGTACTATAAAGTTCTTTCTACAGATCGACGCAATGGTTTATTTTCACCATCATTATCGTTCATAGTATTTTGTTCTTGGTTTAATCGAGCTTCCTTTGCTTTTGATCTAAAACCACCGGAAGAGGTATATTCTTTTAATCTGTAATCGGTATATTTCTTACTACCAATATAACCACCCACAGCACCTTATATGCATATAACAAATAATAAATTAGCTTTTTTTCTTCACTCTTAATAATAATATTTACATATAAAAATACATACATAAAGCTAAAGCAGTCCTATTATAGAAATATATAACAAAATGTTATGAATTGTTTCTAGAGCCTTTGTTTAAAATGTCAAGAATTATAGTTACCATCCTACGAAAATCGATTTTGGTGAATTTTTCATAATGTTGACAACAAAAATAAAATGGAAAGTTGAAGCTAGTGTGCAAAAAGAGTTGTTGAGAAAGAAATTCTTGGAATTTTTATATATGCCGAATATAAATCACGTCACTTTTCTAAACTAGCAGCCCCCTTTCTGGGGGATTAACTATAACACTTTCTGAACCAATGACCCAACATGACACTCCAGCAATAACCAGAGAACTCATTCTTTATTTGGAACCAGCACCAACTTCGCCATTTGCAATTAAAGTAAACAACTTTCTTGATAATGCGAGAACACAATTTTACCCAACAACGGCATGTAAATATCGTTGTCATTGTACGGTAACTGGGTTTTTCACTCTTCCAAATAATAGTAATAATGATAATGTGATAATTCATCATGTCATTAATATTTTGGATAGACTCATTGTAAATAACATGAATAATGATTCACCGACAGTTGATACGATACCAATTCTGATAAAAAAAACAAAAACCATTACCACAACAGCAGCAGGAGCAGTAGCAACAACGACAATAAATAAAAATCAAAGAGAACCAAAAACAATCATTGTTGATGACTATCCTGTCCATCTTTTATTACCCGTTTCAACTCCCAAACGATTCCATGAGCTTGTACATGATTTTTCTTCGGAATTACTATCAGCTAATATTGATATCACAATACGACCCAAGGCAATCAACCATATCAGTCTTGCTTATTGGGATGAACCGAATGCGACCGTTGATCAAATAGCAGAATGGGATCAACTGGTCATGAAAGATCAATTGATGGACAATATGTATAAAGTTGCCTACGATTCTTTTAACAATGTAATGGACCGTCCTATAATGATTGAATGGGATCTTGTATTATATGAACGAACAGTAAAGGGTGTTGATGTTGGAAGTCGTCATCAGTTTGTAGAATGGGCTAGATGGACAGCTTCTTCATTATGGCGACAATGATATTAATTAACGTTGCTTGGCTCCTTTGTGTTACTCGGTAGTTGTAGAAAAATAATCGGTCAGAAATAATGTTGCAACTGTATTGATTCGATTATCAATGTGAGAATTCCGTTTCAGTTGTAATAAAGCGTCTTTTAAAGTTTTCGTTAAAATAACTATATTTTTTGAAAATAAGACGTTTATTAATGTAAATCAGTAAAAGTTACGTATCAAAAAGGCATAATTTACCTTGTTTAGAAGATTCATTAATGAGAAGCATCAAAGTAGTCATTGAATTAATAACTGTATCCGCTGTGATATTTTGTTGATGGTTAATCAATACTGTAATGGATTGGATATGTTTTTGATTTGACACAAGGTATTGATGGTGTCGAGGATCTATACTTAATCAATTGTAAAGATTAACGTTTTCCGTTTATATATATTCAATAATATTCAAAAAAATATTATATTACCTAAACAGATATTCGCTAGACCTCCCGAACCAAACTCTTTTAATAATGTATCTTCCTGTTTTACCGCATCTATTTTTTGTTTTGTTTTGTTTTCGGATCTGGTTATTATATTGAAAATGAATATATAACTATAACATTATATAATAAGTTTACCAAGAAAAGCATCAATTACATTGACGTTCCAAAGCCAACCATGATTAATAGAATCATAAGCAAAGTTTCCAAGGTTTGCCAATACTTGTTGTTTCGCCTCTAGTAGAAACAAAAAAAGAAGGAAGAACCGGTTTGAAAAATAATTCATCTTAACAACGAAAAGTTTTTTATGTTGAAAAGATCATTTACCAATGTCTTCTGTAACATTATATTCTTGAACAAGTTGACTTAAAAATTGTTCTCGATCACGTCCAGGCTGTCCACGATGTCGTTTATGCGATTGTGACATTTGTTTTGAAAATTGTTGTGTAAGGAAAAAAGCCGCCAGTATTGTTATGTAATCAGTTTGCGGGTGTTTTTTTTCACATTTTTTTAAAAGCAAGCTTGTTGTTGTTGCTATTACTATCAAATAGAGTTCCTGTTTTTCTAATGTTGCGATCACGCTTAGTCTGCTCAGCTTGCACCAAACGTTTTTTCCATATTATTTCAAATGGTATGTTACTCTAAAACACGTACACACACACACACACAATGTAGTTGTGGTAATAACAATAATCAATGCTAATGTCAACTATTGATTTTCGAATTGGTCCATAATAATAATAATAATAATAGATTCTGCCAACAAAACAACTACGACTAGTAGTTTGAAAACAAAATTATGCTACTCTTATTTATCAACAGCTCGATCATACCAAAAGCAAACCTATTCAACTAATTCAGCAGCAGCAACGATTAAAGAACACAGCAACGCGACAATAACAACAGCACAAGAAGAAACGCGGTTTGTGGATATTGATGATAATAAACAATCAGCCAGGAACCATAGTGACAGCAGCAGTAGCGATAATAGCCAAATCATTAACAGTACTAGAGCAGACCGATTTTTAGAAAAAACACATATAAAAATGAAAGAAGCATTGGAGTTACCCATCGTCAATAATTCAGGAAAACTAATACTTGACATCATTCAAGGATCAATCCGTAAACTCAAGAAAGCCAAGATACCTCTTACAGCGACCACCTATGAATATATGTTACAAGCATACGCAAATGTGAGTCGTATAGATCGAATTATGCCATTAATTGCTCAAATGTATCGTAAAGGTATTCAACCTAGTAGCAATTTTTTCTATCATGCATTAAAGGTAAAATAAACACATTTGTATATATATATATATACGAACATTTGGGTTTAAAATTTTCTCTCTCTCTGGTTTCTTTAGCTGGCATCAAGTCCTGCTGACCCGAAATTACAAGCATCGATACTAGAAGAAATGAAGAAATGTGGACATGACATAAAAACAGCAGGTGTGTATAGTTATCTTTTCCGATGTATGCGAAACAATGGTGAACTTGAACGTATGATCGATACTTTGGATGAAATGCGCAAGGAAAATGTTACTCCACCGTTATATATCTACCGTCAATTCCTAGATTTATGTTTGGAATTTAACGAACCAGGTATTGGATATAATCTACTAAAAGATGCAGCCATTTTGGATAGTTTTGCCGCACATCAGAAAACTATGTATATGGATTTACTTCGTTCTGGAGCACTCATGGGACTGGTATGTAAAAATGAAAATGAACGAGGAATGTACACATATAAAATACATATTACTGGATAAACCTCAACTCACATCATCACGTTCCTTTTTTATTTTTTTCAAAAAAAAAAGCATCCTGTCGTAAAGGATATGTGGAAAATAGCCGTTTTGGATAATGATATCAAGCCAGATGAAGGCCTCTGTCATTATATATTACACGTTGCAGCTGATCATGGCGATTCAGCACTGGGTAGTGATGTGATACGTGTGATTGGAAAATTGGGGTTTCCATATAAAGGGTCTCACTTTGCACCGTTGGTAGAAGCATTTGCAACAACAGGGAACTGGAAAAGTACACTTCAAGTAGTCCATTTAATGCGTAAAGCAGGTGTGATTCCCACTCAAGAAACAACACGCTCGATCGCCAGTAAATTGGGCCAAGACGCAGATGCAATCAGGATTGCACGTGCTGCATTAGACGAACTCAATAAAGAAAGTGCAGTTGATATTCTTGCATTTAACGTGATTATTCATGCATTTGCATATAATAACCAATATGCTGATGCCATGGAAACTTTTAGCAAGGCAACAGAAATGCAAGTCAAGATTAATATTGAAACCATTCATGCTGTATTGGACGCGTGTATTCATGCCAAGGAAGCCAATGTGGGGATCAAAGTCTTTAATCAATATGTTATGAGTGGTGATAAATCTATTAAGCCCGACGCAACTACTATGAGTAAAATGGTGACATTGATGTGTACTCAAGAAGATTATGAAGACGCATTCAAATATTTGGAATTGATGAAAAAAATGGGGTTTGTTCCTTTACGAGGATGTTATTATATGCTTGTCAAGAAGCTTGCAACTCATCAAGATTCAAGACTTTCGATAGCATTAGAAGAAATGAAAGTATGTGGATATCAGATGAGTGCCTTTTTACAAGGGCATATAGATAAACATACTCCTCTAACAGAAGAAGAAGAAAAAGAAATAAGGCAAAATAGAAATAGAAATAAAAGACGATAGACCTTTTATATAGATTCGTATAGAATAGCAATTACTACTTCGTATATATATACCCTTTCCCATCAAATTTTCTTTATTCAAAGTTCAAAAATCTTGTCATTTGTTATTGCAGTACTTTAATAGAAAGCTATCTCACCATTATTCAAAGTTTTTCAAATGAATATTCACACTGAATTATATATTTATCTCAAAAACAGTAAAATCGTATATTTATGATACTAGTTTTTATTGACATCTTTTTATAAAGAAGTTAATACATATCGCAGTAAAAAATAATCAAATGCTAAGGCTTCATTGTTATAAAATATCATCATACGTAATGAGTTTTTGATGGATACTAATCATTCATATAAAGCAGCAAACATTTCATGTCAATGCTTTTTTCTTCCATATCAAACACTTCTGTTTGTTCAAGACTTTTGTTGTATGCTTAACGACACATCCCGAAAAGGAAGGGATGTTACATTTCATCCAATAATTCATACATTCCGAAAAAAAAGCAACAAAAAAGACCGCGTTTTACGTTTGACTAATCTTTTGATCTCGAGGATTTATCTTTGAAACAAATAAACAAAACATGACAACGGTGAAGCATCGCTTTGCCGAGATTCATCAAACCCATGATAGCCTTAAAACTGACAAGTTATGGTCAACATTAACTAGCAATCAAGTATCAGTTATTACAGCATCGAGTATTTGTCAGAAGATCCTTGTTAATGTTCAAACTGACGCGTTTCAATTCAACGATACGCTTCTCCATTTACAAAATTTGGTTCTTACATGCACTGACAGGTTAAAAACAACTGTATTCCTTCGAGCTATTTCTGTATTATTACAATACCATGCCGAGCAAGAGCGATTTCACAATAAGATCGAGTTTACATTGACATCGACACATAGTAGCACAACTACAGCAACTACAGCGCTGGTTCACCCATTCGTTATTATTTGTCGACAACGGCCCGAACTTTGCGACGATATTTTCTTCGAGGTTGATTTTTTACTGAATGAATATAATGAAAATGAATATTATGCCAGTTTACTAGATACGATGGACTCATTTTTTGACAGCATTTTATTGACAGCCACTACAACACGAGAACAACAAAAAGCGTTACTTTTTTGTTTTACAAACGCCTATTCGTCAACATCATTACGTACCGAACTGTACTATTATCTCGTCAACGTTCTTGAACGATTTCCGACACGTCGAGCAATGGTATTTTATTTACAAATCGTTGATATGGTCATTGCTGTTTTTACAAGTCCAGAACTACCCGAGAGTGACTTACAATCTATCGCTACAGTTTTATTTTATCAACTTATCTGTCGCGCCTATGATGCTGCAACGTATGGATATCCAGCTCTACCTTATCTACAACGAACTTTACGGATCTATGAAATGAGGGACATTTGTAGCGATCAACCATTGACAACCCCCAATGCTTATTTGATGTGGCCCAGTTTTTCTTATTTATTAATTACTGCACAGACGGTGAATGATCAGGATATAGTTTTAAAGCTGATGTACAACATGATTCATCGCCGTTCTTGTCAAGAGAAACAAGACGATATTGATAATATGTTACTTGGCGTTGCTATGTTACCACTTTTTCAGACGTGGACCGAGATTGTTGACGATCGTCATGATCCAAAAGCGAAAAAGCGCAAGGCGTTGACTTTGGATATTATATCTTATGTAACGAAGTATTCTGCTAACTCAATGAAAGAAAAACATGTATTGAAAACTAATGTAAGCAAAAAAGAAAAAAAAAGAGCGCACTTGCGTAAAACCGACCCGTGAATCGATAGATTCTTATAGAAATTAGGCTTTTTTCTGGGAATATGGTGAGCCACTTTCGCATTTATTTACTAACGCAGCTATTATAAAAATTATAATTATGGGGGGGGGTTGTGGTAGATTCTACAAACATTGGAAGAAATCCAAATAACGGGTGCGATAGCCCATGTGATCCCTTTCCTTTTCAGCTTTATTGATAACGATGGTCAACAGAACTACTCAACTCCTAGTAACTCAGTAACCCAGATAAACTCGCTCCTTTTTACAACACCTAATGTATTTTCAAGTAATGCTAGTACACGACACTTTACTCTTGATCAGCTTGCTCGATTGTCATCTATCAACGCCGGAACTTATTCTTTCAAATTCCCCGTATTCTTACTTGTTCTGTACCTAATGAGATCCAATGAGATTATGACTAGCGAAACATTTTTATATATTTATCACACCGTCATTCCATCTCTTATTGATATTAACGATCCAATTTCAACGGCAAAAGTTTTGCAAACTGTTTTACCCATGATACAAGGAGGCTATACAAGTCAACATCAAAATAATACAACAGTTATGGCAGCCGTTGGATTCAAGACGCTGGTTAAAATCTACGAACATCAACCCCGTGTTTGGCACGAAGTCAAAAAAGCCATGGCCAATTGGATTTTACATCGAAAATCTACTTTAAGATCGGATGACACTTTGGCTATACAAATGGAACTGGCAGTATTGACAAGTATGCGAGACCTTTGCGTGCAACATCCACGAGCATGTGCTCAGGATATATTGCCCATGGTTGTTTCATTACTTCAATCATGTACTGATTTAAACATTGCTTCGATTGCATTGATTGTGGATATCATGTGTGTCTGCATCAATGCCGGATTGGTTGAACCTCGATCTTTATGGAATGTTTCAATTAGTTATATTGCATCATTTGCCATGGAGCATTCTCAAAATCAAATGATTGTATTGTGGGAAAAGATATGCAATTTTTTTGCTATTGTAGGTGACGGAAACGAAGGTGATTTTTAATTTGTGATTTCCATTTGATTATGATGCTTTTAGCAATACACACGATTATTTATTAATAATATTTTTGGACGAATGATATGTTTCTGTTTACAATTGCCTTTTTTTTATATAGTATCAGAATCGTATTATGAATTCAAGGACAATATTCTTTTCAATTATCTTGAACCACTCATGTCATCCGATATTGTCGCTATTCAATCATACGCTTATTCAGCACTTGCACATTTCCCCGCTGAAGATATTAAACGACTTCTTCCAGAGAAAGCGAAACAGTTTACAGATGAAATTATTACAGAACCTAACCACGCACAAATGGATGTCCTTCGACAATTGTTGTCTCATGAATTGGATCATATGCGACGTAATTTGTTCAAGGAAGATGGTACATCCAACATCAATAATAAATCACAAGAATCAACAGCAACACAGCTTCAGAAGAAGGACAAGGACAAGGAAAAACAACGAAAAGCTATTGGAGCAAAAGAGGCTGACCTTGCAGGTCGTTTTGTGAAAGCATGGGAACAAGCAGGAGTTGCACCAGGTGTTCGTACTGGATACACCATAGCTGTATTACATACTACCAATAGCCATATGAATGACCATTTAACAGCAACAGGGACTAGTGCTACTCCTTCAAGTGATCCAATTACCAAAGCCAAGTGGTATCGCTGTATGACTACTTCTATTGGCGATATTGGACTAACGGATCATTTGCTTATACGGATATCATGTCTTTCCGGTTGGGTCTCTTTATTTGAAACAGCATTTGGTAGTGATAATGGTAATGGTGACTCCACGTTTGAAATCAAAGGATCCCAAATCTTACGTGATCTTTTAACAAGACTTGAAAAGAGTACCGTTCCGGGAACAACATGTAATATTCTACTTGCTTTGACTGGTTTTGTATTGACAATTCATCGAGTATCACCTTCATTTGGCGTTACATGTGCTACTCAATTAATCGATCTTCTTTGTTCCAAATATATAAATTCTCATGAACAAAGGAGCAGCAACATGTCAACACTCGTTACGAGTGATGAAGTGCAATTCGCAGTCAATATATGCCTTGGCCATATTGCTGGATGCACTATATCTAATGAGAAACTTTCAACACAATTACTTAACTTGATGCTTGATCAAGCAACAAGCAACAAGAAACAAAACATGGATACCACTATCGACTTGACACAATTTGCACGAGGATATGCAGCTTCTATTTATACTGCTGCTCTGATGACGTGGCCGACCAAAACGAATACAATTGATAATCTTGCGAAAAATGGATTGTCTACTTTATTACAGTATGTCAATGGAACGAGACAACAAGGTTTATCCGAGAGTCGAGCTTTAGGTATCATGATGGGGTGGGCGTCAAGGATTTCGAAAACAGATATGTACGACGTATGTTGGTTTGCTAGCGAAACACTCAAATTATATTCAGAGCAAGGTTTATCATCAAAAATGAATAGAGGTGTTCTATTGGGATCTTGTTGGGTAGCTGCCTATTCTGCTATTGATGATGATGGTCATTTTGACCCAGATATTGCCAATATATTACGAGAAGCCGCAGAAAAGGCATCTACTGATGTGAGTTACCTTTTTTTTTTATAAAATGGGGTGAATTAGGGGAGGATGCGATAAGCCAAAAAAAAAAAAAAAATCGACATGATGATTTTTACTAACTTGAGTTCTGGTTTCAAAAAAAAAAGAATAATATGTCCCAGCACTATTATCATTTTAGTGTAGCGCTTGCATATTTGAACCGAGTAGATTTTCTTTGTCGTAATGAAACCGAACATTTCAAAAATTTTGGCGCGCTTTTGCGAAACGAAGTCAAGACAATTAAAGATACAGATGTTAATGCAGCTACCACAAGTATTCTAAGCCTTGGTAGTTTACTCGGTGCTGACTATCTTTCTCCAACTATTCATGGTCACCCTTACCAATTGACATCTAGTATTCGTGCATACAGTAACGAAGCGCGCGTGGAAGCACTTGATACCCTTGGTTCTTCAGCTGGTGTACTGGGCGGAACATCACTAGCTGTTGGCAATCTCAAAAATACCCGTATTGCTGCCGTTGTATGTGGCAAACTGAACCAGGTCGCTAGCGCCATGTGTGACGCCAAGACTTTTCAAGATGATAACGGTAATGGTGAAACAGCAGCAGTGGATGAACTCTTGCTAAACGCATCAACAGAACCCAAATCTTACAGTAGACTCAGTAATAATACTAGCTTTTTACGTGCTGTGTTCGATAGTCTTACGCAACTTGTAAATGGACAGTCTATACAACAACAAGAACAACACGCAATTGAAATACTATTATCCAGTTTATGTGAGGTGCTTGGTCCACTGCCACAAGTCAATTGGTTTCCAATATTAACCAATATTTCGGGTATCTCGAATCACTTGCGAATGTTAGCTATTCGATTTGCAAGTCTTCATGCCAGTACTTCCATGTCATTGACTGAGTATATTATATCACAACTATCTGAACCTCAAGATAATCAAGATACTCAGAGACTCTTGGCAAGCAAGGTTGGGTTTGGCAAAGTTTTTGAATTGTGCGGCTTACCCGATCGTAATCCCTCGCTTGTTGGATCAGAGGATGAGAAACGTCGCCGTGGTATGGATGCAGTTACTAAAAAGACACGTGTATCGGAAATGCGATGTATCGAATTGTTTGAGTCTTATATTAAACTACTCAAGACCATGCCGACAGATATTCAGGTAAATGCTGTAAAAAATGGAGTAATGTGACTTAAAAAATAAATAATATATCATTAACCTATTGAAACACACACATATATACAGTTGATATTTTTCTCGACTTTATCTGATCATCTTCCACCTATCACCAAAGTGATTGATGATGATGAGCATTTAGAATTGCTTGTAAAAACATTGAGAGATATAACATATTTTAACATTACATTACCCTTACTCAGTGGTGATAAAGAGGTACGAAAAGAACAGCAATCGTTATTATTGATACAGAAATTAGTCGAATGTAGCGTCAAAAATAGTGAGCAGGTCAAACAACACGAGATCACTTCTGAAAATACATATGCCCATTGTATTGCTGTTACTGAGCTATGTCGCCTTGGTCGGACAGGTCCTGTAGCACCAACACAGCTTATTACAGATACTGTACGACAATTATTGATAAAGAAGATTCGCAATGAAAATGAAACTATTTGGGATCAAATAGCCAAAGCGATTTTACAAGTAGATGGCACATCTACAAAAGAAAAATTGACATGGGTTACACGAATTTTGGATACGTTGATTGTCATTGCTGGTAATAATAATTCCAGCGACACAGAAAATGAAGAAGAGAATACTGCGACAATTTTGATTGAAGGACTCGCTCATGGAGTGCGACAGGTATTTTCGCGTATGTGGTGGACCTCACCAACAACAGAAGACCAGTGTCTGATACGTGAAACGGAAGCATTATTGCCTGACGTAAGATATATGTTTTCTCATATAATGTATTTGGGTAATGCTTATCCCCAGGAACAACAGCAGGTAACAAAATACTTCTCTTGTGTACTTTTTTTTACCATTTGCTTTGACAATAATGATTACAACAATAATACTTAATTGATAATATCTAATACATCTTCTTTTTATCCAACATTTTATTTAGATGGTCAAGCGAATTTTGAAACTAAACACACTTGCTAATAATTGGCGATCTAAAAATCAATTCGAGAAATTTTTTATTCACGTAATTCGTGATAGTCCAGCAAAAGCTATCCATTCAATACAAAATAATGATCAGGTTATACAAGTAGTTATTAGTGAATAGTTTTATTTTGTTCATTTTATTATATCTATTGATTGAAAATACTTTTATATATATATGTACACCAAGTAACAAAAAAACATAACCTATCTTTTTTTTTCTTATATCTTTGGGATTATTGAACATGATTATAATGTTCCACTTGAGTATTTAACATTTTATACATGTTTGACATTCTTGTTTCCGCCCTTCCTTTATCTTCAACTAGTGTAATCACTTTGCCTCCACGAATCATTCCTTGAGGTCCTAATCTCCCTGTTCGTCCAGCCATATGTACATAACCACTGACAGAAGATGGTTCTCCCAAAATAAAAACATGAGATACGTTATCAATATCCATTCCACGAGCCGAAAATTCAGTTGCAATCCACAAAGGTGTCGTTTCTTCTTTCGTCTCTTTATTTTTTTTACGTTGCTCATAATCTCGGATGTCACATGCTCTTACACCATATTCTGCTAGTTGTCTGGCTATATCGGATGTGCTAACTGACGTGTCAACAAAAAGGACACCATTATGGACTTTTTCGATTCCATTTAATACTGCTACACTTTCAATCAGTGCTGTTGCATTATCATGCTGATAGTTATCTGATGGTAACGACGATGAAGATTCTCTCTCTTCGTGTTGTTGATTCTCACCATCGCCATCTTGCATTTGTTCATCCACGTTATAAAATGATCCGATATTACGAACTTCTCCTCCAGAAACGAATAAACAATAATGTTCTGTTTGCTCACTAACTGCTTCGACATTCTTTGTGATATCAATAAAAACCGGATGATCCGTCCAGCCAGCCTTTAGCATCCAATGTCTCAAGGGTCTATTTAATGTAGCAGATGCGGCGACCAATTGAGGTTTCTTTCTCTTCTTATTTTTATAGAGTCTTAATATATGATCTACAAGTGATTGAGTTGGTTTTGGATTTGATGCTCGTTTCTTTTGTTTTTTCAGTGGTGCATAACGGGTTGGTAGTCGTAACGCTTGATCCGCTTCCTCGATAACAATACAATCGATATTATGAATAGGTAGTGTATTAATAGAATCTAGTAATCGAGCTGGTGTTCCGATTAATGTATGTGGATGTGTTGTCAAGATATCGTCATTGTGAATGTTTTTATGAGTACCATACGCTGTTGCACTCAATGGTGTACCATCCAAAAGTAGCCGCATCCAATGTTCAATTTGAACAACAAGTTCATGATTAGGTACAATATATAATGATCGTAACAATTTTTCTTGTTCATGTCGAGTAGTAGAGCCTTCATTTAAGAGTTTGGAAGCCAAAGCAACAGCAATACCAAATGTTTTACCTGTACCAGTTCGATCTCGTAATAATAAATCACGCCCTGACTGAATAACTGGGATAAATTGTGATTGAGCTAGTGTTGGTTGATCAATAGCAAAATGACGATGTAAATTGTTGCATATAATTGGTGAAACATTAAGATCCTAAAGTTTAATAAGAAATAAACATTACTATAGAAATTGACTACCCGTTGAAGAAGAGGAAAAAAAATCGTACCTTGAAAGAACGTGTGCTATAGCCACGTCGAAGTACTCGAAATAAAAATAAATTTTGCTTTGGTAATATCATATGGAACTGTCCCAGGAACAAAAAAAAAATTAACCTGCTGATTTATTTGGTGTAAGCGCTAGTCCGCGTTTTGTTAAGAACCCGCTTTGGGAAATTACTTCTTGACATGATATATACATTAACAAAGAAAGCAGTAAAGGTTACTATAGAAAAGATTAGTATCTAAATTAATAAATTAAAGAAATAGTCTTATATATTCTTATATAAGATATGGGTAACAATACATACCTTAGTACTAAATATACACTTTGCTTAAGATTGAAAAGCTGTATTCAGGTGACAATATAAAGATTTTATGATAGGCTGAGCAAAAAAATGGTAAATTGTCAACTGAAAATGGAAAAGGTGGGTTTCTTTTTTGGACTAAATACGAACTTCTCTCAGCAAGGAAAAAAAAAAAGATAACCTCGAATAGCTTTTTCAATCATGTCTCTTTTTAGTTCTGTCTTAGATGCAGTTTATGCTGCAGTTGGGTGTTGCATTCCTGATGCCAGCCTTAGTATTAATGGTCGTGCATATCGAATCGTTAAATTACTAGGAGAAGGGTAAATTATTACTATTATTATTATGGTTGTTGCTGTTGTAAAACGCGATAATAAATGAAGAAAACTAAATAGTTAGGAACAAATTTATATTGTTGGGGAAAGTATGGGTGAAAACATTTGCTAAAAAGAGATTAATAAAACTAGTTATCACTAAACGATTGAGTATTTTTTTAGTGGATTCTCTTTTGTATACTTAGTTGAAGATGGCTCTGGTAACTTGTATGCGATGAAGAAAATTCGCTGTACACTTGGTACCGAAGAAGCCAAAGTTGCCCAACGCGAAGTAGAAGTATATCGATTATTTGACCATGAATATATTATCCGTATGCTGGTAAGGAAATAAGCTACTGTATATCTTTTATTTATTTCTAAGAGCTTTAACAATAAGAACAAACTGATATTCTTTTGTTCAGGATACCGCAACGATAACAGAAAGTGATGGAAGTACAACAATTTATATTTTCCTTCCTTATTATAAGGTAAATTAATTAATTGACTGACTCAACTAAATATATGGCTGCTTATAATTTACTTTCAACCCAATCGTACTTATTAATAGCGAGGCAATTTACAAGATGCTATTAATCGAAATCAATTGTATAAGCGACATTTCACAGAAAGTCAAATGTTACATTTGTTCCGAGGTGTATGCACTGCTGTGGAATTCATGCACGATTATAAAGGTGCTAATAATGCACGGACAGGATATACAACAAAAAATCCTATATTGGATGATGAAGGAGGAGAACATCATCAATCACAACAGCAACAACAAAGCAAACCATTACTTAGTTCAACTTCACAACAAGAATCATCTTCTGCTATTGAAACACATGCACCTGGAAAGGAAGGAGAAGTGGTACCATGGGCACATCGTGATATTAAACCTGGGTAAAGCTTATATGCATAAAGAGATTGAGTAATGGACTTATAAAGAGGGAATAAGTAGAGATAATTGACATGAAAATATTTTTGTATATATAAAAAAGCAACGTATTGGTATCAGATGATGGTGAAACACCTATTTTGATGGATTTCGGTTCGGCATGTCGAGCACGCATTGAAATTCATAATCGACAAGAAGCATTGAAACAACAGGTAAATACTATCTTTAGAACAAAACTGTTTCTATTATTAAAAAAGAAGCATGGATGATATTAATAATAATAGTTAATCAACTGATCATAAATAAATGAAACGCTTTTAGGACTTGGCGGCTGAGCATTGCACAATGCCATACAGAGCACCTGAACTGTTTGACGTGAAAACAGACACAGCATTAGATGAAAAAGTAGATATATGGTCATTAGGTTGTACTCTATACGCCATGGCATATGGCTTATCACCGTTTGAAGTGAATAGTGATCAAGGAGGATCTGTTGCTTTGGCTGTTTTGAACGCTCAATACAAATTCCCTACAGAGGGTGAAACAGCAAATTTGTATTCTACTGAATTTAAAGAACTGATTTCATGGATGTTAAAAGCCGATCCAAAAACTCGTCCAGATATTCATCAGGTATATAAAAAGGAATGTGCTTCCTTTTTTCTTTCTTTTTCCTTTATACTTTGAAAGAATCACTAAAAAACTTTTGGTTCATATATTATTAGGTGATCGAAAAGACAGATGAATTATTGAAACGAACTCCACAAGAAAATGCAGAATAATTTCATAGAACAGAAAAACAAATAGTTATCAAATTTATATCTTTTTTAGTTACACTTTACTTCAATCCCTCCTCCTAACTTTCAATCTATCAAAACAGATATTATTATATATTTTATAATTTGGTCTCATTATATGCCACACAACAAAACGCTACCCGACTCTTTTGTATTCATATCCATATTCAATCATTGCATTTTTTTTTAAAAAAAAGGGGGAAGAGATCAAATACACATATATATCACACCCACAACAAATTTGAATATAACTTTAGATGTATATATAGAAAAGTGAATATCATTTTTATCTGAGTTCACTGGGCTGATATATACTGATACATCGTTGAATGATATATACATATTTATGCAATTATTATATCGCCAAGCTGATAAAGTATCAATTATGTTTAACTGTAATAAATATAAAGTTGTCCGCTGACACCAGTGTTGGGTTTCCAACTAGCGGAAGAGGCAGAAACCTATGGCGGAAACCTGGTTCATTCAATCGATATATTTATGGAATTATAAAATAAAACGTTTCATCAAAATAAAAATGAAGAAGAGGGATAGAGTGAGAGTATACATTTATTTCAAGCTACAGTATGATAAAAAAAATATTCTAATGTTTATTTTACTTCTGCTGAGTGAGCCTCATTGTTATTTCTGAAGTCTACGTTTGTCTACGTAAAACTACGTACTCCTCTGTATAGATCCCACTAGGCAGTAATCAAAAGTTGTGCCATCCCCCTATAATTTGACTCCGCTGTCTTCTGTCAAATAACTACCCATTGATACTTGATAATATGATATAAGGGCTTCATAATAATAAGATTACATACGAGTATAAATTATATTATTCTTATTTATTAGGAAACTAATAATGGATATCTGTTACTTAACCCCTCTTTACCCGTGGAATAAATACTTTTGGTTAATGGAAGTACGCGATATTAATGTTAACTTAACTGATACATATATTTATGATTTTTAGGAAACAGTTTATCTTATAAATACACATTTGTCTTCTTCATCTTTATTTGATAGTTATTGTGCCTATTTTATGGTTTTTTACTACTAACATTTATATCATTTTTAAATTTTTTTTAGTAAAACGATATAATTAACTTACTCTATATATAATATAAATGTACGCTGTTTTTATTTTAATTTTTCATGTGCTTTTAATAAGTTAAACAAGATAAATAAGGTAATTCAACATTATCATTATCATTATACTACTGAACCAAAATAAAAGAATTATTCAAAACGAAACAAAAGTGCCGGTATTTCAACGTCATTATATGTTGGAGCATATTATTTATGCAAAGGTACAACAACTTGTAGGGCAGGGTATTAAGGTAGGATCAATGGCACGACCAAGCACAGCGGCTCATGGGGATGACACGGCTCTTAGTACACTGGCCCTGTGAAGAGAAACATTTGGAGTCAGGTGGAATCTTGTATGATTTCCGCAGCCAGTAGAAACCAATGTTGCTTGGCAGCAAAATTAATCAAATGTCGCGAATGTTGCATTAAGCTGTCAAATGAAGACCATTTTGGACAATATTTTCATAACGTTTTACTGATTAATTTAAATAGATAAATAAAAAAACATTTTACTTACCTTTTATACTTACGATTATTTTCTTACTGTATTTATTAACACCTGCTGCGGTTATGAGCTTACAGGTTGTCTTTTCTACGACACTTATCTAAACATCTATGAGAATGAGAAACAAACCCAAAAAAAGCTGTGGATTTTACATTATTACATGCTTCGTGAATCCTTGTTGATAAGGTCTTTTGCTGTAAGGATCGTTGGTGTTTAATTTTGCTCTTTGCTTCAGATCAAAATTGTTCTATTGGGTTAAGCTCAGGAGAGTATGGAGGACGATATGCACATCGAAATCCACGATACTCAACATATTTTGCAATTTCATTGAAAGTATGTATCGGGGCACTGTCCATAATCAAACAATGTCCTCTCATATGTGGATGTTTATCCATTTCATCTAATGTTTCCTTTAAAAAGCTGATGTGGTGACTTGTAACAGTTCCAGTGCTCAGAATTCCATATTCTTGACCAGCCTTCCTCTTCGTACCAGGACTAGGTATTCTCACACTAACTTTGATTAATCCTGAAGCAGAGATGGCTTCTAATGCCGTGATAGTTTTTGCTCTTGTAGTTGGTACAGTTATAACAGCAGAAATACCCACTGATGGCCAAGCTCTTGTACGTTTCATATTTATATGGAATGGTGATTCATCAAGAAATACGCAGTTAGTCAAGAAATTGATATCTGTTTCATCCCATTCTCGAACACGATCATGACGAATGTTAACCTTATTTGGACTATTTCTTTCAACAGAGTTAACTCTGCTTTTTTCAATGATAGGTTGCATTCTGTCCTCATAAAATTATATACTGTGCTACGGGAGACTTTTAGATCATCAAGCCTAAACCCATCCATTAAATACTCAGTTATATCCGCAATTGTAGCAGAGGGATTAGAATTAACACGCTTAATAACTGTCATTTTGTGTTCCTCATTAACAATAAGTTTACGACCTTGTTTCTTACTATCAAAGATCGAATCCGGACCCTCTTCATACTGCTTTACCCATCTCTGTGCAGCACAAACATGTATATCTAACTGTTTTACAGCTGCTGAAGCACCCAAACACTTATCAACCTTCACTTTAATAAATCTAGCCTTTTCTTGATTAGTATATCGAATATATGCACGTTTTTCAGTTATTTCTCTCATATACGAGTCTTCGTCCCTTTGATCTCTTTCATAATCTAAATATTCTACATCGACTTGCGCAGTACTCGTAGAATTTACATTCTGGTCTGTGATGTAAGCGATTCTATTGCATAAAGGTTTTGATCGACAATGTAATCCATTGGCTCAGGCTTGCCATTCTCATCAACAGCATTTCCCTGCCCATCTTCATAAAAAAAATTGTACTACGATGTATAGTTTTGATTGTAAAATTGTGAAGAAAATAAAAAAATGATGGTGTCCTATAATATTTATATTTTCTCGAGTGTCCAAGTGTTCAAACTTTTCGATTTCTAAGGAGACGAAAAATTGGGGCATTATTTTTATTGGCTTGCGACATTGATTTCTACTGGCTGCGAGATTGCGTACTTTTCGGAAACCCTGTAAAAAAAAAAAGATCGATTTTTTTCCATAATTGTATATTGTGAAATGAAAATCTAGTGTTTAACTTGGAAAAAACTTTTCAGTTCTGTACCCTATCCATAAATGTACTAAACTATTCTTTTGCTTATCTATAAATTCTATATCAGGAAATTTGTGATTATTTTGCACAAAGAGAAAATATTTCTTATCTTTTCCCTTCTAATGTTTTTCAAAAACGTAACGTTCTTATTATTGTTATTACTATCACCCTTTGTATATTATATATTATACGTATAATGTCGGGGGAAAAAAAGAATGTGTGGAAAACGTGGTAAAAAAAATTGATTGATATATATGATAATAATATATATAAGGTTTATACAGCAAACAACAATAGTAAAATGTAAATACAATATAAATTCAAGGAGGAGATAGTGGGGGTTGACTTGTGGTGGTATTGTTGTTTTCGTTCAGTGGTGCTAACTGAAAGCGAAAAGAGGATTGAATATTATTGGGAGATGATGGACCTGCTGGATCAGGTGTTGTTGGTTCTGTCACAGTTCGAAACTCAGGGTCAAAAAGAAAACGGCCTGATGACGAAGATGATGATGATTGCGATAGTTCTAATCGACTTTTACTTTTGCCACTTGGAATTTCGGATGGAGTAACTTTTTTCTTTGAAGAATCTTTGGTGTCCTTGTTGCTGCTATTAACTGTCCGTTTGCGGTAAAGATTTGTGGCTAATGAAGTCGATGGAGTAAAAGCGGAGCGATAAAAATTATCATTATTACTGCTTCTAGTATTAGATAATGGTGAACAACTACTAATATTGAGGGGACTTGAAAGCGATGACGTTGGAGATGGTGATAATGTGGGTATTGGGGATGAAGAAGAATGTTGCGGTTTATTTGACTGAGGTTGTTGTTGATGGTTGGTGGCAGCTGCAGCTGCTCCAAGCATCATAATTGTAGATGCTAAAATATTATTTCTATTATTATTTTGCAATGATGCGTCAATTTGTTGTTGTTGTGTTGTAACAGAATTACTACCATTTAGTAACTGTTGATAAACTGTTGATAATCGCTCGACGAGGGTTGATGATGACAATGCGTTGTTTATTGAGCTTTGCTGCAGTATCGATGATCCGTGTTCTGAAGATGGGGGTGATTGCTGTAGAATCAACGGACTAGAATTAGCAGAGGTACTACTTTCTTGAAAAGATAAACACGATAGCAATTTGTTTATTTTATTTACTTCTGCTTGTAAATCCTCTCGTCGTGATTGGAGTGCTTGTCTAAATTTTTCAGGCTCAAGCACCAAGCTTGTCAATGCAGATGTAACTGAACCGAACGAAGCTGGTGGTCCAGTACTTGAGTCCGAAAAGGCTGATGTTGACCGTGTATGAGATGCCTGTTGTTTTTGTTGGTCATCGTTTATATTTTCATTTTCTTCGTTTAAAACTAACATGTTTAATAGATTCTCAATTTGACTCCTGTTGGAATTGTTACTACTTGGCGTTGATCCTTCATTGTTCAGATTCCGTGCTGCAAAAAATGAGCGCAAATCTGATAAGAAAGCGTTATCATAATTCGATATTTCAGTATTAGCTAATAATACAAAGTAAAATATGACTATTAGTTCTATTAAAATGACAGGAATAATGCTAATGTAAAATTAATAGTGGTATACATACCACTGTTACTATTATTACTATTGCTACCACTACTTCTTCTTCTTCTTGACTCTCTTTCGATAGATATATCTGTTTCATCCAAAGTGCGTGTGCGACGTTGTTTCTGTGAAGATTTTATATTATGTGCAGCATCTACATGGAAACCATCAACTGGCATTGTTGTATTATTATGCTGATACATTCTATCATGTTGCTGTTCCTGATGCTGTTCATGAATATAAGGAGACAAATCATTACTTTCATAAGGATTGTAATTATTATTATTATTATCATCATGGTTTTGATCCTCATAATGTGAACATTGATGATGATTCTTTTGTCGATGCGGTTGTTGTCCATAGTTATTCATGCTAAATCGTTTTCGTCGCTTAATAACATTTCGTTTCATTGATATTGGTCGGCGCACATTATGAAGTTTGTAATAAAGGCCACATGCATTGCAAATAGTATTTCCATTTTGATCACGACGCCATAAAGGAGTTGTTGCTGTTTGGCAATTAAAGCATTGTGTCGGAGGACCATCCACCCATCTTGCTGCTGATGATTTGCTGGCGACAGGAATAGAACTATTATTATTATTGCTACTACTATTGGATGCTATTGTAACAGGTAAGTGTTGACACTCGCGACAGCCATTTATTCTGTAGTCATGATGACTGCTATGTGTCGATGTTTTTGTTGTCAAAGGCTGCTCTTGTTGCGGTGAAGTAACAGAACCACTACCACCATATGTTTCATGATAATGATCTGAGTGTGGATGATGTTGATGATGATGGCCTGTACGTTCTGAGCTTCTGTAACGCTGTTCTCGTTGATCGTTATTGTTTTTATGTGATACTGATTCATTTTTATCACTATTATGCGAAGTACAATCATTTGTTTCAGAATGATTATTATTACTGTTGTTACTACTTTCAAACAAGTAATGATGAGTGCTATATTTCCATAGATCATTTGATTCTACAGATACATCACTATGACTATTGCTATGTAAATGTGGAACTGGATTTTGCCTTGGTGATGTTATTGCGGTGCCCCCACCTTTTATATCCATTATATTTTCTTTCTTGTTACGTATATCTCTTGTCACTCTAACAATTCACACAGAAATAATATATATAAAGGTACAATATAAAAATATAAATAGGGAAGTGTGTGGTTGAATATTTTAAAATAATACAAAATTAAAAAATTACAGTAAAAAAGCGAAGAAAAGAAGAGAAAGAGAAAGAATAAACCCGACAATCAATTATTGAGTGATAAATAATCAATATTGCTTATAGTCTCTTAATATAGAATTACTGATTGGCAGATGATAAAATAAAAAGTTTGTGTCGTGTTTGGAATAATACAACCTGTAAACAAAAAGCGAGCGGATAAGATAACAACAAAGATATCCCAACATATCAAGTTTAGCAGAAAGTAAACTTTTTTTTCTATCATAAGATTATAACAGATTGCATTACATATTACCAAAACATGCTTTCTTTTTATCCAATAAACATAAACATGTATAAAGTTATACTTTTTATGGTAGAGGACGATGATATTGATAATAATAGTAATTAATTAAAATTGAAATAGATGCTAATAATATTTTTTATAAAAGCGGATGGTTTCGGGTTCATATCCTTCTATGAAAAAATCAGTAAAAAGTAATCTGTCTATGAAGCGAAGTATATAACTAAGAATGAAATATGTGTGAGAGATTATCAATTTCTTTTATGTTGCTTTTCAGATTGTAGATATGTTTATAAATGAGTCTAAATGGAGAAGAGTAAGAATTTTTTTTCTTTTTTATTGTTACACTATTTGAACCATTTTAAGTAAACAAAAGATAAGGGGTTCAATTTCGGTATTTTTGCTATCTGAGTGGAATTGTTGTTCTTTAGACATTTTTGAATGATTCGCCTCATATTTGCAATAACCACTACAGTAACAGCTGCATTACTACTTTTTGTTGCTATATATATTCAAACACCATGGTATTTTTCTTCTCCACTCATCTCTAATCCTGATGTGAAATTTAACACGTTCCATCTCAAATCTCATACATTAAGAATAAAAAAATCAAATATTTGTCATGGAACTCAACAGGTAAAAAAAAGCGAGCTATAATTAATGCGGGTGGGGGAAGAGACGGATTATTTTTCATAGTGAATTTACATGTGACTAAGCAGGTTAATAATAAGCATTCAGGATACCTCGATAATCTAAAAACAGACGATCATTTGTTTTTTACTTTTTTCGAGTCATCGTTACGTAGCACCACGATGACGAAAAAAGAAGCGGGTCCACTTGTGGTAATATGAAGTGCAATGTTATGTAAATTAAAGGATATGATTATTGTTATCAAGATGAGTTTCTTAAGATGTATTATGTATAGCTTTGGTTAAATGGAGGTCCAGGCTGTTCTTCATTTACTAGTGCTATGAGCGAACTCGGGTAAACATAATGCTTTTTTTTTTATTGCATACAATTATGCCTCTGACTACCTGTGCATATACCTTTAACTAAGATTTATATTAGCCCGTGTCTCGTTAATTCCAATAATGGAGTAACCGGGAATCCATATAGTTGGAACATCAACTCAAATATAGTCTTTGTTGATCAGGTATTTTATCACTCAATAAACACTGGAGATTTTTTTTTTCAAAGCCAAGTAAATTCCAGTATCTGTTGTAAAGAAATCATCATAAGCTACTAACCTACAAAGAATTATTGTATTTTAATCTTCTACGTATGTATAAAAGCCTGCAAACACAGGATATAGTCATGGTAGTTATAGAGTTAAAAATTCAAAAGAAGCTGCGCATGATATTTTCATATTTTTGCAACTTTTTTTGATCGCTTTTCCTGAATTATCAAAGAGTCAATTGCACGTCGCTGGAGAATCTTTCGGTAAAGTTTACGTTATACTTATATCTCATTTGAAGGCACCCTCCAAGTTTACTTGATACTTTCTTTTGATGACTAATGTAAAAGAATAAAAAGCTGGTCATTATATTCCTGCAGTAGCTGCAGAAATATTACTACAAAACGGAGAAGGACAGTTTCAACCTCTAAATTTAAATTCCTTATTGATTGGTAACGGATGGGTTGATCCTCGTACTCAACTCAAATATTATGAGCCATTTGGATGTGCAAACGATAGTTCATGTAATTTATATACGTCTCTGTATGATTATGTATAAAAAGTCATATAAAATCTAATATATTCTTTTCTTCCAATAATAATATATATATATATATATATAGTTAAGCCTATATTTGATAATGTAACATGCAAGAAAATGCAAGCTTCATCCCACAACTGTCAAAAACTTATGGATGCATGCTATAAATATCAGAATAGCATCACATGTGTTCCTGCTGGTCTTTATTGTCAACAAACTCAATTAGGGCCTTATGCCGCTACTGGACGTAACGATTTTGATATTCGAATTCCATGCCACAAAGAAAGTGAACTTTGCTATAATGTTACTGATCGTGTGAATACATGGGCCAATAGAGAAGATATTAGACAGGAATTAGGAATTGATTTAAACAAAGGCGATTTTACAACTTGTAACGAGAATGTGGGCTATCGTTTTGCGTTGTCAGGTGATATGTGAGTGTGTGTTTTATTTTTTTCGATATTTCCATGCTTTAATTTTTTTTCCTTCGGTCAAATCAATATAAATAATAAATGCCATATGTCTTCTCTAGGACAATCAGTTATGCGCCGCAGGTAGCTGAAGCCTTAGATTCTGGCATTCGAGTACTTATATATGCTGGTAATAAGAATGAATATAAAAATGTTCTCTTTTTTTCTTTTTTTTATTATAAATATATAATTTAAGAAAACATATTAATATTCCCATTATTTTCCAATACAGGCGACATGGACTTTAGTTGTAACTGGTAAAAAAAAAGTGCAAGGACATAATAAACTTGTAAAAGGAAACGAAAATCATTGATGTGTATCACATAGTAGTTAATGACACTATTTTCTCACCTGTAATTTTTTTTTATCATAAAAAAAAGGTACGGTAATCTCGCGTGGACAATAGAACTTCCATGGTCAGGGCACCTCGAATATAGTAAATCACCAGATCTAAACTGGTACAGTACTACCACGGGTAAACTCGCTGGCCAAATACGTCAATATAAAAACTTGACATTTTTGAAAGTAAATGATGCTGGTCATTGGGTATGTGATAACATAAATCAATAGTCGCTTGTTTTTCTTTTTTTTTTCTTTTGTATAGAGGTGGATATTAATAGAAGAAATGACATTATCATTATTATTACTATTTTAGGTTCCGTATGATCAGCCTGAACATGCGATGGAACTCTTTAATATTTGGATCGAGAACCGATTAATTGGATAATACAGTACTGTAAAAAAAATGAGTAATAGGATTTCTTTTATCAATAAAACGAAAACTCTTCAGAAAGAGCATGATTATTAGCTTTGATTTTTTTCTATGATAATTAAAAAAACTAATTAAATACTAAACAAAAGATACCGATTTATTATTATGAAAGGTACGTAATATATTTAAGTACGTATCCCAAGAAAAAAAATGACGAATGAAAAAGTAATGCAATTTCCCAATACGAAGTATCGATGATAATAATGTATGTTATTATTGTTGTTTATGTTCTTATTAGATATACGTAGCATTGTTTTAGATAATCTTCTTTCTCTAAAGAACTCTAATTTATTTCATCATTCAGATATTTCTTATTATGGTTTGGTGAAATAATTAATATCTATTTCACCTGTAAAACTCCACCTTATCTGTGTAGAAATTCACTAGATATTCCGTAATTGGATTTGAGTAACACTTATATTAGGAATATCTTTAAAATCTATTGGTGTCTTATTAAGTGATTGTGGAAGGAAATATTTACTTATTATAAAAGAAGGGTTGATATTGGATTGCCTTACTTTGACTAGAGTAGAAAGAAAAATATCAGACAGTGTCATTCTGTTCAACCTTGACTTTCACCCTCTCACGTAATTAATGTCTAAATTAATCAAGTAGTGAATACTTTCTTATGAGACGAATTATGAAAATTTTTCAAGTTTCAAAGATCAAATAAAATTAAACATATTTCTGACAATTAGTAGTCAAAAATTGCAATAAACCATATAGATATTAAATACAAAAAAGTAATTTTTATTACGATAGATATGACATGATGTCGATAGCAACAATCATAAACATAAATATATTTACAACATAGAAGAGGTTCTCGCTGTTTCTACTACTAGCAGATGAAGCTTTAGCGGTATCAGTTTTAACTGCACCATGTCCAATAGTATGTGAAACTTCGTTATGATAACTAGTCTCCATTGGGAGTACTTCAGAAGACTCAGTTGCAATTGGATTAGCCTCAACAGAAGAAGCAGGCGTACCGACATTGGATGGTACAACGAGAGAATTAGAAGGGAAAGGAGGAAGTGGTTTTTGTTCATTAACAGGGGCTGCTACTGGTTCTTCAGGTACAATAGGAGTGGTATTTGAACCTAAAGATCAGACACACATATATATAATATGTAAATAATATAACTACATAATATTTTATAATACTTTAATCCGTACACTGAAGCAAAGCACTACTTACCTGGTTCTATAAAAAAAGCCCCAGAAATACATTTTGGATCAGTCGAGTTACCCAATATAATAACATCTATAAAAAAAAGTTAGTAACGTTAGAAGAATATTACAAGTTTTGAGAGGGGAAGGAGTTCTTTGCTATGTTATGTTTTTTAACTATACGTAAAAATGAATAAAAAAGTGGATCTTTACAATTATTGTTTGTTGCAATATTAGCCGGTAACTTCAATGAATGTTTTCCTGGTTGAGCAGGTACTTCAGTACCTACTTTTGCAACATCTATATATCCACCTTCTGGTGTAGGTTGTGCTATAGTAATAGCATTGACATTTTGATCAAGAATCCCGTTCCTTCAAGGATGAAAAAAAAAGATTATTCATTTTTATCTTTTTTTTTTTTTTTTTGGTAAAAAAGATTAGTTTCATTTTTTAAAAGCATTACCAGCGTACAGTTACCATTTCACTTGTTTTCCATATGGTTCCTTTCATAGGAACCATGACTATATATATGTGTGTGTTTATTAGGTTGGATAATCAATCATAAATCCAATATATATTCTAAAACCATATAGAGTAGTAATTTTTTTTTTACCTGAACAACCAGTAGTCGATTTGATGGAAAAGGCAATTGTTGCCAAAAGAATAGCAACAATACTTATATTACTCATAAGGATACGTATATTAGATCAAAAAGATACAAAAAAGAGCAAAAGAGGAATTATCATTCAATTATTATTATTATTATTATTATTGTTTTTTAATGTTTGTTTATTCTGGAATAGCTTACAGCTAAAATATTATGGAGAAACTAAAATGAATGTTCAGAAAACATATCAGCGAGCCGAATTATTAACCTATAAATATTTATGAATGACAGTAATTTTTTCAATAAATAAATACATACAAACATGCATACAAACATATGTACAATACATGTATCTACTTTATCTTTACAATAATATTAAATTTTATATGTCTCCCATCATCACTGGTAATTTAATTAAGCATGTATTAATGCTAGTTGATATTTGCTACCATAGATAAAAGTAACAAGTTTCAATTTAATCCAAGTTCTTTGTTTTTTTTTTTTACCGACAGGTGTTATATCAGCGACATTGTTGTTATCATTATTTTATTTAAACAAATAAACAAAACTTTTTTATGATGAAAAAGATATTTAAACTTTTCCGTCACATAAACATTTTAGACTACCTAAACCAGAAGATTATTTATTACGTGAATGAATCCGTTATTAAATCAATGTACTATAAACAGTAATTTGGGATTATTTTCTTTTCTGTAGCCACTATAAGCTCTTCATCGTTCATGCTTAAAAGTTTTAACGGATATTTTTGCTTGAAATTCCATACATCCGTTATCACCCAAGTATCTCATATATTTTTTTTGTATATTAACCGTATATCCCTGTAGAGATTATCATTTCACTGTTCAATCATTGAAAGTTATTTAAGTAATTCCCCAAGTAATATCGTCAATCATCCAACATGACTAAAATTAAGAAGCAGAAACTGGAGCTTCTTTTTGACCTGATTTTTTATTTTTCTTCTTCTTTTTCTTTTTACCAGCTTTTTCAGAAAGATACATTGATAAGAAATCACCTTGACCTCCAATTCCCTTATTGTTAGCTTGTGGTTGTGTTGTTGTTGTTGTTGTTGTTGTTGTTGTTGTTGCCGGTGAGTTATGTTTTGTTTTATTAAATTTTACAGATCTTGTTCTTGATTCTTCTTCTTCGTCGTCGTCTTCGTCGTCATTATCATGTCCTCGTTTCTTTCCAGCCGTAGCATTTGTCGTAGTGTCTATATTATCTGCTCGTCGATTCTGATTAAGAATCTTGTTTCGTAAATTCATTTCATTTTTAGATATCATAGGCGTTTGATGTTGAATCGCTTCTTTATGTGATAAAAACTTTGCGCCAAGACCAAGCCTATTATTAACATGATTTTAAATATTTTACGATTAATACCAATTATTGTCTAGAAAGAGAGCAGCACGAACTCAAATTTCTTTTTTGAATTTCACCTGTCAGGTCGACCTGTAGAATAGCGAGCAAATGTTTTTTCATCTTCTTCTGTATCTTCTAATTTTTCTCCACGTTTTGGTTCTGGTAACCATGATTGAACAAGGGAACGTGCAATCCCAATGGAAGCATCGATTTGTGTTTTTATTAATTCATTTTCTTCTAAAACTTTTGAATCTTTTTTTGACATTATTAAAAAAAATTAAGAGGAAAAAAAAATTGTGAGTACTTTTTTTTTCTTTTACAGCCATTTTTTCCAAATTGGGCTAACTGAACGAAATTAAAAAAACTGCCTTGTCTCCAGAATATGGCATGGGTACAAATTTCATCCAAGGAAAGGGTATCCTATATATTTATGGTGTAATATTAAGCTAAGAGAAGAAAATTTTGTGTTTTGAATATTTTTATTTTATATTTGCTGATGCAATGAAAGGCCATAATATCACTGGTATAAGTAACAGTATTACTATCAGGATTTGCTACAGACACCTCAAAAACATGGTATATTAGGTAATTTCAACTCTTACGGA
Source organism: Circinella umbellata (assembly GCA_025093555.1). Lineage (NCBI taxonomy): Eukaryota > Fungi > Mucoromycota > Mucoromycetes > Mucorales > Lichtheimiaceae > Circinella > Circinella umbellata. The sequence continues at coordinate 15,451 of JAIWNF010000004.1, read as the reverse complement.
CACCCCACTTTTATATTTTTTCAAAAATACACTACAATTTGATATAATTGCGTCGTATCCAGCCATGTATATACTATATATACAGTTATTATCGTCATAAAACTTGAGAATGTTTATGAAACTTATATTAGCAGTTCAACTTTTCATGAATAAGGCTCAATATTTCTTATGTTTTCTCACAATATCATTATGTAGACAGGTGGAAGTCGTAGTCCACATGAAGACGCGGGAAACAAGGAATAATTTATACGTACATATAATGATATATTATATGAGCGGCTAAATAAGCGCTATTGATCTGTTGATGATGCTGGTACTATAGTTACATGGTCTAAGAACTTGATTGACAACTTTTACTTGTGGGGTGTCCGTAAGCCAAAATATGGAATGTCCGTAGCAATTCCCACTACTATCACCCACGAGACAATTCTACTTTTTCAAGACTATCTGGACTGGTAAGGTGCTGCAGGCAAATTTACTTTGTTTTATTCAACTACTAAACAACAAGTAAAACAGTGGATTATAAACTTAGAGATGGTAAAAAGAAGAATTAAATTAATGAAAAGTGTAAGTAGAATGAAATACATTTAAAAGAAGATATTTTTCTTATAAGGGCAGGACTGGATTGACTAATGGCTATAGATATGTGGTCGCATCATTACGATACTGAGAGAACTGAACGTTATGTACAAAAATGAAAGTAATCGAATTAATGTGATAGCTAAACCTCCCTTCCAGTGGGGAAAAAACTAGAGAAAAAGTATGAAATCATGATAAAAAAATTGGAAATGCGAAAGGAGAGAATATAGATAGAAAAGAAATAAGATTGTATAAGTAATAATCTCTATAAATGATTGGGGAAATTCTATGAACTGATTTCTGTATGTTGTTAAGATTCCGTTGATAAGGAAGAAAGAATAAAGATGTCTTTTGGTGCAGGTTCGTCCTCGTTATAGTCATCAATTGGATGGATTAAGTGATCGATTTCGCAAACCACCCGGATTAAAGTGACCATAACCCCTTCTACTTTATAAGCGACAGTTTGACTTGGGATTAGAAAAGACTATTCAAAATTTGGTCGATTTGTTGTATGGAAGTTTTAAACAATATGAATAATGATGTGTGCAATGAAGATAAAAAAAAAGGAAAGAGAAAGTAAAAAAAAAATGATTGATGTCTCTTTTTAACGGCAATTTCTTTTTTATCAAAATAACATGTATATATAACCTTAAGAATTTCTGATAATAGTTGACTTAATGATTCAATACAGTCTATGTCATATATACATATGATACAGATGACATCGTTGCTACGTAGTTAATATTTTGCCAAATATATACAAATTGAATTAGCTATCTAACAAGACATACACTGTAGCCAACCTTCCCATCCATGCGTATTTTTTGGTTTACTTCACCAATCCGTTTAAACAGTCCGATGAGTTTTTTTGCGAGCATGATATCCAGACCCGAGATATTTGAATTTTTGAATTATTATTTAATTTGTAACAAGTAATCCCAAAAACACGAACTCATAGTTACATGAGTCGTATAGGAAGCCACGACAGCAGTATAAAAGATTACCCTTGTTTAATTGCTTCTCGTTTTTTTTACCACGTCACTGCATTAGTGATTTATTGTTAAGTTATTCCAAAAGTTATAGATATCGCAGGCAATGATCAAGGTATTCATTTTGATGTCGTTCGACGTGTACAATCGTTTTTAGCTTTTCTTAATAAGATAAGTTTAAGGTCGACCTTTTAATTATGTGACACAGAATCATCTTTATTTTGATAATACTTAGCTGACCGGCACAAATAGCATAAGTTTTGGTGATTTTGAGATATTTCATTGTAAATCCTACAGTGAGAATACAAAATCCTTACATTGCGTCTATTTGAACTTGAGGTCACAGTGGTAAAGATACTTACATATATCAGCCAAGAGAACCTGTAGATAAATTGTTTCTCTTTCTTTTATGAAGTTATCTTTCATTATCATAATCGTTTCATAAAGAAGTAAAAGAGTAGAATATTAGTGAATAAAAAAAATGATGAACAATAAAAATTTATTCTATCCGTCACTGACGCCAAAAAACATTAAAATAGGAGCAATATAAGCGTTCTGGAACAAGACGACAACTTGATGCTGCATCTACACTATGATAAAACGATAAATAGCTTTTGCAGAAAACTTATACACTAAAATATTAATCATACCAGGAGAAGGAGCATCAGGAATCATGAAATCATCCATATGTCTATATTGACACCTGTAGATAATGTTGTAGCTAATTGGTCTTTACTTTGAGTACTGATAGCTTTTCAATATTAGCTATGATGGCAGACACTAGATATAAGTCAAAGACTATTACGTAGCTAATTCTCAAATAATATAGATGCATTAAAGCTACCACTGTCCCATACTATCGTACTGACCAGTCTAGATTATATTGTCGCACTCGTGTGATCACCATTTAAAATTACTATTGAGCAAAATACGCTCCAGGAAAAAGCATGCAAGTAGAAAGTTATTGGGGTAATCTTCTATTCAGCTACTTAAAAAAAAGGTCATGTAGATAATATAAAGGAATTCCCCGCAATGTACATCACTGCTGTAAGAAGATTGCTGTGCTACTTAATTAGCAAATTCAGTGGTGTATAATGAGATAGCTTCTTAAGTAGGCATTAATAAAACAAGTACAATTGTAGAAAAGAAAAGCAAAATAATAAAATCATCACTTGTAAAAAGAAAACTGCTGTAGTTGAAACTGCATAGCAACCACGCAAAAATAAATATTTTTTCTTATGTCAATTCACATGATCTATTGATGTTTCCCAACTCATCATCTTTATCATTCCACTTTTTTAATTATATGCTATATTGTATACCAGAAGAACTATTATCCAATTGTTGTAAAAAGTATCGAATATTGAGCTTCCTATATTTTCTTTGTCCAGTCGGGAAATAACATCGTGGTAGCTGGTTATAAAGTATGGTCGTAGTTGTTCGAACGTGCCGTTGAACATCACGATGTAGCTGTGCTAGTTGCTTGTGATACGTAAAATTTTCACGATCCTCCACAGCTCTAATCATCATACCATATCCTAACCATACATTATTCCAGTAAGATATATCAGGGTATTTATTATTTATTCTACGTGTCACTTGTTGTCTGACCTCTTGAGTAGCTTTTACGTAATCTTCCTGTTGAACACGATACCTAGGATTCCGGGGAAAAGGAACCAATAAACCTTCATAATCCATTCGTTTTATAAATTCTTGACGGCCATACTGACAGATATCCCACCAGATAGGGATTAGCGTTGTTACATTTCTTTTTACTGGTGATATCAAATTTTTCTTGATGAGCGCACACTTTGTTTTTCTTCTCTTTTGTGGTTTGTATCTTCCGAGCTCAAGAAAACTTTGACAATGGTAATCAACAGTAAACCCACCTTTTGGTACGTAGATATAACCAAGTAAATGGGATGGTTTGTAAAAGGACCACTTGGGTGACAAACAATTATTTGTTATTATTGCCTTTGTCTTTTTTGCTTCTATCACCCGGATATCTTCACCAATTACATTTCCTTGCTGTTCTTGTGTCTTGAGTACAGTAGAAGAAAGAGATCGTAGTCGACGGTGTAAAAGTAATTTGTTAAGTTTCTGTTTGCGTAAATTAACATAATAGCTTTTTTGTATTCGTTCCGAGGATCGTGTATCATATATATGGTTATAAACGCTATTTTCATTTTCGTCGCTTGTATGGTTCCTAAAGAATGGTCTACATCTTGTATTATTTTTTGTTGAGCTTATCTGTTTCCATATAACATTTTTGGTGTGTTTGAAAAATTGATTTTTTGGAATAGGAGTATGATCATATCCGGCTTTTGAAGCAATTTGAGAAAATGTTGGGAGCGTTGTGTAAAGAGAATCTATATGTTGCCACGACGAAGCTGTGCTAACGCTACAGTTCATGCTGATTTTGTCAGTTTCAATATTATCATATAAAATCGACACCAAAGATAAATTATTCTCATTGTTATTGTTGTTATCAAAGCTACAATTTTGAGAATATATTATCTGCCACTCTTCTTGGCTTTTTCGTCGTTTTGTATTATCCTTGTTTCGGGCTTTACTCTTGTTCTTAGAATATGGTGGGGTAGGGAGGGGCGGAAAATCATCGATGCTCGTTAATAAGGCAAGTACCGTTTCGTTATATTCTTTGTCGTAGTCGCTCCATAATGGGACAATCTCTCCGAAAGCTATCGAGTAAAGTTCACCTTGCAGATCTGCCATAGCGAGAAAACAATGGAAAAAACGCTCATTTATTTTATACAAAATCATTTCAAGTATGTATTTCGTGGCGCAGTATTGGTTTAGTGTAATTTTTTACCTCCCGATTATTTTTTACTGTAATACAGGCAATTTATATATGTGGCGTAAAAAATTGTTACTTTAAAAAGTTACTACGCAGCTAAACTCTTCTTTTATTGGACCCACTAGGTTCTGGGAACTTTGGAAAAAACGAGGTTTATCACCGCTTTTTCTTTTTGTTCACCTTCACACACCCACCACCCACATGATCCAGCTTTCTTTCTTATCAATTCTATTATTCCTCTTCACATAAAAAACACATTAATAGAGTGTATCATAAATTGGATTACTACATAATTATATTGAATACAGATGCTATTCCTTTATACAAGTTTGTTTTACAAGCGGAAAAATACATGTTTCGCAAAAATATAATATAAATTACAAAAAGCAATATACGATAATAGTCAAGAGCATATAAGAACAAGTTGTTTGTGGTATATATATCTTTATATATATATCTTTTTTTTTAAATTCTAGCATTGTTTTGAATAGAACCACCATCAATGACAATAGTAGCGCCATTAGTATAATTTCCGGCACGAGAAGAAAGATAGATACATGTACCTAATAGACCAAAAAAAAAAATTAATTCCATTAAAATTGTATCAAGACCGTAACAATAATCGAAATATATTTAAACTTTTTGATTTTTTTTTACCAGCAACATCTTCAGGAGTACCGACACGTCCTACAGGAACCTTAGCCTTAATTTCATCACCATGTGTACGTAAAGTTTCAGCCATCATTTTTGAAGGGAAAGAACCAGGGGCAATAGCATTAACTAAAATATATTCTCTACCAAGACGAGCAGCCAAGTGACGAGACATGTGATGGATAGCAGCCTTGGATGCAGAGTAAGCATAACTTTCAAAACCAGGGACCTATATTTTATAATATATAATAAAAAGAATTCAGTATGTTCATGAATGAGATAGAATAGTTTTTTCTGTTGGTTGTACATCATAGTATATTAAATTGAATTACTTACAGTTTCGCCATTAATTGAACCAATATTAATAATACGAGATGGATCATCTTGAGAAGCATTTGCTCTCAACAAAGGAAGCAAACTAATTATTTATTTAAAGTTCCGTAAAAAAACAATCAGTCAATTTATTAATAAAAACTATAAAAGGCCAACTTACGCTTTAGTCAAACTAAACACACGATTCACATTGAGATTCATAACCTTTTGAAATGCAGCTTCAGGATACTCATCAATGGGGGCTCCCCATGTAGCACCTTTTTTAAAAATACAGCTTAATATAATGGTTTACAATAAATTTTTGAAAATAAATAATAATAGTTTACCAGCATTGTTAATTAAAACATCAAGGTCTATAATAATAATGTTATTTAAATATTTCAGTCAAAAATACACTGTATCCACTACTGACTTGGTAAATAAAGAAATACTTACGAGATTCTTTCTTTGAAAGTTCCGTAACAAGTCTATTAAGATCATCCAAGTTTTGAAGATCAGCAGGAATAGCAATACATTTACCAGGACCCAAGGCATTTAATTTAGTAACAACCTTTTCATATGTGTAAAGGAATAAATAGATATTTTTATATATAAATTATTAGAATTTATAATTTCTAATAGAACAAGTGATAAATGTGTTGCCTATCATTTTGATAAATATATTACCTCTTCACAAGCCTTAGCAGAACGACTACTGATATAAACCTTGGCACCGCCTTGGATAAAACCCTATTATTATTATTATTATTATTATTATTATTATTATTATTATTCTGCAATCCCTAAAAGATTTAAGTGCTTGTGACATTCATAAAAAGTAAATGCTTACAGTAGCAATCATTTCACCAATGCCACGAGATCCACCAGTTACGAGAACTACTTTATCTTTCACACTAAAAAGAGCGTTGATATCCATAATGATAAATTGATAGAATAAAAAAAAAGTGTGGGGGTATTCTAATACTTAAGAAAAGAAAGAGACTCTGAATAGAACTTGGTTTTATGCTGTCTTTTAGAATTTAGGCTGACAAACCGAATTTTGCGGAGGAACAATAATACTAATAATTTGCTTTACAAATGGTATTCAATGAATAGACCAAAGCGTCATAGATTAATAATAAAAGTATGCTAGTATTGTTTATCACATATAATCTATTAATATAACTTCTATTAAGAATAAATGGCTCCATAACCAACTAAATGTTCTATTAAACAAATTAAACTGTTCATCTTTTATTCATTGATATACAAGTTACACCAACAAGATAATTAATGTCATAAAAAATGAGGTCACGTGCCCATGGAATGCTTACAGTATAAAATTTAAATTGAATATCACCGCAATGACTTTACTCCTGTTTTCTTTTCTTCACATCAATTAAAACCATGACCAAAACTGAAGAAGAGCAAAATGAAGCACTACAACAATTACTCAAGGAATTAGGTGACTTGGAAATCAATTTGGAAACTGAAGTAATCAAGAAAATAAATAAATATATATTTATAAAATTACCAGTTATCATGTAAAATATATTAATGTGTGTATTATAGTATTTAAAGCAATTTTTAATCGCTCGAAGCTGGAATGTGGTAAGTAAAATGAATACAAATGATTGAAGAGTTCGAACATGATAAAAAAAAGTTTTGGAAAGTTTTGTTAATATAAGTATATATATATAATAGAATGCTGCCAAGGAACAATTGGTAAACACTCTTAGTTGGAGAAAAGAAAATAATGTGGATTTACATCCAGTGGCAACAGAAGATAATAAATTACCATTACTTTACCCAGTCCGAGGGTTTTCTTGTTTACCAGACGGAAATCTCGAAGCACATCCTGATATATCATCGGCAGTTTTACGTATATATAGATGGATGGGTGGTAGTTGTTTACATAAGACAGATAATGATGGGTGTCCTATCTATATCGAACGATTAGTAAGATATAGTGCTTCATATTAAGTATAAAATGAGGGAGAAAAATATGACCTATATATATATTTTTACGTGATAGTATGATTAATAATCTATATTTAGGGATACCATGCAGCCAAAGAAATTGCTAAATATTCAACAAGTGAAGAGGTATCACATTACCACACAGGTTGTAATGAATTTTTACATCGTGTGATCATGAAGGATTGTTCAAAGAAGGCTGGAAAACATATTAATCGTGAGACGGTCATTTTTGATTGTACCGGGATGGGGTGGCATCGTATGTGTTTGCTACTATAGATATGTAGAATTGTTAAAATTCATCATTAGTGAAAAGAAAGAACTTAACTAAGAGAAAACAAAATAGAATTTCATATGCCAGCTCTATATTATATCAAGGCAATATCTGATACTGATCAAAAATATTATCCTGAAACTTTAAACAAGCTGTATTTAGTAAATGCTCCTTCTGCATTTGTTATGGTGTGGAAGGTTGTTAAAGGGTGGTTAGATCCAGGAGTAAGTGATTTTAAAGAATAATGAAGAAAATTATCAAAATACGTGTTATTAAATATATATTTTCGGTTATTATTTATCCTTTTTAGACCATTGATAAAATTCAAATCTTAGGCAAGGATTATAAGGAAGTTCTTTTAAAACAGATTCCTGCTGAAAACCTTCCTTCTTTCTTAGGTGGCCAATGTACATGTTCACATATCCCGGGGGGTTGCGTTCCATCTCAAAGTAAGTTGTTTGCTGTTGTATTATGAGATAGTTCGTTTTTTATCTTAGTTATTGGTTGATTTTTACTGATTCTTTCATATATATACGTTATTTTCCTTATAGTTTTGAAAAATATACCTATCATGGAATCAAGTAGCGATAATGAAAATGTCTCAACAGCATATAGCACAGCAATCATGGAAAAAGGAAAAACAGATAAACATATACGTGGACCTGCTTTTTTTCAAGAATCCGAATAGACATTTAGATTTTTTCTTTTATCTTTAAAAGTTGTGATATACAGAGAATTACTCATAGTATATATATATAGATTCTATCTAGACAAATAATATACATCAAATGATAGTTATGAGAACACTCGAACTATTTACATCAATGATAAAAAAATAGAGTTTATTTCATGAATGTTTTTGCATCTTCTCCCAGCAGTAGTTGTCGTTCTGTCCTAGTGATACACACTTCTCCCACTCTTATTGTGGAGCTATACAAGACGGGGTCCCCACTATTTAGACGACCTTGTGGTCTTGTGACCTCGACAATGCGTGCAAGAAAGCTTAGCTATTAAATGAGCGACAAAAAAGAAATCCAGCTGCTAGTTCCAACTATTACTACTTTATATACGAAAACCAAATTGCCTTCAAAAAGCAATAATAAAACCCCCTTTTATTATATTGATAACATATATGAATTCGTATTATAAAGGACAAAAAAGGGTGTTAAGTCAAACAGTGTGAGGAGTCTCCCCTGAAGATGAGAGAAAAGAAAAATTGCAGAAGTACAACAATGATGACATAATAAAAATCAGAAATTCATATTTAATCAGACCCTCATAAAAAATTGCTGTTACTATTTTATTTATTTATTTTATTACCGTACTATTTTTCTTCTCAAAAATGTCTATGAACAACACCATTAACTTGCTTGATGTGGATAATGACCAACTTATTGAGGTCTTTCAAAAGGCTTTAGTAATTCTTTTCAAGGATTATGGAGAAAGAACTGCTGACGAAGATGAATGGGTCGAAAAGGAGCCAAACCTTTTCCGAATGTTTGAAGGCGGTTCCGAGGGTAGTGTCGAACAGCTCAACACTATCAAATCAGAAGTCAATCGTCTCAAAAGTTTGACACAGTTCACTACTGTATCGACGGGAAGAAACAACCCAAGACTCATTAGCGACTTGAGTGATTCAATGGATCCCGATTCGACGATGAGTATTGAGCTTGCTGCCTTGGAAAGCCGACTTGTCGAGGAATTGAGGGTTGGTCCCGCCCGGATAGCAGAGAAGTATGATAGACAAGTAGAATCGTTAGAGCCAATTAAGCTGCCATCTCTTCGTAAGAACACCGGATTGCGCACTGGATATGGCGCATATCTTTCTGAGCAGTTCAGTGATCAAGGTAGCTTTTTTTATATGGTAGTATAGTAGTAGAAGTGTGACCAGTTGTTGGTATAGACTAAGCATATTTGGATACCAGTATCAGATTATGAGGAAAGGAGAATAAAGCAGAGGATGAGACGTTTGGGTCTCGGTATTTAAATACATAGAAAAAATATGTTTCTACTGTACATTATTATTTTTGGAAGAGAAAAAATGGGGAAGGAACAGATAAAATGAAAAGAGAGAATGGAATAACTTACATTGATATTAAAAATGCTTGTTATATTGATTTTAGACTGGGAGAATCTCAAGAGAGATTCCAAGCAAATGGGTAACATCATTGCTCGCAAGGCTACAGCTTGGAATGCTCTCACGGTGGAGGAGAAAGAGGTCTTTAAGTCAAAGGCCAAGGCCTTTAATGAGAAGGAGGGTAAAATTCGACCATTCTCTCTTGAAACAAAGGCTAAGAGATTCAATTTGTTATCAAATTGTCTCTCTGATACCTTGAATATGCTTCGACAAGAATGTGGGGTGGAAAGCATCTGCTTTGTTGCACCAAGTAACACCCAAACCTCTTTGAATCCACCTCAAAGCGGATTTGGCACAGGTAATGCAACATACAATTGTATAAAAGCAAATGTATCACTGAGCAGATGTGGATTATTCGTGCTATCACCATGCATTGATTTTCATCTATATTTTTTTAGACTGTGGTCATCGATTCTTCAAAATGATGAAGAAAGGCGAGGTAGAATTTACTCCGATCTCCTTCCAATGCGAGTTCCGTTTTCGGATGCTTCAATTTAATGTAGAAGATTGTCTCGGTAAGTTTAAAAGTGTCTAATTCATATAATTTGTGTATGTGACTATTACAAATATACACATTAACATCATAAGTTTATTAAATACAGCCTCTGCCTCTACCACCATGTCCACTCCCTCAAATGAGATCCAGACAGCGAAGACTCGACTCCGGGCAACGAAGCAACATGCCTATAACACATGGTTGAAAGATACAATTCTTGATAAATATAGTAAGTATTAAAATAGTAATTATCTATGTAACTATGCTAATAAATTATTTGTAGAAAAAGCTGTCAAGGATATATATAACCATGATATTGTAGGTGAAAAAATGCAGTGGCAAGATGAGAAGATGTACAAAGAAATTGTATTGCAAGGTTGGCCGGGAGGCGTTAAGCGTGCAAGACCCTGCAATCTGAACAGTGCACAAAAGCGAAAACTTGAAGAAAGTTTAGGTAACATTCGCTTTGTTATGTAACCTAACAAGGCGCTTTCTTTAAAAAAAATAATAATGAATAAAAAAGATAATATATACATTCAAGCATAGACAAATAGATAACCACTCGTTCTCTTTTCGGATATTTACCTAGAAACTCGTCTAATACTAATAGCTGACCCCAAATACAAAATACATCCTTGGTAAGTTGTCTTATGTGCTGTAGAGTAACAAAGTAGATATCTGCATACTGGTATTTTTAATTGTATATTACCCTTTACCAACGGTAGGGATCTTGGTACAATCCGGATTTATAAACCGATCCGTTTTTCATACGGATTGGATCGGATTTGGGATGTGTCTCAACGGATTCGGATCGGATTCGGATCGTAATTCTACAATCCGGATTGTAAACGGATTGAGATCCATGGATCCGTCGGATTTTTCTGAACCGTCATTATAATTATAGAGTAATGGATCAAAGTTTTAACAATGCTGTGGTATGGTATATATATATTCAAATAAAAAAGAGAGTAGCTATATTTTACAGAAATTTTAAGTTTTTGTATATTATTATATACTTGAATAGAGCAGTTGAAAAGAAAAGCAGTAATGGCTTTAATATAGAAAAGAAATATCTGAAAAGAAGAAAAGAAAAATTGAAGAGATTAATGAACTTGATTATTATTTTTATTATTTGATTGTAAAATTTACTACTTGCCCCCACAAAAAAAAAAAAACCACGTCATGTTATATACTTTTTTATCACTATAACTTTTTAACTTTCTTTTCCCATTGTAACTTCTCTTTTCCCATTATTATAACTTTTTATTACTACAATTTTTTTATTACTACAATTCTTTTTTTATTATAACTTATTTATTTCCTATTATGTTTTTCAAACCAAAATAATAAAATCAACTAAAAATAATGCACCTCTGTTACCAATGTTTTACTTTTCTTAAACGATCTCAAACGACTACCATACACAATCTTGTAAAATACCTTCTCTCATGAGAAAATACTGTGACATCTACTATATAGCCTAAATTTTCATCTAATTGATTCTTTTGCGTTACGGATTACCGATTCAATCCGGATTTTTACGAAACGGATTCGGATTGCAATTCTCTAATCCGTGGACAATCTGAATTTCCGAAAATCCGATCCATTTCAAAACGGATCGGATTCGAAATGGTGCCAATCCGATCCGGATCGGTCTACTAAGAACCCTAACCAACGGGGTTTAGAATGTCTTGCTCATCAGACATTTATTTCGATTTTTTTGTATGAGAGGTAAAATCGAAGGTTACATTATAGAAGCTTTGTTCAGATTATAAATATGTAACAATTGTTTTTTTTTCTGGTTTAATGTGATATGGACTGAAGTATTGGAATAAGTGAAAAGAGAAAAAAGACGAAATAAAGGAAAGCTGGAAATTGTGATAAATTAAAATTTTTAGTATAAAGTGTACCCTTTGTCGTATGGATGGTGTGATATTTGGTTATTTTAATAAAAGTAGGAAATAAAAACAGACAAGGTATAAATCCTTTGAGACTTTGTTATATATCTTTAATAATAATTTAGAAACTAGGATAAAGTTCTTTCTTTAAAATAATATTTACAACCCGTATTTATATGATTTCTATTCTATGAGTTATGGGGCTTAGTTAATAGAATGATGTGGGTGATTGATAGTAAAGTCGGGTACTTGATATTAGTCATTAATATTGAGAAGGTTACTGTAGCTACTGTTCTGAAGTATATTGGGCTTAGCCATGATACTCTCTTTTATTCTTTAATTTAAGTTGACGAGGCGCAGGACATCGTTATGCGATTTTACTCAGTTTCCTTTTTAGAATTGAGTTCTGTTCACGTCTGTATTTTAAATATTTTAAATATGATTTCTTATTTCATCTGGGATAAAGAGACAATGTTCGTATAATACAACAGATGGGAAAATAGATAAATAAGGTAAGATAAAAGTAGATAGAAATAGAAATGGATAACAAAATATAAGTCTTGTGAGAATCGATTAAGTCTTTTATTATATGAATACAGTATCAAAATAAAAAGATAATTTTATATTATTTAATTTTAAGTCTATATTTATAGTCTTTGGTATATAATTTCCCTATCCTACGATGATGGGTTCACTTGTTGTTTTAGTTTCAGTATATTGATATATGATATGTTTTATATTATTATTATTATTGGTACGTATATGATTGTGATTGGTATATTATTATTATTATATGTTTCATTTGGTATGACTTGCTTAATATGATATAATAGAGAAGTAACTGATATTATTATGTTTGAGTTAGATCGGTGTATATTATTATTATTTATTTTGATGGTGGGTAGGAATATCACACCCTTTTCTAGTTCGATGACTCAGGGTTGATTATATATGTCTACTCATAGTGCTTGGATTAACCAAGGATTATATTATTTGTATATTACTAGTCTGATAATAAGTATAAAGTATAACATGGTCCCGTTTGTAGGCGATTTTATAAAATGTTACTTTATTTATTGGCAAGCACTTCATATCGCCAATGGTTGATAATAATCATAATGATGACTAATATTATTGTTACTTGATACATTAGCCTTAATATATGTATATAAAAACTAGAGTCCAAATATATAGAAAATAAACATTACTGTTGGTTTGTGTGTGTGTGTGTATAAACTAACTCGAAGCTCTTTCTCATAATTATCTAAATGTTTAAAATTATTAACAATGAGAGTAAATAGGATCTGTGCTTATTATACCTTTTCATCACATTAGTTCCTACATCATCACCGAAACTAATACTTATTTAAAAAGTCAATCATATATCCACACAACATCAGTAGTACAGGCTATGCATTCCGAAAGTAATAAGTATGTGCTGTTTTTTTTTGCACCGCATAAGAGCAACCAAGGCATAAAGAGGAACGGAGTTTCTAGATTTAAATCTCGATTGGTGAGCCACACACCATGGGAAATTTTTGGCACATTTGGCACACTTGGCACATTTGGCACATCCAAAGTTTCCAAATAAAGGTTTATTGGCACATTTGGCACATTTGGCACAAAAGTTTTGATAAAAAAGGAATCAAAAAAAAATTCGGAAGAGCGGAAGGTCAAATTGGTAAAGTTGAAAGGGAATAGTGAGAAGATTTTGAGGGTGTTGAGTCTACTTTGGGACATTTGGCACATCTGGCACATTTGGCACAAAAGTTTGATAAAAAAGGAAAATAAAAATAGTAACTGAGGAGGGTGGAGGGTGGAGTCTAAATACTGTTGATATCCCCGAGCTGAATGTCACCTGGGATCATTCCAGAAAAAACTAAGTAATAGTGGCCATCATGCAATGAGGATTTAAGCAATCCAGCATTGGTCTTTACGTTATTAGCATGTGTTACGTAAAGCTTATCCAAAGTACTTGTATTTCTACTTGTCCGAAAACCAAATGGGACGCCCTTTCATGTTCGTCGTGAGCCATATTCTGTCATCCTAATATTGCCATAAACTTTCAGCAAGCAAAGGGGATGCTCAATGCCTAAATTATAAAAAAGGTAAATAATCTATTTATATATGTGTATGTATTGCATTAAGTTCTATGAAATCGTACCCTCATAAGCATGTGTAAAAAATAGTAGAATGTCTCCAAAAAACACTCCTGAACCAGATGAGGTTGGCAGTATTAATTTGACTAAGGTATCCAGTTTTTTGGCGGTACTTAGGTATTCTTAGTAATGGAATATCATATCACCTTTGAGAAGTCGTTTTCCGACACGGATGTTGTTGTCTAAGATACTGCGAAGTACTCGATCATTGCGAAACTGAAAATGCCAGTAGTTTGTTAAGTATTCGACCAGATTATATTTTGCATTATAATCAGTGACACTTGCAATATTGTGATCCCATAGCATCATTTCTTCATATTCTTCATCTTCATCAGGTACAATATATTGATTTAATGGGAGCTCTCCTATTGGGTCATCGCTCTTATACACGCGCTCAAAGTTACGCATGATTAGTTGACGTTTTATTATCTTGGCAGCGTTAGCTCCAGGTCGGACATGAAGTTTTATATGGCGTTTGAAAAACCCTATATTGTGCAAATAGATAGTAAGTATATATTCAATAGTGTAGCAATGGGGTATTGAGTAATAATATACTAACCAATTGCACGCTCTGCAAATCATGTACTGTAACCACGCAAGGGGCCAAGCTTTTCAATAATGTCCCGGAAGTGACAAAGTAAGTGAAAATTCACTGTATATAAATTGTGATCCATTTTATTCTTCATGTGTAGGTGCCAGGCATGCAAGTGTCTAAATGTAATCAAATCTTGGATTAATTTTTATTGAAGTTAAATAACAAGATAGAAAAAGTTACACTTACCTTTTTATATTAGCATGATCTTCTCTGTGGATTTCCCATTGTAAGGACAAGGTACATCCTATTACAAGAGACATTAAGGCTTGGACCTGATGTGAATCTCGACCATTTTCTTCTACTAGCTGCTCAAACACAAGTATTGGGACTATTATCTGAAGGAACATAATCCAGTCAACGGAACGCATAAGGCCTGCCTTTTTCGAAACGTCTATCAATGAAATAAGTATGTTAATAAAAGTTGATAAATTAATTTATCATACAGGTACATATATAAAAAAAATGTGTACATACCTCTGAATGCTCCTTCAAAAATTCTAGATGGTATTGTAGATCCTGAATCAACAATAGCCCTACCTATATTTGAACAGAGTCTGTTATGAAGTTTG